>OX422213.1:360344851-361544851 GCA_949130495.1 Sambucus nigra | reverse complement strand
CCTTTACAAAGGTCATTCCAACTAAATATTTTGATAATTATGTAGAGGGAATACAATTTATATGCATATGCGCATGGATTTAAGAGCAAGTGAGAGATAGTCAATTCTTAAAACCATGTGTGACATTTAATTGACTTTAACGGTATGTCAAGTTCATTGTGAAATGATAATCATTATTTTCGAACGCCTCATATTTATTTTGAACATATTGCATGCATGGAAATTAATTAAACTTAGTAGGAATTCAGGTGAGTTAGGTTCGACCTGATCATGAAAGATTAGAAATCCAATTTTAATATAATTAAATAGTTCAAAACCTAGATAGAGAGCCGACATCCTATTGATAAAGTTACGAGTAAAATTATAATAGTTTATTTTAACTAAGAGAAACTCTCAAATGGCTAAGAAATTTGTCTCTTAGTTCAAAGAGGATTATACAAGTACATAACGAATGTATTTAACAGGACCATGGGTAATATTCAAGCCTAAGAGATGACTAGATTAGACTTGCACAATCTCACGTGTTTACAAAGGGTGCATAAGTACTTAATAACGAGGGTTATGAGGATTGGAATCCTTGAAAAATTAAATATTTAATTATTATGGGTGAGAATTAATTTTGATTGGATTTAAATCTGTAAAAGTTGGGCAATCGTTGGGTAAGTATGTGTGAGATCATATTCCATAGGAATCCACATTCAGGAGATATCGTGGATTGTGATATCCCATTTATAGACTTTTATGTTTTGATTATACCAGTAAACATGGAGAGGGGAGTTATATCCGATAGAGTATCAAATAAGTTAAGTTTGAGATAAATCAATAAATAAAAAGTTGGTTAAAATCAATTATCGACAAATTGATTTAACCAAGCGGTTATTTTATGCTTAACACGGGGAATCATATTATATTCCATTTCAACTTTGCGAACAAGACCTCATTATTTGAGTAATTTTGAGATAATTACATTCGAGTGCAATAACAATTATTTAGCTAAGTAGAGGACCCAAACTCTCTAGAAACTCAGTTTATCCCAAGCCCACTTGTAATGCCTATATATAAAGGTTTAAGATATGGTTTTAAGTTGAAAGAAATATAATTAAAGGTTAAAGAGGGAGAGGGAGAGGAAAAATACTTTTCATTTTTTTTTGTGACATAATGTGGGAATATTTGTTCATATCTCTTTCAAATAAGCAAATATCCGTCTCCAGATGTGCCCACACACAAGGTTTACTTTAGGGGATCATATACTAGAAGTTGTGAGTATTTCGATGCATTTAAGGAAGTTTTTGGATACATTGGATGAAAATAAAGTTAAACCTCTTCACTAACATATTGACTCCTTATCTTATCACCTACAAGGTATGCAAAGCTATTGTGATTTGATTGATGGATTTTCCTTCAGCCCTAGTGTTTTTTTTAACAAGATCAACGGAATATTAAGGGGAATAAAAGTTTTGTTTAATTTCACCCCTTAAAATTGGTTTCCTCATTACCGTTAAAGTTGATATATAGTCTCAACTTATTATTATTGTCATAAATATTATACCCAGGCTTGTAAAGATCATCCATGTACTTAATCTTTGACAAGATTCCCAAATCCACCATAATCCTCTTCATGTCGTAGTTAATAACCCTCAAGATGGGGATTAGAGCGTCCTTGGGAGTCGAGTTTATTCTGAACAAATCCTCATTAGATTACATGATAAACCGATTGAATTCAATATTGTTAGAACATATTTTTACTAAGGATATTGGAAATCGCAACTTTTATGGCGTCTTATGCACTAGTTGCAATCCTAATTTGCTTATGCATATTTTTATCAATGGCTTGGGCAGGTTCTGCATAACACTGACTCACATTAACCATACCCAAATGTAGAAGATTTTCATTGTTTTATTTTAATTAATGTTAACTTATCTAACTACCTTAGTCTTTAGTATGTCTCTATATTCCTTTAGGTACCCATCCTAGACTAAGTTCTCCATATGGTGTTTCACAATCTTATAATTCTCTAATTCTATCCCCGTAATCCTAGTGGCAGGTGAACCTTTGATCTTATCTCTTTCATTGGGATTGATCTCCATCTCCAATGACTTATTATATAAAGATTCATCTTTCATCCTGGGGATAAGATTGAAATAATCTTTTTTAAAAATGTGTCGATTGCTTGGAAATAATTCACATTAGTCGATATCATTGTCATACTTTTAAGGGCATATTGATTTCCCCCTTCTTAGTTGGGGTCAATTGCAATCTTCCCTTTCCTCATTTATTTCGATATGTTTCACCACACAACCTGTTTCTTGATATGTTCTACATTCCGTTGTCTTTTCTCGAAATTATTCCAATTTAACTGCATACTTCAATGGGCTCCACAGTGCCGACTATGCGCACCATATGCTCTGGCAAGTGATTTAGGTCTTCTCACCCAAGGGCTCCGGGCCCTTCTTGCTTATTTTTCTAGTTTAATTCGAGTCCTTATTAATGTGTTTAAGATTTTACATATGTCCACATTATTCCACTTATTTACTTTTACCCGGACGATGCCAAAAACTCGGACTTAACCGTCTGTTTTTCCTTAATAACTAAGAAAGTCATTTCTTTGTCCTTTAAGCCCCTACTCACACACACGTGATTTATACAAACGTCCTTTGTGCTTTAGGAAATAATTCATTTTCTCGCATACCGGTGTAAAGACATTTTTTATTCCATAAAAATATTTCACTTTAAGTAAATTACCAATTTACCCTTAATTTACAAATTTGGTTCTTTAGTTCGTTAACAAGTGTTATTTCTTAAAGGTTATTAAACTTCCAACTTAATGTTAAAAACATATGTAGACAATTTAACACTTGTTATATACCGCACTATTACCTAACTCTTACACTCGACATATTTATCCCTCTAATATATAAAATAGCACTCTTACATATTAAGATCCCATTTTCACACATTCTTTAAAGACTAAATTTTTATTTATCTTATTTCATGTTTATACCCAACAAGACTTTCTTTAACTTATTCACATATTTATGATCGAAATACTACAAGTTTATATGCATGAGAAAGTGGACTTTAAATTCCTAATATCTTATTAGAGGGTTCAAACATACATTTCATTCTAGAAATTTACACCATTTGCAACAAACATGCATTTTAAGTCATAAGAGAATTTTTAATTTCTATCATTTGGAAATGTCCATTTTTCATTAAACCTTGAAACATGTGTTCTTCCTTTATGCTTAACAAGAATGATATTTTCTTCCTTTTTTATTACATAAAAATGTTCGTTATTCCCTTTTTATTAAAAATACACCAGAATAATATTCTCTTACTTTTTTATTCCCTAAAAATGTCCATTATTACTTTTACTAACACATTAAAATAATACTATCTCACATTTTTATTCCATGAAAATTTCCATTATTAGTCTTATTAGAAAACATACCAAAATAATATGTTTTCACATTTTTTATTCCATAAAAATGTCCATTTTTAGTCTTACTAGAAAACTTATGGTTTTGTTCATATTAATCCTACTCTTAGCATTCAACAATAATAAGACTACAAAATATACCAAATAGAGTCTCAAATTTTTAGAGTAGATTATCCCACCTCAATGAAGCTCAAATGAGTGAAAGGCATGGAAGATCAAAGAAGATGACAACCCCTCACCTCCTAAGGTGGCCTTAGAGGGGTTGTTTATCTCCACCAAATTTGTTTCTATGAAAGATCCTATAAAACCCTCTTTAAAACTCCAAATATATATATATATATATATATATATATATATATATATATATATAATCACCATCTCTAAAGGTCTAAGTTTACAACCTCCCACTTAATACTCAAACTAGACATTGTAGTCCTACATAATGGTTTAGTGTTTGCATGTAAGGGTTAGGTGTTAGTGCCTTGAGCCTAGGTTGATTTTTATAATAATAACAAGAGGACAAATATTTGGTTTTATCTCTCTTTTGTAGTGGGTTTTCGGTCTGATAAGGGATTGTCACCACCATCATTTTGGCCGAAAATATCCTCTTTCTAAAAAGGCTTGTTGGTGTTATTTATATAGAATGCCTAAAAAGAACCAACGGATGGCAAGAAATTTTAAGCCACGTTTCGAATGATTAAAGCATTCGTCCTCCTTTTCGTTAACCCTTCATGCATAACTTAATGATGCTTACATGGAGGACATTTTGTCCTCTAAATATTACATGTTTAGCTCTTCAAACAATGTTAACCATCCTAGTCCTCCTAACTGCCTACTATTGTTGACTTAAAAACCCATCTATGTTTTTCTTTCTCTTGGAAGCTAGTGGGCCAATCCCACGAATTAAAGCAAATACATATATGGAACCATCCCTTTTCTTTGTATTTTTAATGATAGTCCTATATACCTCCTTGGTTGCCTAAAAATTGTACATACTTCTCTCCTCCTTGGAACTAATGAACAACATGTTTTATTGTTAAATATTTTCCTTCCTTGCTTTTAATTAACATAAGTCCCATATATATGCTATATACTCCACGTCGTGGGTATATATTTATTTTCTCTCTTTTTTTTTTTGCTTCTTAATAGTGTTATATTTAGGTCCCACTTTATTTCGTTCCAAATGCACGATTTATACAAACTAATAGCACTTGACTCTTATTTAAAAGGTCCGTAATCCACTTAAATCTATATGCACACATAACCTTAGAAATTTTTAATGTTGCACACTAAGTTCTTCTCAAATTAATTGACTTATTAATATTAAGACAATTACCTCATTTTTCTAACAGTGTCGATTAATTCTTTTGCGACCCCATGCATGCGACATGTAACCCTACGTATGACCTCTAAAATATGTTTAAAGTCCAAATGACCCTTTGTTTGTGCATATTTTACGTAAACTTTTCGTAGTCACCCCACCCACACCACGTACTTTTAATTTTAACAAATTAATTAAAAGTCAGGGTATTACATAGGGGGAGGTCGACATGAACATTATAACGAGTAACATGATTGTTTCCCAGAAAACCACCCAAGAGGGGGTGAATTGGGATTTTGCAAAATTTTTTGGTTAAATTAAAATTTATAAAATATTCATTCAAAACACTTAATCTAGATTAATAGACTTTTAATGATTAAAACCAAGTAAATCAAATAAATACTATCAATAAAATTAAACAAGTTACATTTTCAAATTATAACACCCAATAAATATATAATTTTTGAATTTAATAAAACAAATAATATTCTAAAATTAATTTTTTAATTTAAAAATAATTATTTCACTCTTAAAATATTTTTTTCAAATTTCGTAGTTAATATTAGCAAATAAGTGCTGAAAATATAAATTCAAGCAAGCACAAATAAAGTGTTGAAAATAAAGACATCAAAATTTTAACATGGTTAGGCCAAATCCCGGCCTACGTCGACCTGCTCCTTGCGCTTCACTTCGTGTTCCACTTTTGAGCACGATCAACCCACCTTGTATAATCATTTGCAAGCTAACTCTGAGCTTCAAATCCCATGGCCCACTTGCGGGTAGGAACCAGTCACCGTTAACAATCTGCGTAGATTAAGCCGAGCTACTGATTACAACCGAAGCTTCTAACAAAGCTTCAAAATAAATCTGATTTTTTGTATAATGTTGAATGATGAAACTTTTAACACCCCGAAATTTCGAGGACACTGAATTTAATTATTTTTGGGTGAATAGAAATTATTTATTTTGGAGAAATTTAATCTATGATTTGGAAGAATAATTTAACGTGGGAGATTTATTTAAATTAACGAATTGAGATTGAATTATTCGGATTATTTTTGTGTCGCATTTTTGAGGTCGAAAATTGAAGAATTTATAAAGTAATTCGAATGACAATTCTGAGTGCACGATTGATTTTGGATAGGTTAAGATAGTCGAAAAACAGTATCCGGGGTAGTATATGGGTCTCGGAGCATTTTTAGGCATAATCGGGCCCACACGGGGCTGTTTGGGCCATTTTAATTTAGCCTACGAATGTAATTTCGGTATTGACTCTAGAAGATCTAATTTTAAGAGTTTTGGGTGAACACAACTCTAAAAGAAAAATATTACAAAACCCAATTTAGAGAAATTGTGACAGACACAATTCAAAGAGACATCGTAGTTCTGCAGAGAATAAAAGATGGCTAATTTTTGGAGCTTTTGGGAGACACAACAATCATCTTCTTCAAAGGAATCAGACTCTACAGATTGATAAGGAAAGTTGTTAATTTTTTTTAATAAGAATCTATAATAATCGATTCATATCATAGTAGGTGTAATAAAATTATTATTGGGTTGGGTTGACACACAAAAAAATATAGATTTTTAAATTGCAGTAATCGTACGAATTGTTTGGGCATTTAGATAGTTGATTTATCAAATGTATTGTGGAGATAACTTCTTATGAAGAAATTTATTGGAATAAGTGTCGTGGGTAATTAATGAGTTTCAAATCCATGAAATCATATTAATTTTGGTTTAGGGAGTTGAGATATACACTTGAGAGAAATTGGTTTACTCGTAAGGAATTTTCAAAAAGAAATTTTGGGCAAGGATTTCATGTTCTGGGTTTTAACAATGGAAGAAGTCGTGCTGAATAAGAAGAGGAAGATAAAAAAAATAGCCAGAGGTCTTTCGAATGACCAGCGCCTTCGTTTGCATGACACATCATGTTGTTCAAATGACATGATGGGTCGTTCGAACGATATGGGTTGACCAAGCCCGATTTGTGATTTCCCCAGTTCTGGGATGGAGGTTTAATTAAGGTGGTTATTGGGAGGATTGTTCCTTAAACAATAGGGAAATTAAAAATGGGTTAGAGTAGTTGATTAGTAGAAACAAAAAGGGACAAAAATCTACATTTTTTAATTTTGAACAATAAAATTTGAAGGAAAAAATCACGGGCTAAGGGAGTGTGTCTGAAAATTTCAGTTGACCTATGCCATGTTAATAAATTAATTAATGGAAAAATGAATTAACCTAGAGTCAGGATTTGACCCGAATATTTTAGGCTAATGGTACAAGTTTTGTGCACGGATTAGCCGTGTTCAAATTAAATATATATTTGCGGTGATATATATATATATATATATATATATATATATATATATATTATATCTATATATATATATATATATATATATATATATATATATATATTATATCTATGTGTGTGTGTGTGTGTGCGCGCGCGCGCTTTATAAATGCTGGTGTGGATAATATTTATTGGAATGCATACCCCTCTTGTGCTATCATAAGAGGTTACACAATGTGGGTAAATCCCCTGACTTGAGGACCAAGGAGAGTATAATCCCCAAGTTATAGCATCTGTTATTAGAGGTGAGGTGCTTTGGGTATGAATCAGTTTCACTCTCGGAGGGAACTATAACTGCCACCACTACGTTTTATTATTTTTACGGATTCGGGGAGCTAATCAAGTCGAGGTGTCCGGGTGGATGAGTATACCTGGGGTGATAACATTTTAGAAAAAAACATTCGGTGAGTGCCTACTCGGGAGGATATATATATATATATATATATATATATATATATATATATATATATATATAGCGTGTGTGTGAATGTTGTATATATGATACGTATAAATGGAGTAGATTTATATAAGGGTAAAATACATGTAGTGAATTTGTATTAAGTGTATGCGTATATAAGAGTGTAGATATTTATATACATGAGAATTACAAAAAGTAATAAGGTATTAATAGTATATAACTAGTGGGACTGTTATAAAGGGATTTTAAAGAGGATTAATTAAGTTAATGTGATAAATAACTTATGAAGTAAAGGAATAAATTACTCGGGGTAGAGTAGATTGTCAAGGAGTTTTAGGACAAGATTAGTTAGACGGGGTTGTGACACTAGGAGGGTTAGTAAGAAGAGTTACGTGTGCACTTAAGATGATGGTTGAGGTATATCTCAAGTGAGTGCGACACTAACTTAATTATGAAGAGCATTCATGCATTTTAGGTGTTGCATTTTAATTCACTTACAAAATATTTTCAAAAGGATTTGGGTTCTGACCCGTACTTGTATTTAATTAGATGAGAAACCTCTTTTAATTTAATGAAGGACTAATTACCCTGTATATAATTAGGTGAGGTGTCACAGATGGTATCAAATCATCAGGTTCTAGAGTCCTTAGGATCTGTGCCGATTTTCACGTTTTTGCTTAGCGCTCTTTATTGTAGAGCCTTATGGTAGGATTGTTGTATTCTTTTACGTATGCACATTTACGTTCTTCTGCTATTATAGATGTTTGAACGATGAACTCATATAACTCATTTTAAAATTTTAGATGCCTCCTAGAAGAGGTAGACCGTCTAGAGGAACATGAAGGGATGGCCGAAATAGTAGCCCAGGCAGTTAATACAGCTATGATAGACATTATCGTTCATTTTCCACAACCGTAGTCGTAGTCGTCACTGGCGTCGGAGATCCAAGCCCAGCCGGGGTCATACACTTGGAAGAGAGTCAGAGAGTCATTTTATAAGGTCCACCCATCGGAGTTTAAGGGTAGCTCTGCTGTAGTTGAGTTATGTCAGTGGAAGGAGAATAATACAGAGCCCATTGCGTGTGGTGGAGTGTAGTGAGATGCAGAAGAAGATATTAGCTACTTTCTAACTTATTAGAGTAGCACGACAGTGGTGGGAGTAAGTTATCACTGCCGAGGAGAGTGTTATGATGACAATTATTGAGTTTTGGGTGAGTTTTGACTGTAATTATTTTCTGCCAGTAGTAGAGACCGAGATACGAAAGAAGTTTAGTGAGGTGAACCAGAGTGATCGCTCCGTAGCAGACAACAAGGATGAGTTCACTCGTTTAGCTAATTTTGTGCGAGATGAGGTGAATAATGAGGAACGAAAGAAAGCAAGGTTTGTAGATGGTTTATCCTGGAGGATTAGGAAACACATGATCGGTAATCCATCATTAGTGACATATATTAATGTAGTCAATGAAACATTATTACACTTCCAGGGTTATCGCTTCCATGCGAAGGGAAGCAAGATAGGAGGTGAGATCAGCTAGTAGGGCAAGGTAGGTCTGGGTACTGCTAGCAGAGCATTGCAGGAAGCAGGGGAATGACTCCAGGCAAGGGAGTCCTTCCAAGAGATTCAGCTATGGGGAATATCGATAGGATTTCTAGGATTTTTGACAGGGCTAGTATGGTTCCAATCACCTAGAACACTTTGTTCCTCAGGGCCTCTAGGGCTAAGGGAATGGCAGGGGAGACTAGCAAGGACACGATCAGTGGCATGGAGGATTTTATAACAAGTGTTTCTTTTATAAAGAAGTAGGTCACATGAAGAGAGATTACCCTGACCCAGGAATGGGACAACTACAGGACGAGGCTCTGGATGTACAGCTACTACAATAGTTCATGGGTCAGTTTGGACGAGAGAATTTTAACCAGGGACCCGTTGACTAGGTAAAACAATGAGAGTATGGAGAAATATTGTCTTTTTATCCTATGAGAATGGGTATTTTTTTAGTGACATTGTGTGCGTCAGAACATAAGATTGTTATCACTAGGATTCGCGAGTGAGACGGATTTAGTGAGTGCGTTGGCCGTAATAGCCATATTATATATATAAGTACAATGGGATAGCGGGGTTCTTTGGTGTTAACCATGAGATAGTGGAGGTACACTAAGATAATGTTTGTATTACAGAGAGGTTACTACTTTCGAGAATTATGGGAGTAGGGTGGATGATTTTTTAAGTTTCGACTAGATATCCATGGTTTGGAGATATAGTAGATATTTATAGTAAGACTTGGTGTTTGATGTACCAGGATATGGATTTTTTCTAGGTATCACCTGAGATAGGGTCTAGCTTATATATACAAATATATATGTTAAAATGTGTTGCATAATAATATGTTGATATTGTTAATTGTAATCCCAGGGAGTAAGGACATTATTGATGTGGTTCAGAGTGGATAAGTTTATTATTGACTGGGGAGATATAGCTCGGGATTTTTGGCGCAAGGAAACTAGTGATAGTAAGGGAGCACTATTTTATGTTGTCTTTTGTTACATAAAAGTGAATTTGTATACTTTTATGTCAAGAAATGGGTATTTGGGTGTCTGTGCTATGGACTGAGGGCCTAACGGATCTCAACGACCAACAATGTCAGCTAGTAGTGTACCGGGGAGTTCCTTCTTTGGATTTCACTTTGCGAGACATCCTACGCATGAAACTTGGTACAACGTTAGACGTGGGGAGATGATTGGTATTTAGTACTTCGGTTTGGTACCTCGGTTATTATACATATATGTGGTTATAACTGTGAGTTGAAAGTTATATTACGATTTAAGAATGGTAAAAGTCGGGTATCATTTGTGCTATTGAGCATGGGTAGAAGGTGTATGGAAGCTCTGGTTAGCTAATTTGATTTTAAAAAATGATCCCTGATTAGAAGTGGGAGAAATAGGTGTAGTGATCTAAAGGGTAGGTGACTTTGGAGCTAGTCAAGGTTCAAAGTACTAAGCTCAGTTTAATTTCGAGGACGAAATTCCTCTGTAAGGGGACACTGTCAAATTTTGAGGACATTGAATTTAATTATTTTTGGGTGAAATAGAAATTATTTTTTGGGAGAAATTAAATTTACGATTTAGAAGAATTATTTAAATTGGGATATTTATTTAATTTGGCAAATTAAGATTTAATTATTTGGATTATTTTTTTATCGCATTTTTTAGGTCAAAAATTCGAGAATGTTATAAAATAATTCGGGTGAAAATTTTCAGTGCACGGTCGATCCCATATAGGTCAAGATAGTCGAAAAAGAGTACCTGGGGTAGTATTTGGGTCTCGGGGCATTTTTAGGCATAATCGGGCCCACACAGGGGTGTTTGGGCCATTTTAATTTAGCCCACAAGCATAATTTCGGGATTGAATCTAGAAGATATAAATTTAAGAGTTTGGGGTGAACACAAGTCTAGAGGAAAAATATCATAAAACCCAATTTAGAGGAATTGTGACAGACACAAGTCAAAGAGAAAATCTACTTCTGGAGAGAAGAAAGGAGGGCTAACTTTGGGAGTTTTTGGGAGACACAAAAATTATCTTCTTCAAAGGAATCAGGCTCTGCATATTGATAAGGCAAGTGGTTAATTTTTTTCAATAATAAACTGTGATAATCGATTCATATCGTAGTGGGTGTGATAAATTATTATTGGGTTGGGTTGACAGACAAAAAAATTTGGGTTTTTAAATCGTAGTAATCGTACGAATTGTTTGGCCATTTGGACAGTTGATTTATCTAAGGTATTGTGGAGATAACTACTTTTGCAGAAAGTTATTGGAATTTAAGAATCAACGTTATGGGTAATTAATCAGTTTCGAATCCATGAAATGTTATAATTGTTTGTTGAGGGAGTTGAGATATGAACTTGAGAAAAATTAGTTTACTTGTACGGAATTTTCAGATATAAATTTTGGGTAAGGATTTTAAGTTTTGGGTTTTAGCAATGGCTAACGTCATGCTGAAGAAGAAGAGTAAGAGAGAGAAAATAGCTAGAGGTCGTTCGAACGACCAACACCTTCGCTCGCGCGGCACATCAGGTCGTTCGAACGTCATGATGGGTCGTTCGAACGACGTGGGTGGATCGGGACCAATTCGTGATTTCCCCAGTTTTGGACCGAAGTTTTAATTAAGGCAGGATGGTTCTTGGGAGGTTTGTTCCTTCAATAGTAGGGAAATTAAAAAGGGGCTAGAGAAATTAATTATGTATAAACAAAAGGGGATAAAAATCTACATTTTGGAATATGGAGCAATAAAATTTGGAGGAATAAATCATGGGCCAAGGCAGTGTGTCCGAAAATTTTGGTTAAGAGATGCCATGTTAATAAAATTAATTACCTTAGAGTCAGGATTTGACCCGAATATTTTAGGCTAGTGCTACGGGTTTTGTGCACAGATTAGCCGAGTTTAAATTAAATATATATATGCGGTTATGTGTAGTGTATATATATTTATGTTTGTGTGCTTTATAAATGTTGGTGTGAATAATATTTATTAGAATACAAACCCCTCTTGTGCTATCATAGGAGGTTACGCAATGTGGGTAAATCCCTTAGCATGAGGTGTAGGGCGAGTATAATCCACAGGTTATAGTGGTCGTTATTAGAGATGAGGCGCTTTGGGTATGATCCAGTTTCACTCTTGGTGGGAACTATGATCAACTCCACTGCATTTTATCATTTTTACTGATTCGAGGAGCAAACCGAGTCAGGGTGTCTGGGTGGATGAGTATACCTAGGGTGATTGCATTTCAGAGAAAACACCCGATGAGTGCCTACTCAGGAGCATATATATATATATATATATATATATATATATATATATATATATATATATATATATATATATATATATATATATATATATTTGACGTGTGTGTGAATGTTTTATTTATGATACGTATAAATAGAGTATATATATATATATATATTGAGAGAGAGAGAGAGAGAGAGAGAGCGATTCTCATGCATACCCCAGTTTGCATACCGCTGGCGCGGACCAATTTTGATAATATAGTAAAAAAAAAAAATTTGAGCTAATTTTTTATGTAGTTTTTAAACGTCTCAGTAGGGCCATATAAAAAAAATCAACTCAAAATGAATTTTTTAACTATTTTAAAAAAATCGGTCAAACTTTGTCAGTTTTTAACAACATAAAAACTGACAAAGTTTGACCGATTTTTTTAAAATAGCAAAAAAATTCATTTTGACTTGATTATTTTTGTATGGTCTTATTGAATGTTTATAAATCATAAAAAAAAATCAGTCCAAAAATATTTTTTTTACTATTTTAAAAAAATGGTCCTCATTCAGGGTCCTCAAACTGGGACCTCACTTGATCCTTTCCCTATATATATATCCGAGTCGGTTCAAAAAAGGGTCTGCAATTAGGTCATCAAGGGCGAATCGAATTGGTCTCAATCCGAATCGATTCATCCTGAGATAGCCTTACAGGTCTCCTTCTACGAATCGATTCAGTCTATATCCGAATTGATTCGCCCTGTTTGGAGCTCATTGTTTGGGCGATTTCATCTTCTCCAAAATCCCAAAAATCATCCCAACCTCCATTTTTGTGGTTTCTAATCTCAACCAACAACAATATAATAATCCTAGCACTAATTTATAACTAACACATCAATTATTTTATGGGATAGAACAATTTCTCTTAGATTTAAACACTAAAACCATTTAAACTCTCATTTCTCATTTCATCCCATTTCTACCCATTTATACACACCATTAATATGGGTTTAACACTAGAATTCATCAAGAGTTAACAATACATCAATTTGTAAACTCAAAATCAATTTTCCCAATTTTTTTCAAAGGCTTCAACCCAAAAATCATGTAGTTTACCGACTATAATATGAGATACATACACTCAAATGAATAAAGTAAGTAAACACCTGCCTGGTGGATAAAATCTGATGACCTTGAGTCGAATCCCACGGAGTTTGGACGAAATTCCCTTCCTCTTCCTCTTTTCCTTCTTCCTTCCTTTCATTTCTCTCTCTCTCTCTCTCTCTCTCTCTCTCTCTCTCTCTCTCTCTCTCTCTCTCTCTCTCTCTCTCTCTCTCTCTCGTGTGTTATAAGAGAAGAAATAAAGGGTTATCCCTTATAAAACCCAATTTTGACTTGTTTACTCAATTGTGAGTCCCTACTAGTCCAAAAGTCCCCGGAACCCAAACGCTACCCTGGGTACTCTATTCTGACTATCTCAGCCATTCCTAAACCAACCGTGCACTCGAGTCACTTAACTAAAATTCACTAATCGGACTTAACACTTATCCCCACGTGTTTTCTCCAATTGGAAATATTTTTTGTCTCTTTACCCAACTATGATAGGACATAAAAATATTTAGACACATTTACTTAGTCCCAAAAGTAGATGTAACACATGCTGGTAATTATCTAATACTCATAAATTCCAAAATTACTATTCATGGTAATTCCTCTAATTATCAAATTACACTCACTTATGTAATTTAAATATCCATAAAAGTACGGGGTATTACATACTCCCCCTACAAAGGAATTTTGTCCCCAAAATTCGAATACGACCTGTACCTAGAAGTCTAATGGTACTAACATAATGGTACCCTACCATAAACTCGTTTATGGTACCCACCTGTCTCAAGGCTTATACTCTAATACACTAGCTTAACAACAAGCTTGACTAAATCTCTACATGCTAAAGCACGACCTCGATCATAAGGTTAACTCTAACAACGAAAAATCGCACCTAGTGCTTTTATAGCCGCATATAAAGAAAAAGAGCCTATATTTACTGCTCTAATGTATCGATCCCATCGAAAAACCGCTACTCTAAGCGTCCATTTGTCTACATCATGACATCGAATTTACCTCAAAAAGGAAACTACACTAGCATTTGACTAGTACCGTTAGTCTTATCGCTTATCTTAACTGTTCTAACTCTTTTCGCACCTATATAATTGGATTATTGCGTACCTCCTACGACATTCTAGCCAACACATTTCAATTCCATTTATAACTTCCCCAAAGCATATTCTTCAACTTTATATAAAACGCCCCTTATATCTCGGACGATACATAAAATCAGCTTACCAAGGTGCCCACACACCCTATAATCTGGACATATCCGCACAATTATTTCAAACGTCACACATGTAACACTCTCTCTAAAAATTGTCCTCACTTCTTCTCGGCCTGGTTCTAACACTTGGGTACTCTCAACCCGAATTACTCGAGATTCAATTCTTCCCATACCTGGAAATTTAATCCTGCTCAAGGCTAATCCACTAATCTTCTCGTGGTTAACCCACTATAATCTCCTTATCACAGTGCTACCGACCCCATCGCATTTTCATCATAATACTCTAGGATCAGTGTGTTTTCCTACACACGTAAAATGAGTACGATACTAAATATATCCCTAGCTCCCCAAGACCTTTCTCAACTGCCTACATTCACTCAATTTCATGTGTGGGACGTCTCGCAAAGAGAAATCCAAATAAGGAATCCTCCCATTACACTACTACCTCTCATCGTCGGTCATCAAGATATAATGGCCTAAGGCACATAGGTGGGACGTTCAAATTCCTACCTCGCAAACACTAACGTACTTCTACCTCTACGTCTTTCCATTCTACCGAAATGGAAAGTCTAACTAATCGGGGTGCCTGTACTCTACAAAAGTGTTACGCTCATTATACACAAACATGTTACCTCAGAATTTTCCTCTTAGCCACGACATGGCTATAATCCTCAAATCATTTCCCTTAACTTTACCTCACCAATTTACTTATGTTGTGAAAAATATTTTAGTGCTTTTACACAATAATTTCATTTCGATTAGCCCCTAATCGTCACATAACTCTCGCCTAATTTATCATCAAAACCAACATCCTAGCATCTCAATAACATCTCTCAACTTCCAACATCGTTAAGGTTCATGCGTGGAGTGTCTCGGAAGTGAAATCCAAACAAGGAACCCCTCCGACACACTACTACTTAACTTTAGCGATCGTGAAGGTATTTCAGTGTAAAACATACAACTGGGATATTTCTATTATGTATACCAAAAAATATGATTAGAACCCTTACTTCTCTTAAGGAGCCAAACCATAAAGCGCTTCCATTAACACTAAGTCATTTACGTGAATAACAACGAGCTTCAATTCACATCTTAACAATAAATCCTGCATATCTTAAATCACATCTATAAGGTCCCCATGCACTAAAATTATTATAATGAAACATTTACTCGTCGAAGTTCCATCTAAACATATAATAAAGGCAAGATCAACCCGTATCCAGGTGAGATATCGCAAAATAACGAGTTCCACATTGGAACCACGAATACGATAGCGTTACAATAATTAGCCTACTATCACTCTGATAATACAAAAACATATTATACTCAGAATAGTACTATACTCGTATAACACACACAAAACGAGCAGTGCAAACCAAATATAAGCTTAAAATACCAACACCCGCTTCCACAATGAATGAAGAAAAAAAATGGAACCTCGCTATCGCGAAAAAACATATACATATACCCTCTATAATATTACCGATACTACCAATAAACTCGAATCACACACACGAATCTAGGGCTAACAAAATACTGTGATGCAATCTTGCCACACAAAATATACCTCCTTCATCTGAGGTGAAACTCATAATAACAACTTTGCCAATCACCCTGACTTCCCCAAATGGTTCCCATACATAGCACACTTGACTTAACGGAACGAAAAAGTACTTTAGTCAATGCCCTATCTAAGCAACCTACTCTTGTCCTTTAACTGTTATCGGGCAAGATCCATGAGTGTGGTTGTACCCTCCATATCACCATGTTCCCCACATCGGTCCACCCTGTCCATGTTAAGGTTGTCCGTATCTCAGAATCTTATAGTCTCGATCATGACAATCATCCTCATAGTTCCCCTATCTCCCCTGGCTAAAAGTAAACACACTACCGGCCTGAACAACCCTGCCTCAATGAATCCCCGGGTGGATTTCCACCTGAGGGGTCTCATGAACACAAACACTTTTAGTTTTTACCCTTAGACTTAATTCTTCAACTCATCCAGCTCCTCTCTCACGGAAGCGTTAATATTACCAGTATAAGAGGCACGACACTGCCATCATATACATAAGAAATCCAAGTAAAATCTCCATAAGTGTTAGCAATACTTACTAGTGAGCCTATCATTCCACTGAAGGACTCTCTCTTCATTGTACCTACCTTATCAGGTACAAAGTTCACTTATCCATATAAGTATTTTTTCACTGTCGGCCCCTAACCGATCCTTATGTGAATAATTCAAAAACTACATTCTCTTCGTTTCTGATAAATTAAAGGAACTTGCGATTAAAGCCATCCATAAGATTCCTCTATGAGAAAAACATTTTGCTTCCCCAAATATGGTGACCATTGTTCCCACCATTTCAACATTGCTCTAATGAGTGAAAATTTTTACTCAAATTTTCACATTTGGGCATTTCTATACCCTGCTCTAAGCCAAATCTTCTGAGACTTATACTTCTGTTGGATAACGCTACACTTCCTTCACATAACTTAAACTTCAACGTATGGTCCTTATCGAAGACCTTTTCAGACTTTTTCCTAATTTAACTTCACTGGATAATTCAAATTTAGCACCATTCTCCACTATAACGGTACGTGGATAAATATAACTAATATACTATAGTAATCGTCGTAGAAATACATGAAATTGAGCTGTTCCAAAGCATCTGTAGACGTTACAAACAAGGGTATAAGCATGGGGATCTAAGAAAATAAAATCTTTTACCATATCATAACAAGGTAGTACAATAGGCTAATAAGCGTGGTAACTACTGACAGAGACTGACTTTGAGTTGACATAAAAAGTTTATGCATGATGGATAAATGAAAAAGAAAAGGTATGTAAGATTTATAGTCATTTACATGGTAGTTCATTACACGAGGAAACCAATGTCAAAGTAATTTCAAATGTTCAAGGATAAGTTGTAAAAGGAAGACTATACCTGCTTTGAGGTTTACAATTCTTAACACCCCAAGTTATATATAAATAGCTGTTATAAATAAATAACATAGTACAAAAAAAATATGAATTATATAAATAAGCAGATATCGTGAGATAGTGTTAATATATACAAAACACAAAATATATTATAGTTAAAATATACAACATATCTATATATAAATAAAATTCAATATATATATATATATATATATATATATATATATATATATATATGTATATATATATACAAATATTAAAAGAAAATGTCTGGAATTATGAAAATCAATATATTACATTACACTAAAATGTATATTAATTATAATTAATATAATTAAATATTAAATAAAAGGTTAATTATATTTTTATTTAACAATCTCCCCCTTTTGATGATGACAAACAATTATTCACATTGATCCATAAAATGAATAAAATAAGCATAATTAGTGAATCATAAATATTTCACCCCCTTTGACATTATCAAAAATATTTTTCATATAAATCAAGTGTCAACCGGTAAAAAAACGAAGCTCCCCTTTTCAAAAATAATTCGTGCATGGGATCTAACCATAAATCGCAAGAGGCACATATGAATATGAATATCATGAAATTTTATATAGTCACATATTCCATCATAAAACGTGTGTAATATCCCAAACGTGTGCAAGAGGCACATATCAATCCTTAGTGTGTAATATCCCACCCGGTAAATAAATTAAAATATTATATAGATTTATCTAAAGATGGATAAAAAGTGATCATAGGAATTTGCGGGTGACAAATTGGATTATAGAGAGAGTTAATAAATTTAGGATTTATGTGTGGATTAATTAATGAGTGGTTGTGAATATTTTTTACACATATATATATGCCTTTCTTAAGTCAGAAGTGGTTGGGGCATCATATGCATATTTAGAAAGAAGGTTAAGCTCTTATCCCCTCATTTCTATTATTTCCTTCCGAATTATTAAAAAGGAAATAAATGCTGAAGGAGCGGATTGAAAGAATTGGTAACTCGGGAATATATATATATATATATATATATATATATATATATATATATATATATATATATACTGATGGGTAATAATACAGAAAGGGGATCTATGTATTAAGTGCATTAACAAAAGAAAAAGGATGTTGTATACAGTAAGAATGAACTGTGAAGATGGCAACTAAACCCTATTTACATCATCGCTCAAACGTCGCTTAAGGTCGTGCAAATGAAGGGGAGTATTCGTTCAAACGACGAGCTCTATCTTTTGAATGATGTCCGGGATTGCGTCAGCTTTCAGGCATTGTCAACAGCCCATTCACCAAGGTAAATTACAAGTTAGCCTTGGGCCTGACTTTCTGATCATTGTCAGATATGAGAAGTGATGAAAACCTTTGGCCTTAGTTTGATTTTGTGTACGTTATAAGGAAATTGTGGGATTCGTAATTTTCCATTTGTGATGTCTTAAGGACAACCGTAGGATTACTTAAGCTACTAAATTATAAGCTCTCTAAAGCCGGATTTAGTGATTGTTTGTGCGGATAGGGTTTCTTTAATCGCAAAATATGTCATTGTTGGGATTATAAGATAGAGTGGGTAGTAACCCACACACAAAATCGTACCCTCCATCTTTTTCTCTCTCTCTCTCTCAACACTCTCAAATATTTTATCTCCGCAATATGTATGTAAAACATCCGATTGATTAAAACTATACCTACATTCATCCAAAGAAATAACCAGTTACACCATTATTGTAGAAACCTACGATGAATAAAAGGTGTTTATTGTGAGTTTTGGAGAAGATAAATACTTATGTTGGTGGTGGAGGGTTTGTTGAGATTTTATTGGTGGTATTTAAAGAGGGTTTTAATGGTGCTTCTTGGTGATAAATTTGAAGGTTCTAAACAACCCCTTTAAGGCCACCTTAGGAGGTAGGGGTTGTCATCTCGACTGATCATTCATGCCTTCCACAAATTTGGGCTTCATTTGAGGTGGGATAAACTAACTTTGGTTTAAAGTTCAATTAATAGTGTATGCCAACATGGTATTTACATATATCGGGTTAAATATATGTGTGTAGGTTATTGCCTTGCATCCTAGTGTTGATTATTCTTCATATTAGCGTTATATAAGATGGTATAAAAAAATGGGTGATATAAAATAGTTCTTGAAAACACAATAAATTTCATAACATAATGATAAAAAAAATTATGAAGTAAAAATGTATAAAAATGTTATTCTAGTATATTTTCTAGTAAAATAAAATAATGGACATTTTTATGGAGTAAAAATGGACATTTTTTATGATGAAAAAATGTATAAAATGGTATTCTAGTATATATATATATATATAGGTAGAAGAAAATAATGGACATTTTTATGGAGTAAAAATGTATGAAAATGTTATTCTAGTATATTTTCTTATAAGGGAAAGTAATGAACATTTTATGGACTAAAAATATATGATAATATGATTATAGTGTATTTCTAGTAAAAAGAAACAATAAGCATTTTTATAGAATAAAAATGTGTGAAGATATTATTTTAGTGTGTGTTTTCTAGTAAAATAAATAATGGGAATTGTTACGAAATAAAAATATAAGGAATTATTATTCTTGTTTCGAATAAATGGAAAGTGCATGTTTGTTTCAAATGGTATGAATTCTAGAATGAATGTATGTTTAAAACCATGTAAATGGATTTTAGAAAATGAAATTTCAGTTTCTCATGCATATAAACTTGTAGTATTTTGATAATAAATATGTGAACAAGTTTAAGGAACGTTTTGTGGGTTTAAACTTCTAATAAGACAAATGGAGATTTAGTCTTGAAAGAATGCGTGAGAAATGGAAGTATGTTATGTAAGGTATTAGTTTACACATTCAAAGTGTAAAAGTGTCAAGTGTGAGAATTGGTAATAGTGTAGTATTGAACAAGTGTCAAAATGGCTAAAGGTATTTTCAATACTAAGTTAGACACTTAATAAAAATTTTGACAAGAGAGAACTACCAAGACTTTGATATTATCTATCCAAAACAACGTACACAATCTGACCAACTCGCCTTCTCCGAAGCATTTGTAGACGTTACAAACAAGGGTATAAGCCCGGGGCTCCAAGTAAATGAAATCTTTTACCATATTATAATAAGGCAGTATAAAAGGCTAACAATGACTTTGAGTTGACATGAAAAGTTTATGCATGATGGACAAATGCACGAGTAAAGGTATGTAAGATTTATAGTCATTAACATGGAAGGTTCATTACACGAGGAAACCTAATGTCAAAGTAATTTCAAATATCCAAGGATATATTGTAAAAGGCACATTATACATACTTTGAGGGTTACAATTATTAACACCCCAATCATATCTAAATGCCCGTTATAAATAAATAACAGAGTATAAAAAAAAATAAGAATAATATCAGTAAGTAGATATCGTGAGACATCATCACCATATACTCAAATCGGGGGTCTCGTGACCAATGAGTCAATTCCTGTGAGTTACATTGGTCCCATGAGAGGAATTTGCCCCTCTCACAGGGACGTTTGGGTAGTGTTTTGGGTTTTAACCCTCTAATGACATGTTTTTAAGCCTAAGATTAGATATTTTCAAATTATCATCATATTCTCAAATCGAGGCTCCCGTGATCACACAGTCAATTCTGGTGAGTTACATTGGTTCTTTGCGATATGTTCACGCCTCTCACTGGGCCATTTGCAGGGTGTTTTCCATTACCGCCCTCTAAAGGCATGTTTTCAAGCCGAAGTTGTGATATTTTCAAATAATATTCATATTCTAAAATCGGAGGTCCCGTGACTACGCATTTAGTTTATGTGAGTTACATTGCTCTCATGTGATGTGTTCGCCCCTCTTACAGGGCCGTTTGGGTAGTGTTTGGGGTTTTCACCCTTTAACGACGTGTTTTTAAGCCTAAGATTATATATTTTCAAATTATCATCATATTCTCAAATCGAGGGTCCCATGATAACGCGATCAATTTTGGTGAGTTACATTGGTGCGTGCGAGGTATTCATGCCTCTCACTGGGCCATTTGGGTGTGGTTCTGGGCTTTCGCCGTCTAACAACATGTTTTTAAGCCCAACTCTATATATTTTCAAATTATCATCATATTCTCAAATCGGGAGCCTCGTGACCATGCGGTCAATTCCTTCGAGTTACAATTATCCCGTGCGAGGTGTTGGCGCCTCTCACGGGGCCAGTTGTGGACTATTTTAGGTTTTTGCCCTCAACGACATGTTTTTAAGCCTAAGTCTTGATATTTTTAGATTATCATCATATTCCAGTGACCATTCAGTTCGTTATTATGGGTTACACTGGTCCCGTACTAGGTGTTCGCGCCTCTCACGAGGCCATTTGGGGGGGGGGGTGTTTTGGGTTTTTATCCTCTAACATTATGCTTTTAAGCCTTAGTCTAGATATTTTTAAATTATCATCATATTCTCAAACCGGGGGTCCCATGAGCACGCGATCAGTTCTTGTGAGTTGCATTTGACCCGTGCAAGGTGCTCGCGCCTCTTACAGGGCTCTGGGTGTGTTTTCGGTTTTCACCATCTAACGACTTGTTTTTAAACCTAAGTCTATATATTTTCAAACGATCATCAAATTGTCAAACCGAGAGTCCCGTGACCACGTAGTGAGTTCTTGCGAGTTATATTAGTCCCGTGCGAGGTGCATGCGCCTCTCACGGGGTCAATTGGTGGGTATTTTGGGATTTCTCCATCTAACGGCGTGTTTTTAAGTCTAAAAAAACATATTTTTAAATTACCATTATTTTCTCAAGCCAAGGATCATGTGTCCACACATTCATTTCCTGCGAGTTACATTGGTCCCGTGCGAGGTGTCTACACCTCTCACGGGGCTGTTTGAGGGATGTTTTGGGCATTCGCTGTCTAACGGTATGTTTTTTAGGCTAAGCCTAGATATGTAAAGTTATCATCATATTCTCAAATCGGGAATACCTTGACCAAGGGTTCAGTTCCTGCGAGTTACATTGCTCCAGCATGAGGTGTTCGCGCCTTTCACGATGCCTTTTGGGAGGTGTTTTAGGTTTTCACTCTCTTACTGCCCATTTTTAAGCCTAAGAGAAGATATTTCCATATTAGCATCATATTCTCAAACTGGGGGTTTCATGACCATGCGATCAGTTCCTGCGAGTTATATTGGTCCCGTGCGAGGTGTTTGTGCATCTCACGGGGCCGTTTGAGCAGTGTTTTGGGCTTTCGCCGTTTAACGTCTTATTTTTATGCCTACGTCTTGATAATTTGAAATTATTATCATACTCTCAATCCAGGGGCCCGTTGACCATGCAGTCAATTCCTGCTTGTTAAATTTGTCTCATGCGAGGTGTCTGTGCCTCTCACAGGCTGTTTGAGGTGCATTTTGTGTATTGGGCCTCTTACGAGTCCGTTTAGGGATTTTTTTGTGTTTTCGCATTTTAACGACATGCATTTAAGCCTAAGTTGAGATATTTTAAAATTATTTTCATATTTTAAAATAGGGGGTCCCTTGTTCACACGGTCAACTCCTACGATTTACATTGGTCCATGCAAGGAGTTTGCGCTCTCACAAGGTCATTTGCGGGGTATTTTAGGTTTAACCATATAGTAGCATGTTTTAAGCCAAAGCCTAGATATTTTTAAACTATCATCGTATTCTTAAACCGAGGGTATCGTGACCACGCGATCAGTTCCCACGAGTTACATTTGGCCTATGTGAGGTGTTTGCACATCTCACGGGCCATTTCAGGGGTGTTTTGGGCTTTTACAATCTAACAGCATGTTTTTAAGACTAGGTCTAGATATTTTCAATTTATTGTCCAACTCTCAAATCAAAGGTCTCGTGACCAAGAAACCAGTTCCTCCGAGTTACATTGGCCCCATGTGAGGTTATAGTACCTCTTACAGGGCTATTTGAGGTTCATTGTGTGTTTTTCCCTCTAACGACATGCTTTTAAGCCTAGGTCTTGATATTTTAAAATTATTTTCATATTCTAAAATGAGGGGTCTTGTGATCGCACCTCTCACGATGTCATTTGCGGGGTATTTTTGGTTTTCACACTCTAGCGGTTCAAGATATATCAAATTATCATCATATTATCAAACCATGGGTCCCGTGACTACGTGATTAGTTCTCTGCGAGTTACATTGGTCCCCCTCCGAGGTGTTTACACATCTTACGGGGCCGTTTGGTGGGCGTTTTGGGCTTCTTCCATCGAATGTTATGTTTTTAAGCCTACGTCAAGATATTTTCAAATTATCATCATATTCTCAAACTGGGGACCCCGTGACCATGCGGTCAGTTCCTGCAAGTTACATTGCTCCCGTGCGAGGAGTTCGCGCCTCTCACGAGATCGTTTGGGGGGTGTTGGATTTTTGCCCTCTAACGAGATGTTTTTAAGCCAAAGAAAAGATATTTTCAAATTACCATCATATTCTCAAACCAAAGGTCCCATGACCATACATTCAGTTCCTACGAGTTACATTGGTCCCGTGTGAGGTGTTTGAATGTCTCACAAGGCCGTTTGAAGGGTGTTTTGGGCATTCATCATCCACCAACATGTTTTTAAGCCTAAGTCTAGATATTTTCAAGTTCTTGTCGTATTCTCAAATAGGGTATCCCTTGCCCTTGCGATTAGTTTCTGCGAGTTACATTGCTCCTCTACGAGGTGTTCGCACCTCTCATAGGGTTGTTTGGGCTGTGTTTTGGGTTTTGTCCTTTAACGACATATTTTTTGTCCTATGTGGTGATTTTTAATTTATCATCATATTCTCAAATCGGGGATCCCATCTCCACGCATACAGTTCCTACGAGTTACATTTCCCCCGTGCGAGGTGTTCGCACCTCTCATAGGGCCATTTGGGGATTGTTTTGGGTTTGCTTCCTTTAACGACATATTTCTGAGCATAAGTGTTGATATTTTCAAGTTATCGTTATATTCTTAAATCGGGGAACCCATCACCATGTGGACAGTTCCTACGACTTACATTGGTCCAGTGCGAGGTGATCGCGCCTCTCACGGGGTCGTTTGGGGGGTGTTTTGGATTTTCACCCTCTAAATGCACATTCTTAAGCCCAAGATAAATTATTTTAAAATTACCATCATATTCCCAAATCGGGGGCCTTGTGAGCATGCATTCAAACCAGCTGTCATGTGACCATGCAGTTAGTTCCTGCGAGTTACATTAGTCTCGTGCGAGGTGTTCGCGCCTCTCACGGGGCCGATTAGCGTGTTTTGTGTTTTTGCATTTTAACAACTTCTATTTAAGCCTAAGTTGAGATATTTTAAAATTATCTCCATATTCTTAAATCAGGGGTCTCGTGATCACGCGATTAGTTCCTAAGAGTTACATTGGCCCCATGTGAGATGTTCGCGCCTCTCACGGGGCCATTTGGGGGTTGTTTTGGGCTTTCTCCCTCTAATGACATGTTTTTAAGTATAAGAAAAATATTTTGAAATTACTGTCATATTTTCAATCCAATAGTCCCATGACCACACATTCAGTTCCTCCGAGTTACATTGACCCCATGCGAGGTGTTCGCATCTCTCACGAGGTCGTTTAGGGGGTGTTTTAAATTTTTACCCCTCTAATAGAATGCTTTTTTAACCTAAGTCTAGATATTTTCAAATTATCATCATATTCTCAAACTGGGGGTCCTGTGACCACGTGGTCAGTTCTTATGAGATACATTGGCCACATGCGAGGTGTTCACGCATCTCATTGGCCTTTGGGGGTTTGGATTTTTGCCCGTTAACGGCAAATTTTTATGCCTAAGTCTAGATATTTTCAAATTATTGTCATATTGTCAAACCGGGGGTCCCGTGACCACAGACTCAGTTCCTACGACTTACATTGGTCCCGTGCAAGGTTTTTATGCCTCTTATGGGGCCGTTTGGTGGGTGTTTTAAGAATTTTTCATCTAACGACTTGTTTTAACCCTATGTCTAAATTTTTCAAATTATCATCATATTATGAAACTGGGGGTACCATGACCACGCAGTCAGTTCCTGCGAGTTATATTGGTCTCGTTCGAGGTGTTCGTTCCTCTCACGGGGAAGTTACTGCGGTGCTTTTGGTTTCTGTCCTTTAACAACATATTTATGACCCTAAGTGTATATATGTTCAAGTTATCATCATATTCTCAAATCGGGCATCCCGTGACCATGCGGTCAGTTCCTACGAGTTATATTGCTGCAGTGCGAGGTGTTCATGCCTCTCACGGGATTGTTTGGTGGGTGTTTTGGGTTTTTGCACTATAGTGGCACGTTTTTAAACCTAAGATCAAATATTTTCAAATTACCATCATATTCTCAAAATAGGGGTCTCATGACCACGCGGTTAGTTCCAACTAGTTACATTGGTCCCGCGTGAGGCGTTTGTGCATCTCACGGGGCCATTTGAGGGGCATCTTGGTCTTTTATCATCTAACCGTATGTTTTTAATCCTAAATTAAGATATTTTAAAATTATCATCATATTCTCAAACCAGGGGTCCCGTGGCCATATAGCCAGTTCCTGCGAGTTACATTGGTCCCGTGCGAGGTGTTCGTACCTCTCACGGGGAAGTTTAGGGGTTTTTGTGTTTTTGCCCTCTAACGAAAGGTATTTAAGTTTAAGTTGAGACATTTAAAAGTATCCTCGTATTCTCAAATAAGGGGTCAAGTGAACACGTGATCAGGAACATTGATCTCGTGCGAGGTTTTAGCGTCTCTCACGATGCTATTTGCGATGTATTTTGGGTTTTCACCCTCTAGCCGTCTGTTTTTAAGACTAAGTCTAGATATTTTCAAATTATCGACATATTACCTAATTCGGCATCCCGTGACCACATGGTCAGTTCCAGCGAGTTACATTGGTCCCGTGCGAGGTGTTTGCTCCGTCTAACGTCGTGTTTTGGGCTTTCTCCGTCTAACGTCATGTTTTTAAGCCTATGTCTAGATATTTTTAGTTTATTGTCATATTCTAAAATCCGGGATCCGTTAACCAAGCGGTCAATTCCTGCCCGTGTGAGGTGTTTGTGCCTCTCACAGCGCTGTTTGGGCGGTGTTTTTGGATTTTTCCTTCTAACAGCTTGTTTTTAAGCCTAAGATAAGCTATTTTCAAATTACCATCATATTCTCAAAATAGGGGGTACCGTGATGACGCGGTCAGTTCCTGTGAGTTACATTGGTCCCGTGCGAGGTGTTTACACATCTCACGGGACCGTTTAAGGTAAGTTTTGGGCTTTCGCCATCCAACGACATGTTTTTTAGCCTAGGTTTATATATTTTCAAGTTATCATCATATTCTTAAATTGGGGGTCCTGTGACCATGCAGTTATTTCTTGCGAGTTATATTACTCCCATGTGAGGTGTTCGCACCTTTCAAAGGTCCGTTTGGGGAGGGTTTTTAGGTTTTCACCCTCTAATGGCATGTTTCTTATCCTAAGTCTAGTTATATTCAAATTATCATCATATTCTCAAACTGAATGTCTCGTGACCACACGCTTAGTTCCTCTGGGTTACATTGGTCGTGTGAGAGGTGTTCGCGCCTCTCACGGGGCCATTTGGCGGGTGTTTTAGGCTTCCTCCATCTAATAATATGTTTTAATCCTATGTCTAGATATTTTAAAATTATCGTCATATTCTCAAATTGGGGGTTCCGTGACCACGTGGTCAGTTTGTGCAAGCTACATTGGTCCTGTCCAAGGTATTTGCGCCTCTCACGGGGCCATTTGCATGGTGTTTTGGGTTTTCTCCCTCTATCAAAATGTTTTCAAGCCTAAGTGTAGATATTTTCAAGTTATGGTCATATTCTCAAATCGTTGATCCCGTGGCCACACGATTAGTTCCTACGAGTTACATCCCCCCGTGTGAGTGTTTGCGTATCTTACGGGGTTGCTCGAGGGGTGTTTTGTGCTTTATCATTTAACAACATATTTCTAAGCCTAAGTCTAAATATTTTCAAATTATCATCAGATTCTCTAACCGGGAGTCCCGTGACCATGGAGTCAGTTCCTGTGAGTTACATTGGTCTCGTGCGACCTGTTCGTGCCTCTCATGGGCTGTTTGGGGTGTTTTTTGTTTTTTCCCTCTAACGGTATATTTTTAATCCTAAGATAAGATATTTTCAAATTACTATCATATTCTCAAATGGGGGGGGGGTACCGTGACAACACTATCATTTCCTGGGAGTTACATTGGTCCCATGCGAGGTGTTTGCGCATCTCGTGGGGCCGTTTGAGTTGGGCTTTCGCGATCCAACACCATGTTTTTGAGCCTATGTTTATATACTTTCAACTTATCACCATATTACCAAATTGGTGATCTCGTGGACATGTAGTCCAGTTCCTTCGAGTTACATTGCTCCCCTAGGAGGTGTTTACGCATCTTACGGGGCCGCCTATGGGGTGTTTTGGGCTTTCACCATCTAACGACATGTTTTTAATCCTAAGTCTAGATATTTTAAAATTATCATCATATTCTCAAACCAGGGGACCCATTATCATGCAATAAATTCCTGCGAGTTATATTGGTCCCGAGCGAGGTGTTTGTGCCTCTCACGGATCCTTTTGGGATGTGTGTTATGTTTTTTTTTCTCTAATGGTATATTTTTATGCCTAAGTCTAAATATTTTAAAATTATCTTCATATTCTTAAATTGGGGGTCCCGTGATCACGTGGTCAGTCCGTTCGAGTTACAATAATTCCGTACGAGGTGTTCACCCCTCTCACGGGGCAGTTTGCAGGCTGTTTTGTATTTTTGCCCTCTAACGACATGTTTTTAACCCTAAGTGTAGATATTTTCAAGTTATCATCATATTCTCAAATTGGGGGTCCCATGACCACGCAGTCCGTCCCTGCGAGATATATTAGTCCCGTTCGAGGTGTTTGGGCATCTCACGGTGCTATTTGGTGTTTTTTTGGGCTATTACAATCTAACATCATGTTTTAACGCCTAATTCTAGATATTTTCAAATTACCATCATATTCTTAAATTGGGGTCCTGTGACTATGCGATCTATTTCCTACAAGTTAAATTGGTCCAGTGCGAGGTGTTTGCACGTCTCAAGAGGTCGTTTAAGGGGTATTTCGGGCTTTCGCCGTATAACTCATGTTTTTAAGCCAAAGTCTAGTTATTTTCAACTTATTTTCATATTCTCAAATTGGGGATGCCTTGACAATGCACTTAGTTCCAACAAGTTACATTGCTCCCGTGTGATGTGTTCACACCTATCGCGACGCTGTTTGGGTGGTGTTTTGGGGTTTCTCCCTCCAATGGGTTATTTTTAAGCCTAAGATAAGATATTTCCAAATTATCATCATATTCTCAAATCGGGGGTACCGTGATGACGCGATGAGTTCCTGTAAGTTACATTAGTCCCGTGCGAGGTGTTTGCGCATCTGATGGGGCTGTTTGAGGGGTGTTTTTGGCTTTTATCGTCCAATGACATGTTTTTCACCCTAAGTTTATATATTTTCAAGTTATAGTCATATTCTTAAATCGAGGGTCCTGTGATGATGCAGTTAGTTCTTACGAGTAACATTTCTCCCGAGCGAGGTGTTCGCACCTCTCACAAGGCCATTTGGGTTTTCACCCGTTAATGACGTGCTTTTTTTCCTAAGTCTAGATATTTTCAAATTTTCATCATATTCTCAAATCGGAGGTCCCATGACCACGCTGTCAGTTATTATGAGTTACATTGGTCGCATGCGAGGTGTTTGCCCCTCTCACAGGGCCGTTTGGGTAGTGTTTTGGGGTTTCACCCTCTAACGGCATGTTTTAAGCCTAGTATTAGATATTTTCAAATTATCCTCATATTCTCAAATCAAGGTTTGCCCAGTCACACGATCATTTATGGTGAGTTACATTGGTTCTTTACGAGGTGTTCACGCCTCTCACCGTGCCCATTGCAGGGTGTTTTCGATTATCGGCCTCTAATGACATGTTTTCAAGGCTAAGTATATATGTTTACAAGTTATCGCCATATTCTCAAATTGAGGGTCTTGTGACCATGCAGTCAGTTCCTGCGAGTTACATTACTCCTGTGTGAGGTGTACGCACCTCTCACGGGGCCATTTGGGGAGTACTTTGTGTTTCCACCCTCCAATGGATTTTTTGTGAGCCTAAGTCTAGATATTTTTAATTTGTCATCCTATTCTAAAATCATGGGTCCCATGACCACAAGCTCAGTTCCTGTGAGTTACATTGGTCACGTATGAGGTGTTAGCGCCTCACAGGGACATTTTTTAGGGGGGTTCAGCTTTCCCTCTCTAACAACATGTTTTTAAGCCCAAGTCTAAATATTTTTAAATTATTGTCATATTCTCAAACTCGGAGGCCCGAGACCATGGGGTAAGTTCCTGCGAATTATGATTGTCCCATGCGAGGTGCTCGCTCGCGCCTCTCATGTGCCCTTTGTGGGGTGTTTTGGGTTTTTTCCCTCTCACGGCATGTTTTTAAGAATAAGTCTAGATATTTTAAAGTTTTTGTCATATTGTAAAATCGGTGATCCCGTGTTCACGCGGTTAGTTCTTGTGAGCTACATTGATTTTTTGTGTGAGGTGTTCGCGCCTCTCTCGGGGCCGTTCAGGAGGTGTCTTGGATTTTCTCCCTCTAACGATATGTTTTTAGGCCTAAGTCTAGATATTTTCAAATTATCATCATATTCCGAAACCTGGGGACCTTACATTGGTCCCGTGCGAGGTGTTCGCACCTCTCAAGGGGCTGTTTGGGGGGTGTTTTGAATTTTCTCCCTCTAACGTCATGTTTTTAAGCCTAAGTTAAGATATTTTCAAATTACTATCATATTCTCAAATAAGTGGTCCCGTAACTATGCGATCAGTTCCAGTGAGGTACATTGGTCCCGTTCGAGGTGTTCGTACCTCTAACGGCGCCGCTTAGGGGGTATTTTCAATATTATCCCTCAAATGGAATCTTTTTAAGACCAAGTCTAGTTATTTTCAAATTATCATCATATTCTCAAACCAAGTATCACGTGACCAAGAGTCCAGTTCCTGCGAGTTACATTGGTCGCGTGTGAGGTGTTCGTGCCTCTTACAAGGTCGTTTGGGGTGTGTTTTTAGCTTTTTCCGTCTAATGTCATGTTTTAACCATAAGTCTAGATATTTTCAAATTATCATCATATTCTCAAATAGTGGGTCCTATGACCACGTGGTCATTTCCTGCGAGTTACATTGGTCTTGTGCGATGTGTTCGCGCCTCTCACGGGGCCGTTTGTAGCGTATTTGGGGTTTTAGCCCTCTAGCGGGATGTTTTGAAGCCTGAGTCTAGATATTTTCACATTATCGTCATATTATCAAACCGCTCATCCCGTGACTATGAGGATAGTTCATGTTAGTTACATTGGTTCCGTGCGCGGTGTTCATGTCTCTCATGGGCCCACTTAGCGGGGGGGGAGGGCTGTCGCCCTCTAACAACATACTTTTAAGCCTAAGTCTTTATATTTTCAAAAAAATAGACATATTCTCAAATCATGGGTCCCGGTATCATGTGATGAGTTTCAGCGAGTTACATTTTTCTCGTACGAGATGTTCACGCCTCTCACGAGGCCGTTTGCGAGGTGTTTTGGGTTTTCACCCTATCACATCATGTTTTTACGCTAAAGTCTATATATTTTCTAAAATTATGAACATATTCTCCAATCGAGGGTCCTTTGACCACGTGGTCAGTTCTTACGAGATACATTGTTCCCGTGCAAGATGTTTGCACCTCTCACAAGGCCGTTTGGGGGGTCTTTTTGACCTTTTCCCATTGGCGGTACTTTTTAAGCCTAAGTCTAAATATTTTCAAATTATCATCATATTCTCAAATTGGGGGTCCCGTTACCACGCGGTCTGTTCATGTGAGTTACATAGGTCTCGTGTCAGGTGTTCGCACCTCTAACCGTAGGTTTTTAAGCCCAAGTCTAGATATTTTAAAATTATACACATATACTAAAACCGAGGATCTCGTTACCATGTCGTCAATTCCTGCGAGTTACAATTGTACGGTGCGAGGTGTTAACGCCTGTCACATGGCTGTTTGGGTGTGTTTGGGGCTTTCGCCCTCTAGCGACACTTTTAAGCCTAAGTCTTGATATTTTCAAATTATCATCACATTCTCAAACCTAGGGTCATGTGACCAAGCGGTCAGTTCTCGTGAGTTATAGGGGTCTCGTGCGATATGTTCGGGCCTCTCAAGGGGCCATTTGGAGGGTGTTTGGGGTTTTCACCACCGAACATTAATTTTTAAGCGCAAGTCTAACTATTTTCAAATTATGGACATATTCTCAGATCGGGGGTCTCGTGACCACGCGGATAGTTCCTGCAAGTAACATTGAACATGTGCGATGTGTTCGCGCCTCTTACGGGGCCGTTTGGGAGTGATTTTGATTTTCTCGTTCTAACGGAATGTTTGTATGCCTAAGTCTAGATAACTTCAAATTATCGTCGTATTCTCATACCAGGGATCCCATAACGAAGCGGTCAATTCCTGCGAGATACATTGGTCCTATCCGAGCTGGTCGCAGTTCTCACGGGGAGTTTAGGGGCGTTTTGGGTTTTCACCGTCTAATGGAATGTTTATAAGCCTAAGTCTAGCTAGTTTTGAATTATTGTCCTATTATAAAATCGGGTGTCACGTGACCATGCATTTAGTTCCTGCGAGTTACATTGGTCCCATGCGAGGTGTTCGCGCCTCTCGCGAGGCTGTTTGGGGAGTGTTGGGTTTTGGCCCTCTAACGGCTTGTTTCTAAGCCGAAGTCTAGGTATTTTTAAATTATTGTCATATTCTCAAATCAGGGTCCCGTGACCACGTAGTCAATTCTTGCAAGTTACGTTGTCCCTGCTAGCTATTCACACCTCTCACGGGCCCGTTCGAGGGGTGTATTAGGTTTTCATCATCTAATATCTTATTTTTAAGCCTAAGTGTAGATATTTTGAAATTATCATCATTTTTCAGACAGAGGGTCCTGTGACCACACTCTTAGTTTTTCTGAGTTAAATTGATCCCGTGCGAGGGGTTCAAGCCTCTCACGGGGTCATTTGGTGGATGTTTTGGGTTTTTATCCTCTAACAGCATGTTTTAAGAAACATCATCTTCATATTCTCAAACCAAATGGTACCATGACCACACAGTCAGTTCCTGTGAGTTACATTGGTCACGTGCGAGCCGTTCGCGTCTTTCATGAGGTCATTTGGGTTTTCGCACTCTAGTGGCATGTTTTTAAGCATGAGTCTAACTATTTTCAAATTATCATTATACTCTCAAATCGAGGGTTCCGCAACCATGCAGTCAGTTCCTGATAGTTATACTGGTCTCATGCAAGGTGTTTACAACTCTCACGAGACCATTTGGGGGTGTTTTGGAATTCTGTCCCGTAATGGCAAGTTTTTAAGCCTAAGTGTAGATGTTTTTAAATTATCAGAATATGAACAAATAGGTGGTCCCATGGCCACACAATCAGTTCTTGCGATTTACTTTGGTCCCGTACAAGATGTTCACATTTCTCACGCGGCCATTTGGGGAGTGTTTTGGGATTTCGCCATCTAACGACACATTTTTAAGCCTAAGTCTAGATTTTTTTAAATTATCGATATATTCTCAAACTGAGATCCTGTGACTACGCGGTCAATTCCTAAGAGTAACGGTTGTACTGTGCGAGCTATTCGTTCCTCTCACGGGACCTGTTTGGGTGGTGTTTAGGTTTTCGCCATCCAATGACATTTTTTTAAGCCTAAGTCTAGATATTTTAAAATTAGCGTCATATTCTCAAACCGGGGGAAACATGTCGTGTATTATAATCATACATTCTCGAGTAATAACTCACCGAATGCTTTCTCTAAAATGCTATCATGTTTCAGGCATGCTCACTTTAACCCGACCACCTTAAGTCGAACTAGATCACACCAAACCAGGGCAAAAATATCGCAAACGTAGTGGAGGTGGTCATATTTTCCCACGAGTGAGACCGAATCATACCCAAAACATTTCACCTAAAAAATATATCACACAGTAAAAATTCTTGATGATATGACATGGGGAATATACTCTTCTTGCTCCAGGGGATTCACCTACATCATGCAACCTCGTATGATAGCACTAAAGGGCTATGTATTCAGATAAATATCATTCACACCGATATTTATAGAGAACACAAATATATATATATATATATATATATATATATATATCATACATAACCATATACATATATTGAATAAAGTCTGGCCAACCTGTGCCTAACACCTGTAGCACTAGCCTTAAATACCCAAGTCTATATCCCGACTTGTAATTTAATTAATCTCACATTAATTTTTTTTCATTTAAGTAGTGTCACCTAACTACAATACCCCGACTCACTCATTCAGTTTGTATTATCACCCTTTAGAATTTTAGTAAGTAATATCCCACAATTAAATTTAACATCCTTCTATAAATTTAATATTCGAAAATTTATTGAACCAGCTACTCCGCACCTAACTCCCATAGCATTTAGCCTAAAATATCCGAGTCAAATCCCTTGACTCTTAATGATATTAATTTCTACTTAATTAAATTTATCTAAATGGTGTCAGCTTACCATAAAAACCCAGACTCCTAACTTTGTCCGTATTTTCCTTTTTGAATTTATTACTCCAAATTCCAATTATTTAGATTGACACTTTATCTCAATAAAAATATACCTTAAGATCCACCTCCAAAGGCCTTAAAATCATCTCCCGTTTAATGTTCCCTCCATTAAATACTTTGAGTAAAATAATCCCAGCAGAAAATAAACAGACCGTCATTCGAACGAGAGCAAGGGTCATTCGAATGACTTTCACTATCACTAGAACGATTCCACTAGTCATTCGAACGACTTGTTTATCATAGAGGCCCTTCATCTTCCCTGGATGCTATTTTTCCATTGAAGAATCCTCAAAATTTTAATTCTTACCATTTTGTTACCCCAACAAGTAAAACCAATTGTTCCAACCTTTAATGCCTCCTTAAATAAATTAAAACCATGATTGTAACCTCCAAACATATAACCTTCAAACACCGCCTTCTACATGTTTTTTTTTCTCCATTAACATTCATCTAAGCTTCTTGTTTCAATTTAGAACTAACCCTCATTGTTTCATTTGTTGTTCACAACAATTATTACTCCATTGTACAGATTGAACGATGCATTGCAAACCTAAATCATCCACGATTTATAAAATTCCCACACTGAGTTTGTAGATTGGTTTCATACATACATTTTGAAATTCCTTCCCCACATATGATTTCCCCAGCATCTGTTACACTTTATAAATTTATGGGTTTCAAACACAATCCATATTCCTACATTCATGAATCGTATTGTCCTTCAATTTACACAACATGTTAAATTTCTCAAAACCCATATTTTTATATAATAACCCACCCAAAAATGTACACGATTTACACCCGCCATGATATGAATAGAAATACCTCAATTTAAATGAAATCAAGTTTAAGTACTTGCCAGAATAAATTAGCAAGGTCTGATTTCCTTTGTTGTAGACGAAAGTTTGACGAAGGACACACCCCTCTTCTTGGTTTGCCTCCCAAAAGCTCTCCTAATTTATCTATCTTTTCTCCTCTACAAAGTTAGGGTTTTCTTATTGAGTTGTGTCTACCCAAAACTCCCTAATTGAGGTTTTATTTTACTAAACCCGAAATTAAGCCTACGGGCCAAATTAAAATGACCCAAACACCCCCGTGTGGGCTTGGTTATGCCTAAAAGTGCCTTGAGACCCAATTACTACCCTTGGGTACTCTTTTCCGACTATCTTGACCTATTCGGAATCAATCATGCACTCAGAATCGCCATTCGAGTCACTTTACTAAAATTCTCCAATCTCGTCCTCAAACTTTAACACATATAATTTTTAAAAATAACCTGAATTAAATAAATCTTAATTCACCAATTTAATGAAATCCCCCAGATTAATTAAATCCTCTATCACCAAATTAATTAAATTATGTATCCTCAGAATTACGAGGTGTTACATACTTCCCCCTTTCAAAGTAATTTCGTCCTCGAAATATAAATGAATGTAGTACTCCAAACCTCGAATACTTCCCTACTCACATGTCCTTATGATCACTACACATATCTCTACCCCTTCTAGTCGCGAAATATATCAAATTAAATTAATTACCCAGGGTCCCCATACACCCTGTACCCATGATTATCCGCACAATTGTTACCCATCTCTACTAGCCTTAAATCATAATATCAATTTCAAATCACAATTATAAGCACACACATATGTATAATAACTAAGGTACCAAACTAATAATACGAAAAGATTGCATATTTCATCCGTTAACATACCCGTTATTAGCCCCCCGGGTATCTTATTCCCTATATTTATGCTCGTTAACCAGACAACCTCAGATTTCTATGTTAAAATGCTTTGCATGGGTTAATTGAGCTTTTATAGGTATTTGGATGCTAAGTATGAAGTTCAGATGCATTTCGGAGAAGTTTCATACATTTTTTCACGTTCAAGGGCAATTTATTCATTTCAGAGTTTGGACAGCGGACCAACATCTCACAAAAGTCGTAACCCTCCTCGCGAGCTTCGCGTGTCCACGAATGGTGCGCGAATCTAATCCCTAACGAAGAAGTTACGAGAAACCAAAGTAGGGGAGAAGGCTGAGACATGACTAGTCGATCGATTGACCAAAAGGGTCGATCGATCGACCCTTCAATCTTCACTCTTCGAAGAAAAGCAATGGGCTCAAATCTGACTAATCGATAAATCGACCAAAGGGGTCAATCGATCGATCCCCTATTTTCTGAGATATGTTTCCTTTTCTTTTCTTTCTTCTTTTCTTTTCTCCCAACTTACTACATAATAGATTTTTGTTGTAATATCAGACATAATTCATTTTAAGTTGAGAATATCTTAGGGTTAGGGTTTTGAGAGATCATTCTTCTTCGTCATTTGGTGTGACAACTTATGGGTTTGCAAGTGTGCACTATTCATCGTCCTATCTAATTAATATAGTTGTTCTTGTTTATTTCTTGATTTATAGTGTAATTTCATGTTTGGTTAATTAGTTGTTATTAGCTATTTATTATTTTAATTAGTTTAATTAGTTGTAATTTCGTTTAATCATGTTGTGCCCTTAGATAAATAGTGTCGCGATTGTGTTCCGCTATTAACGGGCCGCGAGCTCCGAAAATTAGGTTTTGTGTAAAATTGCATTTAATTGAACCCGCGAGTATTAAAGTCGTATTATTATGCATTTAACATTATTTGTCACGCAACTTTAGTGTTAAAAGAGATAATCCAAATTTAATCCGCGTCTGACCATTTTTCGTTAAATGTTTATTCACGCAACTTTGGCTTAAACTCCTTATTGTGTGAAGTGTATGATTAATTGATAATGATCGATTAAATTGCTCCTGAGTCGGAATTCTGATTAGTAGTTGATTCGATCCGTATTGTTGGATGCTATCCCGATCCTCGCTTTAGTTTTGTGTAGACTTAACTTATTCCTTTCTTTTCTCTCCATAACAACCTATCACCTTTTAAACTTTTATTCCTGAAATAATAAGTCAATTAAAGTCTATCGAACACTCCATATGGATTCGATACCCGACTTACCACTATACTTGTATCGCTAGTGCTGTCATAATTTAGGTTTTTGTATAAACGCAGTGAAACTACTACAACGATTAGCGTGTTGACAACGCGCTACCTTTCACGCACTGATCACATACCCATGTCCTAATGACCACACATCTCCCCACTTCCAACATGTCGCTAAATTTCATGTGTGGGATGTCTTTCAAAGCAAAACACAAACAAGGAACCCCCCGATGCACTATCACTTAACATTTCCGGTCGTTGAAATTTGTTAGGCCCTCAGTCCAAACACTCACCCAAATTCTTGTATCTTGACATAAAAGTATAGTCGTCCACTCTCATGTTATAAAAGACATCATACAGTCTGGCGCCCCTTACTACCACTAGTTTCATAACGCGAATAAATCACAGGCTATATCTCCCCGCTTGATAATAAACATATTCACCCTGAATCCCGTCAATAACTGTCCCTTCTCCCCGGGATCAAATGCCACAAGACAACATTTTCTTATAAGTTTGTTATGAAACACACAATAACATACATACATGTATATATAGACTGAACCTTATTTCGGGTGATAACTAGAACAAGTAAATTATCCCTTGTAAGGTCTCACCATACTATATACTATAGCCCAAACAGCCCAACATAAATATCACTAACGGCTCGCACATAACATACTTATCTCAAGCTCAGCTCTGCAGTCTCGGTGGGGATATATCATACTAGTATTCTCAATTACCCTATAATTTGTAATTTAATTCTTCTTGATACTTCCCCACCCATTAACTTGTGGTGCAAAATTTTACTCTATGCTCCCTTCGCAGAGCTACCCGGTTCCATTGGCCATATATCGTCATAACTCTCATCTTAAAGTGTTTCCTCTACACGTTCAATAATTTAACATTTAAAATCGATGCACTTTCATCCAACAACATCGCAATACTCCCAATGTTTATTAAGGTCCATGCGTGTAACCTCCCGCGCCGAAGGTCAAAATAACTTTCCCTAATGCTCTATCCCATTGCATCGCCGATCATCGAAATCGGTATGTCCAAAACACATAACTAATATATCATAAATTTTGACTTTGGACACATAAATCAAATCGTTTATTCCCACGTCTTTCAAGGAATCACACGATATGATGCTTTCAATATCACGTAGTTCTCACACATCAATAACAATGAGCTAAAAACTCTCCGCTTAAATGTGAACCCGATATATGCTGAATCACATCAGTAAAACTCCTTATGCACCGGGATCCAATGTAATAGACGACTATAATCTCTGAAGTCTACCTCATAGAACAAAATCACCGCGAGCTTAAACCTCTTTCAAGTGAAACATCATAAAAACATACATCCTGCCCCAGAATAGAAAATACGATAGTCTTACTGTAACCGCCTACCATTCAATTAAAGTCCGTACCTAGGATAAAAGCATTCCTCGAATATTATCTTTAAAAATGAGCTATCCTCCTGAAATATATCCTCTCATTGTCCTCACCTGCTCCCCTATAGATGGAACTCAAGAGAGACCCATTATGTTAACGGTAAATATACTCACACTATAATGATATTAGAGATACCTCTATGAAACCCATTTCTTATCTGAATCTAGTATTGATAAATTATCATGAGTTTCTTATGTAACACAAAACAAACCCCAATCAATCTTAGATAAAACTCATACTTTCAATGTCCAATATCACTCGCGACTGAAATGGTTCCTGTACATAACACTCTCATCCCAACCAAAACAAAAACTTCTTATAACTGTTGCCCCTAGTGAGCATCCCGTTCATGTCCCCCAATTCACTGAGGATAAAATTCACACGTGTGTTCTTACTCTTTACACATAAGACACATCTCTATGTCAATCCCTTTTTTGGCCCCCAGGCCATCGGGTAATCCTTCTCACTGACCTAGTATACTTGACCCTAATTACTACCCCCGTTGTCCCTTTAGCTTTGCTATCCCTATGGGACTCGTTGCTCGCCTTGATAACCCTATCTGAATCCTCCATCCCCTGGTGGAAATTTATCAATCTCAATCACTAAAATTGATCCTCCACTAGCATCCCCTCCCATGGTGCCTCACTAACACTGTTAAATCCCGTCTTACCCTTTGGTTAAGTTCTCCAACTCCCTTGGCTCCCTTCTCGCAAAAGTATTGATATAAAATTGTAAATGTACGACATTGATGACAACGGTACCAATCATTTTATCTTGATTTCCTCATCAATACTTGTATATCCTACCCATGAGTTCATTATTAACTTACGGGCTTTTTTTATCCTCCATATCCACCTCATCGGTTATAAAGTTTTCCAAACACATAAAGTTTCCTTCATGACCAACCACCGTATGACCATTTTGAAATAAGTATTGATATACACTTTGCCTCCATATTTTAACAACCGAAGAGAGGATTTGCGGTTAAATTACACCCTAAGTTCCTCGTAATTTGTGGCATATATCCATAGTTATTATGACTGACTTCCATCACTACAACACCGCTCTTATGACCAAACATTTTTCTTGAATTTTAGTCCCGGGTGACACTTCACTCCAATCTACACAATTGCCTTTGGGTTATCTCCTTCCTTTCACCCATTACACTCCCCCTCTTTCTCGAAATCTTTCGGATGGCTTTTTGGAAGATTTCCTACAATTCCACCCCTTTTATCGACTACACTGGGTGAGTCTGAATATGCACTACCATTTCCTATAATGGTGTTTAGTGATTATTCCAACATCATCTACCTGAACAATAATCATGGTGACTTCTATCCCCATCACCATTCCCAGAATATTCTATGAATTCTGCTGAGCCTATCCCCTTGTAGTCCTTCCAACGACCCTTACTAGTCGTCCAAAATTGTTCGGTGTACGAAACCTAAATGAACATTCCTATGAATCATGTTAACTATACGTAATAGCGGTAGAATGTAAGTCTCATACGTGAATGAATACAACAATCCTATAATAAGTCTTTACATCAAAGTACGCTATGCTAAAATGTAATAAGTCCCCCAAATCCTAAGGACTTTAGAACCGGATGCTATGATACCATCTCTAACACCCCGGCTACTAAAACACCGTGGGGCAATCCTATGATCAAACTAAAATGTTGGTCTCATATGGCTCATTCTTAGCATCACTGTCGAAAAAATTTCTAAAGTTACTAACCACTTAGTAATTTAATTATACCGGTGCCAAATTTTATCTTTCATTAATTAATATCATAAGAGAATAAATAATAATAAAACCATCCACACAACTGGGTAATTCAATCCAACAGAGATGAATAATATAAATAAAGATGACCGAATCAACTATCGGTTCAATAATGAACTACAATAGTAACTGAAATCATAACCCGGACACACAAGATCACATAAATAAGATGCATACTAGACCTGAGAGTGACATACCCAAATGAGTAATGGAACAAAATCCCTTCATTATGAATGAATTAATGAAACGTCTATAACAAGTTCCTGCAACTTCCACATGAGATGCAACTGCCCATCCCGGGATAGAATCCTTAAACTGTGCATCCCTGTGGCTGGACAACTAAATGGTTTTGAAAAATATTTTGACACGCGTCCAAGCCTAAGTAAAACATTTTGAAAATATTTAGCAAGCAGTTAAATTTCAATAATTAAATATGCATTCACACTCTTCATATTTAAGTTAGTGTCACACTCACTTGATGTATAACTCATCCCTCATCTAATGTGCACACCTAACGCTTGCCTTTTAACCTTCCTCATTAAGCTACCCCACCTAACTAGTCGTATTACACCTCGTTCTATCACACTAGTCTAACCCGAGTACTCTTTAGTTTAATTATTAAGTTATCTACTCATTAGCTTATTGATCACTTCATTTATATTAATTCAAATAACATTCATACTAGTTATATAGGAAAACCACTTATTAATCATTTAACTTCCACACTAGTTATATAAGAAAACCCCTTTTTAATCATATAACTTTTACACTAGTTATATAAGAAATCACTTTTTAAATCATATAACTTTGACACTAGTTATATAAGTAATACATTCACGCTTATGTATTAATCACGTAAAAATTATCTACTCATATTATATACGTACTAGTATACGTCAACATTCACACACATGTCACGTATAATAACCATTCATTCCCAAGTAATAACTCATCATATGATTTCTCTAAAATGCTATCATGTTCCAGGCACGCTCACTCTAACTCGGCTACCTCAAGTCGGACTAGCTCACCCCAAACTTTGGAAAAAGTATCGCAAATGTAGTGGAGGCGGTCATATTTCCCCGAGACTGAGACCGAATCATACCCAATAGGTCTCAACTCAAAAATAAATCACACAATAAAAATCATGGACGATATAACATGGGGACTATACTCTCCCTGCTCCTCAATCTAGGGATTCACCCACATTGCGCAGTCTCCTATGATAGCACTCGAGGGGTATATCTTCCTATAAATATCATTCACACCGATATCTATACATCACACAAATATATATATATATATATATATATATATATACACTACCACACACAACTGTATACATATATCAAATAAATTCCGGCTAACCTTTACCTAACACCCGCAACACTAGCCTTAAATACCCAAGTCGATATCCTGACTTGTAATTTAATTAATCTCACATTAATTATTTTTCATTTAAGCAATGTCACCCAACTACAAGACCCCGACTCATTCATTCGGTTTGTATTATCACCCACAGTATCCCAGTATTAAATGTAACATCCCTCGATTAATTTAATATTCGACAATTTATTGAAGTGGCTACTCCGTGCCTAACTCCCGCAGCATTCATCCTAAAATATCTGCGTCAAATCCCCTGAGTCTTAATGAAATTAATTTTGAATCAATTAATTTTATCCAAATGGTGTCACTGAACCATAAAAACTGGACTCCTAACTTTGTCAGTATTTTCCTTTTTGAAAACATTCCTCGAGGTAGTGTCCATAAACATCACAATATGAATAGTAGTAATGGCTAGATGGTTGTTTCAGATTTTGAAAATCTTTAAAAAGAGATTTAATCATTTGTTGAGCATTGACCTTAGGTCTAACTGCAACGGTTTTCCTATCAGGTTCAAATCTCCTAATAGGGAGCAAATATATTTAGCTTTTGGTTCGTCAGTTGGCTTAGAACAATTTTTTATCAAAATGTGTGGCCCTTTCTTTTTGTTATCAAAAACCTCTTTTATGCCTTGAAAATCAGGACATAGGTCATATAGTCTTTACCTAGAAGAGACAAATTGCACATGATGTAAACTTTTTCTTTGTACCTTAATTTTTTGATCAAAACCTGTACTAGTTTTACGTTCAAAATTAGTTTTGCTAGATGCAACACAATCATCCAAACAATTCGAATTATTTTCAAATTTTGAAAATATTTTGAAGACCGTTGAAACTTTTTTTAGACTCTTCTAATTCTATCAATGTTTCCTTATATTTCTTTTCCAAAACTTAATTTAATTCAAAAAGTTATTTAATTGTTTAAGCAAAAACATTAGATTTTTTTGCCAAACAAAGATTAATATAATCCTCTGTGTTCTGTTTAACCATTAGGCTTAGAGTTTTGATATTTTCACTAAGGTCCTTGACAATCTTCTCTAGTTTAGTGCTCTTCCTAAGAGTCTGTATATTGTGTGAATGTCTAGGAGGTAATCATTATCGAGCTCATCAAGTGCAATGTGTGAGTTATCCCCTAATGATCCATTCATTGTAATCTAACACATTCCATTCATCATTATTGCGTTCACTCTGACTCACACACATTCAATTCATCATTATTACGTTCACTTTGGCTCACACACATCTTCCTAAAGATACTAATAGTATTATCAACAATAATATTATTATGTAAGCAGAGTGCAAATAAACGAGTAGGGAAGGCATCATAGGACATGGCATCACTAGGCATGATAAAATCAAATTCAACATTATTTTCACGCATATCATCAGTATAGACTATTTTAACAAAAAAGAGACAAGCAAGGGTAAAAAAGGCTGGAACATTCAGGTTCAACTTTTTAGAGTCACTTGAACCATCCCAAGTTGTACAGATATTTTCTTTACTATTATTCTTGTTGAGTTTAACTCTACACATATTTGTAAAATGACCTAATTTACGACTCCTAAGGCATTCACTTTTTATGGTCTTTTTCAGGTCTACTACTATTCTCGATATTATGTTTGTAATGATTTCTATCATGAGGCTTGTTACTGACTTTGTTTGAATAACAAGTTTTCCTTTATTTAGAATCAACATTGTTTCTAAACTTCAAAATTTTCTTGAATTGTGTAGACATTAGGGCTATCTGGTTATCCAATGTCTCCAAATCACATTCCCCATCAATGTCACTGTCATCCTTAGGCATAACTAATTGAGTTGAGGTCATTTTAGACTGGAAGACAACACTGGGACTCGTCTATTTTGATTATTGTTGGAAAGATGCTTCTTAAATTCAAGTTCCATTTCAATAATGCTACATTTTTTACTAAGGAGTTCAGGGGTCATGTATGGGCCATTTATCTCCTCAATTGCATAATGTTTGTTATCAAACTTAGGGGGAAGAGATCTAATAATTTTAGATACTATTTCTTTCCTTTCATACATGATTCCATTAACATGTAATTTAGTAATAACATCTATCAGCCCGATATAGAATTCATCAAAGGTCTTAGTCTTAGCCATAAGGAGAGTGTTATACTGTTGTATTAACATCTGGGGTTTGGCTGCCTTAACATAGTCATCACATTCGTGTGCCGTGACTAACGTGTCCTAGGATTCCTTTGATGTTGAACATATGAATATCCATTAAAATTAGTGTTTATTAACAAAAATAAATCTGGCACTTTTCCCTTTATTGTTGCTTAGGGAGGCGAGTTTTTCTTCCTTAGTAAACTCATTGAGGAGTTTTGTAATCCTTACATTACTAACTTCTGTAACCTGCCTAGTTGGATGTGTATAACTATTTTCATTGTCATCCCAAACATCATCTCCCAATGTCCCTTGGACGACGACAATCATCCTTACTTTCCACTAAGGAAAATTATTTGCATCAAAGAGGGGAGGTCTAAACAAATTTCCAAGATGCCCAAATTTTTTGTCCATTGAGATTTTTTAACACAGTTTCGAAGCACGGGATTTAACAGTTTAAAAAATCACTCAGCTCTGATACCAAGTAAAAAAACTTACTAAGTCGATTAACACAAGTTAAAACAGTTAAGTAAGTTTCAAATTAATTTTTGAGGAAACTCTTTCAGAAAAATCTCAAAAACAACACAGGATGTGTTTAAAACAAAAAAAATGAACAAGTTATTTTAGTTTCTTGGAAATAGGTTTTATAATAAACCTAAGTGTATGTGGCAGAGGTATTAATGAAGCAATAAAACACACACACGATAGACAATATTTTTTACGTGGCAAAACCCCAAAACTAGGGGAAACATCCAAGGTGACCTCTACGCCCCAAAAGAAAAAGTCTACTAAAATCAAATAGTTGTTACAAGATTACAAGCACTAAGAATGCATTCAATATCCTAAGTCTAAGATAAGAAATATACCTACTCGAGTTCCCCTCTCAAAGGTAAATCTGATATGGCTTTGACCTTCCTAAAAGCTTATTTGCCTTCCTCGTTCCTTGTTTGCAGTGGCCCAAAAAACCCAAAATCTCTTAAATGAACCGCACATACTAGGTGTTGGTGTGAGAGTGTTATGATAGTGATGTGACTACAACTGCATGAAAAACATGCAACTCACACCTCTTAAGATTTATACAACTAAATCCTATCAAATTACACAGTTACTATATAACATGCCAATATTTTAAGTCCCTTTGAAAATCATACTTCAAAAAATATATTTTCAGATCTAAAAATAAGTCTTTCTGAAAAATAGATCTATCATTTCAATATTTTATATGTACAAAATATTTTCACAAACTGTGAACCTTAAACTTTCGAAAAAAAGTTTTCATATCTGAGATTGTTACAGATTTGGAAGTCTCTTTTTCAAAGAATTTAAAATAGAGAGTGAATCTAACAAAATATAAACATACAAATTAAGATCCAACAAAATAGATGTAAAAAGAACCCTAATATATCGGGTGATAAATCTCTTAGTAAATCTCACAATTTCTAAAGAGAAATGCAATATTTACAATGAGAATGGTTCATAAGAGAGACAATGAGTTAAGAGGTTCTTCAAACTCAGCAAAATGCCAAAACCTCAAAAACCTAAAGTTTTTTAACTCTCAAGATGTTAGGCTTTCTGATATAGATGAAACGATTAGGGATATGTTTGGTTTTTGGAGGAAACCTAAGGATTTCTATACTTGAAGACTGGTTTTTTCTCTTCTTTCTCTAATTTTTGTATTCTCTCTCTACCTTCTCTCTTCTCTCTTTTTTTTTCTCTCAAATGAGATGACTGAAAAAGTCTTCAAATGCTTACACAAAGGTATCTATTTATATTTCTCATAGAAGGATCAGGAACTTCGAAGAAAATCAAGGTTTATGATCCTTTTGGTGATTCAATGTCGAAATTTAATGGCTATCAACGCATCGTATTTATTCTAATTCTGATTGGCTCTAACAGTTATCACATGGATCAACTCTAAGACATGCATAACGTTGATGGTAACTGATATAACAACTATAAAGAGCGTTCGAGAATGTTCGTGTAAGGAAACACACTTCTGACAAGTAATGAGATAACATGTTGAATAATATAAAAGGATGCAGAATGCACGTTTTCATAGATTTTAAAATCTCATTCTCTACCACAAAAGTCTTTGATGATTTAATATTCTACCCTAACATATTTTTAAGGAATAAAAATAATTCAATTTTGACCTCAACAGTTTAAAAACATGATTTTAATTACTTTAAAAATCATTTTAAATGATTAAAAAATGTTTAAAATACTTTTAAAATGTTATAAAAATTTCTAAAAATATTTAACATTTATGCACACACTTATATACCAATATGCATTATTTGTGTCCTATAGTGTGTTCAGGTAGTTACAATACTTCCCTTTTTTGTAGGTATGAGGTTCATAGACTGGATGAAGTTTGTTGATGAAGCTTGTATACCATGGAGGGGATGCTCAAAGAAAATCTAACCTATTTTTTCACCATATCCAAACTAGTTGGAACTCCTTATGGTACAAACTCAAGTGAGTCAACCATATAGTATGTTCTCATTGTTCGTGCTGATCATGGGACTGTTTGGGGGTGGTTTGGGTTTCTCTCTCTAACAATAAGTTTTTAATCCTAAGTTTAGATATTTTAAAATTATTGCCATATTCTCAAACTGGGGGTGTTATGACAATGCAGAGTGAGTTATATTGGTCTCGTGCGAGGTGTTTAAGCTTCTCACTGGGCTGTTTCAGGGGTGTTTTCAGTTTTCGCCTTCTAAAGACATATTTTTACGCCTAAGTGTAGATATTTTCATATTATCATCATATTTTCAAACCGGGCAACACATGACCACGTAGTCAGTTCCTGTGATTTACATTAGTCTCGTGTGAGGTGTTCGCGCCTCTCACTGGGCCGTTAGTGTGGTGTTTTGGGTCTTCTCCCACTAATGGCATGCTTTTAATCTTTAGTCTAAATATTTTTAAAATATCATCATATTCTCAAATTAGGGGGTCTCGTGACCATTCGATCCGTTCTTGCAAGTTACATTGGTCCCGTGCGAGATGTTTGCACTTCTCACGGGGCCGTTAGGGGGAGTTTTGGCTTTTCACCCTCTAACGAAATGTTTTTACGGCTAAATATTTATATTTTCAAATTATCATCATATTCTCAAACCGTGAGTGCATGACGAGGCAATCAGTTCTTGTGAGTTACATTGGTCCCGTGCGAGGTGTTCGTGCATCTCACGTGACCGTTTGAATTATTGTAATATTCTCCAATCGGGGGTCCCATGAACATGTGGTCAGTTTGTGGAAGTTACATTGGTCCCGTGCGAGCTTTTCACACCTCTCACGACGCCGTTAAGTGGGTGTTTTAGGTTTTCTCCCTGTAACGGCATATTTTTTAGCCTAAGTCTAGATATTTCAAAATTATCATCATATTCTCAAACTGGGAGTGCCGTGACCACACGATCAAGTCATGCAAGTTACATGGGTTTCGTGCGAGGTGGTCGCACCTCTCACGGTGCCGTTAGGAGGGTATTTTGGGTTTTGTCCTCTAAGATCATGTTTTTAATCCTAAGTCTAAATATTTTGAAATTATCATCATATTCTCAAACCAGGGGGTTCGTGACCACATGGTTAGATCTTATGAGTTACATTGGTCTCGTGCGAGGTGTTCGTGCATCTCATGGGACTATTTGAGGGGAGTTTTGGGTTTTTGACCTCTAGCAGCATATTTTTAAGACTAAGTCTAGATATTTTCTAATTATCATCATACTCTCAAACCGAGTGTCCCGTGACCATGAAGTTAGTACCTGTGAGTTACATTGTTCCCATGCGTGGTGTTCCAGCCCCTCACGGAGCCGTTTGGGGGCTATTTTGGGTTTTTTCCCTCTAGCGGCATGTCTATAAGCCTAAGTCTTAATATTTTTAAATTATTATCACATTATCAAATTGGGGGTCTCGTGACCATGCGGTGGGTTCCTACAAGTTACATTGGTCCCGTGCAAGGTGGTCAGGTCTCTCACGGGGCCGTTTGGGGGTGTTTTGGGTTTTGGCCCTCTAACGACATGTTTGTAACCCCAAGTCTAGTTTTTTCAAATTTTTGCCATATTCTCAAATAAGGGGTCCCATGATGACACGGTCTATTTCTACGAGTTACATTAGTCCCATGAGACATATTCGCGCCTCTCATGGGATCGTTTGGTCGTGTTTTGATTTTTTCCCTTGAACGACATGTTTTCAAGCCGAAATTCATATATTTTCAAATTACAATCATATTATCAAATCAAGGGTCTCGTAACCTCACGGTGAGTTCCTATGATTTACATTCGTCTCATGCGAAGTGTCCGCGCCTCTCACGGGGCCGTTTGGAGGGTGTTTTGTTTTTTTGCCCTCTAACGTCATGTTTTTAAGCCTAGGTTTAGATATTTTAAAATTTTCATCATATTCTCAAACTGGGGGTCCCGTGACCACGCGGTGAGTTTCTGCAAGTTACATTGGTCATGTGTGAGGTGTTCGTGCCTCTCACGAGGTCGTTTGGGGTGTGTTTTAGGGTTTTCAACCTCTAACGTCATGTTTTAAAGCATAAGTCTAGATAGTTTCAAATTATCATCATATTCTCAAATGATGGGACCCTTGACCATGCAGCCATTTGTTGTGAGTTACATTGGTCCCATGTGAGGTGTTCGCGCCTCTAACAGGGCTGTTTAGGGGTATTTTCTATTTTTCCCTCTAACTGCATGTTTTTAATCCTAAATCTAAATAGTTTCAAATTATCGTCCTATTCTTAAATTGGGGGTAGTATGACTAGGCGATCAGTTCATACGAATTACGATGGCCCCATGTGTGGTGTTCGCAACTCTCACCAGGCCATTTGTGGGTGTTTTGGGCTTACACCCTCTAATAGCATGTTTTTAAGCTTGAGTCTTTATATTTTCATAGTATCGTCATATTCTCGAACCGGGGATCCCGTGACGACACGGTCAGTTCTTGCGAGTTACATTGATCCCATGCGACGTATTTGTGCCTCTTACATGGCCGTTTGGGGTGTTTTGGATTTTTCCCCTCTAACGGCATGTTTTTAAGCCTAAGTCTAGATATTTTCAAATTATCATCATTTTCTCATATCGGGGGTCTTGTGATCACGCGATCAGTTCCTACGAGTTACATTGGTCATGTGCAAGGTGTTCTCGCCTCTCATGAGGCCGTTTGGGTGGTGTTTTGGATTTTTTTCCCTCTAACTACATTTTTTTAAGATTAAGTCCAGATTTTTTCAAATTATCGTCTTATTTTAAAATTAGGGGTCCTGTGACCACGCGATCAGTTCCTGGAAGTTACATTAGTCCCATGCGAGGTGTTCACGCCTCTCACCCGTTTGGGGTGTTTCGAGTTTTCCCTGTCTAACGACCTATTTTTAAGTCTAAGTCTAGATATTTTTAAATTATCGTCATATATTCAAATAGGGTGTCCGTAACCACGCGATCAGTTTGTGCAAGTTACATTGGACTGTGGGAGGTGTTTGCGGCCTCTCACGGGACTTTTGGGGGTTATTTTGGGATTTCTCCCTCTAACGAAATCTTTTAAAGACTAAGTCAAGATATTTTGAAATTATTATCATATTCTCGAAACAAGGGTCCTATGACCACGAGGTCAATTCCTGAGAGTTACATTTGTTCCTACCGAGGTGTTCGCGCCTCTCAGAGTGCCATTTGCAAGGTTTTTTGGTTTTTTCCTTCTAACGGCATGTTTTTAAGTCCAAGTCTAGATATTTTTAAATAACCATTATGTTATCTAATCGGGGGCCCCATCACCACGCGATTTATATGCGAGTTACACTAGTCCCGAGCGAGGTGTTCGCGCCTCTCTTAGGGCCGTTTGGGGGGTGTTTTGGGTTTTCGCCCTAAAACGACATGTTTTTAAGCCAAAGTCAAAATATTTTCACATTATTATTATACTCTCAAATTGGGATTCCCACGACAATGGAGTGAGTTCCTTCGAGTTACATTGGTCTCGTGCGAGGTGTTTGCGCCTCTCACAAAGCCGTTTGCGAGGTGCTTTGCGGTTTTTTCCCCCTAGTGGCATGTTTTTAAGCCTAAGTCTAGATATTTTTAAATTATAGTCATATTCTCAAATCATGGATTCATGACCACGCGATCAGTTCTTGTGAATTACATTGGTACCGTACGAGGTGTTCATGTATCTTACGTGGCCGTTAGAGGGAAGTTTAGGATTTTCTCCCTCTAGAGGAAAGTTTTTAAGACTAAGACTAGATATTTTAAAATTATCATCATATTCTCAAACTGAGGGTCCCGGGACCACGCAGTTAGTTCCTGCGCGTTACGTTGGTCCCGTGCGAGGTGTTTGGGCCTCTCACGGGGCCGCTTGTTACGTGATTTTGATTTCTTCCCTCTAGTGGCATGTTTTATACCTAGGTATAGATATTTTCAAATTATCATCATATTCTCAAACAGGGGGTCCCGTAAACATGTGGTTAGTCCCTGCAAGTTACATTGGTCCTGTACAAGGTGTTCACACCTCTCACGGGGCTGCTTTGGGTTTTTTTTTGGTTTTCACCCTCTAATCGGATGTTTTTAAGCCTAAGTCTATATATTTTTAAATTATCATCATATTCTAGAATTAGGGGTCCCTTGACCACGTGGTGAATTCCTGCAAGTTACGTTTATCCCGCGCGAGGTGTTCGCGCCTCTTATAGGGCCTTTTGGGGTTTCACCCTCTCGATGTATGTTTTTAAGCCTAAGTCTAGATAGTTTCAAATTATCATCCTATTCTTAAATCGGGGGTTTCGTGACTACACAGTTAGTTCCTACGAATTACATTGGTCCAATGCGAGTTGTTTGCGACTTTCATCGGGCCATTTAGGGGTGTTTTTGGTTTTCTCCCTCTAACGGCAAATTTTTATGCCTAAGTCTAGGTATTTTTAAATTATCATCATATGCTCAAACCGGGGGTCCAGTGACGATGCGATTAGTTCCTGCAAGGTATATTGGTCCCGTGCGAGGTGTTCACGCTTCTCACGGGGGCCGTTTGGGGTTTTTTTGGGTTTTTACCATCTAACGACATATTTTTAAGCCGTAGTCTAGATATTTTTAAATTATTGTCATATTTTGAAATAGGTTGACCTTTCCTCGCGGTCTGTTCGTGCGAGTTACATTGGTCCCGTGTGAGGTGTTCGCACCTCTCACGAGGCTGTTTGCGGGGTGGTATGCTATTTCTCCCTCTAACATCATGTTTTTAAGGCTAAGTCAAGATATTTTTAAATTACCATCATATTCTTAAATCAGGGGTCCCGTGCCCACGCAGTCAGTTGATATTAGTTACATTGGTCCCGTGCGAGGTGTTCGCTTCTCTCACGAGACCGTTTGGGGGGTGTTTTGGATTTTTTCCCTTTAAGGAAATGTTTTTATCCCAAGTCTAGACATTTTAAAATTATCATCATATTTTAAAATCAGGGTTTCCTTGCGGTGACTTCCTACAAATTACGTTGGTGTTGTGCCAGGTGTTCTCGCCTCTCACACGACCGATTGGGGGTGTTTTGGGATTTCACCCTCTAACTGCATGTTTTTAAGATTGAGTCCAGATAGCTTCAAATTATCATCATATTCTCAAACTGGGGGTCTTGTGACCACGCGGTTAGTTCCTACGAGTTCATTGGTCTTGTGCTAGGTGTTTGCTGCTCTCCCGGGCCGTTTACGAGGTGTTTTGGGTTTTTCCCTCTAACGGCTTGTTTTTAACACTAAGTATAAATATTTTCAAATTACCATCATATTCTAAAAATGGGTCCCTGTGACAACGCGATAAGTTCCTGCGAGTTACATTGGTCCCATGCGAGGTGTTCACCCCTCTTACAGGGCTGTTTGGGGTGTCTCAAGTTTTTTCTGAGTAATGACATTTTTTTAAGCCTAAGTTTAGATAATTTTAAATTATCATCATATTTTCAAATAGGGTGTCCGTGACCACGCGGTCACTTATGACCATGTAGTTAGTTGCCACGAGTCATAATGGTCCCGTACAAGGTGTTCGCGCCTCTCACTGTGCCGTTTTGGTGGGTGTTTTTTGTTTCCGTCCTCTTGTGGCATGTTTTTACGCGTTAGTCTAGCTATTTTCAAATTATCGTCATATTCTCTAATTGGAGGTCACGTAACCAAGCCGTATGTTCCTGGGAGTTACACTGGTCCTGTGCGAGGTGTTCGAGCCTCTTATAGTACCGTTTGGGGGGTGTTTTGGGTTTTTATCCTCTAGCGGCATGTTTTTTAGCATAGGTCTATATATTTTCAAATTGTCATCATATTATCAAACTTGGGGTTCCTGACCATATGCTTAGTTCTTGTGAGTTACATTGGTCACGGGCGAGGTGTTCGTGCATCTCACAGGACCGTTTGAGAGGAGTTTTCGATTTTCGCCCTCTAGCGGCATGATTATAAGACTAAGTCTAGATATTTTCAAATTATTGTCATATTATCAAATTGAGGGTCTCATGACCATGCGATCAGTTTCTGCGAGTTACATTGGTCCCATGCGACGTGTTTGTGCCTCTAACGGGGCCGTTTGGGGGAATTCGTCATTTTTGCCCATATTGTAATGTTTTTAAGCATAAGTCTAGATATTTTAAAATTATAATAATATTCTCAAACCAAGGGTCCAGTGACCATGTGGTCAGTTCGTTCAAGTTACATTCGTCCCGTGAGAGGTGTTCGTGCCTCTCATGGGGTCGTTTGGAGGGTGTTTTGGGTTTTCGCCCTTTAAAGACTTGTTTTTTAGACTAAGTCTATATATATTAAAATTATCGTGATATTCTCAAATCGGGGGTCCCTTGAGCATGCAGTCAGTTCCTGCGAGTTACATTAGTCTTGAGCGAGGTGTTGACGCCTCTAACGAGGCCGTTTGGAGGGTGTTTGAAGTTTTTGCCTTCTAGTGGGATGTTTTTAAGCCTAAGACTAGATATTTTCAAATTAACTTCATATTATCAAACTAGGGTTTCGTGACCACATGTCCAGTTCTTGTGAATTACATTGGTCCCGTGCGAGATTTCGTGCATATCACAGGGTCATTTGAGGGTAGTTTTGGGTATTCTCCCTCTAGAAGCATGTTTTTAAGACCGGGTGTAGATATTTTCTAATTATCATCTTATTCTCAAATCGAGGGTCCCATGACCATATACTAAGTTCTTTCGAGTTACATTGATACCGTGTGAGGTGTTCGCGCCTCTCACGAGGCCCTTTGGTGGGTGTTATTATTTTCCGCCCTCTATTGGCATGTTTTTAAGCGTTAGTCTAGATATTTTCAAATTATCATCATATTATCAAACCGAAGGTCCCTTGACCACGCAGTAAATTTGGCAACTTACATTGGTCCCGTACGAGGTGTTCGCACCTCTCATAAGGCCGTTTGGGGGTGTTTCGGGTTTTCTCCCTCTAAGTTCATGTTTTTAAGGTTGAGTCTAGATATTTTCAAATTATTGTCATATTTAAAAACTAGGGGTCCCATGACCACGCGACCAGTTTTTGGGTGTTTTGCATTTTGGTCCCCTAATGGCAAGTTTTTAAGCCTAAGTATAGATAGTTCCATGTTATCATCAATTTCTCAAACCCTGGGTCCCGTGACGATATGGTCAATTCCTACAAGTCACATTGCACCCATGTTCGCACCTCTCATGGAGCCGTTTAGGTTGTGTTTTTGGTTTTTCCCATCTAACTTCATGTTTTTAAGCCTAAGTCATGATATTTTCAAATTAACATCATATTCTCAAACTGGGGTTCCCGTGACCACGCGGTCAGTTCTTACAAGTTTTATTGGTCTTGTACGAGGTGTTCAAGCCTCTCACGAGGCCGTTCGATTTTGGGGTTTTTCCCTCTAACGGCATTTTTAAAGCATAAGTCACGATATTTTCAAATTACCATTATATTCTCAAACCTTGAGCCTCGTGACCATGTGATTAGTTACTATGATTTACATTGGTCCCGTGCATGGTGTTCACTCCTCTCACGAGGATGTTTGGGGGGTGTTTTGAAGTTTCTCCATCTAACGACATGTTTTTTATGCCGAAGGCAATATCTTTTCAAATTACCATTATATTTTAAAATCGGGGGTCCCATGTCCATGCCGTCAGTTCCTACGAGATACATTGGTCCCATGCGAGGTGTTCACGCCTCTCACGGGGCTGTTTGCGAGGTGTTTTTAATTTTTTTCCTCTTACGGCATGTTTTGAAGTCTATGTCTAAATATTTTCAAATTACCATCAAATTCTAAAACTGAGGGTCCCTTGGCCTAGCCATCAGTCCCAGTGAGTTACACTAGTCCCGTGTGTGGTGTTCGCGCCTTTTACATGGTCATTTGGGGGTGTTTTGGGTTTTCTCGCTCTAGCAGCATGCTTTTAAGATTAGGTCCTTATATTTTCAAATTATCATCATACTCTCAAATGAGGGGTTCATGGCCATGCAGACAATTCTTATGAACTACATTTGTCTCGTGCGAGGTCTTCGTAACAAGGCCGTTTTAGGGGACTTTTGGGTTTTCTCCCTATAACGGCATGTTTTTAAGAATGAGTCTAGATATTTTCAAATTATCATATTATTCTCAAATCTAGGGTCCCGTGATGACGTAGTCAGTTACTGCGAGTCACATTGGTCCCATGCTAGTTGGTCGTGCCTCTCACGATGCTGTTTGGTGGGTGTTTTTTGTTTTCTCCCTATTGTGGCATGTATTTAAGTGTTAGTCTAGATATGTTCAATTTATCATCATATTCTCTAATTCGAGGTCACGTGAACATGTGGTCAGTTCCTCCAACATACATTGTTCCCATGCGAGGTGTTCACGCATCTGACGGGGCCGTTTTTGGGGTGTTTTGAGTTTTCTCCCGCTAACGGTATGTTTTTTAGAAGAAGTCTAGATATTTTCAAATTATCATCATATACTTAAACCGGAGGTCCCGCGACCACGCGGTGAATTTTTGCGAGTTATATTGGTGCCGTGGGAGGTGTTCGCGTCTCTCACGAGGCCGTTTGGGAGTGTTTCAGGTTTTCTCCCTCTAACGGCATATTTTTAAGGATAAGTCAAGATATTTTCAAATTATCATAATATTCTAATACTATGGGTCCCGTGACCACGTAGTTAGTTCCTGTGAGATACATTGGTCCCGTGAGAGCTGTTCACGCCTCTAACAGGTCTGTTTTAGGGGTGTTTTGAGTTTTTGTCCTCTAAAGGAATGTATTTAAGCCTAAGTACAAATATTATCAAATTGTCTTCATATTATCAAACCGCGCATCTCGTGACCTTGTGGTCAGTTCGTGCTACTTTCATTGGTCCCGTTCTAGGTGTTCACACCTCTTATGGGGTCATTTCAGGGGTATTTTGGGTTTTCTCCCTGTAGCGACATGTTTTTAAGCTTAAGTCTAAATATTTCAAATTATCATCATATTCTCAAATCGGGGGTCCCTTGACCACCCAGCCATTTCCTGGGAGTTACATTGGTCCTGTGTGAGGTGTTCGTGTCTCTCACGAGGGCGTTTGTGTTTTTTTTTTGTGTTTTCATCCTCTAACAGCATGTTTTTAAGACTAAGTCTAAATATTTTCTAATTATAATCATATTCTAAAATTGGGGGCCCCGTAACCAAGCCATCAGTTCCTGGGAGTTACACTGGTCCTATGCGAGTTGTTTGTGCTTCCTACGGGACCGTTTAGGGGGTGTTTTGGGTTTTTTCCCTCTAGCGACATGTTTTTTTAGCCTAAGTCTAACTATTTTCAATTTATTGTCATATTGTCAAACCGGGGGTTCCTGACCATGTGGTCACGCGCGAGGTGTTCATGCATCTCGCAGGACTATTTGACGGAAGTTTTGGGCTTTCACCCTCTAGCAGCATGTTTTTAAGACTATGTCTAGATATTTTCAAATTATTGTCAAATTCTCAAATCGAGGGTGTCGTGGCCAATCGGTCAGTTCCTGCGAGTTACATTGGTTCCATGAAACGTGTTCGTGCCTCTAACGGGGCCGTTTGGGGGGGTGTTTAATGTTTTTATCCTCTAGTTGAATGTTTTCAAGCATAATCCTAGATACTTTCAAATTATAATCATATTCTCAAACTAGGTGACGCCGGAGGGCATTAACGACCCCCTTAAAACAAACCGGGGGGGGGGGGGAGGAGTCGCCAATTCCCACCCTTGAGTCGTACCTATCTGATCTTAAGGGAAAAGGAACAAAGTCATAGTTCTTAAAAAATAGATTATGGCAAAGGCGAAGACCTAAAACCCTAATACTTATTAAAGATAGTGAGAGGGTCTGATAAGCCCCCCTCTTCTAGTTAAAAACTAGACTTACTCTCTATTGAGTTCGTTCAGAACTGTACTGATTTCCCGTAGCGAGCTACTAGAGTACTCCACTCCCTAACCCTACTGAGCTTCCCTACTTCACTGCCTCTTCCTTTGGTCAAGAAGTCAACTAGCCTTACCTATCTTAGAACTAAGACTGAGCAGACAGATAAATGAAACAAGCTACCTGTCAGTTTCTTTAAGGCAGCCATCCAAGAAGAGAGCTACTTGCTTCTACTAGCTACTGGGAATTACCTAGAAAACTACCTACTAGGAGAAGCCTATATCTACTAACTCAAAGCTAGGGAGACGATACTCTCTTTCGAAAGTGAGATCACCACCGGCTTTAAGAAGAGGGAAAGATCACTCATAAATGCAGTCGTGATATTATATACGATACCACAAGAGGTACCTTGGTACTTCCATCCGCCAATAAAGGCTAGTGGAGTAAAGGAAGCCATAGTGAGCCCCCCTACGCGAGCCTTAATGAAAAGGCCCTTCATTATTATTAGTAAGATTGGTTGCCTGAGTGCATTTTTTCCCATTAGTATGGTAAAAAGGCCCTTACTATGTTATTAGTAAAGCGCTAATGAGCACTTTGATCAGTAAGTGCGCTAACGCTCGATCTATAGTGAGGGGCTGCCGAAATCACCTTAATATAGATAGGGAATTAGCGCACTTACTAATTAAAGAATTTTACATCGTAACTCCCTTTATTCAAAAAGGAAAGGGCAGGCTACTGCAGATCAGTTTGCTTAAAATCCTATCTCGAAGGATGAATCAATGCAGACTTCTTTCCCAGATGATTCAGTTCTGTTTGCAACAGAAGTAGAATTTGTCCCAGATTGGATATTTTATCGATTGTCTTGTAGTTCACCCTTCATCAAAAGAGTAGGCACATAAAAGACCCACCTCTGAATAAAGCCTTTAGGTTGGGAGATATCAAAGGGGAACCTCGCCTAGCTTATCTGTCCCTGTACTATTCAACTCATCTATCCATTTATCTTGTCCAAAGCAGAAGATCTCTTGAACTTGGGCGATATTCCGATTTTCCATAAAGAGAATCCTGACCACAGGAGAAAGCAATTCTACCAAGAAATCCTTTTGTTCGTGTGGGATGAACAAAGTCTTAAAAAATAAAACAACTCTTATTGGCCTCCAATACATGATAGCATCCTCTAGCCACTTGAAAACCTCATATACCTTGCCAATCTCCTCCACGGTAAGTTACATTCATCCCGCATGAGGTGTTCGCGCCTTTCACGGGGGCTTTTAGGGGGTGTTTTGGGTTTTCTCCCTCTAATGGCATGTTTTTTAGCCTAAGTCTAGATATTTTGAAATTATCATGATCTTCTTAAACCAGGGTCCCTTTATCATGCGGTAAGTTCCTGGGAGTTACATTGGTCTCGAGTGAGGTGTTCCCGCCTCTCACAAGGCCGTTCAGGGGTGATTTTTTTGTTTTCACCCTCTAGTGGCATGTTTTTATGTGTTAGAGTAGATATTTGTAAATTCCCATCATATTCTCAAATCAAGAGGCCCGTGATCATGGGGTCAGTTCCTGCAAGTTACATTGGTCTTGCGTGAGGTGTTCGCGCCTCACAGAGGGCCATTTAGGTGGTGGTTTGGGTTTTTGGCCTCTAACTGCATGTTTTTTAGTCTAAGTTTAGATATTTTCAAATTATCATCATATTCTCAAATCAAGGGTCCCGTAACTAAGCCGTTAGTTCCTTCGAGTTACTGTGGCCATCTCGGGTGGCGTCGGGTGGAGAAATCCCTTAATAAGACTGCGATGCGATCTCACACCCCTCTTCGAAAGGTGCTTCAGCCGTCGTTGGTGTGGGGGTAAATGTAAAGAGATGGAGTCTCCAGCCTATTTTTCTTAAAATACGAAAAATAACAAATATACAATTCGAGAGAGTAGCATCAATGGAAAAAATGATACATACAAAAGTAGTAGTTCAAAGGTTCGAGGGCTAGTTACAGAATAGGAAGTTGTTAGGCACCTGTCCCTCCGTTTCGGTCTCTCATGGGCTAGTGTTATTATCTTACTTTATATCCTCGTGAAGTGTGTGTACGTGTTTATATACTGGATATCGGAATCATTCAACGCATAGCATGGACATGGTAGAGTGAGGTCATCCATAGGAATGTTCCTAAAATGACATATATAGAAAATATGATTTGTGCATTTATCACGATATTGATCGTTATTTGGAAATGATAATATGTGTTGGATGAAACACAAACAAGCATGATATATATATATATATATATATATATATATATATATATATATATATATATATATATATATATATATATATATATATATATATATATATATATATATATATATGAAAATGGGACATTTTAGAAAATCAGAGAATTTGGGAAATTGAGAAAATTGGAAAATTGGACTCGAGTCTCGAATTTTAATTGGAGATGCCTACGTAGCCTATAAAGGCATCAAAGTTAACGTAGTTCAATTGTAGTATAGGTATGGGGTTTATCCAATAGATTCAAACGAAATTTTATTATATGTGTATGTGTAAGAAATGTGTTTTTGGTTTTTTGGAAAAGTGTGATGGATAATTCCATTCAGAATTTATGGGCGTAACCCTCATTTTTTGTTTTGGGGTGTTTATATAGAAAATAAACTATGTGCAATATACTAATAAAAATGTAGATATTAATGGGTATGAGCTAAAGTAAGAACTTGATTATGAATCTAATGTATATTATGTAAAAATAAGGAATTTAAAGAGAGAGGAAGGGAATAGAACCTTCTTTTGGAGCTTAATATTTTATCTTGGGTGAACTTCCTTGCATGTTGATGACAGAGAAGGATATTTTGCCAAATTGAATATGAAAAATATGGGAATGTAAGATTGAATGGAACTTCACATGAAGAACTTCGCTGATTTTGAGCGAATTTTGCTGAGATCACTGATGATGATGGATATGTTGTTATTGTACAAGGGAGTGAGGTTATGGCCTCTATTTATAGGGACAAGGTGGGTGACGATTGGCCTGACCCAAGGGGTTCCTATCGACAGGTGATCCTTAACAATGTTCCGATAAGCAGGGATCTGGACCTGCCAATTTACAGTCTCGTGCAGTTTTTTTCAAAAAAATTGTCGTAGAACTCAAACCTTTGATCCAAATTGTGCAGAGGGTATACCGTACTTTGGACCGCTCCTGGGTCCAGGAGTTAACTTTGGGGAAAATGTGTCTTGGAAGCGCACGTTGGTCTTTTGGATGGGAGATCACCGGACGGAAACGGATCGTTCGTCCGCATGATAAGTCAGAATAAGAATCAAAAACTCTTTGCATCGTTCGTCTGCATGGAAATTTTAAGAGATTTACTTCGACATTCCAAAGAGTTTCCAAAGAATTAGAAATTCAATATCGTTCGAGCTGAAGAGTTGACTTTGCTCAAATGAAGCCCGGGAGCACTCGATGGCCTTCGAATCAATTTTTGGGGGAAAACTGATGGTTCGTTTGAACGGTTATGTTGTTTTGAACACAAGGGGGATAGATGGAAAGGGGTTTCAGTTTCCTTTGAACAATCAAAGAGCTTTCACTCTGACGATGAAGCTGATTAGGGTTAATTTGGGGCTCGAGATTTGGCCTTCGAATTAATTTTTGATAGGTAAATGGTTCGTTCATCTGAAATGTTATGTCGATTCATGCATAGGGCATACCATTGGAAAGGGTATTCAGATCCCTTAAAATATTTAAAAAGATTTTGATCTGACTATAGAGTTGGTCGTAGTCCAACAGAGATTGGGGGCGTTCGATGGCCTCTAGATCGGTACTCGGATTGCGACTTAGGGTTAGTAGTGACATGGGGAGGTGCTAGGGACCTTAGGGGAGACTTAAGGGGACCTATAATGTGGTGTCTACAGTTACATTAGTCCCGTGCGAGGTGTTTGGGCCTCTTATGTGGCCATTTGCGGGGTATTTTGGGTTTTCCCCCTTTTGTGGCATGTTTTTAAGACTAAGTCTCGATATTTTCAAATTATCATCTTATTCTCAAACCGAGGGTCCCATTCCCACGTACAAAGTTCTTGCGAGTTACATGGACACCGTGCGAGGTGTTCGCGCCTCTCACAGGGTAGTTTGGTGGGTTTATTTGTCTCTGCCCTCTAGTGGCATGTTTTTAAGCTTTAGTCTAAATATTTTCAAATCATCATCATATTCTCAAACTGGAGGTCCCTTGACCACACGGTGAATTCCTACAAGTTACATTGGTCCCATGCGAGGTGTTCGTTCCCATCACGAGGCTGTTTGAGGGTATTTGGGTTTTTCGCCATCTAACTTCGTGTTTTTAAGGTTAGGCCTAGATATTTTGAAATTGTTGTCATATTTAAAAACTAGGGGGCCCGTGACAACACGGTCAGTTCCAACGAGTTTCATTTGTCCCATTTGAGGTGTTCGCGCCTCCCACCTGGCCATGTAGGTGTGTTTTTGGGTTTTGCCTGCTAACTGCATGTATTTAAGCCATAGTCTATATATTTTCAAATTGACCTCTTATTTTCAAATAGGGGTCTGTGACCATTCAGTCGGTACTTGAGAGTTATATTATTGTCCTGTGCGAGGTGTTCGCACTTCTTATGGGGCGTTTGGGGGGTGTTTTGGGTTTGGTCCTCTAATGGAATGTTTTTAAGCCCAGATATATATATTTCTATATTATCGTCATATTCTCAAACCGGGGGCCTGTGACCATGTGGTATGTTCCTACAAGTCACATTGGTCCCGTTTGAGGTGTTCGCAGCCATCAAGGAGCCGCTAGGGTGTGTTTTAGGTTTTTACCCTCTAACGTCATGTTTTTTAGCCTAAGTCTATATACTTTCAAATTATCATCATATAATCAAACCAGGAGTCCCGTGACCAAGACCTCAGTTCCTGCGAGGTGTTCATGCTTCATATGTGGCCTTTTGTAGGGTCTATTGGGTTTTCTCCCTTTAGCAGCATGTTTTTAAGCATAAGTCATGATATTTTCAAATTACCAACATATTCTTTAATCAGGGTTCCCTTGGCCACGTGGTCAGTTCCTGCAAGTTATATTGGTCACGTGCGAGGTGTTCGTACCTCTCATGGGGCCGTTCAGGGGGTGTCTTGTGTTTTCACCCTCTAACGCCATATTTTAAAGCTTGAGTAAAGATATTTTTAAATTATAATTATATTCTCAAACCGAGAGTCCCGTAACCATGTGGTCATTTTGTATGAGTTACATTGGCCCCATGCGAAATGTTCGTTCTTCTCATGAGTCCGTTTGGGGGGTGTTTTGAGTTTTCACCCTCTAACGACATGCTTTTAAGCCTACGTTAAGATATTTTCAAATTATCATCATATTTTTAAACACGTGGTTCGATGTCCATGCGGTCAGTCCCTGCGAGTTACGTTGGTCCCGTGCGAGGTGTTCACGCCTGTCATGGGGTTGTTTGCGAGGTGTTTCTAGTTTTTTTCTTTAACACCATGTTTTTAAGTTTAAGTCTAAATATTTTCAAATTATCATCATATTCTTAAACCGGGGGTCCCATGACCAAGCCATCAGTTCCAGCAAGTTAAACTGGTCATGTGCGAGGTGTTCACGCCTCTCACGGGGCTGTTTATAAGGTGTTTTGGGTTTTTCCATACAACGACATGTTTTTAAGTCGAAGTCTAAATATATTCAAATTATCATCATATTCTAAAACCAGGTGTCCTGTGACCAAGCCATCAGTTCCAACAAGTTTCACTGGTCCCATGTGAGGTGTTCGCGCCTCTTACATGGTCTTTTGGGGGGTGTTTTGGGTTTTCTCCTTCTAGCGGTAGGTTTTCAATCCTAAGCCTATATATTTTCAAAATATTATCATACTCTCAAATGAGGGGTTAGTGACAACTTGGTCAATTCTTGTGAACTACATTGGTATCATGTGAGGTGTTCGTGCATCTCACAAGGCATTTTGACGGGAGTTTTGGGTTTTTTTCCCCCTAGAGGCATGTTTTTAAGATCAAGTATAGTTATTTTCAAATTATCATATTATTCCCAAATCGAAGGTCTCGTGACCACGTAGTCAGTTTCTCCGGTCACATTGGTCGCGTGCGAGGTGTTCACACCTCTCACGGCGCCCTTTGGTGTTTTTTTTATTTCTTCCCTCTAGAATCATGTTTTTAAGAGTAAGTCAAGATATTTTCAAATTATCGTCATAGTCTCTAACCGGAGGTCACGTGAAAATCTGTTCAGTTCCTACCAGTTAAATTTGTCCCATACAAGGTATGTGCGCCTATCAAGAGCCCGTTTTGGGGGTGTTTGGGATTTTCGCCCTCTAACGGTGTGTTTTTAAATCTATGTCTAGTTATTTTCATATTATCACCATATTCTCAAACCAGGGGTCCCTCAACCATGCGGTGAATTCCTGCGAGTTACATTGGTCCCGTGCGAGGTGCTTGCGCCTCTCACCACGCTGTTTTGGGGTTTTTCGTGTTTCCTCCCTCTAACTGTATTTTTAGTCCTAAGCCTAGATATTTTCAAATTATCATCATATTCTAAAACTGGGGGTCTCTTGACCACGCAGTTAGTTCTTGCGAGTTAGATTGGTCCCGTGCGAGGTGTTTGCGCCTTAAACGAGGGCATTTGGTGGTGCTTTGAGTTTTGGTTATCTAACGACATCTTTTTATGGCTTAGTATAAATATTTCCAGATTATCATCATATTCTAAAACCGGGAGTCCTGTGACCAAGCCGTCAGTACCAGTGAATTTCACTAGCCCCATGCGAGGTGTTCGCACCTCTTAAATGGTCTTTTGGGGGTGTATTTGATTTTCTCTTTCTAGTGGCAGGTTTTCAAGCCTAAGTCTATATAATTTGAAAATATCATCATTCTATCAAATGAGGGGTTCCTGACCACGTGGTTAGCTCTTGTGAACAACATTGGTCTCGTGCGAGGTGTTCGTGCATGTCACAAGGTCGTTTGAGGGGAGGTTTGGGTTTTCGCCCTCTAGTGGCATGTTTTTAAGACTGAGTCTAGATATTTTTAAATTATCATCTTATTCCCAAATCTAGGGTCTCGTGACCACGTAGTCAGTTCCTCCGAGTCATATTGGTCCCATGAAAGGTGTTCGGACATCTCATGGTGCCGTTTGGTGGGTGTTTTTTGTTTTTCGCCATCTTGTGGCATGTTTTTATGAATTAGTCAAGATATTTTCAAATTATTGTCTTATTCTCTAATTGGAGGTCACATGAACATCTCGTTAGTTCCTTCCAGTTACATTTGTCCCATACGAGGTATTCACGCCTATCAATAGCTCGTTTTGGGGGTGTATGGGATTTTCGCCCTCTAACGGTGTGTTTTTCTGACTAATTGTAGTTATTTTCATATTATCGTCATATTCGAAAACCTAGGGTCCCACAACCACACGGTTAATTCCTGCGATTTACATTGGTCTCGTGCGAGGTGTTCGCGCCTCTCACCATGCCGTTTTGGGTTGTTTCGTATTTTGTCCCCCTAACTGCATGTTTTAGGCCTTAGTCTAGATATTTTCAAATTACCATCATATTCTAAAATCGGGTCTCCCTTGACCACGCAGCTAGTTCCTGCGAGTTATATTGGTTTCGTACGAGATGTTCATACCTCAAGCGGGGCCGTTTGGGGGTGTTTTGAGTTTTGGTCCTCCAACGACATGTTTTTAAGCCTCAGTAAAGATATTTCCAAATTATCATCATATTCTCAAATCGGGGGTCTAGTGACAAAGCCGTCAGTTTGTGCAAGTTACATTGGTCCCATACGAGGTGTTCGCGCCTCTTACATGGTCTTTTGGGGAGTGTTTTCTTTTTTCTCCCTCTAGCGGCATGTTTTTAAGACTCAGTCTAGATTTTTTCAAATTATCATCATATTCTCAAACCGGGGGTTTATGACCACATGGTCAGTTCTTGTGAACTACATTGTTCTCGTGCGAGATGTTTCGTGCATCTCACAATGCCATTTGAGGGGATTTTTGAGTTTTCGCTCTCTAGCGGCATGTTTTTAAGACTGAGTCTAGATATTTTCAAATTATCATCTTATTCCCAAACCGAGGGTCCCATCACCACGTAGTCAGTTCCTCCGAGTTACATTGCTCCCGTGCGAGGTGTTCGTACCTCTCCCGGCCCCGTTCGGTGGGTGGTTTTTTATTTTTGCCCTCTAGTGGCATGTTTTTAAGTGTTAGTCTATATATTTTTGAATTATCATTATATTCTCTAACCGGAGGTCATGTGATCATGTGGTCTGTTCCTGCAAGTTAGATTGGTCATGTACGAGGTGTTCGCGCCTCTCACGAGCTCGTTTTGGGGGTGATTGGGATTTTCACCCTCTAACGGTACGTTTTTCAGGATAAGTCTAGTTATTTTAAGATTATCATCATATTCTCAAATTGGGGGTCCCTTGAGCATACGATGAATTCCTGCGAGTTACATTCGTTCCGTCCCAGGTGTTCACACCTCTCACCACACCGTTTGGGTGTGTTTCGTGTTTTGTCCCTCTAACGGCCTGTTTTAGGCCTAACTCTAGATATTTTCAAATTACCATCATATTCTAAAATCGGGGCTCTCTTGACCATGCAGTTAGTTCCTGCGAGTTACATTGGTCTCATACGAGATGTTCGCGCCTCAAACTGGGCCGTTTGGGGGCATTTTCAGTTTAGGACCTCTAACGACATGTTTTTAAGACTCTGTAGCAACCCCATTCTAATACCCCTATAACCTCTCCTTAGGTCCCTAGCACCTCCCTTCATCATTGCAAACCCAAGTCATACCCCGAGTACTGAGATAATGGCCATCGGACACTCCCAGGCTCCGTTTGACCAAAAGTTAAACTCTTCAGCTCAAACGAGACTGAATGAATCTTTGAAGGGAACACAATCTCCTTTCCAAATGTCCATCCCGTGCACAATTCTGACTTACGGTGCGGACGAACTACCCATTTTACCCCGGGTACTGACCTAAAGGCCATCGGGCACTCCCAGGTTCTGTTTGACCAAAATTCAAACTCTTCAGCTCTAATGAGACTGAATGAATCTTATAAGGGCACTGAAACCCCTTTCCAACGGGGTGCCCCATGCACAATTCTGACTTACGATACGGATGAATGATCCGTTTTACTCCGAAAGTTCACCGAACGCTTACAGGCCCCGGTTGACCAAAGTCAACTCCTCGAACTAGTTCAAACTCTTTATAATGTCTAAGTACATCTCCTAACATTTCCAATAGTCCACCCCATACGGGATTCTCACTTACCATGCGGACGAACGATCCGTTTGCGTTCGAAGTTTCCTCACCCAAAGGACCTATAATCGCTTTCGAGCCACATTTCACCCAAAGTCAACTCCCGAACCCGGGAGCCATCCAAAGGACATTTTAAGGTATCTGGAATACCTTTCCAATGGTTCACCCCATGCACTATTCGAATAAATGGTTTGTGTTCTATGATCGATTTTCCAAAGGAACCTGAAAGACACTGCCAAACGGCATGTTCCAAACCTTGCCTATCGGTAGTGTGCCTAAACTCACCTGCAGATTGGAAGGACTAGGACTATGCTGATCGACAATGCCATGGGCCTATAAAAAGGAGGTCCTAACCTCATTCCAAGGAGGAGGAAGATCAGAGATCCATCACTCTCAGCAAGATGAAAAAAGCCCTTTCAAAGTCAGCGTGATTTTCACATCCAAATCCCTTTCCAACCTTCACCTTTCATCACCTTCTTCATCAAAATTGGTGAATCAAGTATCCTCCATCATCACCCAAGTGCAAGGGCTGCTCTTAAACATCCAAGATCAAGCTCAAGATCTTAAAGAAGGTCCAACTTTCTTGATTTCCTCTCTAAATTCTCCTAAATTCGCATTAGTTTCTTTTGTTACTTAGTAATTTCATTCTCTCATCTCACATATGCTAATACATTTTTTATTTAGTATTATTTCACATCTCTTATTTTCATATAAATAAAACCCAAAAAACAAGAAAAAGAGGATTTGCTCATAAATTCCAAACGAAAATTTTCACATTTTTTTCACACTTTTCTCACAGCTCAAACACTTTTTACACACACACACACATATAAGAGAAGTCCCCGATTGGATTTATGGGATAAATCCCACCCCTCGTTTTCCATACGAACTACGTGGTCTTTGATGCCTCTATTAGCTATGAAGGCATCCCGGGGCAAAACCCGAGACTCGAGTCCTTTTCTTACTTTTTTCCCATTTTTCTATATTCTTTAAACTTAACTCTCTTAGATTCTATATATTTACATATACATATATGTGTTCTTAGTGGCGTATTATTCCACATGCGTTATCATTCCCTTATAATGATCGATGCTAGGATAATCTCATAAATCCTATTTTCGAATATTACTTTTAGGAACATTACTATGGATGGCTCTCTTTATCTCTTCCATAATACAAGTCGATGATTCCTATCTCCATTACCTATACACATGCATAGATATCACTGGGAAATAAAGAAAAATAGCAACAACCCATGAGAGACCGTAAGGGCGGAAGGGTACCTAACACCTTCCCATTTCGTAACTTATCCTCCAGACCCTTTTTAAATCATTTTGGTTTCGTATGTATCAATATGTCTTTGAATGTTGTCCTTCGGGATGGATCCATTTTCTTTTGTCTGTTTTGAGTAAAATAGACTGGCGACTCTATGTCTCTACATTTTTTCACTTCATCAACGACGTCGGCCGAAGCGCTCCCGAGAGGGACGCGCGGGACCAAAAGGGATTGTCTCCCGTCGTGAGGATCAGGGATGGCCATAGCCTCAATACAAATATTTCCAAATTATCATCATATTCTCAAACCGGGGGTCCAGTGACCAAGCCGTCATTTTGCATGAGTTACATTGGTTCCGTGCGAGGTGTTCGCGCCTCTTACATGGTCTTTTGGGGTGTGTTTTGTGTTTTCTCCCTCTAGCGGCATGTTTTTAAGCCTAAGTCTAGATGTTTTCAAATTTTCATCATATTCTCAAACTGGGGGTTCGTGACCACGTGGTCAATTCTTTTGAACTACATTGGTCTCGTGCAAGGTGTTCGTGCATCTCAAAAGTCCATTTGAGGGGACTTTGGGGTTTTTGCCCTCTAGCGGTGTGTTTTTAAGACCGAGTCTAGATATTTTCAAATTATCATCTTATTCTCAAATCGAGGGTCCTGTGACCACGTAGTTAGTTGTTCCGAGTCACATCGGTACCGTGCGAGGTGTTCGCACATCTCACAGTGCCATTTTTTGGGTGTTTTTTTATTTTTTCCCTATAGTGGCATGATTTTAAGTCTTAGTCAAGACATTTCCAAATTATCATCATATTCTCTAATCGGAGGTCACATGAACATCTGGTCAGTTCCTGCCAGTTACATTTGTCCCATGCGAGGTATTTGCGCCTATCAAGAGCCCGTTTTGGGGATGTTTGGGATTTTTTCCCTCTAACGGTCTATTTTTTAGACTAGGTCTAGTTATTTTCATATTATCGTCATATTCTCAAACCTGGGGTCCCTCGACCATACGGTTAATTCCTGCGAGTTACATTGGTCCCATGCGAGGTGTTCACACCTCTCACCATGCCATTTTGAGGTGTTTTGTGTTTTCTCCTCCTAACTGCATGTTTTAGGCCTTAGTATAGATATTTTTAAATTACCATCATATTCTAAAATGAGGGGTCCCTTGACCACGTAGCTAGTTCCTGCGAGGTACATTGGTCCCGTGCGAGGTGATCACCCCTACACGGGGCCGTTTGGGGGTGTTTTGAGTTTTGGTCCGCTAATAACATGTTATTAAGCCTTAGTACAGATATTTCTCAATCATCATATTCTCAAATCAAGGGTCTAGTGACCAAGCCGTTAGTTTGTGCGAGTTACATCTTTCTCGTGCGAGGTGTTCGTGCATCTTACATGTTCATTTAGGGGGTGTTTTATTTTTTCTCCCTCTAGTGGCATGTTTTTATGCCTAAGTCTAGATATTTTCAAATTATCATCATATTCTCAAACTGGGGGGTTCATGACCACGTGGTCTTTTATTATGAACTACATTTCTCTCGTGCAAGGTGTTCATGCATCTCACAAGGCCGTCTGAGGGGAGTTTCAGGTTTTTGCCATCTAACAGCATGTTTTTAAGACTGAGTCTAGATATTTTCAAATTGTCATCTTATTCCTAAATCGAGGGTCCCATGACCATTAGTCAGTTCCTTCGAGTCACATTGGTCCCGTGCGAGGTGTTCGCACCCTCCCAGCGTCGTTTGGTGGGTGTTTTTTTTATTTTCTCCCTAGAGCGGAATGTTTTTAAGTGTTAGTCTATATATTTTTAAATTATCGTCATATTCTCTAAGTGGAGGTCACGTGAGCATGTGATTTGTTCCTACAAGTTACAATGGTCCTGTACGAGCTGTTCGCGCCTCTCACGAGCCCGTTTTTGGGGTGTTTGGGATTTTTTCCCTCTAACGGTATGTTTTTCAAACTAAGTCTAGTTATTTTTAGATTATCGTTATATTCCCAAACCTGGAGTCCCTCGACCACGTGATGAATTCCTACGAGTTACATTGGTCCCGTGCAAGGCGTGAACACCGTGCAACATGAAATAGGGCTCGTGAGATGGGATTTCTCCCTCTAGCGGTAGGTTTTTAAGCCTGAGTCAAGATATTTTAAAATTTTCGTCATATTCTCAAATCGGTGGTCCCGTGACCACTTGATCAATTCCTGTGAGTTACATTGGTCCCATACGAAACGTTTGTGCCTCTCACGAGGCCATTTGTTGGGTGTTTTGGGTTTTTCCATTATCTTCATATTCGCAAACCAGGGGTCCTAGGATCACGCAGTCAATTCCTGCGAGTTACATTGATCTCGTGCCATGTTTTCGGGCCTCTCACCGGGATGTTTGGGGTTGTTTTGGGGCCCTCTAGCATGTTTTTAAGACTAAGACAAGATATTTTAAAATTATCATCATATTCTCAAACTGAGGGTCCCTTGACCACGCAGTCAGTTCTTGCAAGTTAGATTGGTCCCATACAAGATGTCCGCGCCTCTCATGAGGTTGTTTGGGGTTTTTTTTTGCCCTTTAACTGCATCTTATTAGGCCTAAGACTAGATATTTTCAAATTATCATCATATTCTCAAACCGAGAGTCCCATGACCATGGGGTTAGTTCCTATGAGTTACAATTGTCTCGTGCGAGGTGTTCGTGACTCTAACGGATCCGTTTGGGGGTGTTTATCATTTTCACCCTCTAGCGTCATGTTTTTAAGTCTAAGTCTATATTTTTTCATGTTATCATCATATTCATAAACTAAAGATCCCGTGACCACACGGTCAGTTCCTGCGAGTAACATTGGTCCCGTGTGAAGTATTCATGCCTTTAAAGGGGCCGTTTGGGGGGGTTTTGGGTTTTTCCCCCTCACACCTTGTTTTTAAGAGTAAGACAAGATATTTTAAAATTACCGCAATATTCTCAAACCGATGGTCCCTTGACCCCGTGATCAGTTCCTACGAGTTATTTTTGTCCCTTGCAAAGTGCTCGTACCACTCACGAGAACGTTTGGAGGTGCTTTTGGTTTTCGTGCTCTAACCCTCAGTTTTTACGCCAAAGTCTAGATATTTTCAAATTATCATCATATCATTAAAGCGAGGGTCCCGTGATGACGAGGTCAGTTCCTACGAGGTACATATGTCCGTTACGAGGTCTTCGTGCCTCTCACAGGGTTGTTTGGTTTGTTTTTAAGTTTTTGCCCTCTAACGGCATGTTTTTAAGCCTAAGTATAGATATATTCAAATTATCATCATTTTTTCAAATAGGGGGTCCGTGGCCACGCGACGAGTTCCCGCAACTTACATTGGTACCATACGAATTGTTCACGTCTCACACGGGGCCTTTTGGGGGTGTTTTAGGATTTCACCCTCTAAATCCTATTTTTAAGCCTAAGTCTACATATTTTAGATTTATCTTCATATTCTTAAACTAGGGGTCCCGTGACCACAAAAACAGTTCCTTCGAGTTGCACTGGTCCTGTACGAAGGGTTTGCGCCTCTCATGAGGCCGTTTACTGGGAGTTTTGGAATTTTTCTCATTTATTGGACGTTATTAATTATCATCATGTTCTCAAATCGGGGGTTCCGAGACCAGGCAGTCAGTTCCTGCGAGTTACATTGGTCCCGTGCGAGGTGTTCGTGCCTCTCACAAGGCTGTTTGGGGCTGTTCTAGTATTTGCCCTCTTGCATGTTTTTAATACTAAGCCAAGACATTTTAATATTATCATCATATTCTCAAACCGATGGTCCCTTGTCCATGCGGTCAGTTCATGAGAGTTACATTGGTCCTGTGCATGGCCACCACGCCTCTTACGAGGTGGTTTGCGGGTTGTTTTTGGTTTTCTCCCTCTAACTACAAGTTTTTAAGCCTTATTCTAAATATTTTCAAATGATCATCATATGCTCAAATCGAGGGTCCTGTGACCACGGAGTTAGTTCTTATGAGTTACATTGGTCTCATGCGAGGTGTTCACTCCTCTTACGGAGCCATTTGGGGGGCGTTTGTCATTTTCACACTCTAGCGGCATGTTTTTAAGTGCAAGTCTATATATTTTCATATTTTGGTCAAATTCTCAAACCAGGGGTCTCGTGACCATGCGGTCAATTCATACGAGTTATATTTGTCTTTTGCGATGTGTTCTCACCACTCACGGGGCCATTTGGGAGTGTTTTGAGTTTTTCCCCTCTAACGACATGCCTTTAAGGCTAAGTATAGATATTTTCAAATTATAGTCATATTTTCAAAAAGTAGGTTCGTGAACACATGGTCAGTTCTTGCGAGTTACATTGGTCCCTTGCCATGTGTTCGCATGCCTTACGGGGCCATTTGGGGGTATTTTGAGATTTCACCGTCTTGCGGCATGTTTTTAGGCCTAAGTTTGGATACTTTAAAATTACTATCATATTCTAAATCTCGGCGTCCCGTTACCACGTGATCAGCTCCTTTAAGTTACATTGGTCCCAAGCGAAGTGTTCGTGCCTCTCGCGAGGCTATGTGCGGGGAATTTGGGAGTTTTTCCCTCTAATTGCATGTTTTTAAGCCCGAGTCCAGATATTTTTGAATTATCATCATATTCTCAAATCGCGGGTCTTGTTGCCATGAGGTCAGTTCCGACGAGATAGATTTTTTTCATGTGATGTGTATGTGCCTCTCACCGGGTCGTTTGGAGATGTTTTGAGGTTTCTCCCTATAACCGAATGTTTGTAATCCAAAGTCAAGATATTTTAACATTATTGTCATATGCTCAAACTAGGGGTCCCGTGACCATCCGGTCAATTCCCGTGAGAGGTAGTCGCACCGCTCATGGGGCCATTTTGGGGTTGTTTGGGGTTTTCTCCATCCAACGACATGTTTTTAATAGTAATCCAAGATATTTTAAAATTATCATCATATTCTCAAACTATGGGTCCCTTGAATATACTGTCAGTTCCTGAGAGTTACATTTGTCCCGTGCAAGGTGTTCGCGCCTCTCACGAGATCGTTGGGGAGGTGTTTTGTATTTTCGCCCTCTAAGAGCATGTTTTCAAGCCTAAGTCTAGATATTTTAAAATTATCATAATATTCTTAAATCGAGGGTCACGTGACCACGAGGTCAATTCCTATGAGTTACATTGTTCCTATGCGAGGTGTTTGCACCTCTTATGGAGCCATTTTGGGTTTTTTTTTATTTTCTCCCTCTAGCGGCATGTTTTTAATCCTAATCTTTATATTTTCATATTCTCAAATTCGGGATCTCGTGACCACGCGGTCGGTTACTGCGAGTTGCATTACTCCTGTGCGAGGTGTTCGCACCTCTCATTGGGCCGTTTGTGGGGCTTTTGGGTTTTCTCCCTCAAGAGGCATGTTTTTAAGCCTTACTCCAGATATTTTCAAATTATCATCATATTCTCAAAACGGGGGTCCCGTGACCAAGCAGTCAATTCCTGAGAGTTGCATTGGTCCCGTGCGAGGTGTTCACACCTCTCACGGGGCCGTTTATGGGTTTTTTTCCCATTTTCCCCTCCAACAGCATGCTTTTAAGCCTACGTATAGATATTTTCAAATTATTGTCATATTTTTAAACAAGGGGTCCGTGACAATGTGGTTAGTTCCTACGAGTTACATTGGTCCAGTATGAGGTGTACGCATCGCTCATGGGGCCGTTTGGGGGTGTTTTGGTATTTTGCTCTCTAATGGCATGTTATTAAGCCTAAGTCTAGATATTTTAAAATTGCCTTCATATTCTCAAATCGGGGGCCCCGGGACCACGCAATCAATTCTTGAAAGTTACATTGGTCTCGCCCGAAGTGTTCGTGCCTCTCATGAGGCCGTTTGCGGGGTGTTCTGGGTTTTTTCCCTTTAATTACACATTTTAAGCCTAAATCTAGATATTTTTGAATTATCATCATATAATCGAACCAGGGGTTCCGGGAACCTGGGGTCAGTTCGTGCGAGTTACATTGGTCCCATGCGTGTTGTTCGTGCCTCTCACGGGGCCGTTTGAGGGTGTTTTAGGGTTTCACCCTCTAGAATGTTTTTAACACTAAGCCTAGATATTTTAAGATTGTCGTCATATTCTCAAATCGAGGTTCACATGACCACGCGGTCAGTTCCTACGTGTTATATTGGTCCTGTGAAATGTGTCCGTGCCTCTTATGAGGTCATTTGCGAGTTTTTTTCATTTTTCACCCAATAACTGCATGTTTTTAATCCTAAGTCAATATATTTTTAAATTATCATCATATTCTCAAACCGAGGGTCCCGTGACAACGGGGTCAGTTCCTATGAGTTACATTGGTCCCGTGCAAGGTGTTTGTGCCTCTTACGGAGCCGTTTGTGGGTTTTTATGATGTTTTTCCCTCTGGTGGAATATTTTTAAGCCTAAGTCTATATATTTTCATATTCTCAAATTGAGGGTCCCATGACCACGCGACAGCTCCTGCGAGTTACATTGGTCCCATGCGAGGTCTCCATGCCTCTCACAGGGAAGTTTTGGGGTGTTTTATGATTTCATGCTCTAACGACATGTTTTCAAACCTAAATCTCGATATTTTAAAATTACCATCATATTCTCAAAATGGGAGTACCCTAACCACGCGATCAATTCTTGCTAGTTTCATTGGTCCCATGCGAAGTGTTTGTGCCTCACATGAGATCGTTTAAGGGGTATTTGGGATTTTTGCCCTATGATTGCATGTTTTTAAGCCTAAGCCTATATATTTTTATGTTGTGATCATATTCTAAAACCGGAATGCGACCAGTTCCTCAAGTGATATTGGTCCCCTGTATGGTCCTCGCGCCTCTCACGAGGTGGTTTGAGGGGTGTTTTTTTATTTTCTCCCTCTAACTAAATGGTTTTCAGCCTAAGTCTAGATATTTTCAAATTATCATCCCATTCTCAAACCTAGGGTCCCGTGATGACGGGGTTAGTTCCTACAAGTTACACTGGTCTGATGCGTGGTCTTTGTGCCTCTCATGGAGCCGTATGGGGGTGTTTCGAGTTGTTAACATATAACGACATGTTTTCAAGCTTAAGTGTAGATATTTTAAAGTGATTGTCATATTTTCAAACAGGGGGTCCATGACCATACGGTCAGTTCTTGCACGTAACATTGGTCCCACGCGAGGTGTTCGCATCTCTCATAGGGCTGTTTAGGGGGGGGGCATATTTTTGGATTTCTCCCTCTAACGACATTTATTCAAGCCTAAGTCTAGATATTTTAAAATTGGTCTCATATTCTCAAACCAGGGGTTCCGTGACCACGCGTTAATTCATGTGAGTTACATTTTTGCGTACGAAGAGTCTGCGCCTCTCACGATGCCATTTGCGAGGGGTTTTGGGTTTTTGTCCTTTAATTCCATGTTTTTAAGCCTAAGTCTAAATATTTTTTAATTATCATCATATTCTCAAATTGGGGGTCCCGGGACCACGCGGTCAGTTCCTGTAAGTTACATTGGTTCCGTGTGAGGTGTTCGTGCCTCTCAAGGGGCCGTTTGCGGTGTGTTTTGGGGTTTCACCCTCTAGAGGTGTGCTTTTAATATTAAGTCTAGATACTTTAAAATTATCGTCATCTTCTCAAACCGAGAGTCCCGTGACCATGCAATTAGTTCCTACGAACTACATTGGCCCAATGCAAGGTGTTCGCATCTCTTATGGGGTAGTTTGGGGATTTTTAAGTTTTTGATTTCTAATGCATGTTTTTAAGTCTAGGTCTATATATTTTCAAATTATCATCAAATTCTCAAACCGAGGGTCCCATTACCATTTAGTCAATTCCTGCGAGTTCAATTGGTCCCATGGGAGTTGTTCACGCATTTATGGGGCCATTTTGCAAGGTGGTTTCTCCCTCGAGAGGCAAGTTTTTAAGCCTAAGTCTAAATATTTTCATATTATCATCATATTGTCAAACCTAGGTTCCTGTGACCACGCGGTCAGTTCCAGTGAGTTACATTGGTTCTATGCGAGGTGTTTACACCTCTCATGGTGCTGTTTGTGGAGTGTTTGGGTTTTTGCCCTCGAGAGGCTTGTTTTTAAGCTTGAGTTTAAATATTTTGAAATTATCATTTTATTCTCAAATCGGGGATCCCGTGACCATGAAATCAATTCCTGTGAGTCACATTGGTCTCATGCGTGTTGTTCGCTCCTTCAAGGGACCGTATGGCGGTGTTTTGAGTTTTCGCCCTCTAACGGCATGTTTTCAAGCCTAAGTCTAGATATTTTAAAATTACCACCATATTCTCAAATTTGGGGGTCCCATGACCACGCGATCAGTTCCTACGAGTTACGTTAGTCCCGTGCGAAGTGTTCGCGCCCCTTACAAGGCAATTTGTAGGGTGCTTTCGGTTTTTGCACTCTAATTGCACATTTTTAAGCCTAAGACAAGATATTTTGAATTACTGTCATATTCTCAAATCGAGGTTCCCAGGACCACACGGTCAGTTCCTTCAAGTTACACTGGTCCCAGGCTAGGTGTTCGTGCCTCTCACAGGGCCGTTTCGAGGTGTTTGGGGGTTTCACCCCCAATGGCGTGTTTTTAAACCTAAGTCAAGATATTTCGACATTATCGTCATCTTCTCAAACCAGGGGTCCCGTGACCATGTGGTCAATTCCTGTAAGTTACATTGGTCCCATGCGAGTATTTGTGTCTCTCACGAGGCCTTTTTGGGGTGTTTTGGATTTTCGGCCTCTAGCATGTTTTTAAGACTAAGCCAAGATATTTTTAAATTATCATCATATTCTCAAACAGAGGGTCCCTTGACCACACACTCAGTTCCTACGAGTTACATTGGTCCTGTGCAAGGTGTTGGCGCCTCTCATGAGGTCTTTTAGGGTTTTTTTTTTTTATTTTCCCCCTAGTTACATGTTGTTAAGCCAAAATCTAGATATTTTAAAATTATCATCATATTCTCATACCGTGGGTTCCGTGACTATGCGGTCAATTCCCGCGTGTTACATAGGTCCATGTGAGGTGTTCGCTACTCCCACAGGGTCATTTAGGGGTATTTTAGATTTTTGCCCTCTAATGAATTTTTTTTTGGCTCAGTCTAGATATTTACAAATTATCATCATATTTTCGAACAGGGGGTCCCTAACTACGCAGTAAGTTCCGACGAGTTACATTGGTCCCGTGTGAGGTGTTCACGTCTCTCATGGGGCCGTTTGGGGGGTGTTTAAGGATTTTGTCCTGTAACGGCATGTTATTAAGCCTAAGTCCAGATATTTTAAAATTACCTTCACATTCTCAAATCGGGGGTCTCGTGACTACACGATCAGTTCTTACAAGTTACATTGGTCCCGTGCAAAGTGTTCGCGCCTCTCACGAGATTGTTTACGGGGTGTTTTGGTTTTTTCACCTTTAAATGCACTTTTTTAAACCTAAATCTAGATAATTTTTAATTATTGTCAGATTCTCAAACCGGGGGTCCCGGGACCAAGCGATCAATTTCTGCAAGTTACATTGGTCCGTGAGAGGTCTCCGTACCTCATACGGGGCCGTTTGGATGTATTTTGGGGTTTCTCCCTCTTTCATGTTTTTAAGACTAAGCCCAGATATTTTAAGATTATTGTCATATTATCAAACCGAGGGTCACATGACCACGCGGCCAGTTCCTACGAGTTATATTCATCCTGTGCAAGGTGTTCGAGCCTCTCACGTGGTCGTTTACGGGGTTTTCTTATTTTTCACCCAATAACGACATGTTTTTAAGCCAAAGTCCATATATTTTTAAATTATCATCATATTCTAAAATCAAGGGTCCCGTGACAACGGGATCAGTTCCTATGAATTAGATTGCTCTCGTTTAAGGTGGTTGTGCCTCTTAGAGAGCAGTTTGTGGAGTTTTTGTGATTTTTGCCCTCTAGTGGTTTGTTTTTAAGTCCAAGTCTATATATTTTCATATTATCGTCATATTATCAAACCGTGGGTCCCGTGACCACGTGGTCATTTCCAGCGAGTTACATTGGTCTAGTGTGAGGTCTTCACACCTCTCATGAAGCCGTTTAGGGGGTGTTTTGGGTTTTCGCCCTCGAGAGGCATGTTTTCAAGCCTAAGTGTAGATATTTTGAATTATCATCATATTTTCAAATCGGGGTCCCATGACCATGTTGTGAATTCTTGCGAGTTACATTGGTCCTATACGAGGTGTTCGCGCCTCCCACAGGGCCGTTTGGGGGTGTTTTGAGTTTTCTCCCTCTAATGACATGTTTTTAATCCTAAGTATAGATATTTTTAAATTAACATCATATTTTCAAATGGGGATCGTGAAAACACGATCAGTTCCCGCAAGGTACATTGGTCCTATGCGAGGTGATCGCATCTCTCACCGTGTCGTTCAGAGGTGTTTTGGGATTCCGCCCTCTAATGGCATCTTTTTAAGCCTAAGTCTAGATATTTTAAAAGTACGTCATATTCTTAAACTGGGGATCCCGTGACCATGCAATCAGTTCTTGCGAGTTATATTGGTACCGTACGAAGTGTTCGCACTTCCTACGAGGCTGTTTGCGGGTGTTTTTTTATTTTTGCCCTCTAATTGCACATTTATAAGCCTAAGTGTACATATTTTTTAATTATCATCATATTCTTAAACTGGGGGCCCAGGGAGCATGCAGGCAATATCAGCAAGCTACATTGGTCCTGTATGAGGTGTGCGTGCCTCTCACGGGCCCGTTGGTAGGTGTTTTTGGGTTTTTCCCTCTAGCAGCATGTTTTTAATCCCAAGTCTAGATGTTTGGACATTATCGTCATATTATCAAACCGGGGCTCCAATGATCATGCGATTAATATCTATGAGTTACATGGTCCCGTGAGAGGTATTCACGCCTCTCATAGGGCCGTTTTGGGGGTTTTTGGGTTCTTTCTCGATAACAATATATTTTGAAGTCTAAGCCAAGATATTTTTAAATTATCATCATATTCTCAAACCAAGGTTCCCTTGGCCACGCTGTCAGTTCCTGCAAGTTACATTGGTCCTATGTATGGTGTTCGCTCCTCTCACGAGGTCAATTGGGTGGTGTTTTTTTATTTTCTCCCTTTAACTTCATGTTTTTAAGCTTAAGTATAGATATTTTCAAATTATCATTATATTCTCAAATCGAGGGTTCCGTGATTGCAGGTGAGTTGTTATGAGTTACATTTTTCCAATGCGAGGTGTTCACGCTTTGCATGGGGTAGTTTGGGGGTGTTTTGGGTTTTCACCCTCAAGAGGCATGTTTTTAAGCCTAAGTCTAGATATTTTCAAATTATCATTATATTCTCAAATTGAGGGTGTCAGTCTCTATGAGTTACATTGGTCCTGTGCAAGGTGTTTGCACCTCTTATTGAGCCATTTGTGGGGTCTTTATGATGATTTCCCTATAGCAGAATGTTTTTAAGTCTAAGTCTATATATTTTCATATTAGCGTCATAATCTTAAACTGTGGGTCTCATGCTCATGCGATCCGTTCCTACAAGATACATTGGTCCCGTAGGAGGTGTTCACGCTTCGCATGGGAGTCGTTCAGGGGGTGTTTTGGGTTTTTTCCCTCAAGAGGCATGTTTTTAATCCTAAGTATAGATATTTTAAAATTATCATCTTATTCGCAAACCGGGGGTCCCGTGACCATGTTTTCAATCCTACGGTTACATTGGTCCCATATGAGGTGTTCACACCTCTTTAGGAGCTCTTTGGTGGTGTTTTGAATTTTCGCCCTCTAGAAGCATGTCTTTAAGCCTAAGTCTATGTATTTTCAAATTATCATCCTATTATCAAATCGGGGGTCCTGTGACAATGGGATCAATTCCTACGAGTTACATTGGCCATGTGCGAGGTGTTCACGCATCTCACGGGGACGTTTGGGGGTGTTTTGAGTTTTAACCCTCTAACGGAATGTATAAGCCTAGGATATATGTTTTCAAATTATCGTCATATTTTCAAATAGTGGGTCCGTGACCATGCGGTCAGTTCATGCGAGCTACATTGGTCCTGCTAGAGGTCTTCACGTCTCTTATGGGGCCGTTTGGAGATTTCACGCCCTAATGGCATGTTTTAAGCCTAAATCTAGATATTATAAAATAACCATCGTATTCTCAAAGTGGAGGTTCCGTGACTATGCTATCAGTTCCTGCAAGTTACATTGGTCCCGTGCGAGGTGTTCGCGTCTATCATGGGCCCGTTTGGGGGTGGTTTGGAATTTCTCCCTCTAACGACATGTTTTTAAGCCTAAGTTTAGATATTTTAAGATTACCCTCATATTCTAAAACAGGGGATTCCGTGACCACATGATCTGTTCCTGTGAGTTACACTGGCCCCGCGCTAAGTCTTCGTGCCTCTCACGAGGCTGTTTGTGGGGTGTTTTGGGTTTTCGAACACTAATTGCACGTTTTTAAGTCTAAGCCTAGATATTTTTGAATTATCGTCATATTGTCAAACCGGGGTGCCCAGGACCACGCAATCAGTTCCTGCAAGTTACACAGGCCACGTGCTAGGTGTTTGTGCTTCTCACGGGGCCATTTGGAGGTGCTTTGGGCTTTCACCCTCAGTGGCATGTTTTTAATCCTAAGTCACGATAATTGACATTATCATTATATTCTCAAACTGGGGGTCCCTTGACCATACGATCAATTCTTGCGAGTTACATTGGTCCAGTACGAGGTATTTGTTCCTCTCACAGGCTGTTTTAGTGGTGTTTTGTGTTTTCCCCCTCTAGCAAGTTTTTAAGACTAAGCCATGATATTTTAAAATTATCATCATATTCTCAAACCGAGGGTTCCTTTACCACGGGGTCAGTTCCTATGAGTAAAAATTGGTCTCATGCGAGGTGTTCACGTCTCTCAACGAAGCATTTGGGGGGGAGGTTTGGGAATTTCTCCCTCTAACGGCATGTTTTTAATCCTAAGTCTAGATATTTTAAAATTACCATCATATTCTCGAATCGGGGGTCCCGTGACCACGCGGTCAATTCCTGCGAGTTACGGTGGTCCCATGAGAGGAGCTCACGCCTCTCACGGGGTCGTTTATGGGGTGTTTCAGGTTTTCTCCCTCTAGCGACATGCTTTTAAGGCTATGTGTATATATTTTCAAATTATTGTCATATTTTTAAACCAGGGGTCCCGTGACAACGCGGTTAGTTCATGCGAGTTACATTGGTCCCGGGTGAGGTGTTCACACCCTTCACGGGACCGTTTAGGGGGTGTTTTTGGTTTTCTCTCTCTAGCAGCAAATTTTGAAGCCTAAGTCCAAATATTTTGAAATTATCGGCATATTCTCTAAGTGGGGATCCTATCACCTTGCGGTCAGTTCATGCGAATTATATGATCTCGTGTGAGGTGTTCATGCCTCTCATGGGGCCATTTTTGGGGAGTTTTTTATTTTATCCCTTTAACGACATGTTCTTAAAACTAATCCTAGATATTTTCAAAATTTTGTCATATTCTCAAACCGGGGGTCCCAGGACCACACGGTCAGTTCCTACGAGTTACATTTGTCCCGTGCGAGGTCTTCCCACCTTTCATGGGGCCATTTGGTGGGTGTTTGGATTTTCGCTATCTAAATACATGTTTTTAATCCTAACTCAAGATATTTTCAAAGTATTATCATATTCTCAAACCAGGGCTCCAGTGACCATGCAATTAGTTTTGGCGAGTTACATGGTCCCGTGCAAGCTATTCCAACCTCTCATGGGACCGTTTCGGGGGTGTTGTAAGTTTTCGTCCCTCTAGCGGCATGTTTTTAAGCCTAAGTCTAGATATTTTCCAATTATCATCATAGTCTCAAATCGGGAGTACTATAACATTGCGATCAGTTCATGCGAGTTACATTAGTCCTGTGCGAGGTGTTCACACCCCTCACTAGGCCGTTTGGAGGTGTTTTGTATATTCGCCCTGTAACGACATGTTTTGAAGCCTAAAACTATATATTTTCAAAATATCTTCATATTCTTAAATCGGGGGTCCCATGACCAAGCGGTTAGTTCATCAAAGTTACACTAGTCCCGTGCATGGTGTTCGCGCCTCTCATGGGTTAGTTAAGGGGTGTTTTGGGTTTTTTCCCTCTAACGAACTACTTTTAAGTATAAATCTATATATTTTATAGTATCATCATATTCAAAAAATAAGGGGTCTTGTGACCATACGGTCATCTCCTATGAGTTACATTGGTCCCGTGCGAGGTGTTCGCGCCTTTAACGGAGCAGTTTGGGGGCTATTTGGGGTTTTTGACCTATAATGACATGTTTTTCAGCCTAAGTTTAGATATTTCTGAATTATTACAATATTATTAAACCGGGGGTCCCTTGATAATGCGATCAGTTCCTTCTAGTTACATTGGTCCAATGCGAGATGTTCACGCCTCTCACGAGGCCGTTTGGGGGTGTTTTGGATTTCCGCCCTCTAACGGCATGTTTTGAAGACTAAATCTAGATATTTTCCAATTATTGTCGTATTCTTAAATAGGGAGTCCCTGGACCATGCAGTAAGCTCCTTAGAGTTACATTGGTCCCATGTGATGTGTTGGTTCCTCTCATGTGACCATTTAGGGGGTGTTTTGGGTTTTCGCCCTCCAACGTCTTGTTTTTAAGCCTAAGTTTAGATTTTTTCAAATTATGTCCATAGTCTCAAATTGGGGGTCTCGTGACCATGCAGTGAGTTCCTGCACTTTACATTGGTCCCTTAAGAGATGTTCACGCCACTCACGGGGCCGTTTATGAGGTGTTTTGGTTTTTTCCCTCGAACTGTATTTTTTCTAATCCTATGTGTAGATATTTTCAAATTATCATCATATTCTCAAACCATGGGTCTTATGATCACATAGTCAATTCCTACGAGTTACATTGGTCCCGTGCAAGTTGTTGGTGCCTCAAACGAGGCCATTTATGGGTTGTTTTTGTATTCGCCCGCTAATTGCATGTTTTTAATTCAAAGTCTAGATGTTTTTGAATTATCGCTATATTCTTAAATCGAGGGTCCCGTTACCACACGATCTGATCCTTCAATTTTCATTGGTCCCATATGAGGTATTGGCGCCTCTCACGGGGCCATTTTGGGGGTGTTTCGTGTTTTCGCCCTCTAACGACTTGTTCTTAAGACTAAGCAAAATTAATTTAAAATTATCATCATTTTCTCAAACCAAGGGTTCCGTGACAACACAACCAGTTACAATGGTCTCGTTCAAGGTGTTTGAACCTCTCATAAGGTCGTGAGGTGTGTTTTTGGTTTTCGCCCTCCCACTACATTTTTAAGCCTAAGTCTAGATATTTTAAAATTATCATCATATTCTCAAATCGAGGGTCTCGTGACCACGCGGACAATTCCTGCGAGTTAAATTGGTGTCGTGCGAGGTGCTTGTTCCCCTAACGGAGTCGTTCAAGGGGTATTTTAGGTTTTCTCCCTTTAGCGACACGTTTTTAATCCTAAGTCTTGATATTTTCAAATTATTATACTATTCTCAAATCGGGGGTCCCTTGACAATGTGATCAGTTATTTCTAGTTACATTGGTCCCGTGTGAGGTGTTCGCATATATCACGGGGATGTTTGGGTGGTGTTTCAGGTTTTCTCCCTCTAGCGGCATGTTTTTAATCTATGTGTATATATTTTCAGCTTATTGTCATATTTTTAAAATAGGGGTCCCGTGACAATGCGGTTAGTCCATGGGAGTTTCATTGATCCCGTGTGAGGTGTTCACGCCAATTACGGGACCATTTAGGGGGTGTTTTGGGTTTTCTCCCTCTAGCAACAAATTTTGAAGCCTAAGTATAGATATTTCAAATTACCATCATAATCTCCAACTGGGGGTCCCTTCACCTTACGCTCAGTTCATGCGAATTACATTGACCCTATGTGTGGTGTTTCTGCTTCTCACGGGGGTGTCTTGGGGGTGTTTTTGATTTTCTCCCTTTAACAACACGTTCTTAAAACAAAGCCTATATATTTTCAAATTTTCGTCTTATTCTCAAACTGGGGGTCCCATGACCACACTGTTAATTCCTACAAGTTACATTTGTCCCATATGAGGTGTTCATTCCTTTCATGGGACCATTTGTGGGGTGTTTGGCTTTTCGCCCTCTAAATGCATGTTGTCACGTGCGAGGTGTTCGTTCCTTTCATGGGACCATTTGGGGAGGTGTTTGGCTTTTCGCCTACTAAATGCATGTTTTTAAGCCTAACTCAAGATACTTTCAAATTATTGTCATATTCTCAAACCAGGGATCTGGTGCCCATGCAATCAGTTTCGATGAGTTACATTTTCCCGTGTAAGGTGTTCGCGCCTCTCAAGGGTTACTTAAGAGGTGTTTTGGGTTTTTCCCTCAAACGGCCTACTTTAATTTCTAAATCTATATATTTTATAGTATCATCATATTAAAAAAACCAGGGGTCTTTTGACCACACGGTCAGCTCCTGTGAGTTACATTGGTCCCGTGCGAGGTGTTCGCGCCTTTAACAGAGCAGTTTGGGGGCCATTTTGGGTGTTTGCCCTATAATGACATGTTTTTCAGCCTAAGTTTAGATATTTTCAAATTATTACAATATTATCTAACCGAGGGTCCCTTGACAACGCGATCAGTTCCTGCTAGTTACGTTGGTCCAATGTGAGGTGTTCACGCCTCTCACGAGGCCGTTTGGGGGTGTTTTGGATTTTCTCCCTCTAATGGCATGTTTTGAAGACTAAATCTAGATATTTTCAAATTATTATCGTATTCTTAAACCGAGGGTCCCTGGACCATGCAGTAAGCTCCTCAGAGTTACATTGGCCCCATATGAGGTGTTGGTGCCTCTCATGTGACCATTTAGGGGGTGTTTTGGGTTTTCGCCCTCCAACGACTTATTTTCAAACCTAAGTCTAATTTTTTTCCAATTATGTCCATAGTCTCAAATTGGGGGTCCCGTGACCATGCAGTGAGTTCCTACGAGTTACATTGGTCCCTTGAGAGATGTTCACGCCACTCACGTGGCCGTTTAGGAGGTGTTTTGGTTTTTTCCTTTGAACTGTATTTCTTCTATCCTATGTGTACATATTTTCAAATTATCGTCATATTGTTAAACCAGGGGTCCCGTGACCACACAGTCGATTCTTGCGAGTTACATTGGTCCCGTACAAGGTGTTGGTGCCTCAAACGAGGCCATTTACAAGTCATGTTGCAATACGCCCTCTAATTGCACATTTTTAATTCTAAGTCTAGATGTTTTTGAATTATCGCTACATTCTCAAACTGGGGGTCCCGTTACCACACAATCAGATCCTGCAATTTTCATTGGTCCCATATGAGGTATTCGCGCCTCTCACGGGGCCATTTTGAGGGTGTTTCGTGTTTTCGCCCTCTAACGACTTGTTCTTAAGACTAAGCAGAATTAATTTAAAATTATCATCATTTTCTCAAAACAAGGGTTCCCTGACAACACAACGAGTTACAATGGTCTCGTTCAAGGTGTTTGCACCTCTCATGAGGTCGTGGAGTGTGTTTTTGGTTTTCGTCCTCCCACTGCATTTTTAACCCTAAGTCTACATATTTTAAAATTATCATCATATTCTCAAATTGAGGGTCCCGTGACCACGCGGACAATTCCTGTGAGTTAAATTGTTGCCATGCGAGGTGCTTGTGCCCCTCACGGAGCCGTTCAGGGGGTATTTTAGGTTTTCTCCCTTTAGCGACATGTTTTTCATCCTAAGTCTTGATATTTTCAAATTATTATAATATTCTCAAATCGGGAGTCCCTTGACAACGTGATCAGTTCTTGCTAGTTACATTGGTCCCGTGCGAGGTGTTCGTATATCTCACGGGGCCGTTTGGGTTGTGTTTCTGGTTTTCTCCCTCTAGCGGCATGTTTTTAATCCTATGTGCATATATTTTCAAATTAATGTCATATTTTTAAACTAGGGGTCCCGTGACAATGCGGTTAGTTCATGCGAGTTAGATTGATCCCGTGTGAGGTGTTCACACCCCTCATGGGACCGTTTAGGGGGTGTTTTGGGTTTTCTCCCTCTAGCAACAAATTTTGAAGCCTAAGTATAGATATTTCAAATTACCATCATATTCTCCAACTGGGGGTCCCGTCACCTTACGGTCAATTCATGAAAATTACATTGACCCTTTGTGTGGTGTTTCTTCTTCTCACGGGGGCGTTTTGGGGGTGTTTTGGATTTTCGCCCTTTAACGACATGTTCTTAAAACAAAGCCTATATATTTTCAAATTTTCATCATATTCTTAAACCGGGGGTCCCATGACCACACCGTTAATTCCTATGAGTTACATTTGTCCCATACGAGGTGTTCATTCCTTTCATGGGACCATTTGGGGGGGGGGGTTGGGTTTTCGCCCTCTAAATGCATGTTGTCACGTGCGAGGTGTTCGTTACTTTCATAGGACCGTTTGGGGGGGTGTTTGGGTTTTTGCCTACTAAATGCATGTTTTTAAGCCTAACGCAAGATATTTTCAAATTATTGTCATCTTCTCAAACCAGGGGTCCGGTGCCCATGCAATCAGTTTCGATGAGTTACATTTTCACTTGCAAGGTGTTCGCACCTCTCATGGGGCCATTTAAGGGGTGTTTTATGTTTTCACCCCTCTAGTGACGTTTTTTTAGGCCTAAGTCAAGATATTTTCCAATTATCATCATAGTCTCAAACGGAGAGTACCGTGATGATGTGATCAGTTCATGCGAGTTACATTGGTCCTGCGCGAGGTGTTCACGCCTCTCACTGGGCCATTTGGGGGTGTTTTGGATTTTCTCCCTCTAACGGCTTATTTTGAAGCCTAAGTCAATATATTTTCAAATTATCATCATATTCTCAAACCGTGGGTCCCATGACCATGCGATCAGTTCCTCAGAGTTACACTAGTCTCGTGTGTGGTCTTCGCGCCTCTCACGGGGCTATGAACGGGTGTTTTATTTTTTCCCTCTAACGGACAATTTAAAGTGTAAATCTATATATTTTCATATTATCATCATATTAAAAAAATCGGGGTCCTGTGACCACGCAGTCAGCTCCTATGAGTTACACTGGTCCCGTGCGAGGTGATCGCGCCTTTAACGGAGCCGTTTGGGGGCCATTTCGAGTTTTTTCCCTTTAACGACATGGTTTTCAACCAAAGTTTAGATATTTCCAAATTATTATAATATTCTCAAACCGGGGGTCCCTTGACAACGCGGTCCATTCCTTCTAGTTACATTGTTCCAATGCGAGGTGTTCACGCCTCTCACAAGGCCGTTTGGGGGTGTTTCGGATTTCACCCTCTAACGACATATTTTTATGCCTAAATCTAGATATTTTCAAATTATCGTTATATTCTTAAATCGGAGGTCCCGTGACCATGCAGTATGTTCCTCGGAGTTATATTCGTCCCGTGTGAGTGTTCGTGCCTCTCACGGGGCCGTTTGGAGGGTATTTTTTGTTTTCACCCTCAAGCGGCTTATTTTTAAGCCTTAGTCTATATTTTTTTCAATTATCACCATAGTTTCAAATCGGGGGTCCCGTGACCATGCAATGAGTTCCTACAAGTTACATTGGTCCCATGAGAGCTGTTTACGCCACTCCCGGGGTTGTTTAGGACGGGTTTTGGTTTTTTCCCTCGAACGGTATTTTTTCTATCCTATGTCTAGATATTTTCAAATTATGATCTTATTCTCAAACCAGGGGTCCCTTGACCACGCGGTCAGTTCCTGCGAGTTACATTGGTCCCCTGTGAGGTGTTCGAGCCTCGCATGAGGCCTTTTATGGGTCGTTTTGGTTTTCGCCCGCTAATTGTGCATTTTTATGCCTAAGTCTAGATATTTTTGAATTATCGCCATATTCTCAAACTATGGGTCTTGTTTTCACATGATCAGTTCCTATAATTTTCATTGGTCCCATATGAGGTATTCGCGCCCCTTTTGGGGGTGTTTCGGATTTTCTCCGTCTAACGACATGTTTTTAAGACTAACCAAGGGTTCCTTGATAACACAGCGAGTTACAATGGTCCCGTTCAAGGTATCCTCACCTCTGATGAGATTGTGGGGTGTGTTTTCTATTTTTGCCCTCCCACTGCATTTTTGAAAAAAATTTCTAGATATTTTCAAATTATCAACATATTCTCAAATCTGGGGTCGGGTGACCATGCTAACAATTCCTGCGAGTTACATTGGTGTCGTACGAGGTATTTGTGCCCCTCACGGAGCCATTCAGGGGGTGTTTAAGGTTTTCTCCCTTTAGCGACATGTTTTTTTTTTCCTAAGTCTAGATATTTTTAAATTATTATAACATTCTCAAACCGGGGGTCCCTTGACAACGCGATTAGTTCTTGCTAGTGGGGTCGTTTGGGTCCCTTGGCCCTGTGCGAGGTGTTTGCGTATCTCATGGGGCCGTTTGGGTCGTGTTTCAGGTTTTCGCCCTCTAGCGGCATATTTTTAAACCTAAATCTATATATTTTTATATTTTAGTAATAATCTCAAATCGAGCGGCCGTGATCACACGGTCAGTTCCTGCGAGTTACGTTGGTCCCATGTGAGGTGTTTTTGGTTTTTCCCTTTAGAGGTATGTTTTTTAGCCTAAGTCTTTTCATATTATGGTCATATTATCAAACCGGGGGGTCCCCCAACTATGCGGTCAATTCCTACGAGTTACATTGGTCCTGTGCGAGGTGTTCATGCCTCTCACTGGGCCATTTGGGGTGTTTTGAATTTTCTCCCTCTAATGGCATGATTCGAAGCCTAAGTCTAGATATTTTCAAATTATCATCATGTTCTCAAATCGGGGGTGCCATGACCATGCGATGAGGTGTTCGCGCTTCTCACGAGTCAGTTCGGGGGTGTTTTAGGTTTTTGTCCCATAATGGCATATGTTTATGTCTAAGTCTATATATTTTTGTATTATCGTCATATTCTCAAACTGGGGGTCCCGTAACCACGCGGTCACTTCCTGCAAGTTACTTTGGCCCCGTGTGAGGTTTTCCCACCTATCACGGGCTCGTGGGGGGTGTTTTGGGTTTTCTCCCTTGAGAGGCATGTTTTTAAGCCTAAGACTATATATTTTCAAATTGTCGTCATATTCTCAAACAAGGGGTCCAATGGCCATGCGGTCAGTTCCTGCTAGTTAAATACATCCCCTGTGACGTGTCCGCACCTCTCATGGCATCCTTTAGGGGGTATTTTCTATTTCTATCCTTTAACGACATGTTCTTAAGATTATGGCTAGATATTATCAAATTAGCTTCATATCCTCAAACTGGGGGTTCCATGACCACACGGTTAGTTTGTGCGAGTTACACTGGTCCCGTACGAGGTGTTCGCACCACTCACAGGCCGTTTGCGGGATGTTATGGGTTGTCACCCTCCAGCAGCATATTTTTAACCCTAAGTATAGATATTTTCTAATTATCATCATAGTCTCAAATCGAGGGTACTGTTACCATGTGGGGAGTTCATGGAAGTTACACTGGTCCCGTGTGAGTTATTCACGCCACTCACGGGGGTTGTTTAGGGGGTGTTTTGGTTTTTCACCCTCTGACGGCATGTTTTCGATCCTAAGTTAGAGATTTTTAAGTTATCATCATATTGTCAAACCGTAGGTCCATTGACCATGTTGTCAGTTCCTGCGAGTTACATTGGTCCCGTTCGAGGTGTTCGCGCCTCACACAAGGCCGTTTGGCTATTTTTTGGGTTTTCTCTCGCTAATTGCTCATTTTTAAGCCTAAGTCTAGATATCTTTGAATTATCACCATATTCTCAATACGGGGTCTCAGTACAACACGATTAGTTCCTGCGAGTTTTGTTTTTCCCATATGAGGTATTTGCACCTCTCACGGGGCCGTTTTGGGGGTCTTTTGGGTTTTCTCCCTCCAACGGCCTATTTTTAAGACTAAGCAAAGATATTTTCAAATTATCTTCATATTCTCAAATTGAGGGTCTCTTGACCACGCAGTGAGTTACATTGGCCCCGATCAAGGTTTCCCACCACTCACGAGGTCGTTCGGGTTGTGTTTTTTTCGCCCTGTAACTGCATGTGTTTAAGCCTAAGTCTATATATTTTCAAATTATCATCATATTCTCAAACCGAGGGTCCCGTGACCACGCAATTAATTCCTGAAAGTTACAATTGTCCAATGCGAGGTGTTCGCACCTCTGACCGAGCCGTTCTGAGAATTTGTTGGTTTTCGCCTTTTAGCGACATGTTTTTTAACCTAAGTCTAGTATATATAAATTATTATAGTATTCTCAAACCAGGGTGTCTGTGCTTCTCATGGTGCCGTTTCGGTGGTGTTTTACGTTTTTTCCCTCTAGCGGTATGTTTTTAAGCCTAAATCTCGATATTTTCAAATTATCGTAATATTCTCAAATCGTTCATCTCGTGACCATGTGGTCAGTTCCTGAGAGTTACATCCGTCCCATGAGAGGTGAGCATGCCTCCCACGGGGCCGTTTGTGTGTGTTTTGGGTTTTCTCTCTTTAGAGGCATGTTTTTAAGTCCTAGTTTAGATATTTTCAAATTATCATCATATTCTCAAACCGAGGATTCTGCGACTATGCGATTAATTAATGTGATGTACATTGCTCCTATGCGAGGTGTTACCAGCTCTCACGGGGCCGGTTTGGGGTGTTTTGGATTTCCGCCCTCTAACGGCATGTTTTGAAACCTAAGTCAAAATATTTTCAAATTATCATCATATTCTCAGATCGGGGGTCCCGTGACCATGTGGTTAGTTCCTAATACTTACAATTGTCCCGTGCGAGGTGTTCATGCCTCTAATGGGGCAGTTTGAGGGTATTTTGGGTTTTTTCTCTTTAATGACATGTTTTTAAGTTTAAGTCTATATATTATCCTATTATCGTGATATTCTAAAACTAGGTGTCTTGTGACCACGCGGTCAGTTCTTGCAAGATACATTGGTCCCGTGCGAGATGTTCACGCCTATCGCGGGGCCATTTGGGGGTGTTTTGGGTTTTCACCCCCAAGGGGAATGTTTTTAAGAAAAACTCTAGATATTTTCAAATTATCATCATATTATCAAAGTGGGGGGCCCATGACCATGCGGTCAGATCCTGTGAGTTACATTAATCCCCTGTAAGGTGTTCGCACCTCCCACGGGGCTGTTTTGGGGATGTTTTTGATTTTTGCTCGCTAATGGCATGTTCTTAAGACTAAGCCTAGACATTTTTTAATTATCATCATATTCACAAACTGGGGGTTCCATGACCACACGGTCATTTCCTTCAAGTTACATTGGTCTCGTGCGAGGTGTTCGTGTCTCTCACAGGGCCGTTTGTGTTTTGGGCTTTCGCCCTTTAGCAACATGTTTTTCATCCTAGGTTTAGATATTTTTAGATTATTATCATATCCTCAATCTATAGGTCCCTTGACAACGTGATCAGTTCCTGCTATTTATATTGGTCCCGTGCGAGGTGTTCGCGCATCTCACTTGGCCGTTTGGGTGGTGTTTTAGTTTTTTGCTCTCTGGCGGCATGTTTTTAAGCCTAAATCTATAAATTTTCAAATTATCATAATATTCTCAAATCGGGCATCCCTTTAACACACAGTGAGTTCTAGTGAGTTTCACTGGCCCCATACGAGGTGTTCACGCCTCTCACGGGGGCCATTTAGGGGTGTTTTGGGTTTTCGCCCTTTAGAGGCATGTTTTTAAGCCTAAGTCCAGATATTTTCAAATTATCATCTTATTGTCAAACCGGGGGTCTCGCGACTATGCGGTTAATTCCTGTAATTTACATTGGTCATGTGCATGCTATTCGCGCCTCTGACGGGGCCGTTTGGGGGGTTTTCGATTTCCCCCCTCTAACGGCATGTTTTGAAGCCTAAGTCTAGTTATTTTCAAATTATCATCACATTCTAAAATCGGGGGTCTCGAGACCATGCTGTCAGTTTTCGAGAGTTTCATTGGTCCCCTACGAGGTGTTCGCCCCTCTCACGGGGCCGTTTGTGGGCTGTTTTGGGTATTTTCCCTCTAGCAGCATGTTTTTAAGCCTAAGTCAAGATTTTTTCCAATTATTATCATAGTCTCAAAATTGGGGTCCCGTGACCATACGGTGAGTTCCCGTAATTTACGTTGGTCTCGTGCGAGGTGTTCACGCCTATCACGGGGCCGTTTGGCAAGTCTGTTGGGTTTTTTCCCTAGATATGCAAGTTTTTAAGCCTAAGTCGTGATATTTTTAAATTACCATCATATTCTAAAATAGGGGGTTCCATGCGAGTTGTCCGCGCCTCTCACGGGGCCATTCGGGGATGTTTTGGTTTTTTACCCTCTAACGGCATGTTTTTAAGTTTAAGTCAATATATTTTTATATTATCGTCATATTCTAAAATCAGGGGTCCCTTAGCAATGTGGTCAGTCCCTGCAAGTTACATTGGTCATGTGCGAGGTGTTCACACCTAAGCCTAGATATTTTCAAATTTTTGTCATATTCTCAAACTGGGGGTCCTATGACCATGTGTTCAGTTCCTGCGAGACACACTAATCCGATGTAAGGTGATCACACCTCTCACGGTGTCATTTTGAGGATGTTTTTAATTTTTGCCCCTAATGGCATGTTCTTAGGACTAAGCATATATATTTTCAAATTATCATCATATTCAATAATCGGGGGTTCAATGACAACACGATCAGTTACTGCAAGTTACATTGGCCCAATGCATGGCGTTCACGCCTGTAACGGGGCCATTTAGGGGTGTTTTGGGTTTTTTCCCTTTAGCGACATGTTTTTCATCCCAAGTCTAAACATTTTAACGTTGTTATAATATTCTCAAATTACGGGTCCCTTGACAATGTGATCTGTTCTTGCCAGTTACATTTGTTGCGTTCCAGGTGTTCACCCCTCTCAAGGGGACTTTGGGTAGTGTTTTAGCTTTTATCCCTCTAGGGTCATGTTTTTAAGCATAAATCATGATATTTTCAAATTAGCATAATATTATCAAATCAGGCATCCCGTGACCACACGTTGAGTTCCTGCACATTACACTGGTTTCATGCGAGTTGTCCACGCCTCTCACGGGGCCGTTTGGGGCTGTTTTGGGTTTTCGCCATTTACAGACATGTTTTTAAGCCTAAGTTTATATTTTTTTCAAATTATCATCATATTCTCAAACCAGGGGTCCCACGACTATGCGTCTAATTCCTCGGAGTTACATTGGTCATGTGCGAGGTGTTCGCGCCTTTCATAGGGTCGTTTGGGGGTGTTTTGGATTTTCACCCTCTAACAGCATATTTTGAATCGTAAGTCTAGATATTTTTAAATTATCATCATATTCTCAATCTGGGGGTCTCGTGACCATGAAATCAATTCCATAGAGTTGCATTGATCCCTTGCGAGGTGTTCACGCCTCTCACATGGCAGTTCGGGGGTGTTCTTGGTTTTTTCCCTCTAACGGCATGTTTTTAAGTCTAAGTCTATATATTTTCATATTATCATCATATTTTAAAACTATGGGTCCGGTGACCACGAGCTTAGTTCTTGCATGTTACATTGGTCCCATGCGAGGTGTTCAGGCCTATCACTGGATAGTTTGTGGGGTGTTTTGGGTTTTTGCCCTTGAGATGCACGTTTTAAACCCAAGTCTAGTTATTTTCAAATTATAATCATATTCTCTAATATGGGGTACCGTGACCATCCTATCAGTTCCTTCGAATTACAATGATCCCGTGTAAGGTGCTCGCACCTCTCATGGGCCGTTTTGGGAATGTTTTGGATTTTTACACTCTAATGGCATGTTCTTAAGACTAATCCTAGAAAATTTCAAATTATCATCATATTCTCAAACCGAGGGTTCCATGACCACACGGTTAATTCTTGCGAATTACATTGGTCCCGTGCGAGGTGTTCGCGCCTCTGACAGGGCCGCTTGGGGGTGTTTTGGGTTTTTGCCCTCTGGTGGCATATTTTTAACCCTAAGTCAAGATATTTTAAAATTGTGATAATATTCTCAAATCAGGCATCGCATGACCACGCGATCAGTTCCGACGAGTTACAATGGTCCCATGCGAGGTGTTAACGCCTATTACAGGGCCGTTTGAGCGCCTTTTTGGTTTTCACCCTTTAGAGGCATATTTTTAAGCCAAAGTTGAGATATTTTCAAATTATCATCATATTCTCAAACCAGGGATCCCATGACCATGCGGTAAATTCCCGCAAGTTACATTTGTTCCGTGCGAGGTCTTCACGCTTATCACAGGGCCGATTGCGGTGTTTTGGGTTTTTCCTCTCCAGATGCATGTTTTCAAGCCTATGTCTAGATTTTTGAAATTATCATCATATTCTAAAATTGGAGGTCCCGTAACCCTGTGGTCAATTCCTCATAGTTACATTGGTCCCGAGCGAGGTGTCCGCGCCTCCCATGGGGTAGTTCGGGGGTGTTTTGGGTTTTTGCCCTCTAAAGACATGTTTTTAAGTTTAAGTTTATATATTTTCAAATTATCGTCATATTTTGAAACCAGCGGTCCCGTGACCACGTGGTCAGTTCCTTCAAGTTACATTGGACATGTGTGATGTGTTCACGCCTAACACAGTACCATTTGGGGGGTGTTTTAGGTTTTTGCCCTCTAGCGGCATGTTTTTAAGCCTAATTCAATATTTTTTCCAATAATTATCCTAGGCTCAAAACTGGGGTCCCATGGCCATGCAGTGAGTTCCCATAAGTTACATTGGTCACATGAATGGTGTTCACGCCTCTAACATGGCTATTTGGGGGGGGGGGGGTGTTGCCCTCTAGCGACATATTTTTCAGCCCACGTCTAGACATTTTTGCATCATTATAATATTCTCAAATTAGGGGTCCCTTGCCAATGTGATCAGCTCCTTCTAGCTACATTGGTCCCGTGCGAGGTGTTCGCCCCTCATACGGGACCGTTTAGGTGGTGTTTTTGCTTTTCGCCCTCTAGAGACATGTTTTTAGGCCTAAATCTAGATATTTTCATATTATTGTAATATTTGCAAATCAAGTGTCCTTTCACCACTCGATTAGTTCCTGCGAGTTACATTGGTCGCATGCAAGGTGTCCACACCTTTCACGGGGTCATTTGTTTTTTTTTGTATTTTTTCCTTTACATGCATATTTTCAAGCCTATGTGTAGATATTTTCAAATTATCATCATATTCTCGAAACAGGGATCCCGTGACTATGCGTTCAATTCCTACGAGTTACAATAGTCTTGAATTTTCACCTCTCACGGGGGCCGTTTGGGGGTGTTTTGAATTTTCACCTCTAACGGCATATTTTTTAATTCTATATCTATATAATTTCATATTATCATCGTATTCTTAATCCAGGGGTCCTGCGACCATGCGGTCAGTTCCTCAGAGTTACGCCTGTCCCGTGAGAGGTGTTCGCGCCTCTCACGGGGCAGTTTGGGGGTGTTTTTGTTTTTTTCCCTCTAACGGAATGCTTTTAAGTCTAAGTCTATATATTTTCATAGTATCGTCATATTCCAAAATTAGGGGTCCGGTGATCATGTTGTCTGTTCCTGGAAGTTACATTGGTTCCGTGCAAGGTGTTCAATCCTATCACTGGGCCGTTTGGGGGGTATCTTCGGTTTTTGCCCTCGTGATGCATGTTTTTCAACCTAAGTCTAGATATTTTCAACTTATCGCCATGTTCTCAAATAGGGGGTCCCGTGACCGTGTGGTCAGTTTCTGCGAGTTCCATTAATCTCGTGTAAGGTGTTCACACCTCTCATGGGTCGTTTGGGAATGTTTTGGATTTTTTCACTCTAATGGCATATTCTTAAGACTAACCCTAGATATTTTCAAATTATCGTCATATTCTCAAATCGGGGATTCCATGATCAGTTCTTGAGATTTACATTGGTCCCGTGTGATGTGTTCGTGCCTCTCACATGGCTGTTTTGGGGATGTTTGGTGTTTTCGTCCACTGGCGGCATGTTATTTATCCAAAGTCAAGATAATTTAAAATTATCATAATATTTTTATTATGGGCGTCCTGTGACCACGCTATCAGTTTCTGCGAGTTACATTGGTCCCATGCGAGGTGTTCACACCTATCACGGGGCCGTTTGGGGGTGTTTTGGGTTGTCACCCTTTAGGGGCTTGTTTATTAGTCTAAGTCTATATCTTTTCAAATTATCACCATATTCTCAAACTGGGGGTCCGCGACTATGCAGTCAATTACATTGGTCCTGTACGAGGTGTCAACGCCTCTCACGGGGCCATTTGGGGCTTTTTTTTATTTTCACCCTCTAATGGTATATTCTGAAGCTAGAGTCTAGATATATTCAAAATTGCATCATATTCTCAAATAGGGGGTCCCGTGACCATGCTGTCAATTCCTTCAAGTTACATTGGTCCCGTGGAAGGTGTTCGCACCTCTCATGAGGCAGTTCGGGGTGTTTCCAGTTTTTTCCCTCTAACGACATGTTTTTTTAGTCCAACTCTATATATTCTCATATTATCATCATATTCTCAAACTAGGGGTCCTGTGAGAGGTGTTCACGCCTACCACGGGGTCATTTGGTGGGTGTTTTGGATTTTTCCCTCAAGATTCATGTTTTTAAGTATAAGTCCTGATATCATAAAATTATTATCATACTCTCAAACATGGGGTCCCGTGATCATGCGATCAGTTCCTGCGAGTTACATTGATCTTGTGTAAGGTGTTCACACCTCTCACAGGGTCGTTTTGGGGATGTTTTTGATTTTCTCTATCTAATGGCGTGTTCTTAAGACCAACCCTAGATATTTTCAAATTATCCTCATATTCTCAAATCAGGGTTTCGATGACTAAACGATTAGTTCCTGCGAGTTACAATGTTCCCGTGCTAGGTGTTCACGCCTCCCATAGGGCCATTTGGGGGGTGTTTTGGGTTTTCTTCCTCTAGGGGAATGTTTTTAAGTGTAAGTCAAGATATTTTCAGATTATCATCATAGTCTCAAATCAGGAGTCTCGTGACCATGCGATGAGTTCCTACAAGTTACATTGGTCTTGTGCGAGGTTTTCACGCCACTCACGAGACCATTAAGTGGGTGTTTTGGTTTCTCGCTCTTGAAGTACATGTTTTCGATCCTAAGTCAATATATTTTCAAATTATTGTAATATTATCAAATTGGGGGTCCCTTAACCAAGCGGTCAATTCCTGCGAGTTACATCGTCCCGGGTCAGGTGTTTGCACGAGGACGTTTGGGGGTTGTTTTGGGTTTTTTCTCGCTAAGTGCACATTCTAAAGCCTAAGTCAAGATATTTTTGAATTATCTCCATATTCTCAAATCGGGGGCCCGTTACTACACAATCAGTTCCTGCGAGTTTCATTGGTCCCATACGAGTTATTTGTGCCTCTTGCAGGACCGTTTTGGGGGTGTTTTGAGTTTTTGCCCTCTAACGGCATATTTTTAAGACTAAGCAAAGATTTATTCAAATTACCGTCATATTATTAAACCAAGGGTCCCTTGACCACGTAGCGAGTTACATTGGTCCCGTTTTAGGTGTTCGCGGCTCTCACGAGGTCATTTGGGGTGTGTTTTTAGTTTTCACCCTCTAAGTTCATGTTTTTAAGCCTAAGTCTAGATATTTTAAATTATCGTCATATTCCTAAATCGGGGGTCCATGACCATGCGATAAATTCCTGCGAGTTACATTGGTCCCATGCGAGGTGTTCGTGCCTCTCACGGAGCCATTCGGGCGTGTTTTGGGTTTTTTCCCTTTAGCGACATGTTTTAAAGCCTAACTCTAAATATTTTAAAACTATTATAATATTATCAAACCGGGGATCCCTTGACAACGCGATTAGTTCCTTCTAGTTACATTAGTCCCTTGTGAGGTGCTCACGCCTCTCACGGGGCCGTTTGGGTGGTGTTTTACGTTTTTTCCCTCTAGCGGCTTCTTTTTAAGCCTAAATCTAGATTTTTTTAAATTATCATAATATTCTCAAATGGGGCGTACCGTGACCATGCGGTCAATTCCTAAGAGTTACATTGGTCCCCTACGAGGTGTTCACGCCTCTCACAGGGCCGTTTGGGGATATTTTTTATTTTCGCCCTGTAGAGGCATGTTTTTAAGCCTCAATCTAGATATTTTCAATTTATCATCATATTCTCAAACCAAGGGTTCTGCAACTATGCAGTCAATTCCTGCGACTTACCTTGGTCATGTGCGTGGTCTATGCGCCTCTCACGAGGCTGTTTGGGGGGGCGCCCTCTAACTGTATGTTTTTAAGCCTAAGTCTATATATCTTTAAATTATAATCATATTCTCAAATTGGGGGTCCATTGACCACACAGTTAATTCCTGCGAGTTACATTGGTCCTATGTGAGGTATTCGCGCCTCTCACGATGCCGCTTGTGGGATCTGTTGGGTTATAACCCTCTAGTGGCATGTTTTTAATACTATGTGTAGATATTTTCAAGTTATCATTATATTCTTATACCGGGGGTCCCGTCATCAGGCGATCAGCTTCTACGAGTTACATTGATCCCCTGCGAAGTTTTCGCACCTCTCACGGGGCCGTTTGTGGGGTGTTTTAGTTTTCCTCCCTCTAGAGGTATGTTTTTATGTCTAAATCTATATATTTTCAAATTATCATCATATTCTCAAACCGGGGGTCCCGCGACCAAGCGATCAGCTCCTACGAGTTATGTTGGTCCTGTGTGAGGTGTTTGTGCCTCTTATAGGGCCGTTTATGTGTCTTTGGGGTTTTTTCCCTCTACCGGCTTGTTGTTAAGCCAAAGTCTTGATAGTTTCAAATTATCATCATATTCTCAAATGGGAGGTCCCATGACCACACGATTTGTGCCAGGGAGTTGCATTGGTGGGGTGTTTGCGCCTCTCAGGGAGCCGTTTGGGGGGTGATTTGGGGTTTCGCCCTCTAGCTGCATATTTTTAAGCCTAAGTCTACATACTCTCATATTATCATCATATTCTCAAACCATGATTTCCATTTCCACGCGGTTGGTTCGTGTGACTTACATGTGACCCATGCAAGGTGTTCATGCCTTTCATAGGGCTATTTGCGGGGTGTTTTGGGTTTTTGACAACTAATGGAATGTTTTTAAGGTAAGTCCATATAGTTTTTAATTATCATTATATTCTTAAATCGGGTGTCCCGTGACCATGCAGTCAGTTTGTGCAAGTTGCACTGGTCCCGTGCGAGGTGTTCGTGCCTCACACGGGGACGTTTGGGGGGGTTGGTTTTTCCCTCTAACAAAATGTTTTTTCCCCACTTTAGATATTTTCAAATTATCGACATATTCTTAAGTCGGGGGTCCGGTGACCACACTGTCAGTTCCCGTGAAAGATGTTCGCGCCCCTCACGGGGCCATTTTTTTGGGGGGGGGTCCCTCTAGCGGCTTGTTTTTAAGCCTAGGTCTTGATATTTTCCAATTATCATCAAATTCTTAAATCGGGGGACCCATGACCACGCAATCAGTCCCTGCGAGTTCCATTGGTCCCGTGCGAAGTGTTCACACCTCTTACGGGGGTATTTGGGGGGTGTTTTGGGTTTTCGCCCTCTAGTGTCATTTTTTAATCCTAAATCTAGATATTTTCAAATTATTGTTATATTCTCAAATCGAGGGTTCCATGACAATGCGTTCATTTCCTGTGAGTTTCATTGGTCTTGTGTGAGGTGTCCGCACCTCTCACGAGGCCATTTGGGTGGGGGGGAGTTTGGTATTTAGTCCTTTAAGGAGATGTTTTTAAGCCTATGTATAAATATTTTCAAATTATAGTCATATTCTCAAATTGGGAGTCCCGTAACCAAGTGTTCAATTCCCGTGAGTTACATTGGTCCTGAGCGTTGTGTTCGTGCCTGTAACGGGTTCGTGTGGGGTGTTTTGGATTTTTCCCTCTAGCGGCATGTTTTTAAGCCCAAGTCTAGAATTTATAAATTATCATCATATTATCAAACCAAGGGTGCGTGACCATGTTGTCTGTTCTTGCAAGTCACATTGATCCCGTTCGAGGTATTTATACCTTTCACGGGACCGTTTGGGTTTTTTTTGGGGTTTTTGCCCTTAAGTGTTTTTTTATGCCTAAGTCTAGATATTCTCATATTATGGTAATATTATCAAATCAGTACTTTCACTACCACGCGGTCAGTTCGTGTGAGTTACATTTTTCCCATGCGAGGAGTTCGTACCTCTCATAGGGTCGTTTGGGGGGTGTTTTGGGTTTTCACCATCTAAGGGAATGTTCTTAAGGCTAAGTCTATATAGTTTCCAATTATCATTATACTATCAAATTGGGGGTCCCGTGACCACGTAGTCTATTCATTCAAGTTACACTGGTCTCGCGCGAGGTGTTCGCGCCTCTCATGGGGACATTTGGGGGTGTTTTTTTCTTTTTTCCCTCTAGCGCCATGTTTTTATGCCCAACTTTTGAAATTTTCAAATTATCGTCATATTCTAAAGTCGAGGGTTCCGTGACAACCCGGTATGTTCCTGCGAGTTACATTGGTCCCGTGAGAGGTGTTCGTGCCTCTCACGAGATCATTTGGGGTTTTTTTGCCCTCTAGCGGAATGTTTTTAACCCTAAGTCTCAATATTTTCAAATTATCGTCAATTCTTAAACTGGGGGTCCCATGACCATGCAGTTAGTGCCTATGAATTCCATTGGTCCCGTACAAGGTGTTCGCACCTCTCACAGGGATGTATGGGGGGTGTTTTGGGCTTTCACCCACTCGTGTCATTTTTTAAGCCTAATTCTAGATATTTTCAAACTATTGTCATATTCTTAAACCAGGGGTTCCATGCCCATGCGTTTAATTCCTGTAAGTTTCATTGGTCCCATGCGCGGTGTTAGCAACTCTCACATGTTTTTAAGGCTATGTATAAATATTGTCAAATTATAATCATATTCTCAAACTGGGATTCCCGTGACCATGTGTTCAGTTCTTGCGAGTTACATTGGTCCCGAGCATTGTGTCCGTGCCTCTCACGTGGTCGTGTGGAGGGTGTTTTGTGTTTTTGCCCTCTAGAGGCATGTTTTTAATCCTAAGTCCAGAATTTTCAAATTATCCTCATAGTCTCAAACTTTGGGGGTCGTGACCATGCGGTATATACATGTGAGTTACATTGATCACGTTCGAGGTGTTCATGCCTCTCACGGGGACATTTTGGTTGTGTTTTAGGTTTTCGCCCTCCAGCAGCATGTTTTTAAGCGTAAGTCTAGGTATTTTCAACTTATAGTCATATTCTCAAACTAGGGGTCCCATGACCAAGCAGTCAGTACGTGCGAGTTACATTGCTACCTACGAGCTGTCTGCGCCTCTTATGAGGCCTTTTGGGGGGTGTTTCGGGTTTTTGCCTTCTAGCAGAATGTTCTTATGCCGAAGTCTATACATTTTAAAATTTTCAACCTATTCATAATCCGAGAGTCTAGTAACTATGCGGTCAGTTCTTGCGAGTTACATTGGTCCCGTGTGAGGTGTTTGCGCCTCGCACGGGGCCATTTTGGGGGCGTTTTTGGTTATCACCCTCTACCTCCATGTTTTTATGCCTAAGTCTAGATATTTTCAAATGATCATCATATTCTCAAAGTGAGGGTCCCTGACCACGCCGTCATTTGCTATGAGTTACATTGGACTCATACGAGGCATTCAGGCATCCACGGGACCGTTTGGGGGGGTGTTTTGGGTTTTTTCCCTCTAATGGAAACTTTTTATGCCTAAGACTAGTTATTTTCAAATTTCTTCATATTATCAAACCGAGGGACCCATTACAATGCGGTCGATCCTGCGAGTTACATTGGTCCCATGCGGGGAGTTTGCGCCTCTCATGGGCCCATTTGGAGGTGTTTTGGGTTTTTGCCCTCTGGGAGAATATTTTTAAGCTTAAGTATAGATATTTTTAAATTGTCATCATATTCTCAAACCGATGGTCCGTTACTATGCGGTTAGTTACTAACGGCACGTTTAAGCTTAAGTATAGGGGGTGTTTTGGGATTTTGCCTCCTAACGGCATGTTTTTAAGCTTAAGTATAGGGGGTGTTTTGGATTTTTGCCTCCTAACGGCATGTTTTTTTAGCCTAAGTCTTGATATTTCCAAATTACCATCATATTCTCAAATCGGGGGTCCCATGACCAGGTGGTCAGTTCTTGCGAGTAACATTACTCCCGTGCGAGGTGTTCGTGGCTCTCACGGGGCCGTTTAGGAGGTGTTTTTCGTTTCGGACCTCTAACAACATATTTTTAACCTAAGTCTATATTTTTTCAAATTATCATCATGTTCACATAGAGAGGGTCCCGTGACCACGGGGTCAGTTCCTGCGAGTTACGTTGGTCACGTACAAGGTGTTCGTGCCTTTCACAGGGCCATTTTGGGGTGTTTTAGGTTTTCGCCCTCTAACGGTATGTTTTTAATCCTATGTCTAGATATTTTCAAATTATCGTCATATTAAAAAACATAGAGTTCCGTGACCATGCAATTAGTTCCTGCGAGTTACAAATGTCCCATGCGAGGTGTTCGCGCCTCTCACGGGGTCGTTTGTTGGGTTTTTTTCTTTTCTCCCTCTGACGACATATTTTTAGGCTTAATTCTAGATATTTTCTAATTATCATTATATTCTCAACCCGGGAGTCCCGTGACCACTCAGTTCGTTACTACGAGTTACTTTGGTCCCGTGCAAGTTGTTTGCACCTCTTATTGGGTCATTTACGGGGTGTTTTGGGTTTTCGCCCTCTAACGGCTTGCTTTTAAGCCTAATTCTATATATTTTCTAATTATCATCATATTCTCAAACTGTGGATCCGGTGACCACGCGGTCAGTTCCTATAAGTTACAGTTTTCCCGTGTCAGGTGTTCCCGCCTTACACATGGCTGTGGGGGGGGGGTGTTTTGGGTTTTTTCCCTCGAACGGAATTTTTTTAAGCCTAAGTTAAGAAATTTTCAAATTATCATCATATTCTCTTCTTACGGGGCCGTTTGGGGGTTCTTTTGGGTTTTTGTCCTCTAGGTGCTTGTTTTAAGACTATGTATAGATATTTAAAATTATCGTCATATTTTTAAAGCGAGGGTCCTTTTACCACAAGGTTAGTTCGTACGAATTACATTGGTCACATACGAGGTGTTCGCGCCTCTCACGAGGCCGTTTTGGGGTGATTTAGGTTTTCTTCCTCAAGCTGGATGTTTTTAAGCCTACATCTAGATATTTTAACAGTATCGTCATATTCTCAAATCGAGGGTCCCGTGGCCACACTGTAAGTTCCTGTGAGTTACTTGTGTCCCTTTCGATGTGTTCAAGCCATACCAGGGCCGTTCGGTTGGTGTTTTTGGCTTTTGCCCACTAGCGACATATTTTTAACCCTAAGTCAAGATATTTTCAAATTAACGTCAAGTTCTCAAATAGGGGGTCCCTTGACCATGCGGTCAAATCCTGGGAGTTACATTGGTCACGTGAGATGTGTTCGCGTCTCTCACGGGGCCATTTGCAGTGTGTTTTTTCTTGTTGCCCTCTAATGACATGTTTTTAAGCGTATGTCTATATATTTTCAAATTATCGTGATATTTCGAAATCTAGGGTCGTCATTTTACCATGGCGCCAGTTCCTGCAAGTTTCATTTGTCTCGTGTGAGGTGTTCCTGCCTCTCATGGGGCCGTTTGGGTGGCATTTTGGGTTTTCGTCCTCTAGCAACATGTTTTTAAGTCTAAGTCTAGATGTTTTCAAAATATCATCATATTGTTAAACTGGGTGTCCCGTGACCATGTGGTCAGTTCCTACAATTTACATTGGTCCCGTGCAAGGTGTTTATGCCTCTCACGGGGCCGTTTGGGGGTGTTTTCATTTTCTCCCTCTAACAGCATGTTTTTAAGACTAAGTCTACATATTTAAAAAATTATCATTATATTCTCAAACTGAGGGTCCCGTAACCACACTTTCAGTTCTTGTGAGTTATATTGGTCCCGTGTAAGGTGTTATCTCCTCTCACGTGGCCATTTGCGGGGTGTTTTGGGTTTTCTCCCTCTATCGGTATGTTCGTAAGATTAAGTCTATATGTTTTCAAATTATCTTCATATTTTCAAACTAGGGGTCCAATGAGAAAGCAGTTAGTTCCTGCAAGAGACATTGGACCCGTGCGAGGGGTTTGCACCTCTCACGGGGCCATTTGGGAGAGGTTTTAGTTTTCTGCCTTCTAATTCCTTATTTTTATGCCTAAGTCTAGATATCTTCAAATTATCATCATATAATCAAATTGGGGGTCCCGTGACCATGCGATCAGTTCATGCGAGTTGTATTGGTCCCATGCGATGTGTTTGCGCCACTTATGGGCCCGTGTGTGGGGTGTTTTCAGGTTTCGCCCTCTAACAGTCCTAAGTTTTGATATTTTCATATTATCATCATATTCTCAAATTGGGAGTCCCGTGACCACGCGATCAATTCAAACAAGTTACATTGGTCCCGTGCGAGGTGTCAATCCCTCTCACTAGGCCATTTGGGGATGTTTGGGGTTTTTCCCTCTAACGTCATGTTTTTAAGCCTAAGTGTAGTTGTTTTCAAATTATTGTCATATTATCAAACTGGGGGTCCCGGGACCACAAGGTCACTCCCTATGAGTTACATTGGTCTTATGCGAGGTTTTCACGCCTCTCATGGGGTCGTTGGGGGGGTTGGGTTTTCGCCCTCAAGCGGCATATTTTCAAGCCTGGGTCTGGATATTTTCAAATTATCATGATCTTCGCAAACCAAGCATCCCATGACCATGTGGTCAGTTCTTATGAGTTACATTGGTCTCGGGCGAGGTGTTCGTGCCTCTCACGAGTCCAGTTGGGTAGTGTTTTGGATTTTCATCCTCTAACGGCATGTTTTTCAGCCCAAGTCTTGATATTTTCTAGGTATCATCAGATTTTCAAACCGTGGGTCGCTTGGCCACGTGGTCAGTTCCTATGAGTTATATTGGTAACGTGCGAGGTGTTCCCGCCCCTAACGGGGCCATTTAGGGTTTTTTTTGGGTTTTTCCCTGTAGCTGCTTGTTTTTAAGCCCAAGTCTAGATATCTTTAAATTGTCATCATATCCTCAAATCGGGGATCCCCTGACCATGTGATCGCTTCCTGTGAGTTACATTGTCACTTGCGAGGTGTGACGTGCCTCTCAAGGGGTCATTCGAGTGGTGTTCTAGATTTTCACCCTATAAGGGAATATTATTAAGCCTAAGTCCAAATATTTTTTTTAAATTATCATCATATTCTCAAACCAAGGGACCCGTGATGATGTGATCAGTTCCTGCGAGTTACATTGGTCCCGTGTGTGGTGTTTGCACCTCTTATCGGATCGTTTGCAGGTGTTTTGGGTTTTCACCCTCTAACGGAACATTTAGGTCTAGATGTTTTCAAAACTTATCATCATATTACCAAATAGGGGTTCTATGACCACGCGATCAGTTCCTATGTGTTACTTTATTCCCATGCGAGGTGTTCACGCCTCTTGTGGGGTTGTTTGGGCGTTGTTTTGGGTTTTCACCCTCCAACGACAAATTTTTAAGCCTAACTCTAAATAATTTCAAATTATCATCTTATTCTCTAATCGGGAGTCCCATGACCACGCAATTGGTTATAAGGAGTTACATTAGTCCCGTGAGAATTTTTGCACCTCTCATGAAGTCGTTTGGGGGGTGTTTTGGATTTTCTCCCTCTAATAACATGTTTTTAAGTCGAAGTCTAGATATTTTCAAATTATCATCAAATTCTCAAATCGGGGGTCTTGGGACCACGGGGTCAGTTCCTGCGAGTTACATGGGTCCCGTTCGAGGTGTTCGCGCCTCCCCCTAGGCCATTTGGGGGGTGTTTTTTATTTTTTCCTGTAATGGGATTTTTTTAACTTAAGTTTATATATTTTTAACATGTCACCATATTAACAAATTGTGGGTCCCATGGCCACCCGGCGAGTTCCTGTGAGTGCCATTAGTCCTTGGCGAGGTGTTCATGCCTCAGACGGGGCCGTTTGGGTAGCGTTTTGGGGTTTTACCCCCTAGTGGAATGTTTTTAGGCCTAAGTCTAGATATTAACAAATTATCTTATTATTCAAAAATCGAGGGTCTCATAACCACGCGATCAGTTTCTGCGAGTTATATTGGTCCGGTGCAAGATGTTCGGGCCTCTCACGGGGTCGTTTGGGGGGTAATTTGTGTTTTTTGCCCTCTAACATCATGTTTATAAGCCTAAGTGTTGAAATTTTCATATTATTGTTATATTCTAAAATCGGGGGTGCCGTGACCATGTGGTCAGTTCTAATGAGTTACATTGGTCACGTGCGACATCTTCGCGCCTCTCATGGGGTCATTTGGAGGTTGTGTTGGGTTTTCGCCCTCTGTCGGCATGTTTTTAAGGCTAAGTGTAGATATTTTCAAATTATTGTCATATTCTCAAATCGGGGATCCTCTAACCACGCGATCAGTTCCTGCGAGTTACATTGGTCTTGTGTGAGGTATTCACGCCTCTCACGGGGCCATTTGGGAGGTGTTTTGCATTTTCGCCCTCTAACGGCATATTTTTTAAACTAAGTATAGATATTTTCAAATTATTGTCATATTTTCAAATCGTGTGTACCGTGACCACGCGGCCAGTTCGTGCGAGTTTCATTGGTCCATTACGAGGTGTTCGCGACTTTTATGGGTCCATTTGGGAGGTGTTTTGTGTTTTTCCCTCTAACGAAATGTTTTTAAGCCTAAATCTATATAGTTGATAATTATCATCATATTCACAAATCGAGGGTCCCGGGACCATGCGATCAGTTCCTGGGAATTACATTAGTCCCGTGAGAGGTCTTCGAGCCTCTCACGGAGCCTTTTAGAGGTTGTGTTAGGTTTTCACCCTCTTATGGCATGTTTTTTAGCCTAGCTGTAGATATTTTCATATTATTATCATATTATCATATTGAAGGTCCCATGACCATGAGGTTAGTTCCTACGTTTTACATTGGTCACGTGTGAGGGGTCGCCCCGCTCATGAGGCCATTTTTTGGGTGTTTCGGGTTTTCTCCCTCTAACGGCATGTTTTTCGGACGGAGATTATGTGAGCATGTGATTTGTTGCTACAAGTTACATTAGTCCTGTACGAGGTTTTCGCGCCTCTCACGAGCCCGTTTTGGGGGTGTTTGGAATTTTTTCCCTCTAAAGGTATGTTTTTCAAACTAATTCTAGTTATTTTTAGATTATAGTCATATTCTCAAACTAGGGGTCCCTCGACCACGCTATGAATTCCTATGACTTACATTGGTCCCGTGTGAGGCGTGAACACCGTGCAACATGAAATCGGGCACGTGAGATGGAATTTTTTCCTCTAGCGGTAGGTTTTTAAGCCTAAGTCTAGATATTTTAAAATTTCCATCATATTCTCAAATCGGTGGTCCCGTGACCACGTGATCTATTCCTGTGAGTTACATTGGTCCCATACGAAGCATTTGGGACTCTCACGAGGCCATTTGCTGGGTGTTTTGGGATTTTCCATTATCTTTATATTCTCAAACCGGGGGTCCTGGGATCACGCAGTCAATTTCTTCGAGTTACATTAATCTCGTGCCATGTTTTCGGGCCTCTCACCACGATGTTTGGGGGTGTTTTGGGGTTTCTCCCTCTAGCATGTTCTTAGACTAAGACAAGATATTTTAAAATTATCATCATATTCTCAAACTGAGGGTCCCTTGACCACGCAGTCAGTTCTAGCAAGTTAGATTGGTCCCATACAAGATGTTCGCGCCTCTCATGATGTTGTTTGGGGGGTGTTTTTTATTTTTTCCCTCTAACAACATGTTTTTAAACCTAAGACTAGATATTTTCAAATTATCATCATATTCTCAAATCGAGTGTCCCATGACCACGTGGTTAGTTCCTACGAGTTACAATTGTCCCGTGCGAGGTGTTCGTGCCTCTAACGGATCCATTTGGGGGTGTTTATCATTTTCACCCTCTAGGGGCATGTTTTTAAGTCTAAGTCTATATATTTCATGTTATCATCATATTCACAAACTGAAGGTCCCGTGACCACGCGGTCAATTCCTGCGAGTAACATTGGTCCCGTGCCAAGTGTTCATGCCTTTAAAGTAGGGCTGGCAATTTTTGACATGATAACCCGTTTACGGTAATAACTCGAAATGACCCGAACATGACACGATTAATTTGTATAGATTTGAGAGTATCTAAAACTTTTACTCAAATAAAAATCAACGCGACCCAAAAATAACACGACTAACCCGAATTTCCACCCCTACTTTAAAGGGGCCGTTTGGGGGTGTTTTGGGTTTTCCCCCCAAACACCGTGTTTTTAAGACTAAGCCAAGATATTTTAAAATTACCACAATATTCTCAAAAAGATGTCCCTTGACTACGCGATCAGTTCCTACGAGTTATTTTGGTCCCTTGCAAGGTATTCGCACCTCTCACGAGAACGTTTGGGGGTGCTTTTTGTTTTCGAGATCTAATCGTCAATTTTTACTCCAAAGTCCACATATTTTAAAATTATCGTTGTATTCTTAAAGCGAGGGTCCCTTGCTGATGGGGCCAGTTCCTACGAGGTACATGGGTCCATTGCGAGGTCTTCGCGCCTCTCACGGGGCTGTTTGGGGGTGTTTTAAGTTTTTGCCCTCTAACGGCATGTTTTTAAGCCTAAGTATAAATATATTCAAATTATCATCAAATTTTCAAATAGGGGGTCTGTGACCACGTGATGACTTCCTGCAACTTACATTGGTACCGTGCGAGTTATTCACGTCTCACATAGGGCCTTTTGGGGGGTGCTTTAGGTTTTCGCCCTTTAACACCTGTTTTTAAGCCTAAGACTATATATTTTAAATTTATCATCATATTCTTAAACAGGGGGTTCCGTTACCACGCAAACAGCTCCTGCGAGTTGCATTGGTCCTGTACGAAGGGTTTGCGCCTCTCATGAGGCCACTTGCTGGGAGTTTTGGATTTTTTTCTCATTTATTAGATGTTATTAAGCCTAAGTGTAGATATTTTTTAATTATCATCATATTCTCAAACCGAGGGTTTTGAGACCACACAGTCAGTTCCTGTGAGTTACATTGGTCCCGTGTGAGGTGTTCGTGCCTCTCATGAGGCCGTTTGGGGTTGTTCTGGGGTTTTTCCTCTTGCATGTTTTTAAGACTAAGCCAAGACATTTCAATATTATCATCATATTCTCAAACCAAGGGTCCCTTGTCTATGCGGTCAGTTCTTGCGAGTTATATTGATCCTGTGCATGGCCTACGCGCCTCTTACGAGGTGGTTTACGGGTTATTTTTTATTTTCTCCCTCTAACTGCAAGTTTTTAAGCCTTAATCTAAATATTTTCAAATGATCATCATATGTTCAAACCGAGGGTCCTGTGACCACGGGGCCAGTTGTTATGAGTTACATTGGTCCCATGCGAGGTGTTCACTCCTCTTACAGAGCCATTTGGGGAGTTTTTATCGTTTTCGCCCTCTAGCGGCATGTTTTTAAGTGTAAGTCTATATATTTTCATATTAAGGTCAAATTCTCAAATCGGGGGTCTCGTGACCATGCGGTCAATTTGTGCGAGTTACATTGGTCTTTTGCGAGGTGTTCTCACCACTCACGGGGACATTTGGGAGTGTTTTGAGTTTTCCCCTCTAACGGCATGCCTTTAAGGCTAAGTATAGATATTTTTAAAATTATCGTAATATTTTCAAAAAGTGGGTTCGTGACCACATAGTCAGTTCCTGCGAGTTACATTGATCCCTTGTGAGGTGTTCGCATGTCGTACGGGGTCGTTTGGGGGTATTTTGAGATTTCACCCTCTTGCGACATGTTTTTAGGCCTAAGTTTGGATACTTTAAAAATACTATCATATTCTCAATCTCGGTGTCCCGTTACCATGCGATCAGTTCCTTTGAGTTACATTGGTCCCAAGCGAAGTGTTTGTGCCTCTCGCGAGGCTATGTGCGGGGAGTTTAGGAGTTTTGCCCTCTAACTGCACGTTTTTAAGCCTGAGTCAAGATATTTTTGAATTATCATCATATTCTCAAATTGAGGGTCTTGTTACCACGCGGTAATTTCAGGTGAGGTAGATTTTTCCCATGTGATGTGTCTGTGCCTCTCACCGGGTCGTTTGGAGGTGTTTTGGGGTTTCTCCCCATAATCGAATGTTTTTAATCCAAAGTTTAGATATTTTAACATTATTGTCATATTCTCAAACTAGGGGTCCCATGACCATCCGGTCAATTCCCGTGAGAGGTACTCGCGCCGCTCATGGGGCCATTTTCGGGGTGTTTGGGGTTTTCTCCCTCCAACGACATGTTTTTAATACAAAGCCAAGATATTTTATAATTATCATCATATTCTCAAACTTTGGGTCCCTTGAATATGCAGTCAGTTCCTGGGAGTTACATTGGTCCCGTGCAAGGTGTTCGCGCCTCTCACGAGATTATTTGGGAGGTGTTTCTTATTTTCGCCCTCTAACTGCATGTTTTCTAGCCTAAATCTAGATACTTTAAAATGATCATCATATTCTTAAATCGAGGGTCACGTGAGCACGGGGTCAATTCCTACGAGTTACATTGGTCCCGTGCGATGTGTTTGCACCTCTTATGGAGCCGTTTTGGGTTTTTTTCGATTTTTTCCCTCTAGCGACATCTTTTTAATCATAAGCCTTTATATTTTCATATTCTCAAATTCGGGATCTCGTGACCACGTGGTCGGTTACTGCGAGTTACATTAGTCATGTGCGAGGTGTTCGTGCCTCTCATAGGGCCGTTTGTGGTGACTTTGGGTTTTCTCCCTCAAGAGGCATGTTTTTTGGCCTTACTCTAGATATTTTCAAATTATCATCATATTCTCAAAATGAGGGTCCCGTGACCAAGCAGTGAATTCCTGAGAGTTGCATTGGTCCCGTGTGAGGTGTTCACACCTCTCACGGGCCCGTTTAGGGGTGTTTTCCATTTTTTCCCTCCAACGGCATGCTTTTAAGCCTAAGTATAGATATTTTCAAATTATTCTCATATTTTAAAACAAGGGATCCGTGACCACGTGGTTAGTTCTTACGAGTTACATTGGTGTGAGGTGTACGCATCTCTCATGGGGCCGTTTGGGGGAGTTTTGGGATTTCTCCCTCTAACGGCATGTTATTAAGCCTAAGTCTAGATATTTTAAAATTGCATTCATATTCTCAAATAGGGGGTCCCGGGACCACGTAATGAATTCTTGAAAGTTACATTGGTCTCGTCCGAAGTGTTCGCGCCTATCACGAGGCCGTTTGCGGGGTGTTTTGGGTTTTTTTCCTTTAATTACACATTTTTAAGCCTAAATCAAGATATTTTTGAATTATCATCATATTATCAAACCAGGGGTCTCGAGAACATAGGGTCGGTTCTTGTGAGTTACATTGGTCCCATGCGAGTTGTTCAGGTCTCTCACGGGGCCGTTTGGGGGTGCTTTAGGGTTTCACCCTCTAGCATGTTTTTAACACTAAGCCTAGATATTTTAAGATTGTCATCATATTCTAAAATCGAGGGTCATTTTACCACGCGGTCAGTTCCTACGAGTTATATTGGTCCTGTGAAAGGTGTACGTGCCTCTCATTAGGTCATTTGCGGGGGTTTTTTCATTTTTCGCCCAATGACTGTATGTTTTTAATCCTAAGTCTAGATATTTTTAAATTATCATCATTTTCTCAAACCGAGGGTCCCGTGACAACGGGGTCAGTTCCTATGAGTTACCTTGGTCCCGTACAAGGTGTTTTTGCCTCTTACGGAGCCATTTGTGGGTTTTTATAATTTTTCCCTCTTGTGGCATATTTTTAAGCCTAAGTCTATATATTTTCATATTATCATCATATTCTCAAATCGGGCGTCCCGTGACGACGTGGTCAGCTCTTGCGAGTTACATTGGTCCCATGTGAGGTCTTCATGCCTCTCACGGGAATTTTTGGGGTGTTTTATGATTTCATGCTCTAACGACATGTTTTCAAACCTAAATCTAGATATTTTAAAATTACCATCATATTATCAAAATGTGGGTACCTTAACCAAGCGATCAGTTCTTACAAGTTTCATTGGTCCCATGCGAAGTGTTTGTGCCTCACACGAGATCGTTTAAAGGGTGTTTGGGGTTTTTGCCCTATGATTTCATGTTTTTAAGCCTAAGCCTCTATATTTTTATGTTATCATCATATTCTAAAATTAGGGGGTCCGGGGACAACGCGGCCAGTTCCTCAAGTGACATTAGTCCCCTACATGGTCTTCGCTCCTCTCACGAGGTGGTTTGCGGGGTGTTTTTTATTTTTGCCCTCTAACTAAATGGTTTTCAGCCTAAGTCTGGATATTTTCAAATTATCAACCCATTTTCAAACCGAAGGTCCCGTGACGACGGGGTTAGTTCCTACAAGTTACACTGGTCCGATGCGTGGTCTTCGTGCCTCTCATGGAGCTGTATGCGGGTGTTTCGAGTTATTGACCTATAACGGCATGTTTTCAAGACTAAGTGTAGATATTTTAAAGTTATCATCATATTTTCAAACAGGGGGTTCGTGACCATATGGTCAATTCTTCCAAGTAGCATTGGTCCAACGCGAGGTGTTCACATCTCTCACGGGGCTGTTTGGGGGGGTATTTTTAGATTTCTCCCTCTAACGACATGTATTAAAGCCTAAGTATAGATTTTTTAAAATTGGTATCATATTCTCAAATCGGGGGACCCGTGACCACGCGTTAATTCATGCGAGTTACATTTTTCCTATACGAAGTGTCCGCGCCTCTCACGATACCACTTGCGAAAGGTTTTGGGTTTTTATCCTTTAATTTCACATTTTTAAGCCTAAGTCTAGATATTTTTTAATCATCGTCATATTCTCAATCTGGGGGTCCCGGGACCACGCAGTCAGTTCCTGTAAGTTACATTGGTCTTGTGCCAGGTGTTCGTGCCTCTTAAGGGGTCGTTTGCGGTGTGTTTTGGGGTTTCACCCTCTAGCGGCGTGCTTTTAAGATTATGTCTAGATACTTTAAAATTATCGTCATATTCTCAAACCGGGGGCCCCGTGACCGTGCAATCAATTCCTACGAGTTACGGTGGCCCAATGCAAGGTGTTCGTGTCTCTTACGAGGTAGTTTGGGGATTTTTTGGTTTTTGACCTCTAATGCATGTTTTTAAGTCTAAGTCTATATATTTTAAAATTATCATCATATTCTCAAACCGAGGGTCCCATTACCATTGGGTTAGTTCCTGCGAGTTCAATTGGTCCCATGGCAGTTGTTCACGCATTTATGGGCCTGTTTTGGAAGGGGGTTTCTCCCTCGAGAGGCATGCTTTTAAGCCTAAGTCTAGATATTTTCTTATTATCATCATATTCTCAAACCGAGGGTCCTATGGCCACGCAGTCAGTTCCTTCTAGTTACATTGGTTCCATGGGAGGTGTTTACACCTCTCACGGTGCTATTTGCGACGTGTTTTGGGTTTTTGCCCTCGAGAGGCTTATTTTTAAGCTTTAGTTTAAATATTTTGAAATTATCGTTATATTCTCAAATTGGGAATCCCGTGACCATGAAATCAATTTCTGCGAGTCACATTGGTCTCATGCGTAATGTTCGCTCCTTCAATGGGCCGTATGGCGTTGTTTTGAGTTTTCGCCCTCTAACGACATGTTTTCAAGCCTAAGTCTAGATATTTTCAAATTACCACCATATTCTCAAATTTGGGGGTCCCATGACCACGCGATCCGTTCCTGTGAGTTATGTTGGTCCCGTGCAAAGTATTCGCGCCCCTTACAAGGCCATTTGCAGGGTGCTTTGGGTTTTTGCACTCTAATTGCACATTTTTAAGCCCAATACTAGATATTTTGAATTATTGTCATATTCTCAAACTGAGGCTCCCAGGACCACGCGGTTAGTTCCTTCAAGTTACATTGGTCCCAGGCGAGGTGTTCGTGCCTCTCACGGGGTCGTTTCGAGGTGTTTAGGGGTTTCACCCCCAATGGCGTGTTTTAATCCTATGTCAAGATATTTTGACATTATCGTCATCTTCTCAAACTAGGGGTCCCGTGACCATGTGGTCAATTCCTGCAAGTTACATTGGTCCCGTGCGAGTATTTGTGTCTCTCACGAGGCCTTTTGGGGGGTGTTTTGGATTTTTTCCCTCTAGCATGTTTTTAAGACTAAGCTAAGATATTTTAAAATTACCATCATATTCTCAAACTGAGGGTACCTTTACCACACGATCAGTTCCTACGAGTTACATTGGTCCCGTGCAAGGTGTTGGAGCCTCTCATGAGGTCTTTTAAAGGGTGCTTTTTGTTTTCGCCCCTAGTTACATGTTTTCCCGCCTAAATCTAGATATTTTAAAATTATCATCATATTCTCATACCGTGGGTTTCGCGACTATGCAGTCAATTCCTGCATGTTACATAGGTCCACGTGAGGTGTTCACTACTCCCACAGGGTCGTTTTGGGATATTTTGGATTTTTGCCCTCTAATGAAATTTTTTTATTACTAAGCCTAGATATTTTCAAATTATCATCTTATTTTCAAATAGACCACGCAGTAAGTTCCTACGAGTTACATTGGTCCCCTGTGAGGTGTTCGCGTCTCTCATGGGGCCGTTTTGGGGAGGTTTAAGGATTTTGTCCTCTAACGGCATGTTATTAAGCCTAAGTCCAAATATTTTAAAATTACCCTCACATTCTCAAATCAGGGGTTCCGTGACTACCCGATCATTTCTTACAAGTTACATTAGTCCCGTACAAAGTGTTCGCGCCTCTCACGAGATCGTTCACGGGGTGTTTTGTTTTTTCCCCTTTAATTGCACTTTTTTAAGCCTAAATCTAGATAATTTTTAATTATTGTCATATTCTCAAACTGGGGGGCCCGAGACCAAGCGATCAATTTCTGCAAGTTACATTAGTCCCGTGAGAGGTCTTCGTACCTCATACGGGGACATTTGGAGGTGTTTTGGGGTTTCTTCCTCTATAATGTTTTTAAGACTAAGCCCAGATATTTTAAGATTCTCATCATATTCTTAAACTGAGGGTCACTTGACCACGCGGTCAGTTCCTGCGAGTTATATTCATCCTGTGCAAGGTGTTCGAGCCTCTCACGAGGTCATTTTTGGGGTTTTCTTGTTTTTCACCCAATAATGACATGTTTTTAAGCCTAAGTCCAATATTTTTAAATTATCATCATTTTCTAAAATCAAGGGTCCCGTGATAACAGGATCAGTTCCTATGAGTTAGATTGGTCCCGTGTAGGTCGTTGTGCCTCTTACGGAGAAGTTTGTGGGGTTTTATGATTTTTTCCCTCTAGTGGTTAGTTTTTAAGTCCAAGTCTATATATTTTCATATTATCATCATATTCTCAAACCGAGGGTCCCGTGACCACGTGGTCACTTCCAGCGAGTTACATTGGTCTCGTGTCAGGTCTTCACACCTCTCATGGAGCCGTTTGCGAGGTGTTTTGGGTTTTTATCCTCGAGAGTCATATTTTTAAGCCTAAGTGTAGATATTTTTGAATTATCATCATATTCTCAAATCGGGGGTCCTGTGACCATGCTGTGAATTCTTGCGAGTTACATTGGTCCCGTGCGAGGTGTTCGCGCCTCCCATAGGGCCGTTTAGGGGTGTTTGAGTATTCTCCCTCTAACGACATATTTTTAAACCTAAGTATAGATATTTTTAAATTACCATCATATTTTCAAATGGGGTCCGTGATAACACGGTCAGTTCCTGCAAGGTACATTGGTCCCATGCGAGGTACTCGCATCTCTCAGCGGGCCGTGCGGAGGTGTTTTGGGATTCCACCCTCTAACGGCATATTTTTAAGCCTAAGTCTAGATATTTTAAGATTACTTCATATTCTTAAGTTGGGGATCCCGTGACCATGCCATCAGTTCTTGCGATTTACATTGGTCCCGTACGAAGTGTTTGCACTTCTTACAAGACCATTTGCGTGGTGTTTTCGATTTTTGCCCTCTAATTTCATGTTTATAAGCCTAAGTGTAGATTTTTTTTAATTATCATCAGATTCTCAAATCGGGGGTCCAGGGACCATGCTGTCAGTATCAGGAAGCTACATTGGTCCCGTATGAGGTGTGCGTGCCTCTCATGGGCCCGTTTGTAGGTGTTTTTGGATTTTGCCCTCTAGCACCATGTTTTTAATCCTAGGTCTAGATGTTTTGACACTATCATCATATTATCAAACCGGGGCTCCAGTGATCATGATGTCAATATCTACAAGTTACATGGTCCCTTGAGAGGTATTCATGCCTCTCACAGGGCCATTTTTAGGGGTTTTGGGTTCTTGCCTGCTAACAATATATTTTTAATTCTATGCCATGATATTTAAAATTATCATCATATTCTCAAACCAAGGTTCCCTTTGACACGAGGTCAGTTCCTACAAGTTACATTGTGTAAGGTGTTCGCTCCTCTCACGAGGTCAATTGGGTGGTATTTTTTATTTTCTCCCTCTAACTTCATGTTTGAAGCTTAAGTATAGATATTTTCAAATTATCATCATATTCTCAAATCAAGGGTTTCGTGATCGCAGGTCAGTTCCTATGAGTTACATTTTTCTAGTGCGAGGTGTTCACACTTTGCTTGGGGCAGATTGGGGGTATTTTAGGGTTTCACCCTCAAGAGGCATGTTTTTAAGCCTAAGTCTAGATATTTTCAAATTATCTTTATATTTTCAAATTGTGGGTCCGTTGACCAGGGGGTCAGTTTCTATGAGTTACATTGGTCCTGTGCAAGGTGTTTACACCTCTTACGGAGCCATTTGTGGGGTCTTTATGATGATTTCCCTATAGAGGAATGTTTTTAAGTCTAAGCCTATATATTTTCAGATTATCATCATAATCTTAAATCGTGGGTCTCATGATCATACGGTCCGTTCCTGCAAGTTACATTGGTCCCATGGGAGGTGTTCACGCTTCACATGGGGGATGTTTAGTGGGTGTTTTGGGTTTTTTACCTCAAGAGGCATGTTTTTAAGACTAACTCTAGATATTTTCAAATTATCATCTTATTCTCAAAGCGGGAGTCCTGTGACTATGCGATAAATTCCTACGAGTTACATTGGTCCCGTCTGAGGTGTTCACACCTCTCTAGGAGCTCTTTGGGGCTGTTTTGAATTTTTTCCCTCTAGAAGCATGTTTTTCAGCCTAAGTCAATGTATTTTCAAATTATCATCATATTATCAAATCGGGGGTCCTGTGACCATGCGATCAATTCCTACGAGTTACATTGGTCGCGTGCGAGGTGTTCGCGCCTCTCATGGGGACGTTTGAGGGCATTTTGAGTTTTCGCCCTCTAACTGAATGTTTAAGCCTAGGAATAAATGTTTTCAAATTATCATCATATTTTCAAATAGAGGGTCCGTGACCACGCGTTCAGTTCATGCGAGTTACATTGGTCCCGCTAGAGGTCTTCGCGTTTCTTATGGGGCCGTTTGGGGGTGTTTTGGGATTTCACGCCCTAACGGCATGTTTTTAAGCCTAAATCTAGATATTATAAAATAACCATCATATTCTCAAAGTGGAGGTCCCGTGACCATGCTATTAGTTCCTGCAAGTTACATTGGTCCCATGCGAGGTGTTCGCGTCTGTCATGGGTCCGTTTAGGGGGGTGTTTTGGGATTTCTCCCTCTAACGACATGTTTTTAAGCCTAAGTTTATAAATTTTAAAATTACACTCATACTCTCAAACTGGGGATTCCGTGACCATGTGTTATGTTCCTGCGAGTTACATTGGCCCCGAACAAAGTCTTCGTGCCTCTCACGAGGCTATTTGCGGGGTGTTTTGGGTTTTCGAACACTAATTGTACGTTTTTAAGCCTAAATGTAGATATTTTTGAATTATCATCATTTTCTCAAATCGGGGATCCGAGGACCACGCGGTCAGTTCCTGCAAGTTACACAAGCCACGTGCTATGTGGTTGTGCTTCTCACGGGGCCGTTTGGAGGTGTTTTTGGGTTTCACCCTCAGTGGCATCCTGAGTCACGATAATTTGACATTATCATTATATTCTCAAACCGGGGGTCCCATGACCATACGGTCAATTCTTGCGAGTTTCAATGGTCCGGTACGAGGTATTTGTGCCTCTCACGGGAGGTGTTTTGTGTTTTCCCCCTCTAGCATGTTTTTTAAACTAAGCAATGATATTTTAAAATTATCATCATATTCTCAAATTGAGGGTTCCGTGACCACGAGGTCAGTTCCTATGAGTTACATAGGTCTCGTGCGAGGTGTTCGCGTCTATCAACAGAGCATTTGGGGGGGTTGGAATTTCTCCCTCTAACGACATATTTTTAATACTAAGTCTAGAAATTTTAAAATTACCATCATATTCTCGAATTGGTGGTCCCGTCACCTCACGGTCAGTTCCTGCGAGTTACGGTGGTCCCATGAGAGGAGCTCACGCCTCTCAAGGGGTCGTTTGTGGGGTGTTTTTGGTTTTCGTCCTCTAGCGGCATGTTTTTAAGCATATGTGCATATATTTTCAAATTATTATCATATTTTTTAGTCGGCGGTCCCTTGACAATGCGGTTAATTCATGCAAGTTACATTGGTCCAGGGTGAGGTGTTCACACCCTTCACGGGACCGTTTAGGGGGTGTTTTTGCTTTTCTCTCTCTAACAGCAAATTTTGAAGCCTAAGTCCAGATATTTTCAAATTACCATCATATTCTCCAACTGGGGGTCCTGTCACCTTGCGGTCAGTTCATATGAATTACATTGATCCCGTGTGAGGTGTTCATGCCTCTCACGGGGGCGTTTTGGGGGTATTTTTTATTTTCTCCCTTTAACGACATGTTCTTAAAACTAATCCTAGATATTTTCAAATTTTTGTCATATTCTGAAACCGGGGGTCCCAGGACCACACGGTCAGTTCCTACGAGTTACATTTATCCCGTTCGAGGTGTTCGCGCCTTTCATGGGGCCATTTGGGGGGTGTTTGGATTTTCGCTCTCTAAATGTATGTTTTTAAGCCTAACTCGAGATATTTTCAAATTATTGTCATATTCTCAAACCAGGGGTCCCGTGACCATATTATTAGTTTGGACAAGTTAGATTGTCCCATGTAAGGTGTTCGCACCTCTCATGGCCGTTTGGGGGGTGTTGTAAGTTTTCGCCCCTCTAGCGGCATGTTTTTTAGCCAAAGTCTAGATATTTTCCAACTATCGTCATAGTCTCAAACCGGGAGTACTATGATGATGCGATCAGTTCATGCGAGTTACATTAGTCCTGTTCGAGTTGTTCACGCCCCTCACTGGGCCGTTTGGGGGTGTTTTGTATATTCTCCTTGTAAAGGCATGCTTTGAAGCCTAAATCTATATATTTTAAAATTATCATCATACTCTCAAATTGGGGGTCCCGTGACCATGCAGTCAGTTCATCAGAGATACACTGGTCCCGTGCATGGTGTTCGCGCCTCTCACAGGGCAGTTAAGGGGTGTTTCGGAGTTTTCCCCTCTAACGGCCTATTTTTAACTATAAATCTACATATTTTATAGTATCATCATATTCAAAAAACCAGGGGTGTTGCGACCATGCGGTCAGCTCCTGTGAGTTACATTGGTCCCGTGCGAGGTGTTCGCACCTTTAACGGAGCTGTTTGGGGGCCATTTTGGGTTTTTGACCTATAATGACATGTTTTTAAGCCTAAGTTTAGATATTTCCTAATTGTAACAATATTATCAAATCGGGGGTCCCTTGACAATGTGATCAGTTCCTACTAGTTACATTGGTCCATTGCGAGGTGTTCACGCCTCTCACGAGGCCGTTTGGGGGTGTTTTGGATTTTCGCCCTCTAACGGCATGTTTTGAAGCCCAAATCTTGATATTTTCAAATTATTGTCATAATCTTAAATCAGGGGTTCCTCGACCATGCAGTAAGCTCCTCAATGTTACATTGGTCCCATGTGAGGTGTTGGCGCCTCTCATGTGACCATTTAGGGGGTACTTTGGGTTTTCGCCCTCTAAGTGCTATTTTTTAGCCTAAGTCTACATTTTTTCCAATTATCTCCATCGTCTCAAATCGGGGGTCCCGTGACCATGCAGTGAGTTTCTGCAAGTTACATTGGTCCCTTAAGAGATGTTCACGCCACTCACGGGGCTATTTAGGAGTTGTTTTGGTTTTTTCCCTCGAACTGTATTTTTTCTATCCTATGTGTAGATATTTTCAAATTATCGTCATATTCTCAAACCAGGGGTCCCATGACCACACAGTCAATTCCTGTGAGTTACATTGGTCCCGTGCAAGGTGTTCGTGCCTCAAATGAGTCCATTTACGAGTAACTTTTGTTTTCGCCCGCTAATTGCACGTTTTTAATTCTAAGTCTAGATGTTTTTGAATTATCGCTATATTCTCAAATTGGGGGTCCCGTTACCACACGATTAGATCCTGCAATTTTCATTTGTCCCATATGAGGTATTCACACCTCTCACGGTGCCATTTTGGTGGTGTTTCGCATTTTCGCCCTCTAATGACTTGTTTTTAAGACTAAGCAAAATTAATTTAAAATTATCGTCATTTTCTCAAACCAGGGGTTCACTGACAACACAACGAGTTACAATGGTCCCATTCAAGGTGTTCGCACCTCTTATAAGGTCGTGGGGTGTGTTTTGGTTTTCGCCCCCCCCCCCCCCACTGTATTTTTAAGCCTAAGTCTAGATATTTTAAAATTCTCAACATATTCTCAAATCGGGGGTCCCATGACCATGCGGACAATTCCTACGAGTTAAATTGGTGCCGTACGAGGTGTTTGTCCCCCTCACGGAGCCGTTCAGGGGGTATTTTAGGTTTTCTCCCTTTAGCGACATGTTTTTCATCCTAAGTCGTGATATTTTCAAATTATTATAACATTCTCGAACCGGGGTCCCTTGACAACGTGATCAGTTTTTGCTAATTACATTGGTCCCGTGCGAGGTGTTCGTATATGTCACGGGGCCGTTTGGGTTGTGTTTTAGGTTTTCGCCCTCTAGCGACATGCTTTTAAGGCTATGTGTATATATTTTCAAATTATTGTCATATTTTTAAACCAGGGGTCCCGTGACAACGCGGTTAGTTCATGCGAGTTACATTGGTCCCGGGTGAGGTGTTCACACCCTTCACGGGACCGTTTAGGGGGTGTTTTTGGTTTTCTCTCTCTAGCAGCAAATTTTGAAGCCTAAGTCCAGATATTTTCAAATTACCATCATATTCTCCAACTGGGGGTCCTGTCACCTTGCGGTCAGTTCATATGAATTACATTGATCCCGTGTGAGGTGTTCATGCCTCTCACGGGGGCGTTTTGGGGATATTTTTTATTTTCTCCCTTTAACGACATGTTCTTAAAACTAATCCTAGATATTTTCAAATTTTTGTCATATTCTGAAACCGGGGGTCCCAGGACCACACGGTCAGTTCCTACGAGTTACATTTATCCCGTTCGAGGTGTTCGCGCCTTTCATGGAGCCATTTGGGGGGTGTTTGGATTTTCGCTCTCTAAATGTATGTTTTTAAGCCTAACTCAAGATATTTTCAAATTATTGTCATATTCTCAAACCAGGGGTCCCGTGACCATATAATTAGTTTGGACAAGTTAGATTGTCCCATGTAAGGTGTTCGCACCTCTCATGGCCGTTTGGGGGGTGTTGTAAGTTTTCCCCCCTCTAGCGGCATGTTTTTAAGACAATGTCTAGATATTTTCCAATTATCGTCATAGTCTCAAACCGGGAGTACTATGATGATGCGATCAGTTCATGCGAGTTACATTAGTCCTGTTCGAGTTGTTCACGCCCCTCACTGGGCCGTTTGGGGGTGTTTTGTATATTCTCCATGTAACGGCATGTTTTGAAGCCTAAATCTATATATTTTAAAATTATCGTCATACTCTCAAATCGGGGGTCCCGTGACCATGCAGTCAGTTCATCAGAGATACACTGGTCCCGTGCATGGTGTTCGCGCCTCTCACAGGGCAGTTAAGGGGAGTTTCGGAGTTTTCCCCTCTAACGGCCTATTTTTAACTCTAAATCTACATATTTTATAGTATCATCATATTCAAAAAACCAGGGGTGTTGCGACCATGCGGTTAGCTCCTGTGAGTTACATTGGTCCCGTGCGAGGTGTTCGCACCTTTAACGGAGCTGTTTGGGGGCCATTTTGGGTTTTTGACCTATAATGACATGTTTTTAAGCCTAAGTTTAGATATTTCCTAATTGTAACAATATTATCAAATCGGGGGTCCCTTGATAACGTGATCAGTTCCTACTAGTTACATTGGTCCATTGCGAGGTGTTCACGCCTCTCACGAGGCCGTTTGGGGGTGTTTTGGATTTTCGCCCTCTAACGGCATGTTTTGAAGCCTAAATCTAGATATTTTCAAATTATTGTCATAATCTTAAATCAGAGGTTCCTCGACCATGCAGTAAGCTCCTCGATGTTACATTGGTCCCATGTGAGGTGTTGGCGCCTCTCATGTGACCATTTAGGGGGTATTTTGGGTTTTCACCCTATAACTGCTATTTTTTAGCCTAAGTCTACATTTTTTCCAATTATCTCCATCGTCTCAAATCGGGGGTCCCGTGGCCATGCAGTGAGTTTCTGCAAGTTACATTGGTCCCTTAAGAGATGTTCACGCCACTCACGGGGCTATTTAGGAGTTGTTTTAGTTTTTTCCCTCGAACTGTATTTTTTCAATCCTATGTATAGATATTTTCAAATTATCGTCATATTCTCAAACCAGGGGTCCCACGACCACACAGTCAATTCCTGTGAGTTACATTGGTCCCGTGCAAGGTGTTCGTGCCTCAAATGAGTCCATTTACGGGTAATTTTGGTTTTCGCCCGCTAATTACACGTTTTTAATTCTAAGTCTAGATGTTTTTGAATTACCGCTATATTCTCAAATTGGGGGTCCCGTTACCACACGATCAGATCCTGCAATTTTCATTTGTCCCATATGAGGTATTCGCACCTCTCACGGTGCCATTTTGGGGGTGTTTCGCATTTTCGCCCTCTAACGACTTGTTTTTAAGACTAAGCAAAATTAATTTAAAATTATCGTCATTTTCTCAAACCAGGGGTTCACTGACAACACAACGAGTTACAATGGTTCCATTCAAGGTGTTCGCACCTCTTATAAGGTCGTGGGGTGTGTTTTTGGTTTTCGCCCCCCCATTGCATTTTTAAGCCTAAGTCTAGATATTTTAAAATTCTCAACATATTCTCAAATCGGGGGTCCCATGACCATGCGGACAATTCCTACGAGTTAAATTGGTGCCGTGCGAGGTTCTTGTCCCCCTCACGGAGCCGTTCAGGGGGTATTTTAGGTTTTATCCCTTTAGCGACATGTTTTTCATCCTAAGTCGTGATATTTTCAAATTATTATAACATTCTCGAACCGGGGTCCCTTGACAACGTGATCAGTTTTTACTAATTACATTGGTCCCGTGCGAGGTGTTCGTATATGTCACGGGGCCGTTTGGGGTGTGGTTCCGGTTTTCGCCCTCTAGCGACATGCTTTTAAGGCTATGTGTATATATTTTCAAATTATTGTCATATTTTTAAACCAGGGGTCCCGTGACAATGCGGTTAGTTCATGCGAGTAACATTGATCCCGTGTGAGGTGTTCACGGCCCCTCACGAGACCGTTTACGGGGTGTTTTGGGTTTTCTCCCTCTAGCAACAAATTTTGAAGCCTAAGTATAGATATTTCAAATTACCGTCATATTCTCCAACTGGGGGTCCCATCACCTTGCGGTAAGTTCATGCGAATTACATTGATCCTGTGTGTGGTGTTTATGCTTCTCATGGGAGCAATTTTGGGGGTGTTTTTGATTTTCGCCCTTTAAAGACATGTTCTTAAAACAAGGCCTATATATTTTCAAATTTTCATCATATTCCCAAACCGGGGGTCCCATGACCACACTGTCAATTCCTACGAGTTACATTTATCCCGTACGAGGTGTTCATTCCTTTCATGGGACCATTTGGGGGGGGGGGGGGTTTGGGTTTTCGCCCTCTAAATGCATGTTGTCGGGTGCGAGGTATTCATTCCTTTCATGGGGCCATTTGGGGGGGGGTGTTTGGGTTTTTTTCCTACTAAATACATGTTTTTAAGTCTAAACGCGAGATATTTTTAAATTATTGTCAAACCAGGGGTCCGGTGCCCATGCAATCAGTTTTGACGAGTTACATTTTCCCGTGTAAGTTGTTCACACCTCGCATGGGGCCGTTTGGGGGGTGTTTTTATGTTTTCACGCCTCTAGCGACCTGTTTTAAGCCTAAGTCTATATATTTTCCGATTATCGTCATAGTCTCAAACCGGGAGTACTGTGATGATGTGATCAGTTCATTCGACTTACATTAGTCCTGTGCGAGGTGTTCACGCCTCTCACTGGGGTGTTTTGGATTTTCTCGCTCTAACGACATGTTTTGAAGCCTAAGTCAATATATTTTCAAATTATCATCATATTCTCAAACCGGGGGGCCCCATGACCATGCGGCCAGTTCCTCAGAGTTACACTGATCCCGTGCGTAGTGTTTGTGCCTCTCACGGGGCTATTAAGGGGTGTTTTATTTTTTCCCTCTAACGGTCTATTTTAAGTCTAGATCTATATATTTTCATATTATAATAATATTCAAGAAATCAGGAGTCCTGTGACCATGCGGTCAGCTCCTATGAGTTACATTGGTCCCATGCGAGGTGTTCGTGCATTTAATGGAGCCGTTTGGGGGGGCATTTCAGGTTTTTGCCCTTTAATGACATGTTTTTCAACCTAAGCTTTGATATTTCCAAATTATTATAATATTCTCAAACGGGGGTCCCTTGACAACGCGATCCGTTCTTGCTAGTCACATTGTTCCAATGCGAGGTGTTCCCCGCCTCTCTCGAGCCGTTTGGGGGTGTTTTGGATTTCGCCCTCTAACGGCATGTTTTGATGCCTAAATCTAGATATTTTCAAATTATCATCATCTTCTTAAATCGGGGGTCCCGTGACAATGCAGTATGTTCATCAGAGTTATATTGGTCCCGTGCGAGGTGTTCTTGCCTCTCACGGGGCCATTTGGGGGGTGTTCTGGGTTTTCACCCTCCAGCGGCTTATTTTTAAGCCTTAGTCTAGATTTTTTCCAATTATCACCATAGTTTCAAATCGGGGGTCCCGTGACCATGCAATGAGTTCCGGCAAGTTACATTGGTCCCATGAGAGCTGTTTACGCCAGTCACGGGGTCGTTTAGGAGGTGTTTTGGTTTTTTACCTCGAACGGTCTTTTTTATATCCTATGTCTAGATATTATCAAATTATGATCATCTTCTCAAACCGGGGGTTCCTTGACCATGCGGTCAGTTCATGTGAGTTACATTGGTCCCCTGTGAGGTGTTCGTGCCTCATATGAGGCCTTTTGCGGGTCATTTTGGTTTTCTCCCACTAATTGCACGTTTTTAAGCCTAAGTCTAGATATTTTTGAATTATCGCCATATTCTCAAACTATGGGTCTCATTTCAACATGATCAGTTCCTGCAATTTTCATTTGTCCCATATGAGGTATTCGCACCCCTCACGGGGCCATTTTGGGGGTGTTTCGAGTTTTCTCCCTCTAACGACATATTTTAAAGACTAAACCAAGGGTTCCTTGACAACACAGCGAGTTACAATGGTCCCATTCAAGGTGTTCGCACCTCTGATGAGGTTGTGGGGTGTGTTTTTTATTTTCACCCCCCCACTGCATTTTTGAAACCAACGTCAAGATATTTTCAAATTATCAACATATTCTCAAATCTGGGGTCGAGTGACCACACGGACAATTCCTGCGAGTTACATTGGTGTCGTGCGAGGTATTTGTGCCCCTCGCGAAGCCATTCAGGGGTGTTTTAGGTTTTCTCCCTTTAGCGACATGTTTTTTATCCTAAGTCTCGATATTTTCAAATTATTATAATATTCTCAAACCGGGGGTCCCTTCACAACACGATTAGTTCTTGCTAGTTATATTGGTCATGTGAGAGGTGTTCGCTTATCTCACAAGGCCCTTACGGTCGTGTTTCAGGTTTTCGCCCTCTAGCGGCATATTTTTATGCCTAAATCTATATATTTTTAGATTATATTAATAATCTCAATCGAGCACCCATGATCACACAGTCAGTTCCTGCGAGTTACGTTGGTCCCATGCGAGGTGTTTTTGGTTTTTTCCCTTAAGATGCATGTTTTTAATCCTAAGTCTATATATTTTCATATTATGATCATATTCTCAAACCGGTGGTCCCACAACTATGCGATCAATTCCTATAAGTTACATTGGTCCTCTGCAAGGTGTTCACGCCTCTCACTGGGCCGTTTGGGGGTGTTTTGAATTTTCACCCTCTAATGGCATGTTTCGAAGCCTAAGTCTAGATATTTTCAAATTATAATCAAGTTCTCAAACCGGGGGTTCCGTGACCTAGCGATGAGGTGTTCGAGCCTCTCACGAGTCAGTTCAGGGGTGTTTTAGGTTTTTATCCTATAACGGCATGTTTTATGTCTAAGTCTATATATTTTTATATTATCGTCATATTATCAAACTGGGGGTCACGCGGTCACTTACAGCAAGTTACGTTGGTCCCATGTGAGGGTTTCCCACCTATCACGGGCTCGTGGGGGGGGGGGTGTTTTGCATTTTCGCCCTTGAGAGGCATGTTTTTAAGCCTAAGTCTATATATTTACAAATTATCGTCATATTCTCAAACTAGGGGTCCAATGGCCATGCGGTTAGTTCCTGAGAGTTAAAGAGATCCCTTGTTAGGTGTTCGCACCTCTCATGGTGTACTTTAGGGGGTATTTTTTATTTCTACCCTTTTAACAACATGTTGTGAAGATTATGGCTAGATCTTATAAAATTAGATTCATATCCTCAAACTGAGGGTTCCATGACCACACGGTCAGTTTGTGCGAGTTACAGTGGTCCCGTGCGAGGTGCTCGCACCTCTCATGGGCTGTTTGCGGGGTGTTATGGGTTGTCGCCCTCTAGCGGCATATTTTTAAGCCTATGTGTAGATATTTTCCAATTATCATCATAGTCTCTAATCGAGGGTCTCGTTACCATGTGGTGAGTTCATGGAAGTTACACTGGTCCTGTGCGAGTTATTTACGCCACTCACGGGGGATGTTTAGGGGGTGTTTTGGTTTTTCACCCTCTAACAGCATGTTTTCGATCCTAAGTCTAGATATTTTCAAATTATCATCATATTGTCAATCCGGAGGTCCATTGACCATGTGGTCAGTTCCTGCGATTTACATTGGTCCCGTGCGAGGTGTCCGCGCCTCACACAAGGACGTTTGGGGGTTGTTTTTGGTTTTCTCTTGCTAATTACACATTTTTAAGACTAAGTCTAGATATCTTTGAATTATCACCATAGTCTCAAACCGGGGATCGCATTACCACACGATTAGTTCCTACGAGTTTCGTTTGTCCCATATGAGGTATTTGCGCCTCTCACGGGCCATTTTGGGGGTGTTTTGGGTTTTCTCCCTCGAACGGTATGTTTTTAAGACTAAGCAAAGATATTTACAAATTATCTTCATATTCTCAAACCGAGGGTCTCTTTACCACGCAGTGAGTTACATTAGCCCCGGTCAAGGTTTCGCACCAGTCACGAGGTCGTTTGGGTTTTGTGTTTTTTTCACCCTCTAACTGCATGTGTTTAAGCCTAAGTATATATATTTTCAAATTATTATCATATTCTCAAACCGAGGGTCCCATGACCATGCGATCAATTCCTCAGAGTTACATTGGTCCCGTGCGAGGTGTTTGCAGCTCTGATTGAGCCGTTCTGAGGTTTTGTTGGTTTTCGCCCTTTAGCAACATATTTTTCAACCTAAGTCTAGTATATTCAAATTATTAGAGTATTCTCAAACCAGGGTCCCCTTAACAACGTAATCAGTTCCTGCTAGTTACATTGGTGCCGTGCGATGTGTTTGTGCTTCTCACAATGTCGTTTGGGTGGTGTTTTAGGTTTTTAGCCTCTAGCGGTTTGTTTTTAAGCCTAAATCTCGATATTTTCAAATTATCATAATATTCTCAAATCGTGCATCTCGTGACCATGTGGTCAGTTCCTGAGAGTTACATTCGTCCCATGAGAGGTGTTCACACCTGCCACGGGGTCGTTTGTGTGTTTTTTGGGTTTTCTCTCTTTAGAGGCAAGTTTTTAAGCCTCAGTCTAGATATTTTCAAATTATCATCATATTATCAAACCGAGGGCTCTGCGACTATGAGGTTAATTAATGTGAGTTACATTGCTCTTGTGCGAGGTGTTCCCACCTCTCACGGGGCCATTTTGGGGTGTTTTGGATTTTCGCCCTCTAACGGTATGTTTTGAAGTCTAAGTCAAAATATTTTCAAATCATCATCATATTCTCAAATTGTGGGTCCCGTGACCATGTGGTTAGTTCCTAATAGTAACAATTGTCCCGTGCGAGGTGTTCATGCCTCTCATGGGGCAGTTCGAGGGTATTTTGGGTTTTTTCCCTTTAATGACATGTTTTTAAGTTTAAGTCTATATATTTTCCTATTATCGTGAAATTCTAAAACTAGGGGTCCAATGACCATGCGATCAGTTCTTGCCCATGCGAGATGTTCATGCCTATTGTGGGGCCGTTTGAGGGGTGTTTTGGGTTTTCACCCCCAAGGGGAATGTTTTTAAGCATAACTCTAGACAATTTCAAATTATCGTCTTATTATCAAAGTCGGGGGCCCGTGACCATGCGGTCAGTTCCTGTGAGTTACATTAATCCCGTGTAAGGTGTTCACACCTCCCACGGGGCGGTTTTCGGGATGTTTTCGATTTTTACCCACTAATGGCATGTTCTTAAGACTAAGCCTTGACATTTTCAAATTATCATCGTATTCACAAACTGGGGGTTCCATGACCACACGGTCATTTCCTTCAAGTTACATTGGTCTCGTGCGAGGTGTTTGCGCCTCTCACGGGGCCGTTTGTGTTTTGGGTTTTTTCCCTTTAGCGACGTGTTTTTCAGTCTAAGCCTAGATATTTTAAGATTATTATCATATTCTCAATCTGTAGGTCCCTTGACAACGTGATCAGTTCCTGCTATTTATATTGGTCCCGTGCAAGGTGTTCGCGCATCTCACTTGGCCGTTTGGGTGGTGTTTTAGGTTTTTCCTCTCTAGCGGCATGTTTTTAATCCTAAATCTATATATTTTAAAATTATCATAATATTCTCAAATCGGGCATCCCGTGAACACGCGGTGAGTTCTAGCGAGTTATATTGGTCCCATGCGAGGTGTTCACACCTCTCACATGGCCATTTGGGGGTGTTTTGGGGTTTTCCCTATTTAGAGGCATGTTTTTAAGCCTAAGTCCAGATATTTTCAAATTATCATCTTATTGTCAAATCGGGGGTCTCGCGACTATGCGGTTAATTCCTGTAATTTACATTGGTTCTGTGCAAGCTATTCGTGCCTCTGACGGGGCCGTTTGGGGGTGTTTTCGATTTTTCCCCTCTAACGGCATCTTTTGAAGCCTTAGTCTAGATATTTTCTAATTATCATCATATTCTCAAACCGGGGGTCCCGAGACCATGCGGTCAATTCCCTAGAGTTACACGGGTCCCCTGCGAGGTGTTCGCCTCTCTCACGGGGCCATTTGCTTGGTGTTTTGGGTTTTCTCCCTTTAGCAGCATGTTTTTAACCCTAAGTCAAGATTTTTTCTAATTATTATCACAGTCTCAAAACTGGGGTCCCGTGACCATTCGGTGAGTTCTCCTAAATTACATTGGTCTCATACGAGGTGTTCACGCCTATCATGGGGCCGTTTGGCAGGTCTTTTGGGTTTTTTCCCGAGATATGCAAGTTTTTAAGCCCAAGACGTGATTTTTTTAAATTACCATCATATTTTCAAATCGGGGGTTCCATGACAATATGGTCATTCATCATAGTTACATCGGTCCCGCGCGAGGTGTTCGCACGTCTCACGGGGCCGTTCGGGGATGTTTTGGTTTTTTGCCCTCTAACGGCATGTTTTTAAGTTTAAGTCAATATTTTTTCATATTGTCGTCATATTCTAAAACCAGGGGTACCTTGACCACGCGATTAGTTCCTGCAAGTTACATTGATCATGCGCGAGGTGTTCACGCCTAAGCCTAGATATATTTAAATTTTCTTCATACTCTCAAACTGGGGGTCCTATGACCATGTGGTCGGTTCCTGCGAGTTACATTGATCCCGTGTAAGGTGCTGACACCTCTCACGGTGTCGTTTTGATGTTGTTTTGAATTTTCGCCCCATAATGGCATGTTCCTAAGACTAAGCATATATATTTTCAAATTATCATCATATTCAATAACTAGGGGTTCAATGACAACACGATCAGTTCCTGCAAGATACATTGGTCCAGTGCATGGTGTTCGCGCCTGTAACGGGGACATTTAGGGGTGTTTTGGGTTTTTGCCCTTTAGCGACATGTTTTCCAGCCCAAGTCTAGACATTTTCACATTGTTATAATATTCTAAAATCGCGGGTCCCTTGACAACGTGATCAGTTCTTGCTAGTTACATTAGTCATGTACGAGGTGTTCGCCCCTCTCACGGGGCCGTTTGGGTAGTGTTTTAGCTTTTCTCCCTCTAGGGGCATGTTTTAAGCTTAAATCTTAATATTTTCAAATTATCATAATATTATCAAATCAAGCATCCCGTGACCACACGTTGAGTTCCTTCACATTACAGTGGTCGCATGCGAGCTGTCCACGCCTCTCACAGGGCTGTTGGTGGTATTTTGGGTTTTCTCCCTTTACTGGCATGTTTTTAAGCCTAAGTCTAGATATTTTCAAATTATCATCATATTCTGAAACTAGGGGTCCCATGACTATGCGTCCAATTCCTGCGAGTTACATTGGTCATGTGTGAGGTGTTCGCGCCTCTCATAGGGTCGTTTGGGGGTGTTTTGGATTTTCACCCTCTAACAGCATATTTTGAATCCTAAGTCTAGATATTTTTAAATTATCATCATATTCTCAATCCGGGGTCCCGTGACCATGCGGTCAATTCCATAGAGTTTCATTGGTCCCATGCGAGGTGTTCGCACCTCTCACATGGCAGTTCGACGGTCTTCTTGGTTTTTACCCCTAACGGCATGTTTTTAAGTCTAAGTCTATATATTTTCATATTAACATCACATTTTAAAACTATGGGTGCGGTGACCACGAGCTCACTTCCTGCAAGTTATATTGGTCCCATGTGAGGTGTTCAAGCCTATCACTAGATCGTTTGTGGGGTGTTTTGGGTTTTTGCCCTCGAGATGCATGTTTTAAGCCTAAGTCTAGATATTTTAAAATTATCGTAATATTCTCAAATCATGCATTCCGTGACCACGCGATCAGTTTTTAAGTTTTTACCCTCTAATGACATGTTTTTAAGTTTAAGTTTATATATTTTCAAATTAGCGTCATATTGTGAAACCAGGGGTCCCGTGACCACGTGGTCAGTTTCTGCAAGTTACATTGGACATGTGCGAGGTGTTCACGCCTAACACAGTACCATTTGGGGGATGTTTTAGGTTTTTTCCCTCTAGCAGCATGTTTTTAAGCCTACTTCAAGATTTTTTTCTGATAATTATCATAGTCTCAAAACTGGGGTCCCATGACCATGCAGTGAGTTCCCATAAGTTACATTGGTCATGTGAATGGTGTTCGTACCTTTAACGAGGCTGTTTGGGGGGGGGGGGTGTTGCCCTTTAGCGACATATTTTTCAGCCCACGTCTAGACATTTTTGCATTATTATAATATTCTTAAATTAGGGGTCCCTTGGCAATGTGATCAGCTCCTTCTAGTTACATTGGTCCCGTGCGAGGTGTTCGCCCCTCATACGGGGTCGTTTGGGTGGTGTTTTCGCTTTTCGCCCTCTTGCGACATGTTTTTAGGCCTAAATCTAGATATTTTCATATTATCTTAATATTTGCAAATCAAGTGTCCTGTCACCAGTCACTTAGTTCCTGCGAGTTACATTGGTCGCATGTAAGGTGTCCACACCTTTCACGGGGTTGTTTGGGTTTTTTTTGAATTTTTCCCTTTACATGCATATTTTTAAGACTATGTCTAGATATTTTCAAATTATCATCATATTCTCAAAACAGGGGTCCCGTGACTATGCATTCAATTCCTGTGAGTTACAATGGTCCTGTGCGAGGTGTTCGCACCTCTCACGAGGGCAGTTTGGGGGTGTTTTGAATTTTCACCTCTAACGGCATATTTTTGAATCCTAGATCAAGATAATTTCATATTATTATCATATTATCAATCCAGGGGTCCTGTGACCATGCGATCAGTTCCTCAGAGTTACATTAGTCCCGTACGAGGTGTTCGCGCCTCTCATGGGGCAGTTCAGCGGTGTTTTTGGTTTTTGCCCTCTAACGGCATGCTTTTAAGTCTAAGTCTACATATTTTCATAGTATCGTCATATTCTAAAATTACGGGACCGGTGACCATACGATCTGTTCCTGGAAGTTACATTGGTCCTGTGCGAGGTGTTCATGCCTATCACTAGGCCGTTTGGGTGGTGTTTTTGCTTTTTTCCCTCGTGATGTATATTTTTCAGCCTAAGTCTAGATATTTTCAAATTATAGTCATATCCTCAAATAAGGGGTCCCGTGACCATGTGGTCAGTTTCTGCGAGTTACATTGATCTCGTGTAAGGTGTTCACACCTCTCACGGGCCGTTTGGGAATGTTTTAGATTTTTGCACTCTAACGGCATGTTCTTAAGACTAACTCTAGATATTTTCAAATTATCGTCAAATTCTTAAACTGGGGGTCCCATGACCACGCGATTAATTCCTATGAGTTCCATTGGTCCCGTATAAGGTGTTCGCACCTCTCACAGGGATGTATGGGGGCCGTTTTGGGTTCTTACCCTCTAGTATCATTTTTTAGCCTAATTCTAGATATTTTCAAACTACTGTCATATTCTCAAACCAAGGGTTCCATGCCCATGCATTCAATTCCTGTGAGTTTCATTGGTCCCATGCACGGTGTTTACAACTCTCACATATTTATAAGGCTATGTATAAATATTTTCAAATTATAGTCATGTTCTCAAATTAGGAGTCATGTTACCACGTGTTCAGTTCTTGCAAGTTACATTGGTCCCGGGCATTGTGTCCATGCCTCTCACGGGGTCGTGTGGGGGGTGTTTTGTGTTTTTTCCCTCTAGAGGCATGTTTTTAAGCCTAAGTCCAGACTTTTCAAATTATCATCATAGTCTCATACCTTGGGTGTCGTGACCATGCGGTATATACCTACGAGTTACATTGATCCCGTTCGAGGTTTCATGCCTCTCACGAGGCCATTTTGGGGGTGTTTTGGGTTTTCTCCCTCTAGTGGCATGTTTTTAAGCGTAAGTATAGATATTTTCAACTTATACTCATATTCTCAAACTAGGGATCCCATGACCATGCAGTCAGTATGTGGGAGTTACATTGCTCCCTGCGAGGTGTCGGCGCCTCTTATGAGGCCTTTTGGGGGTGTTTTGGGTTTTAAACTTCTAGCGGCATGTTTTTATGCCGAAGTCTATACATTTTAAAATTTTCAACCTATTATCAATTTGAGAGTCCCGTAACTATGCGATCAGTTCATGCAAGTTACATTGGTCCCGTGCGTGGTGTTCGCGCCTCTCACGGGGCCATTTTGGGAGCTTTTTGGTTATTACCCCTCTACCTCCATGTTTTTATGCCTAAGTCTAGATATTTTCAAATGATCATCATATTCTCAAAGCGAGGGTCCCTGACCACACTGTCATTTGCTATGAGTAATGTTGGACCCGTACGAGGCATTCGTGCATCCACGGGATCGTTTGGGGGGTGTTTTGGGTTTTTTCCCCTCTAATGGCAACTTTTGAAGCCGAAGACTAGATATTTTCAAATTTCTTCATATTATCAAATAGATGGACCCATTACAATGCGGTCGGTTCCTGCGAGTTACATTGGTCCCGTGCGGGGAGTTCGCACCTCTCATGGCCCCATTTGGGGGTATTTTAGGTTTTCGCCCTCTAGGAGAATGTTTTTAAGATTAAGTATAGATATTTTTAAATTATCATCATATTCTCAAAACGATGGTCCCGTTACCACGCGGTTAGTTACTAACGACATGTTTAAGCTTAAGTATAGGGGTGTTTTTTGATTTTGCCTCCAAACGACATGTTTTTAATCTTAAGTATAGGGGTGTTTTGGGTTTTTGCCTCCTAACGGCATGTTTTTAAAGCCTAAGTCTTGATATTTCCAAATTACCATCATATTCTCAAATCGAGGGTCCCATGACCACGTGGTCTGTTCTTGCGAGGAACATTAGTCCCGTTCGAGGTGTTCTTCCCTCTCACGGGGCCGTTTAGGGGGTATTTTTCATTTCGGACCTCTAACAACATATTTTTAACCTAAGTCTATATATTTTCAAATTATCGTCATGTTCTCATAGAGGGGGTCCCGTGACCACGGGGTCAGTTCCTGCTAGTTACGTTGGTCTCGTATAAGGTGTCCGTGCCTTTCATAGGGCCATTTTGGGGTGTTTTAGGTTTTCCCCCTCCAACGGTATGTTTTTAATCCTAAGTCTATATATTTTCAGATTATCATCATATTAAAAAACATAGGTTTCCCTGACCATGCAGTTAGTTCCTGCAAGTTACATTGGTCCCATGCGAGGTGTTCACGCCTCTCACGGGGTCGCTTGTTGGGTGTTTATTCTTTTCGTCCTGTGACGGCATGTTTTTAAGCTTAGTTATAGATATTTATAATCATCGTTGTATTCTCAACCCGGGAGTCCCGTGACCACTCTGTTACTTCTGCGGGTTACATTGGTCCCGCGCGAGTTGTTCTCACCTTTTTTAGGGTCATTTGCGGTGTGTTTTGGGTTTTCGCCCTCTAACGGCTTGTTTTTAAGCCTAATTCTGTATATTTTCTAATTATCATCATATTCTCAAATCTTGGATCCGGTGACCACGCGGTCAGTTCCTACAAGTTACAGTGGCCCCGTGTCAGGTGTTCGCGCCTCTCACATGGCTGTGGGGCGTGTTTTGTGTTTTTTCCCTCTAACGGAATGTTTTTAAGCCTTAGTTAAGAAATTTTCAAATTATCATCATATTCTCCTCTTACGGGGCCGTTTGGGGGGTGTTATGGGTTTTTGTCCTTTAGGTTCCTGTTTTTAAGACTATGTATAGATATTTTAAATTATCGTCATATTTTTAAAGCGGGGGTCCTTTGACCATAAGACTAGCTCGTGTGAATTACATTGGTCACGTGCGAGGTGTTCGCGCTTCTCACGAGGCCATTTTGGGGTGTTTTAGGTTTTCTTCCTCAAGATGGATATTTTTAATCCTACATCTTGATATTTTAACACTGTAAGTTCCTGTGAGCTACATGTGTCCCTTGCGATGTGTTCACGCCATCCCGGGGTCGTTCGGGTGGTGTTTTCGACTTTCGCCCACTAGAGACATGTTTTTAACCCTAAGTCTAGATATTTTCAAATTATCATCAAGTTCTCAAACAGGGAGTCCGTTGACCATGCGGTCAAATCTTGGGAGTTACATTGGTCATGTGAGATGTGTTCGCGTCTCTCACGGGGCCATTTGCAGTGTGTTTTTGCTTGTCGCCCTCTAACGACATGTTTTTAAGCATATGTCTATATATTTTCAAATTATCGTGATATTCAGAAATCTAGGGTCGTCATGTTACCATGTCGTCAGTTCCTGCAAGTTTCATTTGTCTCGTGCGAGGTGTTCCCGCCTCTCATGGGGTCGTTTGGGTGGCATTTTGGGTTTTTGTCCTCTAGCAACATGGTTTTTAGTCTAAGTCTAAATATTTTCAAATTATCATCATATTATTAAACTAGGTGTCCCGTGACCATGTGGTCAAGTCCTACAAGTTACACTGGTCCCGTGCAAGGTATTTATGCCTCTCAAGGGGCCGTTTGAGGGTGTTTTGGTTTTTTTCCCTCTAACGGCATGTTTTTAAGACTAAGTCTGCATATTTAAAAAATTATCAGTATATTCTCAAACTGAGGGTCCCGTAACCACACTTTCAGTTCCTGTGAGTTACATTGATCCCGTGTATGGTGTTCTCTCCTCTCACGGGGCCATTTGCACCGTGTTTTGGGGTTTCTCCCTCTATCGGTATGTTCGTAAGACTAATTCTATATGTTTTCAAATTATCATCATATTTTTAAAGTGGGGGTCCCATGAGAACGCAGTTAGTTCCTGCAAGAGACATTGGACCCGTGCGAGGTGTTTTCACCTCTCATGGGGCCATTTGGGAGGGGTTTTAGGTTGTTGCCCTCTAATTGCTTATTTTTAAACCTAGGTCTAGATATCTTCAAATTATCATCATATAATCAAATTGCGGGTCCCGTGACTACGCGATCAGTTCATGCGAGTTGCATTGGTCATGTGCGATGTGTTTGCGCCCCTTATGGGACCGTGTGTGAAGTGTTTTTAGTTTTCGCCCTCTAACGGTCCTAAGTTTTGATATTTTCAAATTATCATCATATTCTCAAACTGGGAGTCCTATGACCACGCGATCAGTTGTACAAGTTACATTGTCCTCATGCGAAGTGTCCATGCCTCTCATTGGGCCATTTGGGGGTGTTTGGGTTTTTTCCCTCTAACGGCATGTTTTTAAGCCTAAGTGTAGTTATTTTCAAATTATTGTCATATTATCAAACTGGGTATCCCGGGACCACAGCATAACTCCCTCTGAGTTATATTGATCTTGTGCGAGGTTTTCACGCCTCTCACTGGGCCGTTTGGGGGGTTGGGTTTTCGCCCTCTAGCGTCATGTTTTTAAGCCTAGGTCTGTATATTTTCAAATTATCATCATCTTCTCCAATCAAGGGTTCCGTGACCATGTGGTCAATTCTTACGAGTTACATTGGTCCCGGGCGAGGTGTCCGTGCCTCTCATGAGTCCATTTAGGTAGTGTTTTGGATTTTCATCCTCTAACGGTATGTTTTTAAGCCCAAGTCTTGATATTTTCTAGGTATCATCATATTTTCAAACTGTGGGTCTCTTGGCCATGTGGTCAGTTCCTACGAGTTACATTGGTAACGTACGAGGTGCTCTCGCCCCTAATGGGGCCATTTAGGGGGTGTTTAGGGTTTTCGCCCTCTAACTGCTTGTTTTTAAGACCAAGTCTAGATATCTTTAAATTATCATCATATCCTCAAACCGAGGATCTCGTGGCCATGCGGTCGCTTCATGTGACTTACATTGTCACTTGCCAGGTTTGTCGTGTCTCTCAAAGGGCCATTCGGGTGGTGTTATTCATTTTCACCCTATAACGGCATGTTATTCATCCTAAGTCGAGATATTTTTTTAAATTACCATCATATTCTCTAACCAATTTACCCGTGATGATGTGATCAGTTCCTGCGAGTTACATTGGTCACGTGTGTGGTGTTTACGCCTCTTATCGGATCGTTTGCCGAGTGTTTTGGGTTTTCACCCTCTAATGGAACGTTTAAGTCTAGATATTTTCAAAACTTATCGTCATATTCTCAAATAGGGGGTTCTATGACCACGCGATCAGTTCCTATGTGTTACTTTATTCCCGTGTGTGGTGTTCACGGCTCTTGTGGGGCTGTTTGGTAGTTGTTTTGGGTTTTCACCCTCCAGCGACATATTTTTAAGCCTAACTCTATATAATTTCAAATTATCATATTATTCTCTAGCCGCGAGTCCGATGACCACGTAATCTGTTCTAAGGAGTTACATTCGTCCCGTGCGAAGTTTTTGTGCCTCTCACGGAGTCGTTTGGGTGGTGTTTTGGATTTTCTCCCTCTAATAACATGTTTTTAAGCCTAAGACTAGATATTTTCAAATTATCATCAAATTCTCAAATCGGGGGTCTTGTGACCACGGGGTCAGTTCCTGCGAGTTACATTTGTCCCGTGAGAGGTGTTCGTGCCTCCCACGGAGCCATTTGGGGGGGTGTTTTTTGTTTTTTCCATTTAATGGCATGTTTTTTAACTTAATTTTATATATTTTTGACATATCACCATATTCACAAACTGTGGGTCCCATGACCACGCGGCCAGTTCCTGCGAGTGACATTGGTCCTTAGCGAAGTGTTCCCGCCTCTTACGGGGCCGTTTGGGTAGTGTTTTGGGGTTTTACCCCCTAGTGGGATGTTTTTAGGTCTAAGTCTATTTATTAACAAATTATCATCTTATTCACAAATCGATAGTCTCGTAACCACACAGTCAGTTTCTGCAAGTTACATTGATCCGGTACGAGGTGTTCGCGCCTCTTACGGGGTCGTTTGGAGGGTATTTTGGGTTTTCTCCCTCTAACATCATGTTTATAAGCCTAAGTGTTGAAATTTTCATATTATTATTATATTCTAAAATCTGGGGTGCCATGACCATGTGGTTTGTTCCTGTGAGTTACATTGGTCCCATGCGACGTCTTCGCTCCTCTCATGGGGTCATTTGGAGGTTGTGCTGGTTTTTCTCCCTTTATCATCATGTTTTTAAGGCTGAGTGTAGATATTTTCAAATTATTATCATATTCTCAAATCGGGGATCCCCTAACCACGCGATCAGTTCCTGCAAGTTACATTGGTCCCCTGTGAGGTATTCACGTTTCTCATGGGGCCATTTGGGAGGTGTTTTTTGGTTTTCGCCCTCTGATGGCATATTTTTTAAACTAAGTATAGATATTTTCAAATTATTGTCATATTCTCAAATCATGGGTACCGTGACCATGCGGCCAATTTGTGCGAGTTGCATTGGTCCATTACGAGGTGTTCGCAACTTTTATGGGGCCATTTGGGCGGTGTTTTGTGTTTTTCCCTCTAATGAAATGTTTTTAAGCCTACATCTATCTAGTTGATAATTATGATCATATTCACAAATCGAGGGTCCCGGGACCATGCGATCAGTTCCTCCGAGTTACATTGGTCCCATGAGAGGTCTTCGAGCCTTTTAGAGAGCTGTTTAGAGGTTGTGTTTGGTTTTCACCCTCTTATGGCATGTTTTGAAGCCTAAGTGTAGATATTTTAATATTATTATCATATTATCAAACCGAAGGTCCCATGACCATGAGGTTAGTTCCTGCATTTTACATTGGTCACGTGTGAGGGGTCGCGCAGCTCACGAGGCCATTTTTTGGGTGTTTCGGGTTTTCTCCCTCTAACGGCATATTTTTAGGTCAGAGGTCATGTGAGCATGTGATCTGATCCTATAATTTACATTGGTCCTGTATGAGGTGTTCGCGCCTCTCACGAGCCCATTTTGGGGGTGTTTGGGATTTTCGCCCTCTAACGGTATGTTTTTCACACTAAGTCTTGTTATTTTCATATTATCGTCATATTCTCAAAACGGGGGGTTCTTCGACACGCGATGAATTCCTAAGAGTTACATTGGTCTCGTGCGAGGCGTGAACATCATGAAACATGAAATCGGGCTCGTGAGATGGGATTTCTCCCTTTAGCGGTAGGTTTTTAAGCCTAAGTCTAGATATTTTAAAATTTCCATAATATTCTCAAATCGGTGATCCCGTGACCACGCGATCAATTCCTGTGAGTTACATTGGTCCCATACGAAGCGTTTGTGCCTCTCACAAGGCCATTTTCTGGGTATTTTGGGATTTTCCATTATCTTCATATTCTCAAACCGGGGGTCATGGGATCACGCAGTCAATTCCAACGAGTTACATTATCTCGCGCCATGTTTTCGGGCCTCTCACCAGCCCGTTTGAGGATGTTTTGGGGTTTCTACCTCTAGAATGTTTTTAAGGCAATGAGAAGATATTTTAAAATTATCATCATATTCTCAAGTCAGGGATTTGGTGACCACACCATTAGTTTCTACGAGTTATATTGGTCCCGTGCGAGGTGTTCGGACCTCTCACGGGGTCGTTTTCGGGGTGTTTTTAATTTTTGCCCTCTAGCAACATGTTCTTTAGCCTCAGTTTAGATATTTTCAAATTATTGTAATATTTTCAAACATAGGGTCCCATGACCATGCGGTAATTTCTTGCGAGTGACATTGGTCCCGTGCGAGGTGTTCGCGCCTCTCACGTGGCCGCTAGGTGGGTGTTTAGGGTTTTCTCCCCCTTACGACATGTTTTTAGGCCTTAGTCTTGTTATTTTCAAATTATCATCATATTCTCAAATCGGGGGTCCCCTGACCACACCATTAGTTCCTACAAGTTACGCTGGTACCGCGCGAGATGTTTGCGCCTCTTATGGGCCATTTGTTGGGTGTTTTGGGTTTTCATCCTCTAACGGCATGTTTTTAAGTCCAAGTATAGATATTTTTATATTATCATCGAATTCTCAAATTGGGGTCCCGTGACCGTGCGATTAGTTCCTAAAAGTTATGTTGGTCCTGTGCGAGGTGTTCTCACCTCTCACGGGGCTCTTTGTGGAGTGTTTTGGGTTTTCTCCCTCTAACGGCATGTTTTTAGGCCTGAGTCTACATAATTTCAAGTTAGTATCATATTCTTAAATAGGCGGTCCCATGACCACAAGGTCAGTTCCTTGGAGTGACATTGGTCCAGTGTGAGGTGTTTGCACCTCTCACGGGGACGTTTGTGTTGTGTTTTTGGTTTTCGTCCTCTAAGCACATGTTTTTCAGCCTAGGTTTAGATATTTTCAAATTATAATCATATTCTCAAATCGGGGGGTCCCATGACCACCGGGTCAATTACTTTGAGTGACATTGGTCCCGTGCGAGGTGTTCGGGGCTCTCATGGGGCCGCTGGGGGGTGTTTTGGGTTTTCTCCCTCTAACTTCTTATTATTAAGCCTAAGTCCAAATATTTTCAAATTACCATTATATTCTCAAAGCGGGGGTCCCGTGACCATGCTGTCAGTTCCTGAAAATTGCATTGGTCCCGTGTGCGGTGTTCGCTCCTCTCACGAGGCCGTTTACGTGATGTTCTGAGTTTTTACCCTCTAACGACATCTTTTAAGCCTAAGTCTAGAATTTTTGAAAACTTACCATCATATTCTCAAATCGGGGGTCCCGTGACCATGCAGTCAGTTGTTGCGAGTTACATTGTTCCCATGTGAGGTGCTTGCGCCTATTACGGGGCCGTTTGGGGGGGGGGGGGGTTGCCCACTAGCGGCAAAGTCTAGATAATTTCAAATTATTATCTTATTATCTAACTGGGGCCCCGTGACCATGCGATCAGTTCCTGCGAGTAACATTGTCCCATGCGAAGTTTTCACGCCTCTTACAGAGTCATTTGGAGGGTGTTTGGGTTTTTTTGCCCTCTAACGAAATGTTTTTAAACCTAAGTCTAAATATTTTCAAATTATAGTCATATTCTCAAACCGGGGTCTTCTTGCCACGCGATCAGTTCTTACGAGTTACATTGGTCCTATGTAAGGTATTCCAACCTCTCATGGGGCCACTCGGGGGGTGTTTTGGGTTTTCGCCCTCTAACGGCATGTTTTTAAGCCTAACTATAGATATTTTCAAATTACCATCATATTCTCAAATCATGGGTACTGTGACCACACGGCCAGTTACTGCGAGTTGCATTGGTCCATTACGAGGTGTTCGCGACTCTTACGGGATCGTTTGGGCGATGTTTTGTGTTTCTTCCCACTAGAGAATTGTTTTTAAGCCTAAGTCTACATAATTGATAATTATAATCATATTCACAAACCGAGGGTCCCTGAACTACACGATCAATTCCTGCGAGTTATATTAGTCTCGTGTGAGGTGTTCGCGCCTCTCACAGGGTCGTTTGGGCGGTGGTTTGGGTTTGTGCCCTCTAGAGGCATGTTTATAAGCCTAAGTCTAGAAATTTTTAAATTATCATCATATTCTCAAACTAGGGGTCCCGTGACCACTCAATCAGTTCCTGGGAGTAACATTGGTCCCGTGCGAGGTGTTTGCGTGTCTAACGGGGTTATTTGGGAGGTGTTTTGGGCTTTTGCCCTCTTATGGCATGTTTGATATTTTCAAATTATCATCATATTCTCAAACTGAGGGTCATGTCATCACGCGGTCAGTTCCTACGAGTTACATTGGCCCCGTGCAAGGTGTCCGCGCCTCTCATGGTGCCGTTTGGGTGGGTTTTGTGGTTTTCGCCCTCTAGGTGCAAGTTTTTAAACCTAAGTCTAGATATTTTTAATTTATCATCATATTCTCAAATCGTGGGTCCCGTGACCATGCGGTCAGTTCCTACGCGCTAATTTGCTCCTATGCGAGGTGTATGTGCCTGTCACGGCCCGTTGGGGGGGGGGGGTTCGTTTTCCCCCTCCAACGACATTTTTTAAACCTAAGTCAGATGTTTTAAAATATTCATAATATTTTCAAACAGAGGGTCCCAAGACCATGCAGTTAGTTCCTGCAAGTGACATTGTTCCCGTGCGAGGTCTCCACGCCTCTCACGAGGCCGTTTCGGGGGTATTTAGGGTTTTCTCCCTCTAATGGCATGTTTTTAAGCCTTAGTAGAGATATTTTCAAAATATCATAATTTAATAAACTGAGGGTCCTGTGACCACGCGATCAGTTCTTGCGAGTTACATTGGTCCTGAGCGAGGTGTTTGCACCTCTTATGGTCCCATTGGTGGATTGTTTTTAGTTTTCTCCCTCGAATGGCTTGTTTTTAAGCCTAAATCTAGATTTTTCAAATTATCTTCATATTCTCAAACCGGGGTCCCATAACCATACGGCTAATTTGTACGAGTTACACTAGTCTCCTGTGAGGTGTTAGCGCCTGTCACGGTCCTGTTTGTGGGGTATTTTCGATTTTCGCCCACTAACGGCATGTTCTTATGCCTAAGTCTAGATATTTTCAAATTATTATCATATTCTCAAATCGAGGGCTCCCACGACCTTGTGGTCAATTAATGCGAGTTACATTGGCCCCGTGAGAGGTGTTCGCACCACTTACAGGACGATTTGGAGGGTGTTTTTGGGTTTTCGTCCTCTAACGACGTGTTTTTAAGCCAAGGTTTATCTATTTTCAAATTATCATTATATTCTCAAATATGGACCCTGATCGTGCGATTAGTTCATGCGATTTACATTGGTCCCATGCAAGGTGTTCGTACATATCACGGGGCCGTTTGGGGGATGTTTTGGGTTTTCGTCCTCTAACAACATATTTTTAAGCTTAAGTATCGATATTTTCAAATTATTATCATATTCTCAAACCAAGGGTCCTGTGACCACGTGGTCAGTTCGTCCGAGTTACATTTTCCAGTACGATGTGTTTGTGCCTCTCACAGTGCCGTTTAGGGGGTGTTTTGGGTTTTCACCCTATAATAACAAGTATAAAGCCTACGTTTTGATATTTTCAAATTATCGTCATATTTTCAAACTGGGGGTCCCATGCCATCTTAAGTAGCACGTAGGATTTTGAATTTATCTCGTCATATCTTTCCAATTAATATCATGTTCGCAAGACTTTTGAGGTCCAAAAATTCACGAGACAATTGTGCATGAGGTGTTTGTGCCACTCATTGTGCCGTTTTGGTGCCACTGGGGGTGCCGACCCCCCGTAACTATTTTCAAGCCTAATTGTGCCTGTTTTCGAATTTTATTGTATTTCACACACATACCGTGCTATTATAGACAAAACATTACATTAGCTTTAATAATTTCCCAAGTTTCCAATGCGTTACATAAGATGGAAAATCCCCAATATGAGGTGGCGTACAAATCCACCGCCAATAATGGCAGGTGCTCCTCATTATCCATAATTGAAATCACACGCGAGAAGATATTAAATTTCCTTGACTCTTGCGATAAGAAATTTTGTGCTCACCATTTCAAAACCTCGTAAGCCGTTGACAAATTTTGTTAAAGGTTCAGGTCTGTATCCCGACAAGTATGGGATAACCACTGCTCCGAAAATAACCAATGGCATCATTGATAAGAAATAATTCTTCCATACGAGTATCGATGTATGTTGGAATTTTTTACTAAGACTCGTATGGAAGAATTACTTCCATATAGTGTTCACCATGTCTATCTAGGAAATAATTTGTCCATACAGTGCCCACCATGTCTATCTAGGAAATAATTCATCGATACAGTGCCCACCATCACTGATAGGAAATAAGTCATCCATATGTCCATATAAGTATTTGTAATAAATTCCAACATATATCGATACTCGTATGGACAAATTATTTCCGATCAGTGATGCCTTTGATTATTTTGGAGCAGTGGTTATCCTATACTTTTCCGTATGTAGGCCTGAACCTCGGACAAAAGTCGTCCATGGCTTGCGAGGCTTAAAATAGTGGTCACTAAATTTGTTGTTGCAAGAGTCGGGAAAGTTTAAGAGCTTTACGGTCAAATATTGACCATAGACAATTAGTCGAGAGGTGTACCAAGCGTCGTCGATAGTGGATTTGTACTCCACCTCATATTCGGGATTCACCATCATAGGTACGGCTTTGGAAAGTTGGGAAACAGTCAAAGCTTAGAGTAGTGTTTGTCTATATTATCAGGGTGTGTCTGTGAAATACAACAAAATTCCAAAACAGGCACACTTAGGCTTGAAAACGTGTTACAGGTGGGTGGGCACCCCCAGCGGCACTCAAACGGCACCGTGAGTGGCACAAACACCTCGTGCATAACTGTTTAGAGCTCAAGAGTTTTGTAAATATGCCATTAATTGGAGAGAGATAGTAAGATAAATTGGGAATCCTACGAGCTACGACATCCAACAACCGAACATTGGTCCCGAGCGAGGTGTTCATGCCTCTCACGGGGCCGTTTGGGGGGTATTTTGGATTTCTACCCTTTAATGTCATGTTTGCAAGCTTAAGTCTAGATATTTTTAAATTATCATCATATTCTCAAATCGGGGGTCCCGTGGCCACGTAATTAGTTCTTGCGAGTAACAATAGTCCCGTTAAGGTGATTGTGCCTCTCACGGGGACATTTGGGGGAGTTTTGGGTTTTCACTCTTTAACGGCATGTCTAGATATTTTCAAATTACTATCATATTCTCAAATCGAGGGTCCCGTGACTACGGGATCAGTTCCTCCGAGTTACAATGGACCTGTGTGAAGGGTTCGTGCCTCTCAAGATGGTCGTTTGGGGGGTGTTTTGAGTTTTCGCCCTCTACCGAAAAGTTTTTAAGCATGAGTCTATATATTTTCAAATTATCACCATACTCGCAAACCATGAGTCTCATGATCACGCGATCAGTTCCTGTGAGTTACATTGGTCCAGTGCGTGGTGTTCGTTCCTCTCAAGAAGCCCTTTGGGGGTATTTTTGGTTTTCGCCCTCTAACAGTATGTTTTTAATTCTAAGTCTACATATTTTCAAATTATAGTCATACTCTCAAATCGGGAGCCCCGTGACCATGCAGTCAGTTCCTACAAGTTACATTGGTCCCGTACGAGGTGTTTTTGCCTCTCACGAGGCCGTTTGAGGGGTATTTTGGGTTTTTTCCCTCTAGTTGCAAATTTTTAAACCTAAATCTAGATATTTTCAAATTATCATCATCCTGTGACCACGCGGTCAGTTCTTGTGAGTTACATTGTAACTGTTCCAGGTATTTGTGCCTCTCACAAGGTCGTTTGTGGGGTGGTTTAGATTTTCTCCCTCTAACGGCATGTTTTTAAACCTAAGTCTAGATTTTTTCAAATTATCATCATATTCTCAAAACGGAAGTCCCATGACCATGAGGTCAATTCTTACGAGTTTCATTGATCGCGGTGTTCAGGACTCTCACGGGGCTGTTTGGGAGGTGTTTTGAGTTTTTGCCCTCTACGGCATGTTTTTAAGCCTAAGTCTAAATATTTTCAAATTATTGTAATATTCTCAAACCGCGAGTCCCGTGACCACGACTACCAATGATTATCTAACAATCAAACTAATATCTATCCCATACACTTTCTAATTATCCCATATTCCTTCTCACAAACTATCCAATAATAAGCCAACAACTAATAATTATCAAACAACCAAACCAAACAAGACCGATAATTATCCCGTACTCCTTCCATCATCTAAAAGATTTAAAAGATAATACATATATATCATTTATATAACTACTTCAGTTAAAGTAAAGAGTAACTGATTTCTACGATCCAAGAGGTCCATTAAATAGTCTTTTGAATTTGTGATTAGACCAAATTGATCCTGGATCCCTGAGCATATTCTTTGACATGTACATTTATTGTTTTGTTTCTTTGATACAATCTTCATAAAATGAAGCTAATTTAACATTATTTTATCAAGAATGCATCAATAAAACTGATCAACAAATGTATATGTATAGGAATAAGTGGAAATTGAGCTGGTTCAATTTGATCCAATCACAAACTCAAATGACTCTATTGTCAAATTGAATGTCTTGTGAAAATAACTAAACATTCGACTGAATATAACATATTATCGAAAGTTAACTTACATAAATCATATTAAACATTCATAAAAGTAACTAAACATTCATACATCAAAGCAAAGCGTAAAAATAATATTAATATCATAATAGGATAGAAATAAGATTGACAGGGTTATAAAATATTTTGATTCTCAATCTTCCTCTAAATAACCAAAAGGTCCTTCAAATGAGGGTTGTCATCAAGAGCTGACTGGAACTCTTTTGGATCCTTTAATGCATCTACTTGAGTAGTCATACCCTTTGGTGCATGCACAACCATAGACCAATTTCCATCATTTATGCAGTTCGAGTATAATACATTCTTTACGTTCTGAAAGGCACAAATAAAAGGCCCATCGACTATGTGATCTTTACTCTTTAGCTTTGATAGATCTACTATAATAAGTTTGGAGTCCGGATCAACTTTGCAAGAAATATTTCATCCTCCACCTTTACCTAACCTTAATAGAATATGGTTTCTCTGAAATCTATATAATCAAGTTCTAGGATTTGTTGGATTATCGCATAATAGGTTAGCACCGTGTTCTTTGGCTTTTCATCGCTTTTTATAGTGATACAGGTGGTTAAGAAAGAAATTGATATTCCATTGTTTTACGTTAAAATATTTTCCTCATATGGATATGAAATGAAATCAAAATCGTTGGTGAGAAATTTTTTAAAATCTTTCGCACGAAAATAAGGACCTTTTGCTAGGCATACAAGTTGGGAGGAGACATAACCTATTTTTAGAAGTTGCATTTATTAATGAATTTGTATTAGGGGATATTTTTACCACATGTGAATAAATAACCACACACATAAGATTAGAAAATTACCTCTTTTGACACCCATGCACTAAAATCAGTTGTCATGCAATTTCTCTTTTGATTTTGGACAAATTCATTCTCATACTTCCTACTAGTAAATTATAGAGTTTAGATCATAAAATATAAAATACATATAATCAAAGAAGAAGAATTTAGTAGATACTCACTCACTCGAGTCTTTGACTTCATCTTGTAATTCGAAAACATAACAAGCTAATTGCTCTTATTATAGATTTGTGAGTTCCACCTCTTTAGGGTTCCCAAACGATAATTCATCCTCAAACTCGTCAGGATCCTCGATCACTCGGTCTCTATGAGGATTAAACATCCTCACCTCATGTTTTGTTATATGTTCCCTAGCTTATAGCGATGATTTCACCATTACATATATTTCATCAATTGACCCTCTAATATACCGTGTATTGTTATAATCTTTGAAGGTTTTCACCAAGCGCTCAGAGGGATTCATCCAATGATACCGACCGACACCACATAATAAATCTTCTTCGCATAAATGGATAATCAAGTGGATGTTGATATCGAAGGACGATGGAGGAAGATATTTCTCTAATACAAAAATTACCTCAGCTAAAGTTGACTTCCCAGCTTTAATGTGCCTTCTGTTTACCACTTTTGCGTAATGTAGGGTAAAACACAAACGGATTTTCATAATTTTGCGACGGAGATCATTGTGTTTAGAAAAGAAAGGCCGAAATAATAGAGGAATTAATTAGATGATCATGTGCCAGTGGTGAGACTTGCACTATTTCAAGTCATTTGCCATGTAGATTACTACCCTACGTAAATTACCAGAATAATTGGTTGGAGTCTTCAAGTTGAACAACGTGCCTAAGAGGATCTTTTTCTCTCTAGTAGAAAAAATGAAAACAGTCTGGGGGTAGAAATTCTTCCTATTATAAGATCATTTTTAACCATATTTTCTTTTTTATTTTTGTAAGGAAAAAATTCCAATAAAGTCAATTTTTAAGTGTTGGCATAATTTTAGACAAAACTATTTGAGTCATATGATAGAAGGTATTTGTGACCTTTTAAGCCTATGTTGTTTGAGTTGAAGATGTAGCAGCCAAGTCTAATGAAGATCACATCATAACCATGTTTCATGCCTTGTCTAGCATCATTAACTTTTCAACTTTCCAAGGTATCTCAAGTATAAATGCATATGTTATATAGAGATTTCAATGTTTTTATAGGGTGTCTTATTTTTAAAATGACTTTTCTATTTTTTAAGAAAAATTAAGTTTTCTGAAAAGTCATTTGATAAGTTCATTTGAACGACCTCGTTCGAACGAGATTTCCAGGTCGTTCGAACGAGGCATCTAACGAGGTTCCTTTTGGTTTTACTAAAATCTTATTTGAATTCCCATTCAAACAAACCTTTATTTTTGGACCTACTATATTCTTGTTCAAACGACGTTGTTCGAACTACTAGGGTATATTGTCCGAATGACATTGCATTTTTGAATAGTTTTTTTGTGAGTTTTTCAAAAAACTTCCCACTACTCCATTTCTTTCCCCACCTGTTTATAATAACTTTTTCAATGAACTTTTGGCATATTTTCAAGATCTTTGAAATTCTAAACTTCTTTCCAAAAAGTCACCTTGGTGTTTGTTAATCTAAATGAATTAATTTCAAGAATAAAACCAAGTTTACACCCAAATATTCATGTGATCCAAGTTTCAATATATACATGATTTGAGATCATTGGTTTGGCACCAGATTTCATTCTCTATCAAAAAGAGAGAGTTTCTTGCAAAGGATTTTGTGTTCTTGGTTCGTGGTGTACATGGGGTGGACTCCGTGTGCTGACGGTAGCTTTTCCCCATCAGTGGTTTCCGTGACAAAGGTGGATTCCGAAGTTGTCAACTAGGTAGAGGTGGAGGAATGAAGAGCATCAAGGCTTGCGAGGGCGTCGAGTCTTGTGTAAGTATTATGTCGTGTCCTTTGTAATTACATACTTAGTGGACATGAGGGTGGACTGTATGAGATTTTTACGGTTGTGGGTTTTCCTTTTACATCGCGGCATTGTGGTTGTTTTTATTTTTGTCTTGCAAAAATCACGTAGATGCATGTGTAGGATTAAAAAGACAAAAATTTGTTTAATCACAACAATGGTATTATTTTGGTTCTACATTAGTTTGGGTCATTTTAATTTTATATAATTCAAACTGGTTTAATCTAATTGGAAAACTACATGCTTAGGTTTGTTTGGCCTAATTTTAACTTGAATTGAATTAATTTTTGCTTAGAAGAAAATCTTAAATATTTGTGTTTGTGTTTTTCTAAAGAGAAAATTTAATAATTTATTTAATTTTGAAATAATATTGAAATTAGCATATTTTATGAACCATCCCTTTGGTATTTTTTGCATCTACAAGTGGTATCAGAGCGGGAACGCTAAATTATTTTATTAAGATCATTTTTGGTTTTGAATATAGAAAATATGACTTTTTCAAAATTTCACTTTTTTTATGTTTCCAACTATACATATTGGAAAGCTAATATCAGGTTAGCACTTAAATCGTTGGATGAAAGGGTTTGAAAATCAGTTGTTAGAGGGTGGGCCCCACTAATGTGTCTAGAAAGAGAAGTTCGTGTTCCTAAACCAGAAGAAACAAGGAGTAAGGATGATCTTAAACTAGAAAATTTTAATTCTAGAGGTTTAAGTGATCTTTTTAGTGCTGTCACACTTGATGAGCTCTGCCGGATTAGGACGTGTGAAACGTCGAAGGAGGCATGGGACATACTCCAACTCACCCATGAAGGTACAAGTGTCGTTAAATCTTCTAAACTCCAAAACCTCACCACTCAATTCAAAACCACTAAAATGTTAGAAAATTAGTTCTTTGATGATTTATGTGCTATATTGTCCAATATTGTGAATTTGTCTTTTAATTTGAGAGAAGAAATACCCAACAACCATGCGTAAAGATATTTTTGAGGTCTTTACCCTGTAGATTTTTCCAAATGTAACTGTTTTAAACTCTTTAGACACTTTAAACTCCACGAAACTTGAAGAGCTTATAGGTGACGTACAAACCAATGAAATTGACATGTTTCCCTCCAAGGATGTGATGAAGAAAGATAAGGGCATAAATTTGAAATCCCTGAAAGAGGAAGCATCGATTTCAGATGATGAGTTTGAGATTGACTGAGATTATATGGCTTTGTTTGCTAAGAAGTTGAGAAAATTTCTTAAGAGTAATAAAGAGAAACTTAAAAATGATTATAAGAAGTTTGAGAGGTCTAAGTATAATAATGTTGAGAAATTCCGTAAAAATAGTAATGATGATCTTAATTGGTACGAGTCAAGTAAATGCTTTGGTTGTGAGGGCTATGTACAGAGGACAGGCGAGTGTCCTATTAAACTAAGGAAGGAGGGAAAGAAACCAATTTCATATAATGCTAACCTTAGTGACAGTGAACCGGAAGAGGGACCCGATTCCCCTATTGAGTGCAATTTTATCGCGTTCATTGCTAGTCATGTGGGAAATAATGAAAAATCTTCCAACGAATATAACTTTATACATGAGACTTCCGAGGCCATTATTTGTGAATCCCATGTGTTTGATGGTAGAAAGAGTGGAGAAAAGAGTGAGAATGAAGAGGATGAAGAGGAGAGTGAACTCAAAGTTGCCTTTCGTGAGTTGTATGTGGAATCCTTGAAATTGAAAAGGGCACACTTGAAGTTAGAAGCTAGAATGAGATAACGTGTCGTAGGTAATGATGAAAGTATTTTAATTGAAGATCTTAGGGCACATGAGAGAACTCATTGAGAGAAGTTAGAGTATATTGACTGTGAAAGAGATATCCTTAAAGGTTTAATGGAGGCTATGAAGAAAGAGATTCTTGAGTTTGAAGAGTCTAGGAGTTTACTTGAGTCTAGAATAGTGGATTTTGAATAGATATTCAAAGACTCAAGTCGGGTCAAATTTGATTTGGAGTGTAGGTCGAAGAAATTAGATAAAATCTTTGGAATCCTCCAAATCAAAGGTGACATGTGTGGTATTGGCTTTGATATTCAAAATTCTTTCGCTAATAAAGTCAAAACCGTGATTTTGTGAGAATAATCTAGGAACCCTAGAAAAGATCTATCCTTAGGTAATACTTCTCACCATGTTTTCACTTGCACACATTGTGGTAGGAAGGGTCACCTTAGGATCTTTTGTTTCGACCTTAGAAATGGTCCTAGGAAGTACAAGAGTAAAGTCACCAAGGTCGCCAAAACCCGAGAGCATCACGCTACACCTATGTAAGTTCAGAGATCCGATTTGGAGGCTTTACATGATATACTTTATGATTCTCATTTGCTTGCAAATGATTCCTCCCTTGCTAAATCTAAAGGTTGGTTTATGTTAGCTTTGTTTTACATATACTAGATTTTGTGCTTCATGATATATTCATGCTAATTGTATGTTTGTTTATCATTCTCTAGTCTATGCTTTATAATGCTTACATGGAGTAGTTTGTTTATCATTTTCTAGTCTATGCTTACATGCTAATTGTATGGTTTTCTCACACACATGCACGAGCTCTTTTTGAACATTAATTTCACATATAAATTTGAGCTTTGTGAGATGTTCTACCATAGATTTTATCATCTACATGTTTTGTGACCATGGGGGATTTTTGGATGTAAGATCCATTGTCCGTATTGAGAAAAAAAGGAAAACATTTATCCGGTAAATTTTTGTTTAGTAATGGAATAGGGCTGCGAAAGACAAGTTGACTTTGCGTGAAAAGTCACCATTCAAAAATGGTCTAAAAAGTGTGACATTGTAAAAAGTAGCCAAGTCCTACATAGTTTAGTTTGATATGAACATTCATAAGGAAAGAAAAGAATTATTCTTTATGAGGGAGTTTGGAAGGATATATCAACGCATTTACACAATGACAATGAATCCTAGTTACGCTATTTTTTCATGACACAATTGATTTGTGGAATCATCAAAATTCTAGTCTTGCATGCACTGTGCTTATTTGTTATTTGAGTTCACTTTATCTTATCACATGAGGCTAAATCTTAGTTGATAAAGTTTTGAAATTAAATAGAACTCCTTGAACATGTTTAAGTGATTGGTTCATAATCCTTTTGTCTCTAGTTCACACACCTTCACCTCATTTATCACATATTTATTTAGACACATTTATGCCATATGAATGTGGAAAGCTTATTGTGTTTGGTGTCTTGTGTGGTGGTTATACCTATGTATATGTATGCTTATGCTTTATGGATAATTTTTTCATATATATATGCTAGCATTTGTTTTGAGTCTTTGATTTTACATCTAAACCTTGTATGCTATTAGTTCAAATAGGTATTTATCTTGTTGTGACTTTTCATTGATATCCCATGCTTTAGTACATTCTAGTTGGTATCATGTTGCTATTGCATCTTAGTTGGTATCTATTAATCTTTATGTGGATTAGTTGTTCTTGTGCTGCCATGATTTTTTTTCTTGTATCACTATATACCATTGCATGATATACTTGTTTTTCTATTATGTTTATCCCTTATTTCATTTAGGGGGAGAATTGAATTAATCAAATAAAAGGGGTGATTTTATGCTTCTTAATCTTGGTCTATTCTGAACAAAAAGGGGGAGAAATAGTATCTAAAACTTTTAATTTGGGGAGATCTATCTTAAGGGGAGACGTCTTTCTTTGGTAGATAATGTTAGACAAAGGGGGGGATTTAATTATGAATGTGTTATTGCGATATTGCCTATGCGTTTGATGTGGGTTTAAGTGTACAGGTTTTCATCCATCCAACAAATTTTTAAAGAAAAAAAATCTAGTCAACATATGTGTTGGTCAAGCATGTGTTTTTTTTATTTTTGGGTCGGATTATGTATTTTAGAGAAGCTTGACGGCCCATAGGGGGTTTTTATTTTGGTTTTGTCCCGGAATAGCCAAAGGGGGAGATTTATAAGGACAAATTTCTAATTGAGTCAATTTGTAAGTGCTGGTTTAATTCCGGACAAAACTATTTGGGTCATATGATAGAAGTTATTTGTGACCTTTCAAGCCTATGACGTTTGAGTTGAAGATATAGTAGCCAAGTCTAATGAAGATCACATCATAGTCGTGTTTCGTTCCATGTTTAATGTCATCAACTTTTCAACTTTCCAAGGCCTCTCAAGTATGATAGCACATGTTATATAAAGACTTGGATATTTCTATTGGGTGTCTTTTGTTAAAAATGACTTTTCTATTTTTTTAAGAAAAATTAAGTTTCTGAAAAGTCATTTGATAAGTTCATCTGAACGACCTCGTTCGAACGAGATTCCCAGGTCATTCGAACGAGGCATCTAACGACGTTCCTTTTGGTTTCACTAAATTCTCGTTTGAATCGTTGTTCGAACGAACCTTCATTTTTTGACCTACTTTATTCTCATTCAAACGAAATCATTCGAATGACTCTGGTATAATGCTCGAATGACATTGCAGTTTCAAGCATTTTTTTGTCAGTTTTTATTAAAACTTCCCACTACTGCATTTATTTTCCCACATGTTTATAGAGTGCGGGAATGAACTTTTTCAAGGGACTTTTGGTAGACTTTTTAACAGTTTGAAGAGCCTAAACTCCTTATAGAAAAGTCCCCTTGGTGTTTGTTAATCAAAATGAATTAATATCAAGAACAAAACCAGGTTTGTACCCAAATGTTTATTTGATCCAAGTTTCAATATATACATGATTTGAGATCATTGGTTTGGCACCAGGTTTCATTCTCTACCCAAAAGACATATTTTCTTTCGAAGGATTCCGTGTTCTTGGTTCGTGGGGTACATGCGGGGGACTCCGTGAGTTGATAGTAGCTTTGCCTCATCGGTTCGAGATGAAGGTGGATTCCAGAGTTGTCAACTAGGTGGAGGAACGAAGAGCGCCAAGGCTTGTGAGGACATCGAGTCTTATTTAAGTATTCGTTCATTTTATTCATAATTCCTTACTTAGTGGACTTGGGGCTCGGCCGTCCGAGGTTTTTCCCATTATGGATTTTTCTCATACATCACGGCGTTGTGGTTATTTTTATTTTTATCTGGCAAAAAATCATGTAGATGCATGTGTAGGATTAAAAATGTAAAATTGGGTTAAATACAACAATGATATAATTTTGGTGCCACTTTAGTTTGGGTAATTTTAATTTAATTTAATTCAATCCGGTTTAATCTATTTGGCAAAATGCATGCTAAGGTTCGTTTGGCCTAATTTTATCATGAATTGAATTAATTTTTGCTTAGAAGAAAATCTTCAATATTTGTGTTTCTGCTTTTTTTTTAAAGAGAAAATTTAATTGTTTATTTAATTTTGAAAGAAAATTAAAATTAGAAATATCTTGTGTACTATCCCTTTTGACATATAAAATTGGTATTTTTTGCATCTACAATTGGTATCCGAACTTATTAATTTAATTTTAAAAAATCACATTCTTACCATTTTCATAACATGTAAATCTTGGCGAGCCCACTCTCTATCTTTGAAATGAGATCAACCCAGACATATTCCTATCAGATGTTTTGTAACATTCTTCTCTATCTGAATCACATCAATTACATGCCTTATATGATGATGTTTCCAATACGGAAAATAAAAATATATTGATCGCCTGGACCACAGTTTTTCTTGACTAGGGTCATTCGGATCAGCCTAGCTTTTCACTTTTTATTTACAAACTGGGGTTATTTTCCTACGTCCCTATTCCCTGTAGTCGTACTCGTTGTCCTATCCTCGATCTGCTGACTAGAAATACAAGTCGGTTGCATTCTGCGCTCGTGACCGACGGGAAAAATGTTAGACTTGTCGTTCATAAAAGGGTGACTGGTCGGAAAGAAATCTACTACTATGTTGTAGCAAACAAGCCTAAGTTTCCTCCCCACATATGGGACATCCATAATAACTATAAACATTACAAACGGACAAGGTACCATAAGCAAGAAGTTCGTGGATCGCCCACATCACCATTGCTTTAAGTGTGAACTCTTCACCCTTATGAGAGTCAAACTTCGTCTACCTTAATCCCATAACTCTTTAAGTTCTTCGATTAACGGTGCTAAGAATATATTAATACCATCGCTGGGATCCTTTGGCCTAGGTAATAACAAAGTTAATAATGTGAACTCCTTTCTCACGCATTGTGTCGAAAGGAGAATTAAAGGCGCCATGAGCACTAGCCAATAACTCTAACTAGTACTTTAATTATCGAAAGGGTTAAACCCATTGGTTGAGATTACAAAATGAACATTATTCATTTTCTTTGCAAATTCATGGTGTTGTGCATTTGAAAATTTCCATATGGGTGAATCAACTAGATGACGTATCATATTTCAACCCACCTCGAATCGAGTGTGCCATGTCATGGCCTCTGTTATCTAAGGTACAGTAAATTACCACTTTAACCGTGGCCCAACTGGAAAACTCTTCAAAACTATTTGTGGGACTTGCGAGCACTTGCGATGTTTTATAGGTTTATCCTTTCCATTCTCAAAAACCACATATCTAGGCTCATTGCACACTGGACATTAGTCCTTCTCTTTGTGCTCATTGCGGTACAATATGCAATCATACTTGCATGCATGAATAGATTTTTATTTCAAATACAAACCTTTCAAGTTCTTCTTCATGGTAGGATAATTGTCCAGTAATGCGTTCTCTTTTGTGAAAATTTCCTTAACCTACTTAAGAATTCCTTTACGCTACTCCCAAAAATACTAAATTGACTCTTTAAATTATGCAAACCAATCATTGGATATAATACCGAGTGATCTTCATCGCAATAAGTATACAATGGTCTAGTCGCATCGACTTTTAACCGTATGTATTCTCGATCTCCTAGTAGTTCAGCATAAAATTGTTCATTATTCATATCCATAGGTTGGTGATTTTTATGGTTGTGGAATCCGTAAGCATCATCAATTAAGTCGGTAAATGGACGATGTGTTGGTGATTCATGTACCACTTCCACTCGTTGGGGTTCCGTTACGCTATCGGGTACCGATAATTCTCTCGGAATATAAGGAATATTTTTTCGCAATGATATGTCCATTTTTTTAGTATTGATAGATTATCCACTTTATTTAATGCAACTCAACGTCTTCTAATGACATATATTTTTCTTTCATACAACAGGTGCACGGACACGGAATCTTGTCACTTTTAAGATTTTTGAAAGCTTATTTAACAAATTCTTGAACGCCCTTTACATGATTGTTTATTATTCGGTTAGTCTCTCCCATCTACTCTTTATATTGTGGGAAATCCATACGTAATAATCTTCAAATTTCAATCCTGAGGTAATAGGTTAAAAAAATATTATTACAACTGAAACAAAAACAATATTCTTACAACTAAAACAAAATAAAATATTAAATCTGAAATGAAACAAATATTCTTATAAATGAAACAAAAAAATATTAAAGCTGAAACAAAAAAAAAATGTTATTACAACTAAAACGGAAGAAAATATTATTAGAACTTGGTTAACAAATAAACTTGGCAATCAATAAAAGAGTTTGCATAATTCCTCAATTCCCTCCATTCCCCGAAGTCAACGGGCACAGGTACATCTCCGCAGTCGGTGTATATTTCATCGACCATTATTTGAGCCTCACCCCTACCTAAAGGTCGGACGTGTATTGGATTTTCGATAACCATGGGCATGAGTGTGCACACCTTAATAATCATTGTGTTGCTCAGGTCCTTAAAATAGTACTATTCGACATAGTCACCATGAGTTGTTAACGATGATCCAAGTCCTATGACAAGAGGAGGCACAGGGAAGGGGAATGTTGGAGGTGTCAGCATTTGGGAGGGGAATGTTAGATGAGCAGAATTTAGGAGGGGAATCTTAAAGGAGGCGGCATTTCCGAAGGGAACCTTGTAGGGGAAGGATACTGGATACCTTGAGGAGGAGGGTAAAGGTAATCTTGAGGCGGCATTAGGGGCCTATAACAATCACATAAGTTTCCTAAATTCATTCGATAAGATTCCCATGTTATTTTTAATCTTCTGGACATCCCCAACGGTATTGAACTATTTTTCCTCAGTGGAAGAGACACGATTCTTGACCGAAGAAAGTTCGTCAACGAGAGGTGCAGTGTGTTGAAATTTTCTTTTTTGGCATATGTGAGCCAACACTTCTCATCCTCCCCCTTTTGTCCATTCTAAAGGTCTGGGTCAGGGCATCATTTTCAAGGACGAAGTCATCAGTAGGGCTCGAACCTGATTGACTGCTGATGGCATCTATTAATTCTAGTGTCTTATCCAAGTGCGGCAAGAATTTATTATCTTTATCCCATCGAGCATGAACGAATAAGTTGGCCCGATTTGGTTGTTTACCTACATCTAGACCATTCTTTGTCATACTCTCTCATTCGTTCTTCAAATCCTCATCAAATTTGGATCCTAGCCTGTGGATATCATTTTTTGTTCCCTATTTTTTTTCTCCCTCTACACCAACTTTTTCTCCTTCGCCTTATTCTCTAAAAAATTATTCCACTAATCTATGGACATTTCAACATTGGGAGGCACTATCTCTTTCAAAGACAAAATATCAGACCTTGCTGCCTCCTTCAAGAAAGGTTTCTACTGAAGCTTTCTCCTATAGGACCTCAATGCTTCGGCAACCCGAGATAGAACCTTACTCTTTCTGTGGTTGAAAAATGAGAAATGCATTCAGATTTGATCATATATGTCATATTTGATGGCTTGATCAATAAGGCTCCAGTTGTTTGGTCCACCGACTCTCACATTCAATTTTCCCCAGCGAAAAACACGGGGCTTTAAAGTTCATTACATCATTCCTATCACCCGTTGGGTTATTTCCAAGAAGAGATAACCCAATGGTCTTCTTTTGGATTGAGCGGAGGCGTTGAGAGCGTTAGATGGGGTCGTTGGAGCAACGGGAGTACTGGATGAGGGTGGTGGAGCACTTAGAGTTGGACTTGGTGAGGATTGAACCATTGGTGGAGTTGTAAATTCCTCAGCCATTGGTGTTGAGAATTCATGTTGAGCACGAGATGGTGAACCTCGCTGCGGTGTAACCTCGTCACTTGGTACCCTTGGGTTGTTTTCTCTCGAGATTATCCACAAAAATGAAAAACCATAAGTGAATCAATAATTATAATAATATCAAATTATAATTAATTAATCAAGCTTATGACTATATATATATATATATATATATATATATATATATATATATATATATACACACACACACCTTTTCAGAGTAAAACATTAGAATATGTTCAATGTGTCTGATCTCCATCCATTCGATATTAGTTTTTAAGAACCTATGAATTTTTGCACGTGGACAACTAGGAGGAAGGGTATCTATGATTGATGTGTAGATATCTGTGACATGAATTCCAAATCCCATCTTTTTCAACTTCTTGGCAAGATTCAATTTGACGTGCATATGGCGTGAGACATCGCAGTACGTAGTTGTATCCATAACAGGTGAATTTTTTTTCCACTTTCTCCAACAACGTAATCAAGGTTAGGGATACGTCGGGATTATGTGTGTGAAATATATTTTCTATAATGTCATCCCAGTTTTGTGGTAGGAAAAATATAATATGACCAAACAAGTAATTTTACTTGAGATTAACTGCACGATTTACAAGGTAGTTAAATGCTTGATATTTTTATTTCCACGGCTATAAATAGGAGTACCCTTTATATGGAGAGCACTAATAAAAGAGTTATGTGTTTGTTCCAATTGCAACTTCTCCCACTCTTATCGCCATTGATTATCATCGTGCCTCAGTTTTCCTGAGTAAAGTATATGAGTCCTGCAATTAACGACTCTAGTTAATTAATTACTATTAATTCAACCATATGAGGTGTAAGGGTATATTAGTTTGATTAATACTTTGATTCATCACTACCCTTATCTTAACCCCTTGCATTTAGGATCTCTTCGATATGAAATCCCAAACAAAACGGGAAGTGGGTGAAATGCCAAATTCACAAGTATGTACATTATGAGTTATTAAATTTTTGGGATATTTAAACTTTGTGGTCAACTTGTTTTTCATATTTACCTATTGGGGTACACTAGTTCTCGTATTTACTCATTGGGGTCCACTAGTTATTTTCTTTTAAAATTCTCCCACATATGTATACTAGAATTACTAAAACCAAAAAGTCAAAAACTAAAATCCACGGATGGATAGACCTTCAATACCATACCCCTATACCCCAAGTATATAAACCCCAAATATAATATGATGACACGCATCTAACCCACAACACAGTAGACGTAAATTTTTTTTACTTATTAAAAATCCATTTAAATATTTTTTGTCAAAAAAATATAATGACTAGAGTTTTCAACAATATTTTGTCAAAAAGAATAACCCCAAATACAATGTCGAGGGTTTATTGATTTATACATCCCCTCTTCTTAAAAAATAACTATACACACATACCATAACCCTACACCCCGTGTAAATAATCCCCAATATAATATGATGACACACATATAACCCACAACACGATATACATAATTTTTTTACTTATTAAACATATATTTAATTATTTTTGTCAAAAAAAATATATTGTCTAGGGTTTTGCACAATATTTTGGCCAAAAAAATAAAATTTACCCCCAATACAATGTCTAGGGTTTATTGATTTATACATCCCTTTTTCTTGAAAAATAACTATATACACATATACACATAAATACTCCCAGTTACATATATAGACATAACATAAAAATACACACTGAAATACACACATACGTACATATACACGTAAATACACGCACACACATGCACATACACACACACATATACACAAAAATACACACACATTAAGGTTTAACACGCAAATACACCAATAAAATGAATTGATGAATGCGTCCTACCGAAATAATTACACAAATACTAAATCTACATCTATATATACAAATTAATTAATGAACATTAGAGTTTCCCTCGAGATTGAGTGAGAAATCGCCGAAATCGCCGAGATCGTGAGAGAGCATCTGCCAAGATTAAGAGAGAGAAGAGGGTTTGAGGCAGAAAGAGAAATAAAAGAGTTGTTGTTTTTATTATAACACTGCTCATGGCCGAAGGTGGTGACCAACCACTATGACCCTTTAAAAATTCGTGTAAGAAATAAGATGGTCACGGTCTTTAGCCGTGAACCATTCATTGAGATGGTCACGACCCAAAGCCGTAACCCACTGGTTGTGTATTCTAACCTTGGTCACAGCCTTCGTCCATGACCCTACTATAACACCCCTTATTTCTGTGCATTTAATATTTAATTAATTCGGAAAAATTTTAAATTATTTGTGTATCGTAATTTAATTGAATTAGTTATGTTAACATTTATTTAAATATTAATCCGAGAGAAGATGGTTAATATTTACAAAAATTAAATTACTAAGTGAATAGTAATAATTTATTTACGTCATAACGTGTATAAGTGACATGGCATTTATTTATCTCAGCCGGAAGTCGGATATAGACTAAGTTGGACGTGAGATAGGGACATTTTATAAAGTAATTCGGATGTCAATTCTGAGTACACGGTTGAGTCCGGATGGTTCGAGATAGTCAAAAAAGGGAACCCAGGGGTAGTAAATGTGTCACGGGATATTTTTGGGCATAACCGAGCCCACTCGGGGGGTATTTGGGCCATTTTAATTAGGCCCATATCATTAAAAATGGGATTTAGAGATAAAACAAAACCTAAGTTTTGGAGTTGTGGGCAACCCTAACTCATTTGGGAGAAATTTGAGAACATAAGGGACAAAGAGAGAGGACTCTTGAGAACATAAGGGAAAAACAAGGAAGGTGTTCTTCATCACACAAAGATCTCTACACCAAAGTATAATAAGACACTACGAATTTATAAGGCAAGGGGTTAAATTGCTTTAATGTAAATTGGTGATATTTAATTCATATCATAGTAGGTGTTATACAAATGATTTTTGGATTAGGTTAATACAAATTGGGTTTTGATTTGGGGAAGTTATGAATCAAGTTATTGGGACTGGTTTTGATTCATAAGGATTTAAGTGGATAATTATGGGTAAAAATCTTCGTATAAGCTTTTAATGGATAATTTCATTCTCTAATACGCTTTTTCCAAAACGGCCCCAAAATTCCCTAAAACGGCATTTTAAAAATCTGGGCAGATTGAGTAAATGGAAAACCTCAGATTTTAGGATATTGAATTATGAACCAAGGGGGTGTCCGGATATTTTGGTTGACTGATGCCATGATAATAGATTAATTAAAGGGGGATTAATTAATTAAAGCTTATAGCTGGAATAATTTGTTATAGGGTGATATAATAAATTGTTAAATATTATTTAATTAAGAGCATTCTCTTTATAATGGAATTTTGAGGAGTACGTTCTAAGAGATGGAAATTTGGGCCAGGTGAGCAAGTCTGGGTACATTGGTTGTGTGATACCAGGGAGATATTAAATTAATTAATGAGTATGTAAGGACATTTTTCTCATGTCCAACATGTTACATTTGTGTATGTCATACGCCGTTACAAACGGCACGGCACGTCACGATCTCACACGACGTCCTCAATCCGAATTTTGGGAATAAAGAATAAAAACATCTCCATCAAGTGTCTCACATCTGCATCACCGACTTCACGGTCCATGATTTTGGGGACTTCATTCAAGTGGTACACAAGAGAAGTCAAAACCATGAAAGAAGGAAAGATAGCAATGTTCAAGGGCATTTTAGTAATTTTATAGCTACCGTCTCGAGGTTCGATCAACTTCAAAGTTTAAGAGCTCACCGCAATGAAGAAACTGGAAGAAACGTCACCTTAATCTGAGCTACGGTGAAGAAGTTATGGCCCTTTGAAACTGGATAAAAATCTTTGGGGAATGCTGTGTATTTTTCCCAGACCAGCGAATTTTCTCGAACCGCAGGCCAAACTGGTTTGGGGGGCGAACCGGTTCGTGGTACACCCAAATCGGTTCGGGGTACCTATACGCTGGTAGAATTTCAGTTTTTTAAAACTCTATTTGGTTTCCTATAAAAACCAACTTCGGGGGAGTTATTTGGCAAGACTTGGAAAGACATTTTTTAGAGTTCTATTAGCTCAAGTCTTCACCTTTTTGAGTTCCCAAACTCATGTTTTGATTCACACATCATTTCCAAACCTTTGTGAATCCTTTTGAAAACCAAGAACACAAGTTTGATTTTGTTCAACCCTTGTGGAGAATCCGTTTTCTTCTTCATAGTTGCACATCTGGAGTCCCTGAGGAAGATTCCAGCTGACGACATCAGAACCGACACTATTTCTGTGTCACACTGTATTTCTAGCCATTTCTTTGAAGGTTTGACAAAGACACCGTGCATTACACTTGTGGGCATTTATCAGGTTGTATGTAAGTCAATGGTCTTTTAAATTCTTTAAAGTTCTAGAAATTAAAGGTTTTATCCTAAAGGGGTTTTATCCGAAAGGGGTTTTTTCCTTAACTTTGTGTCACATGCTTCATTTATTTATGGTTTGACACGCGCACACACATAGATGCATGTTTAAGGCTTGATTTACTTTGGTTTAAATAGACTCTAATTAAATAAGGGTTTATTGGAATCTTGCGAATAAATTTAATCAATTATCACACACCGAACCTATTCGGTTTTTTAAATTGGTATTAGAGCGGGTTACGCTAATTTATTGCATATTCCTATTTTTCGCATAATTTGTGTGATATTGATTTTTTTTTAAATCAAGTTTGTGAAAAATCGCGATTTCTCTTATGGAGCACTTATATAATCAAATGCCTATTTTTTACGGGTCTAATTATGCCTAATGGAAAGCTCGTATGAAATCTATTTTAAAATCTATCGACAAGCGTGTTTGGTTGCTTTGCGAAAATGGTTGGACTCCTCCCACTGTCACCATTGATAATATCACTTCTTTAAACCCGTGTCAGCCTGAACTGAAGACGATTATAAAAAGTCTAATTTTAATTCTCGTGGTCTAAGTGATATTTCTGGATCTGTCACTCCTGATGAGTTTCAACGTATTATGACGTGTACCACGTCTGAAGAGGACTGAGATGTTTTGAAATTGACACATGAGGGTACGAATGCAGTCAAAGACTCAAAATTACAAAATCTGACCACCCAATTGGAGACTATTACCATGTTTGATTCTAAATGCTTTGATGATTTTTATGTACGTTTGTCGGACATTGTTAACACATGTTTGAATTTGGGTGAGGTTATTGATAACATGCGTGTCGTTAAAAAGATTTTGAGATCTCTTCCAAAACGCTTTATTCCTAAAGTCATTGTTTTGAGCTCTTTGGGAAATTTGAAATCACTTAAGTTGGAAGAACTTGTAGGAGATCTTCAAACCTATGAGATTGACATGTTTCCCAAAACCATTAAGGCTAAGGATAATGGCATTTCTTTAAAGACTCATTTTAAGAAAAAGAAAGAAAAAGTTTGCGAGTCCGATTCTGAGAAAGATTTTGATTTTAAAGATATGGCCTTGTTTGTGAAAAATCTTAAAAAGTTTCTCAAAATGAATAAAGAAAATTCTTCCAATAAAAAGAGATCTTTTGAGTCAAATAGAAGGAAAGTGGAGGCCAAAGATAGTGACAAGGAGTATGAGATCAGTTGCTTTGAGTGTGAGGGAAAAGGGCACATAGCTAAAGAGTGTCCTACTAGGATAAGGAGAAAGGGCAAAGAGACTACTATGCCCGCCACTCTTAGTGATAGTGAGGGTAACGAGGGTGATGAGGGAGATGAGTCCAATAAAGATTTAGCCCATGGGATGGTTGTCGCCTCTTCTAGTCGTGTGATCACAACCACTTTATCTCACGAGAGTGAACACAAGAGCGATGATGGTGATTTGTGTTCTTCAAGTAAGGGAGAAAGAGAGAGTGAGAGTGGAGATGAAATGAGCTCCAAAAGGCCTTTAGAGGTTTGCACATTGAGACCTTGAAAACAAAGAAGTATAATCGAGATTTAGGTCGTCGGGTTTTAGATTTGGAGAGAGAGAAGGAGGTTTTGAGAAAGGAGAAGTGTGATTTGACCAACACGTTGTCTAGTCTGACGACAAGTGTATCCCAACTCGAAAGTGATCTCGAACGTGCCAGAGAGGTCAAAGTCAATTTTTGAGAATGCACCTAAGAAGGTTGAAAAGGTGGTTCATAAGGGTAAAGGTGAGAAGTTAGGAATAAGTCATGAGGGTGCTTTTACATCCTAATTAGCACCCGATTCGGTTCCCACTTTAGTGTCAGATTCACGTGAGTCTCACCCTAACCCACCTAGGTGTCCCATTCCTATTACGAGAGCGCGTCCTTGAGTTTTTGAGAAAGGTGTTTCTAGGCCTATTTATATTTTCTCCCATTGCAAGAGGAGAGGGAACCTTAGGGAATTTTGTTTTAAGTTGGGTTGTGTGTCACGTTCTGCTTCTACACATGTTTCTGGCACACAAGCACCCACACATGATACTTTACATGCTCCTGTAGACTACATGAGAGAGTTTCCACATTTAGGTGAGCAAGTTGAGTTTTTAGTCAAAACTTTACAAGAATTGATGGAGGTTTTTCATAAGTTGTCACCACCTTTGGAAAACCCCTCAGCACCTAACAATTGAGGTTTGACTTGTATACTAGCATAGGATGTTTTTCATGATGACATTATTTGCCTATTGCTAGTATGTATCTTTTTTTTGTTTTTTTTTCTTTTTGAAAAAATTTGAAAAATACAAATAGACTTTATTTTGATAAAATTTTTGAAAAATCCAAAAATATTTTTGTATTTTGTTTGCACCGTTTATGGATGAACACTTAGGATGACCGAGTCACGACATCATTCCATTATTTTCATGTGACTATTTGATAGTGTTTTGAGACAATAGGTCAATTCATCCTTGTGCTTTATAATGTTTGGAGTCATTAAGATGTAATTAAGTGTTACTTCCTACACGTTTGACACATTATTTCCTTTATTGCACACATGCACGGATTTGTTTGATTATTGTGTTTTTCTTATCACATGTTGGTTGGGTGTTTTCACTTCAATCCTGTCCTTAAAACGAACCAAGCATGATAAAACTTGATAAGAAAGTTGTGCATGTAAGAGCCGTTTGTGAGGTTGTGTGCCTTATTTGAAAATGGTGAAGGGCTACGAAAGTTTATCATTTATCCTTTGAGATTAATCCATCGTTTAAATTGGACCTAAAAAATTGAGGAATTTTATTATCCGGGGTCCAAAGAGGTTTAAAAGAGCCCGAGAAAATTTAAAGGAAATAAAAAGAAATTCATGCCAATTATGGGCCATTTAGGTTTTTGCACCAATTCTCCAAAGTTTGAGAATTTAGTTTATACACCTCTAAAAGAAATTATTTTTGAGGGAGTTTGGTTGGAGAATTTAATCGGGTTTGTACGTCCTTGAAAATCTTGAAAAAACGCTAAATAGTTTTGGACGTTATTGGGGTGGAAATCACTTTGACTTTGGTTTGTTGATTTTCATAAGACGATGTCATCTAAATTCAATAATGTTTTCACCTAAGGATACTTTTAATGTTCATTCGTTAGGGGTACACATATGCATCGTGAACATATGATTTGATTGAGTTGATTTACCTATCGAATGTGTTCACACCCATTCATTCCATTGCCATATTGATTGATGTCTTGTTTTGTATACCGTGGCACTCCATTATATACATAGAATTATCATTTTTTGGAGGAGTTTGAATTTTGGGGGAGTTTTTGAGGTATGACATATGCTTTCATCATAAATTGGTATCTATGTTTTTATCTCATTTCAAACTCGATACGTCACTTGGTATTTGCTTTATCACATGTGTGTAGGTACTACATTGATGATCTCTAAAATGCACACCCTGATAAGAAAAGCTTTGAGACTTTTGAAGATTTGAAGAACAAACGATGAAGACTTATTCATTTGTATCTTCCCAGTTTTGGGTTCATGGGAGGGTAGATTAGTATAGGAAATTTTGTTATTTGATAATTCGAATTTTGTATGTATGTATCGGCATAGACATAGGGGGAGATTTGTAAGGACATTTTTCTCATGTTCAACATGTTATATTTGTGTATGTTATACACCATTACAAAAGACACGTCACGTCACGATCTCACATGACGGCCTCAATTCGAATTTTGGGAATCAAGAATTCAACATCTCCATCATGTGTCTCACATCTGCCTCATCGACTTCACGTTCCACAATTTTAGGGACTTTATTCGAGTGGTACGCAACAGACGTCAAAACAGTGAAAGATGGTAAGATAGCAATGTTCAAGGGAATTTTGGTAATTTTACAGCCACTATTTGGAGGTCTTATCAACTGTAAATTTGAATAGCTCTCCGCAACGAAGACACTGGAAGAAACGACACCTCAATCTGAGCTACGGTGAAGAAGTTATGGCCCTTTGAAAATGGAGAAAAACCTTTGGAGAATGCTGTGTATTTTTCCCAGACCAGTGAATTTTCTCGAACCGTAAGCCAAACCGGTTCGGGGGGTGAACCAGTTCGCAGTACACCAGAACCAGTTCGGGGTACCTGTACGCTGGTAGAATTTTAGTTTTTTCAAACTCTCTTTGGTTTCCTATAAAAGCCAACTTCGGGGGAGTTATTTTGCAAGACTTGGAGAGACATTTTTTAGAATTCTATTAGCTCAAATCTTCACCTTTTTTAGTTCCCAAACTCATGTTTTGATTCACACATCATTACCAAACCTTTGTGAATCCTTTTGAAACCCAAGAACACAACTTTGAGTTTGTTCAACCCTTGTAGAGAAGTCATTTTCTTCTTCATTGTTGCGCACCTGGAGTTCCCGAGGGAGACTCCAGCCGACGACATCAGAACCGACACCTGCGGGTATTTATGTGTCACACTATATTTCCATCCGTTGCTTTGGAGGTTTGACGAAGACACCGTGCATTACACTTGTGGGTGATTATCATGTTGTATGTAAGTCAATGGTCTTGTAAATTCTTTAAAGTTCGAGAAATAAAAGGTTTTACCCGAAAGGGGTTTTTTCCTTAACTTTGTGTCACATGCTTCATCTATTTATGGTTTGACATGCGCACACACATAGATGCATGTTTAGTGTTTGATTTACTTTGGTTTAAATAGACTCTAATTAAATAAGGGTTTATTGGAATCTTGCAAATTAATTTAATCAATTATCAGACACCGAATCGATTAGGTTTTTCAGAGTATATTAACTAAATTAGAGTCAGACCATAGACTCGGAGAGATAATAAGTTAACTAATGGGCATATTAATTAAATTGGAGTCGGACCATAGACTCGAGAGATAATAAGTTAATTAATGGGAATACTAATTACATTGGAGTCGAACCATAGACTCGGGGAGATATTAAATTAATTAATGAGTATATTAATTAAATTAGAGTCGGACCATAGACTCAGGGAGATAATAAGTTAATTAATGGGCATATTAATTAAATTAGAGTCGGACCATAGACTCGAGGAGATATTAGGTTAATTAACGGGCATATTAATAAAATTAGAGTCGGACCGTAGACTCAGGAGATATTAACTTAATTAATGGGTAAATTAATTAAATTAGAGTCAGACCATAGACTCGGCAATATGTTGGCTAGTGTTACGAAATTTGTACACAGTAAAGTCTGGATTAATTTTATATTGATATATATATATACAGTAGTGTAATAGTATATATATATTATGTGTTCATAAATACCGGTGGCTAGGTATTTATTTAGAATTATATGCTCTAGTTCTATCGGGGGAGGTTGCGCGATATGGGTGAATCCGCTAGTTTGAGAGTAGGCCGAGTATATCCCCAAGTCAGAGCGTCCCAATAGAGGGGGCATTGAGATTATTGTCTTCACACTCGGGGGAATATGACCACCTCTAATACGTTTATATTTCTATCTTCTGATTCGACGGTGGTTAGCTGTCTCAAAAATCCAGGTGGGACTAAGTAAACCTGGGAAGATAGCACTTTAGAGAATGCATTCGATGAGGTATTACTCGGAGGGATGGTTTTAATTATATTCAACATATGTGTGATTGTGGAATATAGTTCTACGTATATAATGGAGTAGATAATTATATACGGGTAATTAAATACATGAAGAGAATTTGTATTACTTATATAACTAGTGAATGTTATATGGCTTTTAAGAGCGGTTTTATTTATATTCAACGTATAAAATTGTGGAATATAGTTCTACGTATATAATGGAGTAGATAATTATATACGGGTAATTAAATACCTGAAGAGAATTTGTATTACTTATATAACTAGTGAATGTTATATGACTTTTAAGAAATGATTAATTAAGTTAATGCGGTAAATAACTTACGAAGTAAAGATACAAATTACTCGGGTTAGAGTAGTTTCATGACAAGGTTAGTTAGATGGGGTGGTGTAATTAGGACGGTCAGGAAGAAAGCGTTGGGTGTGCACTTTAGAGGAGGGTGAGATGTATCTCAAGGGAGGGAGACACTAACTTAAATATGAAGAGCATTCATACATTTTAATTGTTGCATTTGAATTCACTTGAAAAATATTTTGAAAAGGACTTTGGGCTCTGACCCATACATGCAAAATATTTTCAAAACCTTTTAGGTATCCATCCACAAGGCTGCCAAACTTGAAGATCTATTCCAGGGATGCGTAGCTGCAACAGGTGTGGATGTTTTAGGATTTGGACATAGACGGTTCAGTCATTTCATTCCTAGAGTAGGAGGCAGCTTGGTATTTCTTTCGGGCATGTTGCCCCAGCTATTTTCATTTCAGTCCGACTTTGTACTGGTTACTATTCTTTGTTGGATTATATTAGTGGATGTTGGTTTTCTGTCGATGGTTTATTCGGCCGGTTATTTATTGATTTATTCAGTATTGCTTTAGATTCATGGTTTGTGTGAATGCTTCATTTTGATATTTATATGGTTATTGTTGTTAAATAAAAAAAATTAAAATTTTGACATCAGCTTTTGAATACTAGGTGGTTAGTAAGTTTTAAAAAGTTTTCGACATTGATGATATGAATGAACCAGATGAGATTCCTGTTTTAATTTGACATAGGACTGGTCACTCAGTATTTCATTGAGCGGGGTGTCACAGATGGTATCAGAGCATCAGGTTCCAGTGTCCTTAAGATCTGTGCTTCTTTTCACGTTTCAACTTAGCATTCTTTGATGTAGAGCCTTGTGATATGATTGTTGTATTCCTCTACGTATGCGAGTTACGTTATCCTGCTATCTAGTATAGTGAGGTGATTCATTCACGAGTTCGGTTGGGCTTTGTACACCGAACATTCTTTGGGACGACCAACGAGGGCCATAAGAGAATTGCAGGAGGAGAGGCTCAACGGAAGACATAGGGTATTCTAGAAATGGTGATTGTGATAGGAATCACCTTGATTGTTGTTCAGGCCAGTGGGGATAAAATAATCACCCGGGAGCGATAGGCTCCCAAATCACTGTTGTAGATAATGGTGGTACAATTTTGGTCTCACCTAGTGTAGTTAGAAAAGGGTGGGGAAAGTGTGGAAGGAATCTTTTGGAAGGGCTATCTATAAGGATTTGAGTAGCAGAGTAGTGCGATAAGTCAATGGGAGGAAATAACCCAAAGACAACTTTGAAAGGTGGTGTGCGGTGGCACCCAAGACTAAATTTTGAATGAAATTTTTGGCCCAGTGGGGCAGTGTTGTAGTGGTAGGACTCAGTCACCACAACCATGGAGAAATACCATAAATAATAAAAAAATTAGGGTGCGGTTTGACAGCAAATCTTCGTACCATCCATTTGAACCGGTAGGCAAAGGAGATTTCATTACTTACTTCGGAAGGGCCGGACAGTGGTCGAACATAAGGGAAAGTTGAATTATGCAACAAACTTCGTACCCAACGAGGTGGATGCGGAGGTCAACAAGGGGTCTATGAGTTAATAATGGACTCGTGGGTAATAAACAAGCATAAATGGAAAACTCCGGCTAGGATGACTGGGGCTATAGTCATCAAGGTAGTATGTTTTCGATTTGATATCAATACTTTTGTGAGAAGGAAGCCAAGGGAGGTGGAGTATCTGAACAGGGAATATCGTATTTAGCAGTGCTAGTGAGGCACCACAAGGGGATATTCAGTAAAGGAACCCATGTATATGATTTATATCAATTAAATTCCTAGCGATTAGTGGTGGATTTAATCTGGATCATTGAGGCCAGCAACGAGTCCCATAAGGCTAGCAAAGCCAAAGGGACAACGAGAGTAACAATTTGGGTCAAGACTACCAAGTACACGAGAGGGAGAACCCCGACATGTCCATTGGGGCCAGATGTAGGGGATTAACACAGAGAAGTGTCTTATGTGTGGAAAGTGGGACCACAACAATTGATTATGTCCATAGTGAATCAGGGAATAGGAGTGGGATGCCTAGTAGGGAGAACAATTATGAAGTTTTGGTTCGGTTGGATGAGAATATGATGTCCAGGAACCATTGGGGCCATAGGTGAATAGGCGAGTGGACGTATGAGTTTTATTCTGGGATAGATGGGGCAAACTTTGTGACACGAGTGGTCACAATATTCTTCTTAACACTATATTCCCAAGGGAGACGAGTTTAGTGGGTGTATCGTAGTGTTACTATTAAGTATATGTTTACGGCGGGGGCTCTCTTTTGTTTTACCTGCAGAAGAGAAGGTGTGAACACTAAGAGGGTACATTTTATAAGGATAAATCATTTTGAGAAGTTCTATGCGAGCATGATTTTATCCTGGGTACATATTAGTTAGCAACGGGTAAGCGATAGTGGGCAATTACAGCAAGACTATCGTGTTCGCTATTCTAGGTCAGGATGTATATTCTTTGCAAGGTTCCATCCGAAATAAGGTTGGGTTCGCAGAAATATTTTATAAAATAGACTTCAAAGGGTACTGTTGTCTAGTATATTATATCCAAGTATGTAGGGATTTTTAATGATGTGATTTGGGGCATGGCAGATTGACCATGGAGAAAAGAGATTTAGCTCGTTAGTGACTTAGAGTTGAGGACTTAGTGATAGTGTGAGAGCAGCATTATATAACTCCTTTAGAGACGCGGGATTCAAAAATTAAACCTTTGATTACAGGGACAGAGTTTTGGGTGTCACGGTTATATGCTCGGGTCTACAAAAATTAATGAACAACAATGCTAGTGTTTAATGCATTGGGGAAAGTTTGTTTTTTGGCTTTGTTATGAAAGGTTATGCGCCTAAGCCCTAATAAACATCAGTAGTGGAAAGACATTATATGATGCTAGGACAACAGTTTAAATTGTGATTTTTGAACGTGTGGAGTTACACTTTGAGCTGAAAGCTATTACGCTATAAGGCCAGTATAGCCGGGAAGTGCTGCGAAAGAAGCACTGAGAAAACTTTTACACCGCAACTTAATGGGCGAGGCAACATCAAGAAGATTAAATTGCGATTTGGGGAAATATCGAATGTAATCATATGATATAATGTGATCTGTGGGATAATCTTGAAAGAAAAATATTACGTATGTGACGTCTATGACGTTGTGCAAATATGCATGGGGTTTAGGATGTATAGGCGCCCTGGTTAGTGTGATTTCAGAGTCGTCTTAAATAAAGGGATGTGTGAATTAACATATTGAATGTATTCCTGTAGGGCAGTCAGAAAATAAGTGGGAAGTGCAGTGAACTAAAATTCATTTGAAAGAGGAAACAATCTGATTATAAGCGTATCAAGGTGAACTATCTCCACTATAACGAGTGTAAAGATCGTGGAGACGCATGTAACAAAATATCTTAAGGAAAGAAAGAAGTAACGTTTCTAGGAATATATAAAAGAGTATCACTTAGTTATATGCTTAGAGTGGTCTTACACATAGACAAGGTGTAGATTCCTATCTGACGAAAACTGCACAAGGAATATAGTTCTTGAGCATGGGAATTGGTGTTGAGTGAGACATAGTGAATTTATCTCCGGATGGACCATTTATGAATGGGAAAAAGGTTGATTTGAGGGTATCAACCAATAAGTTTTTGAAATTTTATGGTTCCAGGGATAAAATTAATGCTCAGGTTGGTAAAAATTGTAGAGGGGTCAAGGTTTCCATCGGGTTATCGAATGGATTAACCTGAACACGAATTGGTGTCTCGGAATGGGTTATACTATCGAGTAGTATGCCCAACTTTACTATTAATTGGAAGGAGTGAAACAGAACAAGGTGTCGTTCAATATTGTTGGGAATTTGGGTGTGACCTTTCAGTCCCAACTCTGGTAAAAAGTGTTAGGAGGTGATAGGGACAGGGTTACATATTGGGTTAAACATGTCGCCCATAAGTTGATGGGTAAACGGGAAGCGAGGATTGTGCATTCCAGATTTTTGGGTAATTCGGGAGTAGTAATTATCACAGGTAGAGTTCCGTGTGATGCCTCGTAACAGTTTAGTATCTGTGTGACACCTTGGGAGACTTTATGGAAAATGTTTCATTATCCACCTTTGGGTGATAAGAGGTGGGGAAATAAGAAGATGCTAGGTCCCGAAATGGGTTATGGTCCAACAACATGAATTGAGTAAGTTGTATCCTTTTGTATAGTTCAGGGACGTAAGGAGGGGAATTTCCTAGCATAGAGATATTGGAGTCAGTAGAGTATAGGCTCATCTTTCGAGGCACTATGTTGTCAGAGGCCATCGAGTTAAAGATTTATGATCGGGTATTAGTTTGGGTGTCTCCTATCAAAGGAGTGATGAAGTTCGACAAGAAAGAGAAGCTAGCATCGAGGAATATGGGTTATTTCCCTATCTTTGAGAGGATGGAACCGGTGGCTTATCGACTAGGTTTTCCGGAACATCTTCAATGGATACGTGATGTGTCCCACGTGGCATAGCTGGAGAGATACAGGAGGAACGATAGGTCTTTTTGGGCCCATTCCACTCAAGGAGAATGACTTGCAATAAGACACCTCATATGAGAAGAGACTAGTAGCTATCTGAGCGCAAGCTGTAGTCTGAGGTAGTACTACCAGTTATAGTGTAGTGGAGTGGGGTCATCAAAGTATTGATGAGTATACGTGGGAGCGGGAGTATGATATGTGAGATCAGTATCCAGAGTTATTCGCCGCAATTATGACCAAATTCGGGGACAAAATTCCTTTGTAAGGGGGGGAGTATGTAACACCCTGTATTCTGTGCATTTAATATTTAATTAATTCGTGAAAATTTTAAATTGCTTGTGTATCGTAATTTAATTGAATTAGTTATGTTAATATTTATTTAAATATTAATCGGAGAGAAGATGGTTAATATTTGAGAAAATTAAATTGCTAAGTGAATATTAATAATTTATTTACATCATAACGTGTATAAGTGATGTGGCATTTATTTATCTCAGCCGGAAGTCGAATATAGACTAGGTTGGGTGTGAAATAGGGACTTTTTATAAATTAATTCGTATGTCAATTCTGAGTTCACGATTGAGTTCGGATGTTTCGAGATAGTCGAAAAAGTGTACCCTGAGGTGGTAAATGGGTCACGGGATATGTTTGGACATAACCGAGCCCACTCGTGCGGGGGGGGGAGGGGGTATTTGGGTCATTTTAATTAGGCCCATACGATTAAAAACGGGATTTGGAGATTAAAAAAAATAAAGTTTTGGAGTTTTGGGTAGCCATAACTCATTTAGGAGAAATTTGAGAACATAAGGGACAAAGAGGGAGGACCTTGAGAGCCAAAGAGGAAGAACAAGGAAGGTGTTCTTCATCACACAACGATCTCTACACCAAAGTATAATCAGACACTACGAAGTTATAAGGCAAGTGGTTAAATTGCTTCAATGTAAATTGATGATATTCAATTCATATCATAGTAGGTGTTATACAAATGATTTTCAGATTGGGTTAATACAAATTGGGTTTTATTTGGGGAAGTTACGAATCAAGTTATTGGGACTAGTTTTGATTTGTAAGGATTTCAGTGGATAATTATGGGTAAAAAGCTTCACAAAAGATGTTAATAGTGATTTTGTCCACGTTGCCCTCTAGAAAATAGCGTTTTCTAACCTTCGTTCTCTAATACACTTTTTTTTTAAATTGCCCCAAAATGCCCCAGAACGGCATTTCAAAAATGTGTGCAGATTGAGTAAACTGAAAACCTCAGATTTGGGGATATTATATTATGGACCAAGGGGGTGTCCGGATATTTTGGTTGAGTGATGCCATGATAATATATTAATTAATCAAAGCTTATAGCTAGAATAATTTATTATAGGTTGATATAATAAATTGTTAAATATTATTTAAGTAGGAGCGTTCTCTTTATAACGGAATTTTGAGGAGTACGTTTTAAGAGATGGAAATTCGGGCCAGGTGAACAAGTTCGGGTACATTATTTGTGTGACACCAGGGAGATATTAAATTAATTAATGAGTATATTAATTAAATTAGAGTCAGACCATACACTCGATGAGATAATAAGCTAATTAATGGGCATATTAATTAAATTAGAGTCGGACCATAGACTCGGGGAGATAATAAGTTAATTAATGGGCATATTAATTAAATTAGAGTCGAACCATAGACTCTGGGAGATATTAAATTAATTAATGAGTATATTAATTAAATTAGAGTGGAACCATAGATTCGAGGAGATAATAAGTTAACTAATCGGCATATTAATTAAATTAGGGTCGGACCATAGACTTGGGGAGATATTAAGTTAATTAATGTGCATATTAATTAAATTAAAGTCGAACCATAAACTCGGGGAGATATTAACTTAATTAATGATTAAATTAATTAAATTAGAGTCGGACCATAAACTCGGGAATATGTTGGCTAGTGTTACGGACTTTGTACACGGTGAAGTCGGGATAATATATATATATATATATATATATATATATATATATATATTGTGTGTGCTCATAAATATCGGTGGCTATGTATTTATTTATAATTATATGCTCTAGTGCTATCGGGGGAGGTTGTGCGACGTGAGTGAATCCCCTAGCTTGAGGAGTAGGGCGAGTATATCCCTAGGTCATAGCGTCCAAATAGAGGTGGGCATTGAGATGATTGTCTTTACACTCAGGGGAATATGACTGCCTCCAAAACGTTTATATTCCTATGTTCTGATTCGCCGGTGGCTAGCTGTCTCAGAAATCCAAGTGGGCTGAGTAGATCTGGGAACATAGCACTTTAGAGAATGCATCCGATGAGGTATTACTCGGAAGGCTGGTTTTAATTATATTCAACACATATGCGATTGTGGAATATAGTTCTACATATATAATGGAGTAGATAATTATATACGGGTAATTAAATAAATGAAGAGAATTTGTATTACTTATATAACCAGTGAATGTTATATGGCTTTTAAGAGCAATTTTATTTATATTCAACATATGAAATTGTGGAATATAGTTATACGTATATAATGGAGTAGATAATTATATACGGGTAATTAAATACCTGAAGAGAATTTGTATTACTTATATAACTAGTGAATGTTATATGACTTTTAAGAAATGATTAATTAAGTTAATGCGATAAATAACTTACGAAGTAAATATACAAATTACTCGGGTTAGAGTAGAGTTCAAGGAGTTTCATGATAAGGCTAGTTAGATGGGGTGGTGTAACTAGGAGGGTCGGGAAGAAAGCGTTTGGTGTGAACTTTAGAGGATGGGTGATATGTATCTCAAGGGAGTGCAACACTAACTTAAATATGAAGAGCATTCATACATTTTAATTGTTGCATTTTAATTCACTTGCAAAATATTTTCAAAAGGATTTTGGGCTCTGACCCATACTTGCATAATATTTTCAAAACCTCTTAGGTATCCAGCCACAGGGATGCCAAACTTGAAGATCTGTTCGAGGGATGCGTAACTGCAACAGGTGTCAATATTCCAGGATTTGGACATAGACGCTTCAGTTATTTTATTCCTAGAGTAGGATGCAACTTGGTATTTCTTTCGGCCATATTGACCCAGCTATTTTTATTTTAGTCGGACTTTGTACGGGTTACTATTCTTTGTTGGATTATATTAGTGGATGTTGGTTTTCTGTCTATGGTTTATTCGGCCGATCATTTATTGATTTATTTAGTATTGCTTTAGAGTCATGGCTTATGTGAATGGTTCGTATTGATATTTATATGGTTGGTGTTATTAAATAAAAAGACCAAAATTTTGACATCAGCTTTTGAATACTAGGTGGTTAGTAAGTTTTAAAACGTTTTCGACAGTGATGCTAAGAATGAACCAGATGAGATTCCTGTTTTAATTTGATATAGGACTGATCACCCGATATTTTATTGAGTGGGGTGTCACACCTACCGTGGCCAAACATGGAGGAAATTTTGGTGTGACTTTGGCGCTAAGATGGTCGCGCCTTGGTCACGGCCAAAATCCCTAACCCACAGTGGTCACGCATTTGGTTTGTGACCACTTACAAGAGCATTCATGACCACATCATACTTAATAAGTTGTGACCCCTAGGGAGTGACCATTAGCAGGATTTGGTGTACTGATACTGTGATTTGGAGTACCTAAACCACCTCCACACTTTTTCTTGTGAAACCCAACTCAGCCTCGTTGGGTTTTCTAAGGCCCGATTATGACAGTCATGTCATTCTTCTCGGTAAGGGGCAGGAGGCGACATTTTTCCCTCATTCCTAGATGTTCAACCCCAACTGGGGTGATGGGTTCTCCTTCGAGTATACTTTGTTTGTCTGGGAGTGTTCGCGTCAATTACTTCACACTTCTTGCATTGCCTCCTGGCCCATGGCTTAGCAAACCGCAACTTGTAAAATTTATTTTTCGTTTTCCATGGTAGATATGATACGTCTTAAAATTTTTGGGACAATTTAGATATTGTGATTAAAAAACCACACCAAAGAGATTTATGGAGAAATCAAAAAATCAAAATCATATTTATTTTAGTCTACTACTCAAAATTAAATTGTTACCTCATACGAATATCGCAAATCTGAACATGTGCTTTGTAATCCAAATATATACTACACAGTAAAAATAAATAATATGACCTCAGTTTTCTATCAAAACTCGTCATAGACGATTCTTGGGTTCAATCGTGAACTAGGTCGCTCTCTAAAACACATTTTACAGCGCTACCCTCTTCTGCATGCAGTATACAGTCATGTCATCCTCAGAATAATAGAAGTTCATAATTAACTCTATCTCATATAATTATGCACTGTAGTTATATGACATACTAACGCCTATTCGAAACTAATTGTTTAATATCACAACATTGTAACCGGGAGAGAATTTATTTTTTGTGAGTGAAATATTTTTTCCAATATTGTTATTTTGAAGTTTAGACTTCCCATTTTCTATTTTGGTTCTATTTTCTTTGTGAGAAAAATTTGTAAAGTGCATTTGAGAGAGAGAGAGACATTTCTTTATTCCTTACTAGTATGATGCAATTCTCTCTTCTCTTCTTTTTTTTTTCAAGTTCAAACACCTTCCTTATAATTTGACAGATGATGAAGAAAGTGGGTAAAACTGGGCAAATAAGTGGAGGTAGTGAACATTCAAGTCGTTAGACAAACTGAAGTGTAAAATAGCATTTTGGAGATAAAGATTCTTAAATTTTGCATCCCATTTTCTTTGTTTAACTTTCAAAACTTTACACTCACCAAAAACTACATGAAGTTCTAACATAAATAAATGTTGTAATATTGTTATTTATAGGTTTAAAATTAGTGTTCTCACGATATGGAAACATAAAATAATTAAAAGTGAAAGAAATGCTAATTCTAGTAATTTTGGATATGATAGGTCTAAATATAATAACTGTCAGACATGAGTTGATAACTATACTATTAATTGTGACGCTTATAACACTTAAAAAAAATATGGCGTGTTATATGGTTAAAAATTATTATAATAAATATGAAATAATTCAATGAGATAATTATATTTAAGTCCCATTTGTCGGGTCAACATTAATATAAGTCCTATTGACTTTTGAACAATCCTATAGGTCCTATTCCAACTTTTTAGGAAATTTTTTCAGAATTTTACCCTTTTATAACTAATCATCCGTAACTTCCTTTGGGAAGTTACGTAAGTGGTTGGATTTTTTTAATCTTTAAATGATCATAAATTTTGCTTCACAAATCTGTTTTTCGCAAAATTACTATTTTTGAAATCTGTTCGACGGGATCTATCAAATAAGATCCATGAAGGCTATAAAATTCCAAAGAAAAAAATTTACACAAACATTAAACATTACTGTATGCACTAGAATATGAAATAGTTTTATATATGTGGCATTTTCACAAACAGACAGTAACATTTACTATGGTAATATTACACAATATATATATATATCCGGTGGATCCAAACCCTCTTTTTTCAAAATTACCTTATATCTAAAGGTTCGCGCTAACGGCATCCAATCTTTACCACCATTGTTGGAGCTTCAACGATCTTCGTTAGAGCTCTGATTTGGGGTGGGTAAGGGTGGCATGTGGTGCCGCTGTCGCGGACCTTTGAAAATAAGAGACTTTTGAATAAATGGGTTTTGAATCGACCAGAGTGTCATGGGGTGCTGCTGGCGCGGACCGTTGAAAATAAGATTGGATAATGGGATCTGGATCCTCTTGAGCACCGGTTTGGGGTGAGTAGGGGTGGCATTAGGTGCCGGTGGCGCATCGCTTTAAAAATAGGAGCATATTGGATATATATATATATATATATATAGAGAGAGAGAGAGAGAGAGAGAGAGGTTCTCATGCATACCCCAGTTTGCATACCGTTGGCGCGGACCAATTTTGATAAAATAGTAAAAAAAATATTTTTGAGTTAATTTTTTTTATATAGTTTTTAAACATTTCAATAGGGCCATATAAAAAAAATCAGCAAAAAAAAAAAGTTTTTTACTATTTTAAAAAAATCGGTCAAATTTTGTCAGTTTTTAACAACTTAAAAACTGACAAAGTTTGACCGATTTTTTTAAAATAGCAACAAAATTCATTTTGAGTTGATTATTTTTTTATGGTCCTATTGAAATGTTTATAAATCAAAAAAAAAAAAATCAGCCCAAAAATATTTTTTTTACTATTTTAAAAAAATGGTCCTCATTCAGGGTCCTCAAACTGGGACCTCACTTGATCCTTTCCCTATATATATATATATATATATATATATATATATATATATATATATATAATGTGATAACACAGTAAATGCTATTGTTTGTAAAAATGTCATAGATATTAAACTTTATTGTATACACCAGAAAATGAAATAGTTTTATATCTGTGACATTTTCAGAAAACAATAATATTTACTATGTTAATATATTTATGAAATAGTTTTATATATATAGCATTTTCACAAACATTAACATTTACTGAGTTAATAATACACAATATATATATATATATATATATATATATATATATATATATATATATATATATATATATATATATATATATATATATATATACACGGTACATCCAAACCTCTTTTTTTTTTCAAAATTACCATATTTTTAAACGTTTATGTTAGCGACATTCAATCCCCACCACTATCCACCCCCATTGTCGGAGCTTCAACGACTTTCATCAGAGCTATGATTTTAGTGGGTAGTAGTGGCATAGGGTGCCGCTGGCGCGGACCTCTGAAATTAAGAGAATATTAGATAAATGGGGTTTGGATCCACCGGAGCTCCGATTTGGGGTGAGTAGGGGTGGCATTGGGTTAGGTATATATCTATAACATTTTCACAAACATTAGCATTTATTGTGTTCATATAACAAAGTATATATATATATATATATATATATATATATATATATATATATATATATATATATATATATATTGTGTTCATAGCTCTGATGAAAGTCGTTGAAGCTCCGACAATGGGAGTGGATAGTGGTGGGGATTGAATGTCGCTAGCGTAAACGTTTAAAAATATGGTAATTTTGAAAGAAATGAGGTTTGGATGTACCGTGTGTATATATATATATATATATATATATATATATATATATATATATTGTGTAATATTAACTTAGTAAATGTTACTGTTTGTGAAAATTCTATATATATATTGTGTAATATTAACACAGTAAATGCTACTGTTCGTGAAGATGTTATATATATAAAACTATTTCATAAATATATTAACACAGTAAATGTTATTATTTGTGAAAATATCACAGATATAAAACTATTTCATTTTCTGGTGTATACAATAAAGTTTAATATCTATGACATTTTTATAAACAATAGCATTTACTGTGTTATCACATTATATATATATATATATATATATATATAAAATAAGTTATAAGTGTGTTTTTACTGTTCAATAAGTTTATAACACATTTAATGGTTTGGATTTGAGCCACCAGTGCAAAAATGGAGGGTTGTGATCTTCCTATGGTCTATGGCCTTACCCAGCAAGACTAATTAGAACGCAAGGCTCGATGGCATCCTATCCTACCAACTACAAACAAACCTCGAGCCTCTCAAACCCATACCTAATATCGAATTTCCCCAAATCTAAACCACTTCTCTCCCTCCCGCCGAACATAATAAGTATATATATTATATATACCCTCAACTTTAATTTAAGCCTGTCTCCATAACCCGACTGTCAGCCTCGGTAACCCAACTGTGAGTCTTGGTACTCTCATAATCTCCAAAGAATGCATTTCCTTCCAGCTTTTTATATCATCTCATGTACGTCTCTCCCTCTCTCATTCACCTTAAGCTACCATACCATACCAAAAACCCCTATCCTCCACACTCAAAGCTCTCAAAATCATCCCACCCACTCCTCGAGCCTCTCAAATTTCTGACTCTCTCTTATCTTTGTCCTATTTTCGAGATTTGAGGACATACCCACCGTCAATCTTACATCCTCTCGGCAAACATACAGAGAGAAAAAATTTCAAGCTTTTAAAAACCCATCTCCTGTACGCCTCTCCCTCTCTCTTAAAAACCCATCTCCATTTAATGTGGGATATGCCTACCATCTCCCTCATCCCCAACCATCTGATGCGAACCTCCATCGCTGCTGGTATTTCATCAGATATCCATTCGGGACCTATTTACTATTCAACCCCCTTCTTAGCGTCAGAGTCTTAGTTGAATATCAGTATCCATCCACTACTATTTTATTATATTAACCATTGTTGATTTTTTAAAGCAATAGTGGAGATTTTTTCCCCCAAGCACGTGGTTTTAATTTTTGCATTTTTATATTTTTGCATCTCTGTTTGTTGAAGATAAGGACATGGATAACAACATGCATCTCCACTACCCGATATGGTATTAGACTCTCTCTCTCTCTCTCTCTCTCTCTAAATAACTGACCTATTGAATCCATTTTCCTCTTACATTCTAGATTTTTTTAACACGAAGCATATGCTTGGATACAGACTTCTTTTCATACTCTATTTTATTTGAAAGGTATGAATGCTGAAACTTGAATACTAACTTGGGTTTCTACAGATATAGGTGTAAATGTTATCTCCTAAATCTGATTGGCGTTACGAAATGGAGTATGAAAAGAAGTGTGTATCCATAAAATAGAGTATTGCACGGTCTTTTACTTAACCCATAAATGGGTTCAAGATTAGTTGTCTCATAGATCGCATTTAAATGGGTTCACAGATCCCATACTTAATCCATAAATGGGTTCAAGATGTAAAGAATTGTGTATCCATAAATGGGTTCAATATGTAAATGGGTTCGAGATATAAATGGGTCCAAGATCTCTCAGAGAACCCATTTACATTTTGTAAATGAGATACAAAATTTAAATTGCTTCAAGATGGGTATTATATTTTGTACTCTTACAATAAAGCATCCCATGCCAATAAAGCGAGTGTCAGAGTTATGTACTCTTAGTTCACTATAAAAACAAAGTAATGGACGGTTTATTACTTAATATATTTTTAAGTTTTTACCAGGTAGATGGAGATTATCGGGGTGCAATGAAACAAGAAGGGCGAGGCAGTGCGTCAGTCACATCAGATATGTTTTGATGGATGAGGTCTCTTGAGGGAGAGGGATGGTGGAGGTTGCCGTAGTGAGGGGAAGACCGTCAGGGGTAGGTAAGTGTGCCGGATATAATTAAGAGGTTTATTTGAAAAGAGGAGTTTATGGTTGTAAAGTGTTTAGCAAAGTTACTTGATTCAGAAATAGATGTTTGCCCATTACTCCCTTGTTGGCTGGAGCTAACTTCACGGGTGCATGCTGTATTTTTCCGCTGGTGGTTTTTGGTTAGGTAGTTTTATAATTTGTTTTGTTTCGTGTCATAACACGTGTTTTGTTTTTCTTGGGATTGTGGAGAGCTTGGCTCCGACTGATTTTTGTAATTGATGTTTTAAACTATTTTTAAGTTTCCAAATTGCGTGAGATAATTTATCAGAGTGAAAAATCTTTTTGCTGTGTATAGAAAAATTATAAACATAGTTGGATCATAAAAAAAAGACAGTTTGCTCTACATAAAAATGGGCGGAAATAACACTGTTTTGTTTGTACATTATTTGGTTGATAATGTTTCATGTTCAATCGGACAATTTAGTGGCTAAAAAATGTTTGTTGTGAATAAAATAATTATGACCTTAGTTGGCTCATTAAAAAAGACAGTTTGTTGCGAGTAAAAAATGCCAAAACACAGTGTTTCGTTTATATAATTTTTGGGTTGATAATTATGCAAGGCTTTCAATTGTTTTCAAGGTTCTAAATTGAGTGAGACAATTTGTTGGATAAAAATAGTGGTTCCATATACAATGGCAAAATAACACATATGACTTGGGGTAGGTAAATTTTGTACATAGGTGTGAAACATAATTAGGGGTGACAATTTATATTTTTGGATTGTATTTCGGGCCGACACTACACAACACGACAAAGAGTTTTTGGACACGAATATGACATGACTCAAATTCGTGTTTTTTTTAGTTGACACAAATACGGTCCAAATAAACATGGGGATACATCATAATTTTTTAAATTTCACAGTAAATTGACACGAAATGACACAATACGATTCTGTGAAAAGGACAACAACTGAAATATTTCAAACAATTGATATTTAAAACAAATGGTCCAATAAAATACATAAAAACAATTTATAATAATAGAAACAATGGCTTAGAATAATTTTTATTATGAGTTTGACTAACTAATCACTTTTATAGATTATATATTTTAGCATGTGTTTTTTGACACACCTCATTGACAAGATTAACACGAGTCGTAATTCTGACAGGAATATGAGATGATGTCGTGTTAGGAAATCTTGACGTTATATTATTTTACGATTTGGAAAATAGATTTCTAATTTTAAATTATTGCCTCAAATCAGTGTTTTCATCACACGTTATTTTCTTCGCATACAAAATTATATTATGAGAAAAAAGCTTTTATTTTCGCCACGCAATCATCTTTTTTAACTTTACACCGATCCACAAGGGTAATACACAACTTTTTAATTTGTTTACAATGTTTTGTGTTATATAAATTTTTTTGTCTTAAATTATAGATGATTTAATACTTTAGAGAATTTTCTTCATGCTTTCAGGCATGCGCAATATTTTTATTTTTATTTTATCTGATTTTTTTTAATTTCCAGTTTACTTATTAAAAATAGTTTTTTTTATATATTTTAATAGAAAAACGATAAACATTTCGAAAACTATTTTCAACCATTTTGTAAAACCTTTACATCCATGTTTAAAAAAATTATGTTCTTTTGTTTATTTTTGAAGCTAAATAGGTTATGTTTATTTTATTACGGAATATTAGTTTTGTTGGTGTATTTTTTATTTCTTAATCATAGTGGATAGTACTATATATAAAAGAAACTCTATCAAAATTTTTAAAGACCATTTTTTTAAATTACACTTTGTTTTAATGGAGAACGAAATTTTCACCATTTTGTAATTACGTATTTTGGAAATTTTTGCCGTTTTGTAATTACGTTCTTTTAATTTTTTTTTTCGTTTTGAAATTTCGTCGTGCCTTTAGTCACGGGCATACCCTAGTATATATATATATATATATATATATCCAATATGCTCCTATTTTTAAAGTTTTGTACCACCGGCAGCTAATGCCACCCCTACTCACCCCAAATCGGCACTTCAGAGGATCCGGATCCCATTTATCCAATCTTATTTTCAAAGGTCCGCGCCAGCGGTACCCCATGATACTCGGTGGATCCAAAACCCATTTATTCAAAAGTCTCTTATTTTCAAAGGTCCGCGCCAGCGGCACCCCATGCCACCCTTACCCACCCGAAATGGGAGCTCTGACGAAGGTCGTTGAAGCTCCAACAATGGTGGTAAGGATTGCATACCGATAGCGCCACCCTTTAAATATAAAGTAATTTTGAAAAAATAGGGTTTGGATCCATCGGATATGTATATATATATATATATACTGTGTAATATTATCACAGTAAATATTACTGTCTGTTTGTGAAAATGTCACATATATAAAACTATTTCATATTCTAGTGCATACAGAAAAATTTACTGTTTATGTAAATTTTTTTACTTGGAATTTTATATCATTTATGGATCTTGTTTGATAGATCTCGTCGAGCAGATTTTAAAAATAGTAATTTTGCGAAAAACGGATTTGTGAATCAAAAGTTATGATCATTTGAAGATAAAAAAAAGTTCAACCACTTATGTAACTTCCTCAAAGAAGTTATGAATTGTTGTTTTTAAAAGGGTAAATTTGCGAAAAAAAGTTCCAAAAAATTAGGAGCAGGACTGATATATAAGGAAAAAATATGGTGAGACTAGAATGTCTAAAAAAAAATCTAATTGGATCGAATTGTGAATGCCCCTAATTGAATTTATTAAAAAAAGTATCTTTTCATGATAAGTCAATTTTAAACATCTATTTTTATCTTTGTGTTGATTCTTGAACTCATCCAATGGATTTAGGTTTTTTACTAGTGCATGAAAGAAACACGTTCTATAGACAAATTGGCAAATGATATTGACTTTCTTTGTCAAGATATATTAGACAAGTGTCTATAAAATCAATACATAATCTCAGAAAGAAAATAAATCTTGCAAGCAAAACATAACTTATTTGTTTCGTGGCCACTATATTATTAGATTTGATGTCATGTAGGTTGGGAATATACAGTCTCATATTACACCAAGAAAGTTAACAATTTTCATTTTTTTTTCAGATTTCTATCCTTCTTGTTTTAAATGGCATAAAGTTATTAATTCTGAATAAGTTATATTTGACAATATAAGATAAGAATCCACTTTTCTTAATTTCATGTGGATGAACTTATAAATTATGTGGATGAATCCACACTAAAAAAGTTACTTATTTTTTTTATTAATATTTTGATTAAGAGTAAATTAGTCAATTTAATAAAAATAGGAGATCGATAAATTTAATAACCTATAATCACTATATATATATATATATATATATATATATATATATATATATATATATATATATATATATATATATATATATATATATATATATATATATATATACTGTGCAGATTATTTTTTAAAAATAGTAAAAAAAAATATTTTTGAATTCATTTTTTTTGTAGTATTTAAACATTTCAAGGAACCTCATAAACAAACCAGCTCAAAACAATTTTTATCTGCTATTTTAAAAAAATCGATCAAACTCTATCAATTTTTAGCTGCTTAAAAAATAGTTCAAAACCTCACATAGTTTGATAGAATTTTTTAAAATAACCAAAAAAATTATTTTGAATTGATAGTTTTTGTGGAGTCACTTGAAATGTTTAAACACCATACAAAAAGAATCAAATCAAAAATATTTTTTTACTATTTAAAAAAAATGGTCCGCATTGGTAGACCTCATATGCAGTGTGTGTGTTGCTTAAATAAAAGAAATAGTGCTGCTCAACTAAATTTATGATTTGATTATTTTATTTTGCAATAAGAATAAAAAGAACGATAAAAAAATTACTTTATGTTATTTCTCATTTTGTCATCATTGAGAATTAGATTGGTTCATGCTATGGTTATATTATAAAATATTCATTATTAGATAGCTTCCAACAATAAGTTGTAGTACTGTGGGCGAAAATATTCGATTTGAATTATGTCAAATTTATTTTTAGCACAATCTCCATGAAAAGAGCAATAGATTATAAAAGTTGGATATTGTTTACTTGATATAAGTAGATTTCATGTCAACTAATTTTTTATAAAAATTTAACTCCAATGTTTATGTAATTGTCAACTAATAGAAAATTTTGCTCACTAAAAATATTTGGATACATATTTCCGTAATATTTTAATAACATGTTTCTTTTAATCTTTTTCTAGAGGATTTGTAAAACATTCGTTCATCGCGCGAAATTAAAATCTAGTATATATATATGGATACAAAATCACACGTCTTATTAAACTTTAAGCGGAAACTTCATTAACTACCTTTCTCCGTGTCTCAAACATGTTATGCTTCTTACATCCAAATTCCAAAAATAAAATAATAATAATAATAATAATAATAATAATAATAATAATAATAATAATAATATGGAGACTCCATTCGAATAAATTTTTGACATGCATTAATTATAACACATGGACTGGACATTAATCACAAAAATAGGTTTGTTCAAAGACCCATCATGTACTTCACATTGTTAAATTTGCCTTTTCATATGGATGAATCAAGTTTCCCATCCTTTTCTTTTGCCTGTGTTTCGATTCTAGTTCCATACTTTGTAATTGAAATACAAATATATTTAGGGTGTGTCTTGAAACGTAATTTGATGGTTTAAAATTGATATTTAAAATTTTCAGTTAAAACTTTAACTATTTTTTTTTTAAATTTCAATTCCAAATCATTATTTTGGGTTTCCAAACACACTCCTAATTTAAATTTTAAAATTTTGGGATCCAAAAGTATTCAAAATTTTAATTTCAAGACATAATATTGATGTTGCCATTGGAATAACTAAATAACAACAAAAAAACAAAAGATTATAGGAAAAGAAACAATTTGCCAAACATTTTGAATGACTCTAAATCATTTAGTACGTAGGAAACCAAACCAGACAACTTCAATGTTGAAAAATTGCACGAATTTGTAACATCAAGATTAACATTGCAATTATTGAAATATCACGTTTCAAATTGATAGTTTTAATTAAGGGGAAAAATTGTTAGGTCTTTTTCATTTTGGAACATGGTATTTCAATAAGGGTGTGTTTGATAACACTAATTTTTCATAGAAAATGCAATATATGAAGTCATTTTCCATCTTTTGGATGTTTGATAAACAAAATTTTCTATGGAGTTGATTTCTTTAAAACAAATCACGTAACCATTTTTTCCACAAAAGATGGAATTAAAAAACCTCCTCCCACTCTGTTATTCATTTTCAGGAAAAAGACTTACCACACCAAAAAAATTGATAAAGAACTTATAAAATGAAGAAAAACCCAAAAATAATGAAAAAAAAATCCAGAAAGTGAATAAAACCCAAAAATAATATTAAAAAAATTCAAAAAGTGAATAAAACCTTAAAAATAATTAAAAACATCCAGAAAATGACTAAAAACCCAAATATAATGAAAAAAACACAGAAAGTGAATAAAACTCCAAAAATAATTAAAAAATACAAAAAATAAATAAAAAGCCCAAAAATAATGAAAAAAATTTACAAAATGAATAAAAACCCAAAAATAATGAAAAAAAATCTAGAATCTTATTAAAACCCCAAATATAATTTTAAAAATCCAAAATATGAATAAAAATCCAAAAATAATGAAAACAAATCCAAAAAGTGAATAAAAATCCAAAAATAGTGAAAAAAAATCCCCAAAGTGAATAAACCCCCAAAAATAATGGAAAAAAAATCCATAAATTGAATAAAAACCTAAAAATTATGAAAAACTACATAAAGTGAATAACTCCAAAAATAATGAAAAAAATACAGAAAATTAAAAAAATTCCAGAACGTGAATAAAAACCAAAAAAATGAAAAAAACCCAGAAAGTGATTAAAACCCCAGAAATAATGAAAAAATCCAGAAAAAGAATAAAAATCCCAAAAAATGAAAAAAAAAACACCAAAAATAATGTAAAAAATAAAGACAGTGAATAACACTCCAAAATACAGAAAATGAATAAAAATTCAAAAATAATGAAAAAAATCCAAAAAGTGAATCAAACCCCCCCAAAAATGAAAAAAATCCAGAAAATGAATAAAAATCCAAAAATAATGAAAAAAATAAAGAAAGTGAATAAAACTTCAAAAATAATGAAAAAAATACAAAAAATGAATAATCACGAAAAAAAATTAAACAAAATTGAGAACGTGAATAAAAACCCAAAAATAATGGAAAAAATCCATAAAGTGATCCCCACAAATAATTAAAAAAATCCAAAAAAAGAAAAAAAATCCGAAAATAATGAAAAAAAATCCATAAAGTGAATAAAACCCCAAAAATAATGGAAAAAATACAGAAAGTAAATAAAAGCCCCAAAATAATGGAAACAATCCAAAAAAAGAAAAAAAAAACACCAAAAATAATGAAAAAAATTACATAAAGTGAATAAAACTCCAAAAATACAGAAAATGAATAAAAATCCAAATATAATGAAAATAATCCAGAACGTGAATAAAACCCAAAAATAATGAAAAAAACTAGAAAAACTGACTAAAACCCCCAAAATAATGAAAAAAAAATGAGATCGTGAATAAAAATCCGAAAATAACGAAAAAAATTCAGAAAGTGACTAAAAACCCAAATATAATGAAAATAAATAAATAAAGTTAATGAAACCCAAAAATAATGAAAAAAATTAAGAAAATGAATAAAAACCAAAAATTAATGAAATAATACAGAAAGTGAATAAAACGTCAAAAAAATGAAAAAAACCAAAAACAATGTAAAAAATACAGGAAGAGAATAAAACTCCAAAAATAATGAAAAAAATACGAAAAATGAAAAAGAAACTCAAAAATATTAATGAAAATACATAAAGCGAATAAAACTCCAAAAATAATGGAAAAAATACATAAAATGAAAAAAAACCAAAAGTATTGAAAAAAAATCACAAAATGAATAAAAATCCAAAAAATAAAAAAAATCCAAAAAAAAAAAAAATCAAGAAGTTGAATAAAAATCAAGAAATCATGAACAAAATCCAGAAATTTATTATGAGGTTAATATTTATTTTCTTGTTTTTTATTCATTTTCCATATTTTTTATTTTTTGGAATTTTATTCCTTTTTTGATTTTTTTTAATATTATTTTATTGGTTTTATTCAGTTTCTGTATTTTTTCGTTATTTTTGGGTTCGTGTTCACTATCTGGATTTTTTTTCATTATTTTTGGGATTTTATTCACTTTCTTTACTTTTTTTCATTATTTTTGGATTTTTATTCACTTTCTGGATTTTGTTTTCATTATTTTTGGGTTTTTATTCATTTTTTGGATTTTTTACATTATTTTTGGGGTCGTATTCACTTTTTGTTTTTTTTTTTTTTTTTTGGGTTTTATTCATTTTTTTGATTTTTTTATTATTTTTGGATTTTAATTCATTTTCTGGATTTTTTTCATGATTTTGGGGATTTTATTCACTTTTTGGATTTTTTTTCATTTTTTGGGTTTTTTATTCACTTTTTGGATTTTTTTTCAGTTTTTGGGGTTTTTATTCACTTTGCTGGATTTTTTTCCATTACTTTCGAGTTTTTATTCATTTCCTAGATATTTTTCATTATTTTTGGAGTTTTATTCTATTTCTGTATTTTTTCATCATTTTGGGTTTTTATTCACTTTCTATACTTTTTTTCATTATTTTTGGGTTTTTATTCATTTTTTGTATTTTTTTGCATTATTTTTGGGATTTTATTCACTTTCTGGATTTTTTCCCATTATTTTGGGGTTTTATTCACTTGTTGGATTTTTTTCATTATTTTTGGGTGTTTATTCATTTTCCCGATTTTCTCCTTATTTTTGGGGTTTTATTCACATTTTAGATTTATTTATTTATTCTTTGGGATTTTTATTATTTTTCTATTTTATATATATATTTTATACTTTTTTTCCATGGAAAATATTGGGAACCAAACACAAAAGATGGAAAGTAGAACATTTTCCACCTGAAAAATAATTGCAATCAAACAACACCAACAAATTTTTTCCATGGAAAATATTTCCAAGTTTTCAATTCCATGGAAATTGACTCTTGGCGCTTATTTTCCATCTTATTTATCAAACACACCCTAAGTGTAATGTTAACCTCATATTTCAAAATTCATGTAATATATGACCCTCTAACATAACATACTTAATAGTGTAAATGATTGTACATCATATTATCTTGACAAGGATGTGATGGAGCGATAAAATTGCCTGAATGGTAATATAAGAATTTATGTTTCACATGATAATACAATTTGATAGAGGAGAAGGATTATTTTTGTTGGTCAATAAGAAAAGTCGTTATCACTCTTTTAGTTATGGGAGAAAGTTAAGGGAATAGAGGGGAACTATTTTCCAAAAGACGTGTACTCAATTGATGTTTATTTAAAATATCTCAATTTTTCGTAACCGACATAATAAAAAGACACAACCCAAATATAAATCCTTTGAATGTGTATATAATGGTCATTGTTACTTCAAAGACAAGTAATTGAAAAACAAAATTTTGTTTGTTCCATTTTGATAATACAACAGATCAGAGATCAAGTTATCTTGGATATCAAACATCTCGTTGGAGCTGCAATCTCTCTCTTCTATATGGATCAACTTTATCTATTCCAAATTGGTTAAGTTATTACGTCTTCGCCGTGATGATGATCGTTGATCGTGAGGACATGATAACCCAAAATTTGCGTCAGGCTTAAAGTTGTGACTTTTAAAATCTAGTTTTTAAAATTAAAATGGATCCAGAACTTCACGGTTTGCCTTGTATTTTACCCTTCAATTAGGCCATGTTTGATTACACAAAAGTGATTGATTGTGTAAATTGATTCATTGTAAATTGATTCATTGTAAATGAGTTGATTTGAAATTAGTTTAAATTTAATTGGGGGATGGTATTGGGAAGGGAGGAAAAGAGATAAATGAGCATACATTTTATACAACTCTTATTTCAAATGGACGCGTTTCATTTTTTTTGTGAAATTATTCAATTTCAAATTTTATATATGAGATAAAATTGAACAATTAATGAATCATTTTATTAATAAAATCAAACATAATTAATGGATCAATTTGTAAATAGATTAATTTATAAATGAATCAATTTATAATTTTGATACAATTAAACGGGCCTCAAGATATTGAAAATTATTTACTTTCTACTATTAAATTTACCCTCGTAATGAAAAATGTTTAATGACGAAAAAAAGTGAGAAAATATAATGAAGATGAGGCGAGTCCCAAAATAATTGAAGAAATACTGTGCAATATATATTATTATTCTAAGAAAAAAGTGAATAACTTGGTGAATTTGTGAGAAAGTGGGAAGAATCTGAAAAACATAATGAAAACAAGCAGAAAGAGACCCTTTAACAAGAGATGTTGGCATCGAAAACGAGTAGGATTGATTAGATGCGACAGAAACAGATGGAGATGAAACAGGCATCCATGGCGACATATATACATGTGATGTGAAGTCAAACCCATCTTTCCGGAGCTCCTCTCCTTTCTCCAACCTGGACATAATCAATAAATATCAAGTCACCACACCCTTTCAAATATATATATTTTTTGTATAATTTCTTGAGAGAAAGAGAGAGGTGGGCTAGCTCAGCTTTAGCTATTCTTTTCTTGTTTCTAGTCTTGAAATTGACCACACCCAACCTCATCCAACCCCACTCCATTTGGTTGTGTTGGCCTCCATTAAAGGCCAATTATGAGTTTTGTGCAACAGTACAGACACACATTATCCCGTGTCTCTGTTGCATTCCATATTGAACTTTAGTCTTTCTAATTTTATTCTGTTCTCGGAGGTTAACAAGTGCATTAAAAGGGGCTTAAAATTGATTTTTTATTGTAAAATTCATTGTTTCAAACTTTTTAGTTATAAATTTAGAGTCCCTGTTTTAATTCTACAATCTAAAAAGTATTTATATTTCTAAATTTACGCTTCCAAATTTACTTTGAAGGTGGCGTGGAGTTAAAATAGAAGTCATACACAAATTATATATATATATGCAATAACTATAGGTTAAAATTGAAAGTTTACCGTTTTTTATATACTATTTTTAAACACCGAGTAGTATATTTAGAAGGACCCAAAAAATACATAGCTCTTAATTTATGAGGGATGGCTTATTATGCATCTCTTATTAGAATAATAATAAACAATATACATATGTTATAATTGTTGTATTGAATGTTTTTTCGGGAGCAATAAGAGAAGCTTTATTACTCTTAAGAGTTTAGCACAAAAATCCTAATTCCCCAACTTCCCTCTTCAGATTATCTGATACAGGAGTGCGTAATAAGCGTGGTATTGTTAGTGTCAAAAGATTTCAAGTTTTCACCTTTTTTTCTCTAAATATCTATTAGCTTATTCGCTGCTTCGTTAGTTTGTTGGTGGCAAAAGGAGATCCATAATGTTTGGGACTTTATGAAATGGCGAAATTTCTCTTAATACGAGGTTAATTGATATTCATGTCAATAGCAATATTCATTTTATCTCTTATTTCCTCTAGCTTCGCCGCATTGTTAAATGTTTTTTCCATTTCATTGTAAAACAATTATCATATACATTGAGTTGTCTTATATTGTTGTATTGAACAGTTTTTTTTTCACAATCACATTCTTATAAATATAAATTCTGAAAGATAAACATCAAACAACAACTTCATGTATTCGATAATTAATTGATGATATTAGGTGTGGTTAAGTAGTCGTACATTGGTGCGATGGCAAATACCATCGCCCAAGCTACGGTTGATCAAGACTTCGAGACATGGGATCAACGTCTCCATATATACTTTGAGACATGTAAGTAATCTCTCCACAGATGGGGATCGTGTGGTTATATGCCACACGACACAACCCACACGATTTTTTGGCAAGTTTGGGTGGAACATTAATGAATTTGGGACTTTAACGAGTGAACCTGTGAAACAGTAACTTATCAAGCTTTAAGTTTAACCATGTGTGAAAATACATCATATGACTCATTAATATCCCCTTGAACATGACACAAAGTCGATAAGTTCCGGTATCCTAGACACAAAAGGCTTAATGAGCCATGTGTGGGTGAAGATGATTTTGAGACAAACCAAGTAAGATTCGACATGACCAGCTAGCACCCCTGAACGGTATGTGATCATTGGGAAAATTACTTGAAGAGGTAAAAAATTGGAAATGATTTTTGATGATAATGCGTAAATTTAAATTTCTTGACTCTCTTTAAAAGCGAATCATCATGACCCTCACACCTTATTGGTTAAATTATTAAAGCAGTGGGACCCCAAATACACGTGTATTAAACACTTTAATGTTTCAATAAATGAGGTTACATAGTCACCATGACCTTCTCTAAAAAGGGTTACAAATTTTAATCCATGTCTAATTTGTCCAACTTAATAATACATCCATTTTGAAAATGTGAGTTGCAATGGCGATACCTATAGACTCGCCATTGGGCTATTTATAACACCTGAAGAAAGAAATTAACTAGGGGGTGCATATTTTGATTTTATAACCCACGTGTTATATGCACGACTTAGGGACCATGTCCAAAAGGTTACAAGTTAACATTGGGATCCACTTAACAAACGATGAAAATATTCACATACTAACAAAAGGTGTTGATAAATGCCAATTGTACAATAAATAAGCCTATTACAAGAAACTGATAAGCGATATGGTGAGTCTACCTTTACTGAATAATTCAAGTCCAATCCTGTAAATATTGTAATCACCTTATTTGTGTGAAGCTTCTATAAATTTGTACCCAAGAAACCATTTAATAAAATAGACCTTATAGGATGTAGGGAATTTTTCCAAAGCACATATAGATTTGGCCTATGAAACAAGGTCGTTCAAACCCGTAAGTTTTGTGCACTTACAATTGGCATCATTTGTGGAAACTGAGTTTCACCCTAATTTCACTAACTAGATGGAACTGAAATCTTACCATGGCCAACACACATGATCACCACCATTCACATGAATTGATAAATATCGCCCCTATCCCCACGAATCATATATCTTATTCTCTCTTAGTGAGATAGTTATGCTTTTGACTCCTGTTACCAGCCCAAAAAAGATCATCCCGATGGAACCTATGGAAATCATCAGCCTATCCAAGTATAAAAAATGATTCACACCTATGAAGAATGCATTCTCTATAAACAAAGGGTTTATTGGAGGAGGCAAGAGGAGAATGATCGGTTAAAATACTAAGTGGAAAAGATGAAGTGCGAGATCCGAGGATAGAAATGTGGGCGTCGAGAGGATGTGGCACTGTTATACCTATACAATAAAGACTTACACCCAAGTAAGGAGTACACAAAAGAGGAGCCAACAAACACAACACATTAAAACTAATGACATGTCTATAAGAAAAGGGGAGGACAAGAAAGAGACAATACATGAAATTTCCTGTGAAGATAACTAGATGGACGAGCCACTCAATTTGGAAGTCACGCAACTAGAGAATTAGAACACAGAGAACTTGTGAACGAGATGAGATACCCTTTCTCCCACACTTTAGAGGAAGTTTAACCTCCAAAGAACTTTGCAGCGCCTAGGTTCAAGATTTATGACGAAAAAAATAGAACATATCGATCATTTACGATAATATCGCCAAACTGTGATCTTATTGGTCAGTATCGAGTCGCATATGTTCAAAAGTATCCCCTCAAGTCTGGGTGATGTGGTCCATAAATGGTTTGATATATTCATGATGGATCAATCACAAGTTTTGGTCAATTTGCAGAGGCTTTTTACTAGGAGATTCACTACTAATTATTCACACCATAATATAATAGCTTTTTTACTAACCCTCAAGAAGAAACCACAACAGACTCTCAGAGAGTACACCATGGATAGTGGAAAGTGTATAATGAAGTGGAGAATTTCACAAAGAAGTTCATAATGGAATCCTTTAAGATTGTCTAGCCAACATTACACTAGAAATGCAAATCTCACACGGTTTACAACCATTGCAAACCGAATTTGGCATGATTTAAACTCTGTTAAAATCAAATAAATAAAGAAAACGTCTCATCGCATCTTGTCTTTGATGAGGCACCATCATGGTGGTTTACCGAGAATGTAGTGTTGTGTGACACCCTGACTAATTAAATACCGGGTAGCTACTCCTTTATTAAATTAATTCAAAATGCCAAGTTGGTTCAGTTAATAGAATCACTGTCGAAAACATTTAATGATTACTAACCACCTAGTATTTAAAAAGTAAGTTGTCAAATTTTAAATTAAATCTGATTAACATGCGATAAAAGAATTATGAAAGAATATCATAACCATACACCATAAAGTCTCAATAAAGTAACCAACAAATAATAATAAGTCCGGAGGAAAACTCCTCACAACAATCCCACCACTGAAATAAATAAACAGTATATCCTGAATTAATTACATGCCAACAATCTGAATAATTGAAATATGAAATGTCTCGAATAGAAATGGGCGACATGCCCTACAAATGATGAAACTGAATAGAGTCAAGACCAAAGAAGCGTCTACTAGCAAGGCCCTGTAACTTCCACAAACAGCTACAGCTCGTCACCTGAATGGAAATCCTATGCATGGTGTCCTTGTGGCTGGGCACCTAAAAGGTTTTTACAAAAATAGATTTGAAAGCAAACGGGTTAGAGCCCGAAAGTGGAGAGTATTTTAAAAACAGCAAGTGCATTAATAACATTAAAACAATGAATGCAAAATACATGTTAGGACGTTCACTCACATGAAATCCTCACCTCTCGATTAAGTGTGCACTCCTAACGTACCGTACCCATCTAAGTGATATTCATATCCAACTAAACCGTAATAACTTCTAACCTTTCTACTCGATTCACAATTTAAATTCCCAATGTTAACAAATAAATAGATGGCTTTACTCAAACTCGGATTCTCCATTATTAGCAAAACAATTCACAGCAGGTTATCCCCTTTTATCTTTATCAAGGCGTTACTATAATTATTCTCGCATAACAATTCCTTTCCATTTAACCATATTTTATTCACATCATAAATATACAATACGAGCACCCCGAGGCTAAGCTGCGGTATACACATGCTCTACTATCTATCCCGGTACATCACGTACATAAGGATCACGCATTTCGAATCTCTCAGGAATCCTTCTCAGATAACAACAATCACAAACAATGGAGGCGAACACAGTCACATCACATGGGTCACACACATACCTACGCTCCCATGATGAGCAGACTTATTAACTTCCCAATAAGTCCTTCTCTGACCTATGTTCTCGAGGTACCAATCTATATCTCCCCGTAGGCACACAAAGATTAGATGGTCCTAAACGAACGCAACCCTCCCGTGATAGCAAGTATGGTAGGTATGTCATACACATAAGTCATATACTAAGCATTCGCACATCTTAGATATCTCATTATTAATAAAGGTATATTCTACATCCTTATACCATTATTCCAATTTTATACATTTTTAAATCTTTCAATAATATATAATGTAGACTGTCGACACATCTCACGTCATAGTTCCTTGTACTTAAAACCTATCTCAAAGGGGTTACTAAGTCTCCTATTATTCTCACATATAACATCATTATTCTTAAGATCCTTACTTCTGCCCCAAACCTCATTTCATCAAATTATTCAAATTTACTCCTTTAACCCTAATATTATCTCACTTATCGAATTTTATTAGATTTCATAATAATTCCTCAAATTGAATTCTAACGCAGGTACAAATTTTATAACCATACCTACTGGTCTTCCTTAAGTCTAAGGATATTCATAAAATCTCCATTAATAATTTCTAAGGGTTAACATCATTAAAATTTAACTAGGGAAAATATTTCTCATTCTGGGAAGGTCGATCGATCGACCTTGAACATCGCTCGATCGATGGTGGTTGATCGATCGACTGATGAATGTCGATCGATCGATTGCACCAGATAAGTTACGGACTGCTTCGTTACAGTCCTCAAATCGTCCCAAAAATCCATTACAATGCATGAAACTTCATTCTAACGTTATAATATCATCAAATAATCATCCTACAACATTGTTAACGTTCTAAAACAAATTAATCGTCACCCAAAGGCCTTATATAGATCAAAATATCATCAAGAACCCTAGAAATTTAAATAGTCATCAATTTCCCTTAATAAATCCATTTTTGTATCATCAAAGTCGTATTTCTATTAGTATAATCACCCAATAACAATTCTACGTGCAATCCCTATATCACAACCTGAATTTACAACTCCAATTTCATGGGTTTTTATAAATCTCTCAATACAATGCAATTATGTAGATTTCTAAGCATGGAAGAAACATTCGCTTGAAATTAACGTAATTAAACCACTTGCCTCGGATTGTTCTCTGAATTTGATGTTGGATGTTGTATGTTTCTGATAAGCACCCAAAACTGTACATTTTATACCCCGAATAGTTGTATTTTAGTTGCTATTTCTCGACAATATGGGTCTTATGCGCTTAAATGTTTAATATGCAGGTTTAATGCACGTTGCGGTGTTCAAGCGCGTATTTCAAGGCAATTGTGCATTTTAATGGAGCTAAATACCCTTATCTTGTACCCCAAATACCTCTCCCGTACCCTAACCCGAGCCTAAACCTAGCCAAACTTACCCTAAGCCCGTGTGTGTTTTATTTGTGTCCTTTTTATTATTTTTTAGATTTTTAGTTTGAGTCTTTTCTATTTTTAGGATTTATTTTAGATTTATTTTAGAATTTTTAGATTTTATTTTTTATTTTTTTATTTTATTTTTATTAATATAATTTTACTTTATTTTGATTTTGATTAGTTTTTAGTTTAGTCTTATTTTATTAAGATTAGTTTTGGTAGTTTATTTTTTTAGTTTATTAGATTTTATATTTTTAGGACTTTAATTTTCATTTAGATTTTTCATTTTTTTTTATTTCTTTTCTTTTAGTTTTTAATAGCTTAGGATTTTATTTTTAGTTTTAATATTTTTATTTTATTTTTTAGTTTGTTTTATTATTTTCAGTTAGATTTTATTTTTTAGTTTTAATTTTAATTGAGTCATGTTATATTTTTAAGGGTCCAAATGACACACACACACACACTTATCCCTACACCACACACAACTTATCCCACACTTTACTAACCCCTCACCCTCACCCCTTACCATACACCTCACCTACACCTTAACCCCTCCCTACTTCATCTTCTTCCCCATCTTCCACTTTCTCTCTCTCTCTCTTACCCTCACCTCTGTTTCCAGGACCCCCAGCAGCTAAACCGAGGCCCATCGCCGGTGAACCTATCCCTTACCCATTCCCCCACCTGAGCTCAACTCCGGTCCCATCTTTCTCTTTCTCACAGCCCGCCACTGGCGGCGCCGACGCAACCAACCACCATCTCCGGCGGCACCCTCGGCAGTCCCCCTGCGTCAATCCCCACATCAACCAATCTCCGCCGGCTTCCCTTGACCCCGCCTGAGCCCCCTTACCGGCACCGCTGCTGCCCAATCTCGGCCAGCCAACCCGAACCCAACAACCTCCTGCCGAAACCCCGGCGGTGCCCCATTCCCTAGACCCGATTTTAACCTTCCCAAGTCAAACCAAATAACCAACCCAACTTTGCCATTTCCCATTTCCCTTTCTCACGAATTCCACCTGCCATAAATCAAGAACAATCCCAAACCAAAAGCCAAACCAAAAGACCAACTAATTCCCACATGTGCCTAATACCCACTTTTTAACCAACTTGTCCCCATTTTACCATAATACCCCCCAACTAACCACCTTAAGCCATTTTCCCACATTACCCTCAATAACAATCTGATTTTTCCCTCACCTCACACCCTCATGCACATGTTACCTCACCCATTTCCACATGCACTCCCTACCTTTTTACCATTATACCCCTTTGCTCCATTGCATATAAAATGAAGATGAAGACCCATTTGTTGGCTATTCTAGATTAGAGAGCTTTAGATAGAAAATTTAGAGAGAAAATTAGGTAGAGAAAAACACCCTTGTAAATAGTTTTTCATTTTTTATTTTTAGATATTGTGAGATTAAATATTGTTAGAGAATTAATTGAGTGGATAGTTAATTTCATATCATTTGGAAGATCAATTAAGAGGTGTATGCTTCAATTTCAAGGATTGGAGTTCAACATAATCAAAGAGATTTGGTTTGATTGTTCTCTTCCCCTCTTTTATTATTTTATGCCTTTGAATATTAATTTGTCATATTTTATACCATGTTAGGCTAAAACCCCTTTCAAGGGGTGGGGTAAAACCCTTATTTGATGTTATTGTATTTTAATTAGTTTAATTACTTGAAAAATCCCTTTGAATGTTAATTTTAATCCCCCACCCTTAGATTTACGCCTCGAGAGAGGGTAAAAGATTTTCGAGAGAAAATCGAAATTCTAGTGATAATACCCATTTTAGATTCGAACTAGAGATAGGGGTTTCTTAAGTGGGGTATTATCATTTGAATTTCAACTCTAAATTTAATTTCTAAGATTGACATAAATTCTAATTGATCGATCCTAGCGGGTGATTAATTAAAAGGAGTGTTGATCTAATTTTCTAGAGTTGTGAGGTGTTAATTTTAATTTTCTAAAAGATTACTATTCTAATTACACTTGCAACGAGAGTTGATTTGTAATTTTGATATTAATTTGGGAGAATTCAAATAATTAAATTAATTAATTAGAATAACTAAAATTTGTGGTGTAATCCCACTCCTTGATTGTTCTCACAATTATTTTCCTCACTTTATCTTTTATTTTAGTGTTAGACTTTATTTTTCATTTTAGTAAATTTCTAGTTAGTTGTTTAGATTAGTTTAGACCTCACCTCACCCTTTTGTTTTAATATTGAAAAAGCTAAAAAAAATAGAAAAGTGAAAAAGCACAAAAAGAAAATAAAAAGTGAATTACAATTGAATTTGTTCCATGTGCTTTACTCCCTAGAAAGTGGATTGATACCCTTACTTACCGCTACACTTGAGTTTATTATATTTGTAGGTACATAAGGTTTTGATTAGAAAGGGCTTTTCAAGCAACGACACAAATATGCGCAAAAGTCTTTCAATACAATGCAATTATGTAGATTTCTAAGCATGGAAGAAACATTCGCTTGAAATTAACGTAATTAAACCACTTGCCTCGGATTGTTCTCTGAATTTGATGTTGGATGTTGTATGTTTCTCTCTTTTACTCTACAATTTCTCCCAAGGTTGAAGGTTGAAGATGATGGTTATGGTTTTTCTCTTTTGGGAACCTCTCCTAACTTCTCCTATAACTCCCGTAGCCCTATAATTAGTTAAGTGATGGTAATGGGTTAGTGGGTTCCCAAATACCCTATTTTTAATTCCCAAAATTCATTGGTCAAAATTCCCCAAATTCCAAAATTACCAAAATACCCTTTTAACTTGCCGGTGTGGCCCAAAAATGCCCCGGGACCCAAACTAAACCCCCGAATAGTATTTTCTGAGTATTTCGACCCTTCCGGACTCGTGGCGTACTCAAAATGACCATACGGTTGATAAAAATAAAATTCACTTTTTAATTTAAATAGTTACCTTCCTGACGCGACTGTCACGCGCGTCCCAACAAAATTTCCCAAATTGTCGTATTTCAATCTCGCGACAATTTTAATATTTTCAATATTCATATACTGCCATATATACACATTATAATCAAATGCCAACTCACATCTCGTTAGTATTTTATCCGGATTAATTCTCAATTAATTCACATTTAATTTAATTAATTACATAAATAAATAGCCATAAAAGTACGGGGTATTACATACTTCCCCCCTAATAACAGAATTTCGTCCCGAAATTCGGATAAGTAAGGCACACCTGGAAAAATTAGGTATCCTCCAGTATTCAAAACAATTATAAAGAAAAGCCCAAATCACTAAAACCCTCGCTTCACAATAAGCTTGATTAACATGCTTGATACCTTATCAGAATAATCTTCGATAAATGCACCTCACGTTGTGCTCTTATTAAACAACATTCGAATAAAATAGCATGTACATCATTAGCCGCATTATTTTTATTAGTATTGTGAGTCCGCACCTCACTACTAACTCCCGCGTTTATCAAAACTCCAAACTCCCATCCTAGGATGAATCAATAACACATCTGACTACGCTTGTCCATTCCTTGAAATATCCCGACGTTGTGACTTTTACACAATGGAAAACCGCTTCAGCCTGTTGGTGTCACACAAAACTTTGTAAGCACCTTGTCCACCATAAATAGATACGGGTGATTTTCCCCCAACTCTACCATTAGGTAATATCTCCTCCTCATGACTACAATATACCTCACTAGTTATACCTGATTTGGAATTGAAAATATCGTAATGAATCCAAAAAAATTTTCATACAATCCATCAGTCGTTAGTCACCTTGCGCCTGCACCTCGGGTTATAGGTGATACAACCCTCAGTTTGAATCGTTATTTCCCACTACTTATTGTCACCCCACCTAAATGTGGATTTCGGGGATTTCATCCCAGTTCTAAATAATACTACGTCGAACCACGTACCGACATGTTCACTATCTAATAGTGTAAATCATTCAAGTATATAACAATTTGTCTCCTTCTGAACAACATGACTCACGTATTTGAAGGAATTTGTTACCCCTCAAGGAATGTACTAACTTGACTCTTCCATCCCTAGTATCATCGGTTGGATACAAAATTAATTGGTTAATCATCTAACACCCAACCGTTCTACTACTTACTACACCCCTTTAAATGCTGACTTTCCTATAAATGTTCCTTCCCTTTAAGTGATACTTAACGATCCTCTGGTTCTCTTGGCGTATGCCAAAGTTTCGACCCTTACACTTTCTCACCTCTTTGTGAAAATCCGGACTCCTTATACCTTATTAACATTCTCACTCTATTTACTCTTGAGTCACCCTCAACATTCAATTGATCGGAACTCTACTCCAAAGTGCTCATAATAATTTATTCGCCTTCTCAAGAGATATCCTTTTATTAAATGGCTTTCTATTGCCTTTCCTCCAAATTTGAACGTGCTACACTGACTACACATGATATTCACTTACACCTTTTCTTATGACGTTTAATCTCATAAGTAATAATCTCACCCGTCTATGTTCCCTCTTCCTTTGATTTACACTTTAGCAAATCAAGATGTCTACGCCCCTTATAACCCAACCATATGGTTTTTAAACATTATATACGCTTCATACAAATCCCAAACTCTTTATTGTCAATGTAAATACAACGGTGCTATACCACTTGGGCGTTCTCAATCGCTTCTGAATTAGAAATCCTAAATACTTCTTAACCTCAATGCATCCTTCAACCTGCCGAAATAAAACCAAAATTTTCAGTACTTCTTCACCACACCACCAGCTCTACTGATCTTATATCGTAATTTTCCTAACTAACTATTTTCGTAATTATCGAGGGATTCCAAATTATGGACGAATGGTTAAATATCCCCCAACTACCAACCTTAAGCTAGGTTTCATGCGTGGGATGTCTCGCAAAGCGAAATCCAAACAAGGAACCCCCCCGATACACTACTACCTAACCTTGTCGGTCATCGAGATTTATTAAGCCCTCAGTCCATAACACATACCCCTATGTTCCCATCTCTTAACAACAAAGTTACATCTCCTTTCTCAATTTAACTTAAACAAAGAACTCTTTTCGAAAGACACTTTTCTTGACATTGATGGTAATCACATTCCATATACACTATGCAATTATACTCGAGGCACTCAAAATCCTGTCCCCAGGTACACAACTATGAGTATAAACTCCCAGATCTCTAAATGGCGATAAAATAATGCACTATACTTATTACGACATCCTGAGTGTTAATTACAATAACCAGCTAAACCGTTTTGCTAACTAGTAAATAAATTACATACTAATCATATCATTTAAATCTCTGCGCATACTAGGATTAAGTATCCGAGACCATTATGCCTTTGAAATCACAGCAATATTTATATATATATATATACATATATACAATAGTACAATTTTGAGCCCCGCCCTCTCACACATGGGGCCTCTCCAGAACCAAAACATTCTACCCCAAGGTAGTAACTTCGATAAACTTGTAATACCGGCACACTACCGGTACAAATATATAAAAACACAATTTGGATAATATCATACTTGTATAATACATCACTAAAACGAGTAATTTCAATCAATCAATCATGTATTGCTATCAATATACCCATTCATCCTATACGGATAATAATACAAGGAACCCCACACTATCAGCGAAAAATGTTCACATAAAAAAAATTGCCGATACTCACTAAACTCAACTCTCAAGCAAAAGTGACAATAACAACAATAACCATTGTAGTAACCTGTTTATATCACAACCAACATGCAACATCATCTGAGGATATAACTCCTACTTCCATTCTGATAATCGTCCTGGCTGCTCTAATGGTTTCTGGTCTTAACACCTGTCCGTACCACACCAAATATTTCAATAACTATGGCCCTTGCCAAGCCTAATACCTTTATCCCTACACTTGCGTCGGGAAACATTTATAATGTATGGGTTTTCACTCCCACAAAGTACCTCTACACATACTCCACTTATTTCTGGTCACCCTGACCATGCTAAAGTGGTCCTTTCCTCGGACGTTGGTAGTCTCAGCTCTAAAGACTATCTCCATTGTTCCCTTAAGATGTACCTAAGGAACACACTACTAGTTTTCCACCTCTCTTACTGAGATTACCATCGCTCGGTAGAAATTCCGCTATCGAATTATTTTAACGGTTTCTTCGTTGGGTCTTCCTCCTTGTGGTGTTTCTCCAACACCCTTTTCCCAGTCTTATTCTATAAAAATTCTTCGATTTTTGTATCTCCCTACCCAAGGGAACATTTACCTCCAAATTTACACCATGCAATATTATTACTCTCTGTATTTATCATCCAAGCAGAATTCCCCATAAGAGCTAACAATTATTCTTGTATGTAGATTCTCCCTTTAACATCCTCTTGTCTATACCACCTTCTCCATCCGGTGTAAGGTTCGCTACAACATTAAATTTCTACTCACAATTTGACCCCTGTTTGGCCCTCTTATGTGAGTTCAGAATAACATTCGCCTTTCAACCTGAACATCTGATGAAGGAACTTATGGCCAAACCATACGTGTACACCCTCTCGACATCACATTCCACTTTTAAGTGGGTTGCTTGTTTCTCACCATTGAATCTCCGCTCTTACGAGTCAAGGAAAAATTTCTCCAAATTTTTTTTTACTTTCAATTGGTCATATCCTGACATATGTCCAAGCCTTTGGATTCATTGCGTTCGTTTGGCTAGCACATTCCGTCATCGCCTTTCGAGTATTGCTACTGCTGGTTCTCTTCAATGTTACACCTAACTCTTTCTCTCCCATTCCAACCTTGTTGGATGTGTCTAATTTGACCCCATTCCTACTATAGCTGTACCCGAAAGTCTCAAGTCGCGCTGTAGCCTTCTATATTATCCAGGACTTTCGTGCCATAATATCGGTGACTTCAACTACGGTCATCCTTATTTAAATAATTCAATTAACCTCAATATATATTTGCCTCCTGTTGTTCACCCAACTGTCTTCGCCTGACGTACTACATTGTTCGGCACACGAATACACCCGATCGAAATATGATTCGCTATCATATACAGCATAGCAGGAGAACGAAATTTTACTAAAGGAATCAACAATCCTAAACATAAGGCTCTATATCAAAGAAAGTTACGCTGGAAGCATAATAGGCCGCACAGATCCCTAAGGACACTAGAACCTGATGCTCTGATACCACCTGTGACACCCCGACTAATTAAATACCAGGTAGCTACTCCTTTATTAAATTAATTCAAAATGCCAAGTTGGTTCAGTTAATAGCATCACTGTCGAAAACATTTAATTATTACTAACCACCTAGTATTTAAAAAGTAAGTTGTCAAATTTTAAATTAAATCTGATTAACATGTGATAAAAGAATTATGAAAGAATATCATAACCATACACCATAAAGTCTCAATAAAGTAACCAAAAAATAATAATAAGTTCGGAGGAAAACTCCTCACAACAATCCCACCACTGAAACAAATAAAACAGTATATCCTGAATTAATTACATGCCAACAATCTGAATAACTAAAATATGAAATGTCTCTAATAAAAATGGGCGACATTCCCTGCAAATGATGAAACTGAATAGAGTCAAGACCAAAGAAGCGTCTACTAGCAAGGCCCTCTAACTTCCACAAACAACTACAGCTCGTCACCTGAATGGAAATCCTATGCATGGTGTCCTTGTGGCTGGGCACCTAAAAGGTTTTTACAAAAATAGATTTGAAAGCAAATGGGTCAGAGCCCGAAAGTGGAGAGTATTTTAAAAACAGCAAGTGCTTTAATAACATTAAAACAATGAATGCAAAATACATGTTAGGACGTGCACTCACATGAAATCCTCACCTCTCGACTAAGTGTGCACTCCTAACGTACCGTACCCATCTAAGTGATATTCATATCCAACTAAACCGTCATAAGTTCTAACCTTTCTACTCGATTCACAATTTAAATTCCCAACGTTAACAATTAAATAGATGGCTTTACTCAAACTCGGATTCTCAATTATTAGCAAAACAATTCACAGCAGGTTATTACTTTTTATCTTTATCCAGGCGTTACTATAATTATTCTCGCATAACAATTCCTTTCCATTTAACCGTATTTTATTCACATCATAAATATACAATACAAGCACCCCGAGGCTAAGCTGCGGTGCACACATACTCTGCTATCCATCCCGGTACATCACGTACATAAGGATCACGCATTCTGAATCTCTCAGGAATCGTTCTTAGATAACAACAATTACAAACAATGGAGGCGAACACAGTCACATCACATGGGTCACGCACATACCTACGCTACCATGATGAGCAGACTTATTAACTTCCCAATAAGTCCTTCTCTGACCTATGTTCTCGAGGTACCAATCTATATCCCCCCGTAGGCACACAAAGATTAGATGGTCCTAAACGAACGTAAACCTCCCGTGATAGCAAGTATGGTAGGTATGTCATACACATAAGTCATATACTAAGCATTCACACGTCTTAGATATCTCATTATTAATAAAGGTATATTCTACATCCTTATACCATTATTCCAATTTTATACATTTTTAAATCTTCCGATAATATATAATGTAGACTGTCGACACATCTCACGTCATAGTTCCTTGTACTTAAAACCTATCTCAAAGGGGTTACTAAGTCTCCTATTATTCTCACATATAACATCATTATTCTTAAGATCCTTACTTCTGCCCCAAACCTCATTTCATCAAATTATTTAAATTTACTCCTTTAACCCTAATATTATCTCACTCATCGAATTTTATTAGATTTCATAATAATTCCTCAAACTGAATTCTAACGCAGGTACAAATTTTATAACCATACCTACTGCTCGTCCTTAAGTCTAAGGATATTCATAAAATCTCCATTAATAATTTCTAAGGGTTAACATCATTAAAATTTAACTAGGGAAAATATTTCTCATTCTGGGAAGGTCGATCGATCGACCTTGAACATCGCTCGATCGATGGTGGTCGATCGATCGACTGATGAATGTCGATCGATCGATTGCACCAGATAAGTTACGGACTGCTTCGTTTTGCAGTCCTCAAATCGTCCCAAAAATCCATTACAATGCATGAAACTTCATTCTAACGTTATAATATCATCAAATAATCATCCTACAACATTTTTAACGTTCTAAAACTAATTAATCATCACCCAAAGGCCTTATATAGATCAAAATATCATCAAGAACCCTAGAAATTTAAATTGTCATCAATTTCCCTTAATAAATCCGTTTTTGTATCATCAAAGTCGTATTTCTATTAGTATAATCACCCAATAACAATTCTATATGCAATCCCTATATCACAACCTGAATTTACAACTCCAATTTCATGGGTTTTTATAAATCTCTCAATACAATGCAATTATGTAGATTTCTATGCATGGAAGAAACATTCGCTTGAAATTAACGTAATTAAACCACTTGCCTTCGATTGTTCTCTGAATTTGATGTTGGATATTGGATGTTGCTCTCTTTTCCTCTACAATTTCTCCCAAGGTTGAAGGTTGAAGATGATGGTTATGGTTTTTCTCTTTTGGGAATCTCTCCTAACTTCTCCTATAACTCCCGTAGCCATCTAATTTGTTAAGTGCTGGTAATGGGTTAGTGGGTTCCCAAATACCCTATTTTTAATTCCCAAAATTCATTGGTCAAAATTCCCCAAATTCCAAAATTACCAAAATACCCTTTTAAGTTGTCGGTGTGGCCCAAAAATGCGCCGGGACCCAAACTAAACCCCTGGCTATTTTTTTCTGACTATTTTGACCCTTCTGGACTCGTTGGCGCACTCAAAATGACCATACGGTTGAATAAAATAAAATTCACTTTTTAATTTAAATAGTTACCTTCCTGACGCGACTGTCACGCGCGTCCCAACAAAATTTCCCAAATTGCCATATTTTCGTCTCGCGACAATTTTAATATTTTCAATATTCATATACTGCCATATATACACATTATAATCAATTGCCAACTCACATCTCGTTAGTATTTTATCCAGATTAATTCTCTATTAACTCACATTTAATTTAATTAATCCCATAAATAAATATCCGTAAAAGTACGGGGTATTACATGTTGCCAGAGTCGGAGAGTTTAGACATGAGTATGTGAGATGTAATGACCGGAGATTGGTCGTTAAGCTGCCATGACCATAGGTGGGCAGTGCCAAATGAGAAGTTTGCAAAAGAAAAAAAGATAGCTATTGTAGGAAGTGGTCTCTTTGGTCCTTCCTAGATCGGACTAGCTTCGTAGTTTCGTGGATTCGAACGAAGTGGTTCCAACGAACCGGGTGCAAAAATTACTTTTATATTGTCTAAAGCCTGCTCATATTTGACAATCCGACATGTTTTTAGCACAATATAAAATTGTGGTAAGAAAGGGATGCATGGCAAAACGTCATTAGCCCTCGCTTCATGGTGGTCCCTTTTCATTTTGTTAATTGTAATGTGACACGTGTGCAAAAATAAGTTCACCATGTGTCATTTATGGCATGCTTTTTGAACAATTCCAAGAGTGCCAAATTTTATTAAAATTATGTGGAACATTTTTGGCACGATTTTAAACCGTGCCAAAATTTCCTAGTTTTGAAAATAATGATTTATGATTTTCAAAACAGTTAGGAGAATCAGTGTGACACTCTGACTAATTAAATACCGGGTAGCTACTCGTTTATTTAAATTAATGCAAAATGTCAAGTTGGTTCAGTTCATAGCATCATTGTCGAAAATATTTAATTAATTACTAACCACCTAATATTTAAAATAGTAAAGTGTCAAATTTTAATGTTTAAATTAACCATCAACAAAATAAATTAAATCACCATCCAACCATCACATGAACAATCTCATAAGGTAATCAACATAATGAAATAACTGATGTCGGGAGTAAACACTCCAATAATAGTATCAATGTAAAATAAACTAAATACAATAGTCTGAATAAATAAAATCCAAAAACTGAAATAAAATGAAAGTCTAAAACTGTTGTCTCTGAATAAAATGGGCAACAGTCCCTAACTGGAACAAATGACTCCCAAAAGAAGCAAAGATATTTGTGGAGGCATCTAGTAGTGAGATCATGTAACTTCCACAGCAGCTACAACACATCAATGGAAATAGATTTGAAAGCAAACGGGTCAGGGCCCGAACTGCAAATATTTTGAAAACAGCAAGTGTTTAAATTACAATATTAAACATATTAGTCGCATGCCCTCACTTGAGATACTCACCCTTCAACTATTGTGCACGCCTAATGCATATTTTAAATTCCACCTATTTATACCATTGTCTGACTAGTCTATTTTACCCAAATCCAAACGGTTCTTACTTTAGATGACACCTATATTATTCAAATAACTTGTAGTCATAACTCACGCATTCATTAATCAAATTACTTATCTCAAGTATTAGTTAAGTTCACAATATTCTTAACCCTTTTAAATCTCTTAGTCATTCGCATCTACTAAGTAACAATGAATCAGTCGCAAGTACATATATAAGTCACTCTAATTACATGTATACATATATGGCACCCCTGGACTAAGCTGCGATGAACGCATACTCTGCTATCGAACCCCGGTACATCACGTACCTAAGGATCACCTGTTTCGAATCATTCGGGAACCATCTCAACACAAATCACACATATTGGAGGTGAATATAGTTCACGTACCCATGGGTCACGCACATACCTACGCTCCCATGGTCTGTTAACTTATCAACTCACAAATAAGTCATTCACACGCCTATGTTCTTAAGGTACCAATCCAAATCCCCCCGAAGGCACACAAAGATAAGATGGTCCTTTCCCAAAAATCAACCTCTCGTGATAGCAAGTATGGTAGGTATGTCAAACACACAATCATCCATATACTAAGTATCCACACAACTTCGGTAATCATCATATTAGTATAGGCATATTCCATCCCTATATCGTAAGTCTCACACATATAATAATATCATCCCATTTATTCTACACAATAGGATTAGCGCGATAATTCTCTTCGTATAGTTCCGAGTACCTACACTATCCCAAAAGATTACTAAGTCTCCCGCTAGTCACTAAGGTTATCTCAGTAATTAAAGTTCCCTTTTTCAGTCTTTAACCTTAAGTTATAGTTGGGGAAAAATATATTTAGGTTCTCAGAACTTCCAATCGTATCTCACTAGTCGGAGATTTGTAAGTTTACCACCTAACCTCAATTCAATCTAATAATTTTTCGAGCTTCAAATACCACCCTGCTAGTCTTCCCTAAGTGAAAATATGTTTAATCAATCATCATTAAAGAGTTCTAAAGGTTGGAAGTTACTCAATTATTTAAAGGGAAATATTTCACTTTTTCCAGAGAGGTCGATCGATCGAAGAAATGGGTCGATCGATCGATATTCTTGGGTCGAGCGATATATCAAGTAGTCATCTGCCCAAAATGCCTTTAACAATTACGGTTTCCACCATTTTTACACCTCCAATTCTCCATTACAACATCCCAAACTCCCAAATAAGAATACTAAACATTAAACCAACCTAACTACACTAGTTTTAACGCTCAAGATTCATCAAAACATCACAAAATATCGATTTCTAGGATCAAAAGTCACGAATATTACTACAACACTAATTCTTCCATATATCTTCAAAAATCTTCAAAAATCTCACTTTAATTTAGCGATTTCCTAACTCTTAATTTGTAAATTCGTTCATTTAATAATTCAAGGAGATCCACTACATACAAATCTATCCAAGTTTAATAAATTAGTCTCCAATTTCACATTATTACAATTTATTCATAATTTATCTTCAAATCTAAACTATCATGTAAAATATATGACTTAAATCATTGCAAGATAAATCCCTTGCCTAGAAAATAAAGATTCTGATCCTTGAAGCAGATGGTATGGGAGTGATCCTCTCTTTTCGATCTTGGTTCTCCTTTGGGAACTTCCTTCTCTTCCTCTTTAATGGTTGTTTATGATTTTTGGTCATGAAACCCTAAGGGACTTAAGTGTTGGCTGATATAATCAGTCTAAAATTCGTGGGTAACTATTCCTCAAAAAGTCGAAATGACTCAAATACCCTCCTGGGTTGCTTGCTAGGCCAAAAATGCCCTGGAACTCAAACTAAACGCCTGGTAAGTGTTTTCTGACTATCTCGATCCTTAGAGACATGTTGGTTCACTCAAGATGACCATACGGATGATATAAAAATAATTTACTTTTAAGTCCATTAAATTAGTTCCTGACACGACTTACACGCGTGTCCCAACTTTATTTCCGAAATTTACGTATTTATAACTCGGGACAATATTAATAAATTCATTATTCATAAATTACCATATTCACTCAGTAATATTCTACATTATTAATATAATCAAATACTAACTCTCGTCTTACTAGTATTTAAATCCGAATTAATTTTCAATTATTTATCCCATTTAATTCAATTAATCCCAAAAATAAAATCAATAAAAATAGGGGGTATTACAATCAGCAATTGCAAACATAAAAAATTATTAATAATAGACTAATATATATATTAGAAGTCATAATATTTCACAAACAAAAATAAATTCGACATAGTTTATGTTTTTTTAACTAACTAAAAAACTGTTAAGATAGAACAAGCTTAAACATGGACCTAAAATACAATATGAATATCACAAAGACCATGACAACGATAATAGATCATGTAAGTCATCCCCTGATGTCAACAACAATTATAAATCATCCAACCTCAAATATCAAAGAAAACATGAACGTGTCTATGCATAATAGTTTCTCAATACGATGCTCTAGGAAACCATTGACTTGTTCATATGTTGGGGGATAAATGTTAGTGCTGAAATATTATTTTGTCATTCATAGAAACCAGTTCTTTCGATTCTATTTAGTTTATGTAGTAGTTTAGGATCCATTTAAGCTTTTGTGTGCTTTACTTAACATACAAATACATAGCTAAGGGTCAATTTTTAGAAAACACTATGAAACCTTGAGCTTTAATGGTAAATTATGTGTTCCTGACTTTGAACTAGTTTTGAAGTGGGAATAATTATCCTTTGACCTGTAGGAACTCAACCATAATGTTTAATTTGATTATAATATACCTGCATATCTCAAACTCGAGTTTTTTTATTTCCGCAATTAAAATTTCAAAGTTAAAACTCTCTTTGTATACTATGAATTAAAACCTCACATCAAAACCATTTTGTTCCAAATTCACACAAAAACAAAACCATATCACCATCATGGTTCGAATTTCACTTTAACTCTACAAATATAGAACTGAATAATTTGGAGTACACATGAAGGCATGTGTTACCGTAGCTCCCATTGTCTCTAATGGTTTCTTAATGGAATTCTCATCAGTTTAGCTGATGAGGATGAAGCCAGGAGTCTAGGTTCTAGTCCTTGGAAAGTATTAGTTGAGGTTTAAGTTCACTTTCTATGTTTTTCCAAACTTTAGAGGGATTTGTGTAACTTTCAAAATTTAGTGAGGTAATATTAAGGGCTAGTTTGTAATTTAAGGTGGATATGAAGTTAAGTATGGAAAACAAATTGGGTTTATAACTCATTTAGAAAGTTTAAAATTCAAATAAAGACATTAGGGGATAGTTTGTAATTTTTAAAACTTTCAGGTTACTTTATAATTTAGATTTTTCTAAGGCTCTTTTAGTTAATATACTAGTTTTTTAGTTTCAAGAATTTCTCAGTAGGGTAAGGTTATCAATTACTTAAAATTATGTGTACAAACGTATATGATCAAAACCTAGATGAGTTATCATTTTTCGAATCTTACAATTCTCCTTACAAAAAAAAATCGACCTCAAAATTACCTTCAAATATTTTAGGCTATTATTATTTCAAAATTACCTTCGAATATTTCTTCATTAGGGGAATGGTTATGGTGCAAAGACTTGGATCTTCCATATCTAAATGTCTAAGAGGCCTTTCTTCAAAGTTTTGATTAGGTTGGATTGAAACTCCTTCCCGTGATATGACGTGATTTGGAGCAGGAATATAATTTCAAAGTTGACAGACATGAAACACACTATGAATTTGTGAAAATCTTGGGTAAAGTTAATTGATGAGCTATAAGTTTAATACGTTCAATAATGGTAAAGGGTCTGATATATCGTGGTGCAAGTTTTCCTTTTTTTTTTAAATCTTATAATTTCCTTCCTGGGTGAAAGTTTTAAGAAAACTTGATCTCCTTCTTTAAACTTTAAGGGTTGCCTGCGGTTATCTGCGTAGCTTTTCTGTCAGCTTTAGGCTTCATGTAGCTTTTCCTTGATCAAGATTATTTTCTCAATAGTCTTTTTTATTATTTCGAGTTCGAAAATATAATTTTCCCCTAATTCATTCTAGCAGAGTGGAGTGCGACATGGTCTTTCATATAGTGGTTTGGTAGCTATTATTATAAGAAAATTTGACTAAAGCTAAATGATCGCTCCAGTTTCCTATGAAATCCAGTATGCATGCGTGTAGTATATCTTCGAGTGTTTGAATTAAGCATTTAGATTGTCCATTTTTCTGAGGATGGAAAGTAGTGCTAAAAAGAAACTTGGTACCCATGGATTTTTGTAAAGCTTGATAAAAGTGTCCTGCAAATCATGGGTCACGATCGGATATGATAGACAAAGGTTCTCTTTGTAATCTAACGATTTCCTGTATATAAAGAGTATTGAGTTTTTAAAATAAATTTAGAGTGCGTACTTTAAGAAAATATTCTGGTTTAGTTAGTCGATAAATGATTACCCAAACCGAGTTGTATCCTTGGGCTGTTAGGGGTAGTCAATTCACAAAGTCCATTGTAATGTGATTCCATTTCAAGGCTGTAATTAGAAGAGGTTGTAATAATCCATCGGGGTATTGGTGTTCGATTTTAACTAGTTGATAGGTTAGACATTTGGAAATAAAAGTTCTAATTTCTTACTTCATTCCTGTCCACCAATAATTCCTTTTAAGGTTATGGTACATCTTGTTGTTGCATGGATGTATGGTAAACATGGAATCATGACATTATCGCTTGAGTTATTCTTTTAACGTGTCATTATAAGGTACACATATTCGATTTGTAAATTGTATTCCATTTGCAGTATGATATGTTCAATCCTTACTGGTTTTTCGATTTTAATGTTCTCATGCAGGGAGTTAAGAAAATCATCCATGAATTGATGCTCTGTTATCCTTTTGTGTAGTGATGGATAATCCATGATTTTGCAAAGAATAATAGTAGTTTCACTTTGCAGATTATAGTCATCAAGAGTAGTTATGTTTTGGTAAGAAACCATTCCGGCTGATCTTCCATTGATTTTACGGCTTATGGTATCTACTAATACATTAAACTTTTACCTGATGGTATTGTAATCTGAACTTATAATCTTTCAAGTATTCAATCCATCTTCGTTGTTGTAAATCTAGATATTTCTAGGAAAATATTTACTTCAAACTTTTGAAATACAAAAGAGTTAGAATGTTTCTCCGTACAAGTAACATCGCCAAATCTTTAATTGAAAGTCTATAACGGCTAATTCTAGGTTGTGAACTAGGTAATTCCACTAGTGAATTTTTAATTATCAAGACCCGTATTCTATTACCTTCCCTAACTGCATGAGTACAAAACCTAACCCTTAGAGATACGTGTCGGTGTATACATCATAACTATCATCGTTGGATGATATAGTGAGTATGGGGGTAGTAGTTAAGTGTTACTTCAAAGTATGAAATGCTTGGGTACATTCCTGATTCCACTTGAAGCGTACATCTTTTATATTTATCGTCATGAGAGGTAATGCAATGGTGGAGAATCCTTTTAAAATCTTCGATAATATCCGGCTAATTCGAGGAAACTATAAACTTTCATTACTGTATTGGGTTGTGGCCATTCAATAACAGGGGCAATTTTCCCTGGATTTACCTTGATTTGGAGTTCAATAATGACATATCTTAGAAACTTTACTTCTTTCATCAGAAATTCACATTTACTTTTTTTAGCATACAACCGATGACTTCGTAATGTTTCTAGCACTATATGTAAATGACTCTCATGGTCCTGTTCGTATTATGAGTATACTAAGATATCGTCAATGAACACGATTACGAATTGGTCCAAAAAGGTTGGAATACTGGGTGCATTAAATCCATAAATGTTGCTGGAGCATTAGTAAGTCCGAAAGACATTACCAAGAATTCAAAATGTCCATACTAAGTTGTAAATGCTATTTTTGGTATGTATTCCCCTTTCACTCGTAACTGATGATACCCTTATTTTAAGTCAATTTTTGAGAATACCCTTACACCTTGTAGTTGATCAAATAAATAGCCTATCCTGGTTAACGGATATTTATTTTTTTATAGTAACCTAATTCAATCTATAGTAATCGATACATAATCGAAGCGATCCATCTTCCTTTTTCACAAGTAGAACTGGGGCACCCCACGGTGATGTATTTGGTGTAATGAATCCTTTGTCTAGTAATTTGTCCAATTGAGTTCTAAGCTCTCGTAATTCAAAGGGGGGCATTTTATATGGTGGAATGGAAATAGGAGAAGTGGTGGGGAAAAGGTTGATTACAAACTCGATTTCCCTAGATGGAGGAATACCGAGTAATTTTTTAGGAAATAATTCTTCATAATTATCAAGAATTGAAAGAGAATATGAATAGATATCCGAAGTATTCCCTGAACATTTCCCCTGGAATTCACACTTGTTAATTTTAGAAATTTCTAAAAATCACCTTTCTTGAGTAATAATTAATGTGGGCATTGTTTCTTGATAATGAATTTTTTCCAATGATGAAGCTGAATCCTACTATATCTAAGACTATTAAGTCTACGACAATAATACCTGCATCAAGTTTCACTTCATAATTTTTGCAAACTATGTATGTTCTTGCGATAATACGGTAGTCATACTTATGGCTATCCAGTAATCTAATATAGAGGGAGTAAGATTTAGTAAAATTATAAATGTAAAACTAATAAGCAAATGAGATGATCTTGAATCAATTAGTATATGAGCTGTAATACTATTAAAAGAGATATTACCTTTAATAACATCATCACTATAACATTATGTCAGAAGAGAAAAAGTTCGTCCTTGGGTTGTATTACCTGGCATTGGTCCTTTGTTGTTTAGATTCCCTGGAGGTGAATTATATGTTGCTTTTCCTCGAGGGACTGGGGGTCTCCCTAAAGTTTGCTGGGGTTCGGTGTTCCTTCCTAAGTTCATAATTGTTCGTTGGTTAAAGTTGGGTTTGCAAAGCTTGGGGCATTGGGTTCTAATGTGTCCCGGAGCATTATACTCGTGGCAATGAAATAAGGCACCATTGTTTCAATGATGGATTTGAATATATGCTCAACCCTTGTTTTTTCTAATGTAGGACAATTTCTGATTGGACTGTTCGGTGAACGATTATTGAAGATATTGTGAGAAATTAGGGCAATGGTTTTAAAACTTCCACTTGGGGATGGGTTTTTTCGATGAGATTTGCTACCGCAATCATTCTACTAAACTCTCGAATATGTAAGGGGATAAGAGAGGTCTTGATACTGGCTTTTAGTCCACGATCAAAATGTTTTTATTTCTTAGTATCTATGCTTATATATTCCTGGGAATAATGAGAAAGTTCCATAAATCGCGCTTCAGATTGTGCACGATCATATTTTGTTATTGCAATCCCATAAATTCCACAATCAGTTGGTCACACAAGGATTTTAAAAAATAATTTTTGAAGAATGTGCCCTGACCATGTTAAATTCAATGCTTTCTGTATGTCTCATTGATTTCCACCAGTGGTCGGACTCACCTTTGAATAGGTAGGTGGCTAAGTCTACTCGAAGTGCTGGGGATATTCCCACTGCATTTTTTACTTTTCATGTTTGTCAAAACCAACGCTCGGCTTCAGATGCTCTAGGTTTCTTGTGAAATGTCGAGGGTCGTTTGACGAATACTTCTGCTCCTAGCATAGGCAAAAGATTTGGATGCGCTTAGTTTAACATTGTGAGTTCTTGAAGATATTGGGATATATTATCGATAGATGTGGGTGACTTTGTTCTAGTCATTTCCGATCATGTTGCGGTTGGTGTTGGCATATTGGCCATGCGTGTTCTTAACACCCTATAGGAATAAGTAAAAAAATTAAACAATAACATATAAAAAAAGTGTGTTATGGCAAACTTAGTTATATTATTAGACTTTTTAAACAAGTACAATTGATTCCTAAGCACATAAAACCTCAGGATTCTTGCCTAACATACTAGTCTTTGAAAATTAAACTACTTAGGTTACAACAATTGTCACACCATATTAGTTGTTAATGTAACACCCCATTTTGCCTTCCACCTCCCTTTCTCACACTACAGTCGCACATACTCTTACGAGTTTATTTATATACTATTCTTGTGTCCGGTTTAAGGTTTTTATGCCACTTATGGTACTAGCTGCGTTTCTTCCTCCATTCTTCTTCAAAACCTTCAGTACTTGATCCGGATGACGAAGTGGTAGCATCGAGACATGGTAATTATGGTAAATAGTCATCAGGAGATACTCGTGGAGTTGCACGTATTTCATTTGTCGATGTTGAGTTCCATGCCAAATGAATTGCTTGTTAGAAAAATTCTTCGCCTTTAGCAAATTGATGAGCATGCTTCATCACCTTTTCCTTACCCATCAATAGAGAAGTCAACAAGTGATACTTTATGTACGAGATTGAAATTGATGACTCTCGATCGATATCTTGTCTTTTGTTACATTATTTATTATATGCTTGATCCCGAACGGTTTGGATTAACTGGGCCTGATTAAGTCCATCGGGGTTTAGATAAATATTGTCCCATGCATTCATGGCTACAAGCTAATTATTACAATCGACATAATCTAAAGAAGTTACGAAAACTAAAATAATTATATTTTCAAAATAATTCTCGTAGAGGAGTAATAATCTTGGTGCTCACTCCGATACCATGTTGTCACATCTCGAATTTTCGGGGTGTTTAAGGAATTAGGTAATAAATAAAAGACTTGAAATAAAATATAAATAAGGTAATAAAGGTCATTATTACATTATACTAGTCACAATGAGGCATTTTATTCATCACATGCATACTAGGGTTGTTCTACATTACATATTGAAACTAAAAAAGGAAAAGAAAGAAAAATACAACATATGACTAGTACAATGAGAAGCTATAACATGATGCTACAATACGAAGTTACATTAGCTTATAAGTAGAAACATATGAAATTATAACGGGTTTTTCGAAACCGCTACTGATTTTTCATGAGTAAATGATTTCTAGAGATACACGAGAGGATCATTATGATTTGCGGGTTGGGGAAATTGTAGCCTTCGTTATATCTTGCGTCCATTAGGAGTATTAAAATTATAAGAAAAAATTTCTCAGTAGATAATTCTTATCATATATAGTTTTTGAAAGAATCAGAATAAGGATTAGTAATATCAAGAGTATCATGACAATTAAGATTCAAGAGTTAATGTGATATGGCATAAAAATATAGAATGATATTTGCTACAACTAGAAATATCAATTCTAGAGCTGGTTATCGACTGTGGATGGTTTCTAAACAAATAACCCATAATTATCCATTTAAAGGCTTTAGGGAAATAGCCAGACATACAACAAGTCTATCCAAATAAATTAGAGATAATCAATACAGATAATTGGAGATAAATTAACCGTGCTAAGTCAATCATATACATTCTTTATGGTAGAAATATCAAGGCCCTCAATCACCCGAGTCCTACAATCCAAATAATACAATCGTGGGTATCATGAAAGATTATTCCCTGCTCATAATGTATGCTATAATCGAACCGGGTAAAACTTCATCATATGAAATAATATAATTTGAATAAAATCAGCATTAAAATATGAATCAATCATACGTAAATGGTTGAACTACTCATACGAGTTCATCAATGAGGATATGATATACTGGGTTTATCACATGTTGATATCAACAAAGGGCGTACATAATAGCATTTTGTGAAATTAATACTGAATAAGAATAACGTACTTGTTTGTAAGGATTTCAAAATATGTTCCGTTAGTTTAGGGCAGGGGTCCGTGAAAGTCTGAAATAGAAAAAAATATTAAGTGAGGTTGGATTTTAAATTATTTTCACACTTTAGCCATTGAAGTTTTTCAACTTCTGAATTTCCATCCAGAATTTTTTCTACTTATTTTTGAGACCTTAGGAGAAAAAATTCTATTACCACTAAATGTAAAAACCCATGGAAGTATAAGAAATAAATTAAAATATTATTTATAGACTAAAATCCTAAAAATTATGTATACGCGATTTATATATTTTTTTTATATCGTATACTCTTTAAAACCCCGCCTTACATCATTTCTTTAATTCTAGACTTTCACGGATCCCTGCTGTAAGACAACAAAACATATTTTGAAGGCCTTAAAAACAAGTAGGTTATTCTTAATTTGGTATTAATTTCACAAAATGCTATTCTGTACGCCTCTTATTGATATCACCATGTGATAGAACTTGTATATCATATTCTTATTAATGAACTCATTGGAATAGATGAACCGTTGGCGTATGATTGATTCAGATTTTAATGTTGATTTTATGAAAATCATATTATTTCATATGATGCACTTTTACCCGGTTAGATTATAGCATACATTATGATCACAGAATAATCTTGCGTTATACCCAAGGTTGTATTATTTGTCTAGTAGGACTCAGATGATTGAGGGCCTAGTACCTGGTACCATATGAAATGTCTAGGATTGACTTAGCATGGCTACTTTATCTCTAGTTTTTTGTCTCCATGTTATTTGGTTTGAGTTATTGTACGTATGACTATTTCCCTAAAGCCTTTAAATGGATAGTTATAGGTTATTTGTTTAGAAATCGCCCACATTCGTTAACCAGTTCTAGCCTTGATATTTCTAGTAGTAGCAAATATCATTCTATATGTTTATGCCATCTCACACTAACTATTGAATCTAAATTGTTATGATACTCTTGATATTACTAATCCTTATTTTGATTCTTTTAAAACTATATAGGATAAGAAATATCTATTGAGAATTTTTTTCTTATATTTTTGAAATTTTCGATGGACCTAAGACATAAAGAAGGCAGCAATTTCCCCGACCCCGCAAATCATAACGTATCCTCTCGTATAGCTGTAGCAATCATTTACTCATGGAAAATCTTTAGTGGTTCCGGAAACCCATCATAATTTCATATGTCTACTTATAAGCTGATCTAGCGTCATGTTGTATCTTCACATTGTACCCGTTATATGTTCTATTATTCTTTCTTTTCCCTTTCCAGTTTCATTATCTAATGTAAGAACAACCCTAGTATACATGTAATGAATAAAGTGCCTCATCACTATGACTAAAATGATGTAGTAACAACGTTTCTTATCTTATTTATATTTTATGTCATGTCTTTTATTTATTAATTAATTCCTTAGACAACCCAAAAACCCAGGATGTGACATGCTTATAATACGGCAACACTTAATAGCCGTACGGGCCATTGGGAGACTCACCTCGATGGATTCATCACCGAGTATAGAGAGGGTCGTCAAGTGGACCATAATGACTATCGACGTGACATGAGTATGATCATGCGGCTTTAATCGCATATGTACCGCTTGAATATGGGTCTGGACGTACAATTGCTAGATTATATTTATGACCCATATGCCCGCGATCCCAATGCCTCGGGCCCCTCTCATTATCTTTTATGGACGTGCATTTTCTGGTATTATGTAGTTTCCTCATTTTTTATGGATGTATCTTTTTAAGGAACTATGTAATCATGCTCTCTTTCTTAATGTTACGGTATTTGAGTTCATTATTGTCCAATTTCCTTTTAAATATTTGTTTGTTTTATTCTTGCAGTCTTCTATTCTTTTTTAGATTTAAGTCCTCTTGATTGAGGGCAATGCAAAACTCTAAGTTAGCGGCGCAGTACACGTGCGTCTTTTAAAGTTCATAAATTCTAAAATACCCAAAACAAATTGAAAAATGTCAAAAAATAGCCCCAGAATTAAAATTTTCAAAAAACAATTTCCTAAAAACTTGATAAATTTCAAAAAATCAAAAACATTTTTCTTCAAAATAAATAAAAATTGGGATTTAAATTCCTCAATAATATCATTAAATTTTTGTTTGAGCTCTCAATTTGTAAACACTAAATGCACTAAGAGCATCCGTAGTGGTGATACTAACGTCCAAGATAATTTGTAGTTTTGCAAACCCGTATACATGCAGTGGTGAGTTGAAAGCAATAAATTCCATCGTAGAAATGTTAGTCGTTTCGTAAAGTTACCATTGGACTACTGAATTTGCAAATACTTTCTACCGACTTCATTTGATCGTAGGATTTCCTACGAACAAATGAAGTTCGTAACAATTGTAAATAATCATTTTTTATTATATTAGTGTGTTCCTACACACAATATTTGTTCCTAACAATTTCCTACGAACAAATATTATTTGTAAGAAGTGTATTTGCAGTTCCTACGAACTAAAGTAGTTCGTAGGAAATCTTTATCAGCTAAGCTTTCTCAACTTACTCATCACCACTGTTAAAACACTGATTCACGATAGGTATCAACGCACACACACAATGGTGGATGCTCTAAGTCAAAATTATCAAAAAAAGGAAATTGAGTGAAAATTGACAACTTAACGAATGTGTGGAGATTTCTTAACCCAGTGAGATTTTTTTGAAAATAATTTGTTCTGAGTAATTAAATCAATCCGAGTTAAAAATTAATTCAAAATTTCATTTTAGTGTTAAAAAGTTGTTGAGGATATCTAAATCATTGTTCGATCGGTTACGAAAAACGTGCAAAATATTTTTTTGAAAATGTGCAAAAAATGTCTCAAAATTAAAATTCATTTCGAGACGCATATGGTTACTTGATTAGTAATTCAGATAAATAAAGTTTGGTCATCGTTTGTTTACCCAAAAGACCTTAACCCAAAAAATTCCTAATCGCGCCCAATTAATGAAATTAATTATCGCATGGGGAGCTAAAACACTAAAAGATAATAAAGAGACAAAATGCTTTTATAAATAAAGGTATTTTTCCATTTTTCAATAATCGTATTCCATTCATGCGATATTTTCACCATAAATATTTTCATCTATCAAATTATGTTCGTGAACTCGTGTTCATTATATTCACTCTTAATATCACAAACATAGAGAGAAAATAGCACAATCTGAGGGATTGGTTAGTGAGTGCATTACGTGAGAAATTAAATCAAAGCGAATTTTTAGAAAGTAACACAATGATCAATCGATAGAAGTTAGTGGTTTAATTTTTTATTTTACGTAGACACACACTATGAATTTTGATTATCGAATATAAATTTGAAGTGATTATTTTTTTTGGAATTTAAATTGTAATTTTTTATTATTTTTATATTTTTTTGAGTCGTAACAAAAACGAACATTGTAGGTAAATTCACTGCACACCCTCACGAGACACAACTTGTCCTACTAGGGTAACTTAGGGGTTTAGTGGCTTGTTTCATACGCTAAATGCAATCGCTTTCCCACAAAAGAGGTATCATGTCCCATTATTTGTTTAGAATTCCATTTAAACTCATGCTCTGATTCTTTTACATTGCTTGGGACGAGCAACGCTCTAAGCTATAGGTATTTGATTAGGCATAAATATTCATTATTTATACCATTAATTATGGTATTTTTACGATACTGTGTTGTGTATTTAGATTGGACTTATCACATATTTATTCTGCTAACTCTTTTTGGCGAGTATTTCATGTTTTGTCTATTTTTGTCTTGTATTACAGGTATTTCGTGCAAGTGGATGCGAGAGAAAAACTGAAACGAAGAAACAATCAAAGAAAAGGGCAGTTAAGGGCATATTCATAATATCTAGGAGGAACTCAGAGGAGAAGCCTATTGAAAATTCGAAGATTTTTAAGTTATGAGCAGTTAGGAAGAAATGGCACCCCAATCTGAGTTGCAGATGAAAAGTTATGAGCTTTAAAAGATGGGATGATGTTGTAGGGAAAAAATTGTAATTAAAATAAATTTGAGCACACAAGGGATCCTTGGTCAGAAGCCTAGACCGAACCGGTTCAACCCGTGAACCAGTTTACAAGCCGAATGGGTTTGCCCTCCCCTATGTGAATTAATTTGGCCAAGCAGATACGGGATTTTACTATCTTTCCTATGTTTTAGCCTAATGAGTTTTAGTATATGAGGACTCTTTTAAGTGACTTGTAACCTTTGTATTTAGTTATTAGGAGTATTTTTGCTCATAATAATGATCGTAGAAAGGCAAGAAAACACGAGGGAACATCTAGGAACAAATTTATTACTTTCTTGCATGCAAATTTCAATAAAGAGTTTGGTAATTTTTTATATTCCTTTTAATATTATTTTTGTTCATGTTTTATGTTCTTTATCATTGGTAATCTTACTTTTATGCTTTGTTCTCGTTATTTAATCATCATGGCTTCATGGTACTCATTTATCTCATGCATAGTTAATATAACCATGTACGGCTAAATCGTTAGAGTGTTGGGAACATGAACCCAACCTAGGTTTGAGAGTTCGATATAAAATAGGATATAACCATATATACAATTACTAAATTTGATATTTTGTTCAGACTAATATTATAGGTCTCTTAACTTCGTTTGTCGCAGGCAGTCAGGGAGTTGTGGATATAATCTACGTGTCGACAATAACATCATTCACGTTAATTTAATTATTGACTAAATATCATGCGGAGTAAATTTCTCACATATTTAGTGATTTGGTTCAATTAATGTTTTCTTGAAATATAAGTATATAATTATTGAAAATTTTATACCTAACGAAATTACCTACGGTTAGGGGGATTGGATCTTGGCTCTAATTTTCCAAATAGTTTTCTAAAATGAAAATTTTAGTTTTTGGTTCCTTTTAAATTAAAATCGCACTTCCTAGTTAATTTCTTTAGTTAAGAAGAAATTCTCACAAAAATCATCACTTTTACTTTTCTTTTTGAGAGTCATCGCCGAGATTTTTGAAGCCTACCTTGTCATTGTCATCATGGTTTTTATCCTATTCCCTCAGGATTCGACCCTGACTTACCGAGTATTACTTGAGAGACTGACTTGCACTTGAACCGTAGGTACACATATAACATACACATTATGTGTCGCATCACACGATGGAGCTTGCCCCACTGAGTTTAACGGGTAAGTGTTAGGAGAAATGTTCCTAGTGGATTGAGTGGTTTTGATGATGGGGCCATCCAAATGATGGGTATGAAGAGGAAGGATTAATAAAGGAGTGATTTTGGCACTAAAGTAATAAGGAACCAAGGAAATAAAGATTTTCTCTCTTTCTAAAACATGTTACTTCAAAAATTCTTACAAACAGAAGGTTTAATGGAGAATATAAACCTCTCCTTATAAGGGGCGAGAAATGATTTGAAATGACAAGAAGTGATTTGAAACGGCATGAAGTGTTATTCATGCATATGTGGTTGTGCATGCCCAAGCAGAAGCAATAATTACCTACTAGATAAATAAGCACCGAGGCAGCTCGTGTGGATGTCATGCACTAACCCTTGGCAGCCACATGTAACGGTGTGATAAAGTGAATCGATGCATTTAATGTGATGTGATTGTTCATTAATGAACTTTTATTTTGGGGCTAAGTTAATCCTTTGGTATTCCTTGGGAATTTAATTGAGTTTTTGGGGGTGTAGACACCCTATCCTGGTACCCTCCTAATCACCTCCTTAGGTCCCTACCACTCACCCATTCACCTCAAAACCTAGCTCATACTCCAAGTACATATTTAGAGGCCATCGGCCAGTTGACTCTGGTAAACTTTATCATCATAGAGAAAGCACAATGAATCTTTGAAATCTCTAAATACCATTTCCAATGGTCTAACCGATGTGTGAACGCCTTATAGTTCAGACGAGCTATCTATTTAACTATAAAAAATTGATCTGGATGACACCGGGAACTCCCGAGCCCCTTTTTGACCCCAATCAACTTCCTCACCTAAATGGACGATCAATGGATCTTCCAAAATATTTGGATCCCCTTTCCAATGGTCTTCCACATCTATGATTCAGCAGCCTTATGGTACAGAAAAGCGATCTGTTTTACCATAAAATTGATTCGGAGGCCATCAGGCTCTCCCAAGCTCTGTTTGACTCTTGCCAACTCTTCATATCGAATAAGACTGAATGAATCATTAAAGGAAACCGAATACCCTTTCCAATGGTCCGATCCGTGAGTCAATCAACCTTGCGGTTTAGACTAATGATCCATTTTACTTCGAAGGGTCATCGGGCGCTTCCAGGCTCCATTTGACCAAGGTCAAATCTCCGAACCAAACGATAATGAATAAATATTTGAATACATATGAAAAATATTTCCACCGATCCGTCTCATGCGTGATTCTGGCTTATGATTCAGAAGAATGATGCCTTTCCCTCCAAAAATTTCCTATTTAGTGACCAATGGGTGCTTCCGAACCTCGTTTGACCTCAATCAACTCCAAAACTCGGGAGTGGCTAAATGGATTCTTTAAAGTATATGAATACCCTTTCTAATGATCCACCCTTTCTAATGGTCAGCTCGAACCCACATTCTCTCTCTCACACCTAACCTTTACTCCCTCTAAGAGCTTCCAGCCCTGCGATGCGCTCTCTTTCCCCTACGACGAGACGACGCACCACCACTACCTGAGCCAGAGCCTTCCCTAGACGAAGCAGGCGGGTCCAAGAAAGAAGGAACAGGGATTGCATCCCAAATATGGGAAATTACTGAAGATATCCAGTCTCGAATGTCCCTCAGCCAAGTAGTCGACACCCGGACTTGCTACAAGTAAAAGGCAAAATCAGTATTAAAGTGAAAAGGATCAAAAAAGAAAAGAAAGACAGAGAGGAATAGGAAAATATATACCTCAGGTCGAAGAACCTCCTCTGTCAAACCCATCTCCTCCGAATCCACCGCATGAGGATGATGCAGTATAGGCACTATCCCCCAATCAGCCCGTCGAATGTTGTACAAAAGGTTATGCAATCGAATAAAAGGAACCTACGAAGTCACCATCGCCGCAGACGCCGATGGACCACCGCCGCTGTGGGAAGACCCCACCGCCCGACTCAAACCCACAGGAGGGAAAGGCAAGTCATCGTATATACTGGGCTCCATCAACCAGCTCATCACAAAGTACATATAGTCATACAGAACAGTCGTATCAGTGTACAACAGGTAGGACTCGTCGATCATCGCCGCGATCCTCGCACCCTATGATAGCAGCCGCTCCCGCCTCATAGACATAGGAGGCCTCGCAGGTGGCACCACCACTTCCTCAGTAATCTACCGAACCACCCTCTACCCGAGATACCAAGAGTGTTCGAACTCATGTGCCAGGAAATGCCTTATCTGCGCATTCACCCCAGTCACCCTCGTATCCTGAATGGTTGTCCCCCAAGGGTAAAAAGTCAACTGAAAATCCCCAGCAGGCATAATTTAATACAGAATCTGAACATGCAAAAACCAAGACTGAAGAGGAAAGAGTCTTGCCCTACCACTGGTCAGGCCATTCAAAAACTGACGTACTGCCTCCAGAGAAAGAGATCCCTTCGACTGTCGATTGGCCTTTCGCCATCAATACAATCGGCAGAAGTCCCCAACAGTCTCGTCCTTCAGGGAAATTAGCTGGGTATTTCACCCAATCACCTCATAGAGCCACGTCTGCCAAAGATAAGAATTCACAATAAAAAGAGACGCATAAGGAAAATACGAATATATGAAAGAAAAATGTGCAAACTAAAGAATGCCTCAAGAAGATACGTGGCTCCAGTAAAAGTTTGTCGGAAGCATCGGCTGAATGCATCCAAGGAAAAATAGAGGGTAGCCAAAGTCAGGCTACCCCAATCATAGAGATGGATGTTCTAAAACATCCTCAAGTATGACAAGAGCAATAAATGGACGACGTCACCGCTCGACGCCACCATAAAACCTCCTTGAACCAATAATATGAACAATCAGGCCATCTGCCTCTCCTGCAGGCCATCCTCCACATCAACCACCCTATTCAGCAAAACATCCTTCAGTAAGGATAGCCGGATGGAATCCCCAGAAACTATCCTCCATACGTTATCAAGCGCCGCACGCACTGCCTACGTCCTGACCCGTAGGGAGCGATCCGTCACAATCTAGCCCTAAAAGCTACTGCACGTCTATGGGAGTCACGATCATCTCCCCAAAGATGAAATGGAAGGTGTGGGTAGTATCCCACCATCTTTCCCCCAAAGCGCATATGACCGCTGTCAAACGAGGCGTCTCATCCAGCGCAGACACCAACCTCCCAAAACCCGCTGATGATACCACCCAATGCACCACGGGTGGAAGATGCTACCAGATGTCCTTAAGCTCCATCGTCCCGCGAGCATGCATGTTCTTCAAAGAGATAAATAAGCACCGTTAAAAGAAGAAAAAACCTTGTCAAAATTCAAGAAGAAAGGAAAAATCACCAAAAAAAGAAAAGAATGCCAAAAGTCAGGCTACTTACATAACCGCCGGGGGTCACCACCCTCGAAGAGCGATGAGGCGACGGCTCCCGCAGCAAGATCTGCTCATCCGCAACCGGCTCAAATGCATCAAAGGAATTCTCTCTCCCCAAAGCAATAGGTGCCCTGGTCCTCCACTCCACGTTCATCCAGTCATCAACAGTCAACCATTCCCTATGTGCTACAGTGCTCACAAAAGCGACCATTTTTTAGAGATCGGAATGCTAGAATGATTTGCAGAGGAAAATCGCAGAAAGAGAGAAAGCAAGAAGCTGTGAAAAATGAAGGGAATTCTCCCCTTTATATAGGATGCCAAGGGTAATTCCAATCGGCATTAACCCCCCACCTACTAATCGACACTACACCTTTACCTTCCCAAGGCAGTCCAAAAGTCCCTGCCACTACCAAATGGAACCCATCGCACCATGCCGACGGGCACCCCCTTTAAAATTGGGTATAAAAATTCCCAAAAAATCCTCAAAAAAATCCTAAAAATCCCAGGAAGGATTCAGAACATTTTCACAAAGAAAATTTCGCATTTCCTCAAGCAAAACCCCTAGTTCCCCAGAAGAACTATCAAAAGTCAAGTGAATCTCCTCCCGGAAAAGCCCCCGGAGGATCTCTAAGGATCACCACGTATGCCCCAAAGGTCTCAGACCTCCTCGAGCAATACATCCAAAACCTGGACCACTTAATTACTTCCCGAGTAGAATTTTAGCCATCCCTCCCACAAAATCTCCAAAATCATAAGAATTTCCCTAGCAATCACTCTCCCCAGCTCATTCACTATTCCCCAGCGGAACTCAAAATCCAATCTTTATCCTCTCTTAGGTAAGAATTGACCTCGGTCCTAGATCGTCACCTTAGTTGGGTCACAATTGAACTAGGTCCTTGGTCATCACCTCTCTTAGGTCAGAATTAACCTCGGTCCTCGATCGTCACCTCTCTTAGGCCAGAATTGACTTCGATCCTGGATCGTCACCTCTCTTAGGTAAGAATTGACCTCGGTCTTGGATCATCACCCTAAGCCCGCAGAATTAGCTTTGACCCGTAGAACTGGTCATCACACCTTAAGCCCGCCAAATTGGCTTCGACCCGTAGAATTGGTCATCACAACTTAAGCTCGTAGAATGGGTCATCACAACTTAAGCCCGCAAAATTAGTCATCATAACCTAAGCCCACAGAATTGGCTTCGACCCACATAATTGGTCATCTCACCTTAAGCTCGCAGAATTGGCTTCGACCCGCAGAATTGGATTTGACCCGCAGAATTGGTCATCTCAACTTAAGCCTACAGAATTGGCTTCGACCCAGAGAATTGGTCATCACAACCTAAGCCCGCAGAATTGGTCATCACAACCTAAGCCCACGGAATTGGTCATCACAACTTAAGCCCGTAGAATTGGCTTCGACCTGCAGAATAGATCACCCTCATCTTCAAGCCCTCAGAATTGGCTTTGACCCATAGAATTGGTTATCCCTAGCACACTCTTTAGGTCCTCAGAATGAGCGTCAACCCCTTGAATTGGCCATCCTCACCCCCCCAGGTCCTCAGAATCGGCCTCAACCCCCTTAAATTGGTCATCCTATTTCAAAGCATCATGCGGTGTCTATTCTATGGCTATCGTTTGTTCCAAACTCACCCGTCGAGAGGCTCTGCAGACACCCCATTATGTTGCCCCTTAAACTCTCCTTAGGTCCTTAGCACCTTCCTTCATCCCTACAGACCCAAGTCACACCCTGAGTACTGACCTAGAAGCCATCGGGCACTTCCAAGATCCGTTTGACTAAAAGTTAAAGTCTTCAGCTCGATCAATACTGAATGAGTCTTCGAAGGGCCCTGAATACCTTTTCCAATGGTCCATCCCATGCACGATTCCGACTTACCATGCGGACGAATGGCCCGTTTTCCCCAAAACCTAATCTAAAGGCCACTGGACGCTTTCGGGCTCCATTTTAACAAAGTCAACTCTTCAGCTCGACCGAGACAGAATGAATCTTCAAAGTTCACTGAAACCCCTTTCTAACGGTCCACCCCGTGCATGATTTTGACTTATGGTACGGACGAACGATCCATTTTACTCTAAGACGTCACCAAATACTTCTAGGGCCCGGTTGACCAAAGTCAACTCCCCAAACTAGATCAAACTCTTTGAAATATCGAAGTATATCTCCTAACCTTTCCAACGGTCTGCCCCGTGCGCGATTCAGACTTACCATGCAGACGAACGATTCGTTTGCATCCGACGATTCCCCGTCCAAAGGACCGATCAGTGCTTTGAGGTGTATTTGACCCAAAGTCAACTCCCAAACCCGGGAGTGGTCCAATTATTTTGGAAGGTCTCTGAATTATCTTTCCAATGGTCCACCCCATGTGTGATTTGAATCAATGGTTTTCACTCTACGATAGATTTTCTGGTGAATTCACTACCCTCCAGCATCATCTAAGTGCAAGGGCTGCTCTCCAACATTCAATATCAAGCTCAAGATCTTCAAGAAGGTCCAATTTTCTCAATTCTCTCCTTAAATTCTCATAAATTCGCATTAACTTGTTTTATTACTTAGCACTTCAATTCTCTCATCCCACATATCCTAATATAGTTTTTATTTAGTATTATTGCACATCTCTTATTTTCATACAAGTAAAAACCCAAAAAATAAGAAAATGAGGGTTTGCTCATAAATTCCAAACGAGAATTCTCAAAATTTTCTTACACTTTTATCATAATAAAGCACTTTTCTACACACACACACACACACACAAATAAGAGAATCCCCCAATTGGATTTATAGGATAAACCCCACCCCTCATTTTGCATGCGAACTACGTGGATTTTGATGTCTGTATAGGCTACGTAGGCGTCTCGGGGTAAAATTCAAGATTTGAGTCCTATTTTTACTTTTTCTCTCATTTTCTATTTTTCTCTAATCTCAATTCTCTTATATTCTAGATATTTGTTCTTAGTAGCGTATTATACCATATGCATTATCACTCCATCGTAATGATCAACGTAAGGATAATCGCGTAAATCCTATTTTCTAATATTATTTTTACATCCCTACGGATGACTCGCTTTAGCTCTTCCATGGTACAAGTCGATGACTCCTATCTCCATTATATATACACATGCACACATATCACGGGGAAAATAAAGGAGACTAGTAAAAACCCATGAGAAACCGTAAGGGCGGAATGGGTTCTCAACACCTTCCCATTTCATAATTTATCCTCCGAACCCTTTTTGGATCTTTTTGGTTTCATATGCATCAGTATGTCTTTGGATGCTGGCCTTCAGGATAGATCCCTTTATTTTGTCCGTTTTGAGTAAAATAGACTGGCGACTCCATCTCTCTATATTTTTCACCTCATCAACGATGCCGGCTGAAGCGCTCCCTAGAGGGACGCGTGGGACCTAGGATCCTCACGCTACTCGCCCATCACGAGGATCGAGGATGGCCACACATACTGTCCCCACGAGGTATATAGTTTTGAAATTCACAGACACTCACGTATATCAAATGGCTTATCTACACATACCGATGAATGATTGCCCTTATAGGGAAGAAGTAAATAGTGGAAGTCATGCCAAAGGGTGGCACCCTTCAACTAACCCAACAATTTCATAAACCTCATAAAGATGTCAAGCCTAGGACACTCATATTTAGTTTCCTATTACAATGCGAAACTCTGCCAAAATACCGGGTTGACATATCACCCGAATTTTCGTGCAACTTCACTTTTTTTCTAAAATAAGACCACCCCGTCCGTGAGCCTGGAAATAAGTCTAACTATGTTTTACATATATTCAGACCCCATTTTCCTAGGCTCAAGCCCTGTTTGGCATTTTTTCTGCATTTAGGAAATCCGAATACAAATGAGAACCTAATAATAACATTAGTAATAATTATGTTGAGATTCCTATCCTTTTTCTTCCTTTTCCCAAAATACCTAAAAAAAATCCTCATCCTTCTGAAATACCTAAAACATTTCAAAAATAAATTTGAACCGTTTTCCCTCTCAGGTCGATCGCATACCTGACTTTGGCTTGGCTCCCTATTGGCTTTGGTCTTTCATCAAACCTCCCTAAAGCTTTGTTGATTCTTCCCCTATCTCATCCGAGTTTAAAATTTACCGTCAGAAGCTCTTTATGGAGAATATAAATTAAGCACTGAATGTCCACCTCGATCTGATGACCGTTTGGCCCAATCTAATGCCAAGATTAACAACCTCTAAACCAAGGTCCATGAGATACTGTGTCACTGAGCCCAGATTCTCGAAGAACTTGAGATTCTGTTTCTTTATCCCATGGATCCCCCCACTCCCGAGCTTGTTTGGGTCCCAAAAGAGTATTAGTGTGCTTCGTGTGCCCTGCCTGCCAATGGGTCATCGCCAGCTCAGTTCCCTATCCCTAATCTTTCCCAACCATGGGCCAACCTAACAACACCCATAGAACCTAAGTAAGCGGAACTGAACAAGGTTAAGGAAGATCTCAAGATATTGTCGAAGAAGTTTGACTATGTTAAGATATTTGGGAGCTACATGAACTTCACCCATATGTCCCCTTATACCAAAGCCAGAATGCCAGAGAAGTCCAAGATGCTAGACATCGAGAAGTTAAGAGGAAGAGGACCCCTAATTGTTCACCTTAGAAGTTATTACCGAGCTATGAACCTTCTTGGTTCCTTTGAAGAGATAATGGCCCAGATATTCCAGCATACCTTGAAAGAAAGTACCCTCTGTTTGTTTCTATCCCTCGAAGAATCCAGGATCCGTAGTTAGGAGGATGTCACTCGAGAATTCATGTCACAACACAAGTAAAATGAGGAGCTAGAGGTTATGCACCAAGATCTAAATCTTATTAAGCAGAATCCTAGGGAAACAATAGTAGCTTTATAGGAAGGCGGAGAGAGATATATGCTACCATGAACAACAGGCCCTCCAGTAGGAACAAGTCAATATTGTGAAGAAGATCATCTTACCGCATATCCAAACATCCATAGGAGGACAATACTAATAACAGTTCTGAACCCTCCAAGAAGATGGTTTGGAAATCGAGGAAGGCATTGATAAAGTTGATTTTGAGTCAAAAAAGGCAATCAAATAGTTCACTCCCTAGAAGTATGAGAACCATGACAGTGTTACAGACTCAACTATCAATAACATCTCCTAACCTTCTACCTCTTGGGAACCAAAAATTATCCCCAATCCAAAAAAGAAAGAATACACTGAGCTCCATACTCCCCTGTCAAGAGCCTACTAAGTCCCGCTGAGTCGAAACCTTATAAAACCCTTGGAACCTCATCCACTACCAAACCCACTCCCTAAAAACTTCAAAGTCGATGCTCGTTGTGATTTCCACCAGTCTTTCGGCCATTCTACCAACCAGTGCTTACCTTTTTAGAATGTGATCTATGGTTTAATTGACTAGAGTATCATCACCCCAGCAAATCCTAAGCCCAACACCACTCATAACCCGCTTCCAACCCAGGCAAAATTCTATTTTTCTAGAGAATGACTCGAAATTTATTTTATTTACTCAGATTATGCCCAGTAAAGCACTTATCATACCCAAAATTTCACCCAAACCACTCAAAGTTTTCCCATATTTTATCCTACACATTGCCTGCTTCACCGACTAAGCTCTGTCACTCTTTATAAGGTCCTTTATTGCCATCCGTACCTGATCTGAAGGCAAAGATATGGAGTTACCTACTGTATTGAACCAAGTCTTAGAGTTTGAGTTGAAATTACCTGCAAAGATAATCATCGATTGTCGTAAACTCAGTGGTTTGTTCATGGAAGCTCAAAAATGGTCCCAGGAGTCAGATAATTCGGTGGTACCCATTGATAAAGCCAGTATAGATAACGTATAATAGATCATGGCTGATGCGTTTCGACAGACAAATGAAATTTATAGTATTAATGAGCTATTCACTACTTTGAAGCTTCAGGGAGGGTTGGTCCCTTCACTCTTGAACCTCCCCATTGAGTGGGAAGATCTGTACGATGAAGCTGTCAAGGTTATAGAATGCATTAATTTCTCTTTCCAATAGGATATAGCTTCTCTTAGTTGGGGAGATAACTTTGATAGCTTAGATGATAAGTCTGGTCAATAGGACACCAGTCTAGTAGCCAGTTTGTAAGGGATAATATGTGTCGAAGATCTATTAGGGAAAATCAACAAAGTGGTCGTTCAGCCAAAAATGGATGGAGACATGGGGTTCTTATTCTTCCCCACCTCAGTAAATCACATAACTAGACGAGGTAGACACTACAAATATCCACCTCCTCATATAATCGAGATAGATAAAAAAAAGGGATTTGCCTAATAACATACCATGCCAGAGATGACCATCGAAGAAAGTAAAGTCCTTGACTAACTCGACCAAATCCAAGCCAACATCACATTATGGGGGCTTTTCATGTCCTCCTAGTTGCACCACAATGCTCTAATAAGACTTCTCACTAGTACTATAGTCTTTCCTTCAACCACTCCCGAAGAAACTGTGAATATGGTTAGGTTCTTGTCATCTTCCAAAATCTTCTCCTTTTCTAAAAAAGAGATACCAAAGATCGTCCTTCACCAAAATTATTACCTCAATATCTCCATTTAAATATTGGGAAAGCCAATCCAACTCTCATTTTTGATAATGAATCTTCCCTCAACGGTTTCCCTCTGAGAACCTTGAATTACTTGGGTTTAAAAGTCAGTGATCTCACTCCTACTTCCACCGATATGCGTACTTATGCTAATACCCATTTATAGGTAATGGTTTTTATAAAACTCAAAATAGGGGATAGACCAATCAATCTTATCACTGAGTTCCAAGTTATTGACATACCGACATGTTTCAACCTCTTTCGGAGTCGTATATGGCTCCAAAATATCCAAGGATTTCATCTTCTCTCTATTAGAAACTAAAATTCTTTACCAATTTCCAAGTTATAACCATCTTAGAGGATAAAAGAAGTTTAGACACCTGTAGTAATAGTTATCCGGTATTCAGATCTAGGATGGGATGAATGACATGCTTCTCTCTAGCATCAAAGTTGACCCACTTCACTTTCTTATGGGAGATATTTTTAAAGATCGGGTATATCCGGAACACAACCCTCACAGTAACATCGACGTGATTCATATGTCCTGAAAGAGACCTTCCCCCATGAGGCCTAGGATACCAACCCTCACTAGAATAACTCAAAGACCTCACGCGGCCAAGACTGAAAAGAAGATTAGAAGAAGAAATGACTATTTCAAAAGACTCTTTGAATTGAAGGTTTATCAAGGAAGGTGAAGACTTAACTTTTTGCGGCTTTCCCAAACCATGGTATTACCGCATTGATCAGAAGATAAAGCCGGGCCTAGAAGTATTCTTTCAAGATAGTAACCCTTAGGGCGCAGATTGCCTGTATGAAATACAACCTCTCACTGAGAATGCATTGACTATTATCGAGGATTTTGAGGAAAATAATTATGAGGACTCATTAAACCTGAAAACATTGGGGCTGAGTCTTTACATGATTCGTTCAGATGTCGCGCCTTTGGACCTGTCTACCAAATCAGAACTACTGAGATGCCTCTTCTAAACTGGAATGTCATAAATGTTCGACCTGCTCAGTTTCAAGTTGACATTGTTGTTTAACCGATCCCAATCTGTTAATTTGATTTTGTCATTCCCTTTTCTTGATATAAATATAACTGAGACCTCTTTTGACGAGGTTCTCAATGCAGTTTTTCTTAAGAATGAAATAAACGAAGATTTTATGTATCTTGTTGTGCCTTAGATAAGTTGTCTTGATTCTAATCAAACTCTTAATGATGATGATTTTAAAATGAAAAATTCTTAACTGATATGTATAAGGAGAATGACAAAAAATATAACTGCATTCAAATTAATGATGGTGAAACTTCTGTTATCAATCTCGTTCTAGTAGCCAACAATGCAAGATTAGGATAGGTTCCACCCTTAATAAGCATGAGCGTGCACAATTTGAAGAACTATTAAAGGAATTCGTGGATGTATTCCCATGGTCATACGATGGCAGTCCCGACATTGGTCCATAAATAGCTCAATATGTAATCCCAACGTTCCGAGAATGCAAACTGATCAAACAGATGTTATGGAAGCGCCGCACTGAATAGTCGCTCAAAGTCAAAGAAGAAGTGGTTAAGCAACTGAGCGTAGGTTTCATTTGAATGGTCGAATATTATACATAGCTCACTAATATCGTCCCTGCACCAAAGTCAAAAGGAAAAGTATGCATGTGTGTCAACTATCGAGATTCGATCAAGGCATCCCTGAAGGACGATTACCCATTCCCCAACATCGACATGATCATGGATAACACCACTAGCCACGCCTTTAAGTCATTTATCGATGGATTTATCGAATACAATCAGATCAAGATGCACCCCGACCATCAAGAGAAAACCTCCTTCATCACCCCGTGGGGAGCCTTCTGTTACACTGTCAAGAACATTGGGGCTACCTACCAAAGGATTTCCGCGACCATCTTGCATGACCTTATTCACAAAGAGGTTAATTCTAGGTGGATGACAGGATCATCAAATCTAAGACTCGAGAAGGTCATATTCTTACCCATTCGGAATTCTTTGAGCGACTTCGTCAATACTACCTGCGGTTAAACCCATAAAATGCATTTTCAGCGTCACAAAGGGAAAACTTTTTGGATTAATGGTCAGTGAAAAGGGAATCAAACAATAACTTACCAAGATGAAATCCATGCATGAGATTCCATAACCATGGACAGAGAAGGAAGTCCAAGGACTTCCCCTAAAAATATTTCGATCACGCTATAAGGGTAAGGAAACTTTGCACGAATCTCGAGTCAAATACCCCATATATATTGTGATTAATTGTCTATTTTTTTTATCTCATTTAGTAATGTCCTCAGTTAAGGGATCGGGTATGCACTTTACAGTGTTTATATTTTAATGCTTGGTCTTTATTCGAGCACCTATGTTTATTGAGTTGACATGCTCATATGTTAATTAAATGCTAATCGGATGACATATTTTTCAAAATCATTCTTAGGAAAGTGTTAGTGAACCAGGTTAGCTCAAAATTTTGACCGAGACATTGTCTAAAATCTGAATACTCCCACCGCTTCTACGAGCGAACAAACCTTGTCACTACGATGGAACCCCCAAATATGTCTTTTCATTCAAATACATGTCGAGTATTGACCTTTCATTAAACATATTTTTAATATATAAATATATCAATACAACAAAATGAAAATGCTATATTAAGGAGTAAAATCCATAAATACCATAATTTGTATATTATATTCCCGGTATACACCCGTAAATATGCCCTGTTTGTTGTAACTATGTTGGTTTTGATCCCAAATCTCCTTGGGTATGTAGGTCCTACACAGAGATAAACTCGTGAAGCCCAAACCTCATAATACATCTCTAGACATATTATTTCCTACGGATGCCTCCATGTCTAGTCCAGACCCTCTCTCTCCATACCCGTAGGTATCGAAGGATGTCTAAAACATAACATCCTTAGTGTTACACCAACAAATTAGTCTAAAATACAATACATGTCGTATAGTGATCTGCTGATGATCATAATATAATATGCGAATATTAATGATATTAAGGCCCACTCCTATTCTAAACCTCCATTGAAGCTACCCTCTATCCTATAGATAGTTTCTCTACCTCTCCAAATCAAGTCCCGAACTTTCACACATATCACATTGGAATACGTGTACTACATAACTACATAGGCTTTGATATTATGAATACCTACCATGAATGGGTATTATATGTATGTATATATATATATATATATATTATCTCCCCAGTGGAATTCCTGAAATCAATTTCATGTCTCCCCAATAATGTCTCCAAAGGACACCACAAAAACCAAAAAATTCCCCAGCTAAGAAAAATTCTCTCCTCGGATCATTCCCTCTTCCTCAGTGAAATCTAAAATCATCCCAAATGAAACTGCAAGTTACATATCCCTGGTAGAGTCCCCAAAATTCCCCAAAGAAAGTTGGAACCTTAAGCCCGTATTGGCTTTGACCTGCAGAATTGGTCACGCCTATATTAATCCGAAAGAATTGGCTTCGATCCTCAGACATGGTCATCTCTATATTAATCCCGTGAAATTTTCTTCAACCCTCATAATTGGTCGCTTCTACTTAAGACCTCGGAATTGGCTTCGATCCTCAGAATTGGTCACCTTTATCTTAAGCCCACAAAATTGGCCTTGACCCATGGAATTGGTCGCTTCTAATTAAGCCCTGAGAATTGTTTTTGACCCGTAGAATTGGTCGCCCCTATCTTAAGCCCGAAGAATTGGCTTTGACCCTTAGAATTGGTCATCTCTATCTTAAGCCCGCAGAATTGGTCATCTTTACTTAAGCCCACAGAGTTGGCTTCGACCATCAGACTTGGTCAGCTCTATCTTAAGCCCGCAAAATTGTCTTTGACCCATAGAATTGGTCATCTCTTCTTAAGCTCATAGAATTGGCTTCGACTCGCAGAATTGGTCGCTTCAACTTTAACCCTCAGAATTGCCTTTGACCCACATAATTGGTCTCTTCTACTTAAGCCCTCAGAATTGTCTTTGACCCGCAAAATTTGTCATCTCTATCTTAAGCCCGCATAATTGTGTTTGACCCTCAGAATTGGTTACCCCTAACTTAAGCCCTTAGAATTGGCTTCGACCCGTAGAATTAGTCGCTACAACTTAGGTCCTCAATATTGACCTCACCCCATATAATTGGTCGCTCCCTACCTTTGACCTTAGTCGTCACCCCATTTAGGTCCTCAAAATCGACCATCCCCAACTTTCCATTTAGGTCCTCAGAATTGACCTTGACCCTCTAATTCGGTCATCCTTGAAGAACCTTATACTCTTGACTCGCTTGAGTTTATATTGTATAAGTGTTCATCTAGTTTGGAAATTGTGACAAAATTGTGTATATCCTAGAACTTAAAGAACCCCAGAGCTTGGTTTGCTATTTCATCTTTCTTTCTTGATTGATCTAGACCATATTACCAACACTCACACACAATAGAATTGATCTCATACATTTCATATTGAATATAATTGTGTGTACATATGTTGAGTGTGTTTAAATCCCTAAAATTGATTTTTAATATTTTTTTGGGATTTTATAATCATGTAAAATAAGTTTTATTTAATTAAATTTTTGTTTAAAGTTTTTGGGGTCAATCTGCAATTAAGTTTTAATGGTTATATTGGCTGAAAGTTACCTTGGGTAGAATTCGAAGGCGACAGAGACTTCAGGGTGTGTTTGAATTTATTTTAAGACGCACGTTTGATATCTTATAATTGCCCAACATCTGTTGTCTTCTGATTGGTGGAGTGTGTGTTTCTTTATAGAGAGTAATACATCGATTGTTTACAACAGTTGGATCGTTTTTATCAACGATCTGCATGTGCTCTTTCATAATCCCTGTGAACCACATATGAACCAATCAGAAGAGTTTTAATCACCGTATATCATGAACCCTTGGATCAAATCCAATCAGCCTTGACTTAATCTGAACCATTGATTTTGAACCTTGTTCTCAAATCTTCTCAGCCTCCTATAAAAGGACCCCTTCACTCAGCCAACTGAGACTTTTGCCATTTTGTCCTTTTGAGAGAAAAGAGAGAGTAGAGAGAGAAGAGAGAAAAGAGAGGGAAAGAGAGAAACCAAAAAGAGAGAGAAAGAGTTAGAAACCCTAACCCTAAATCATTAAAATCTTTTCAAACCTAAACCTCTTTTCAAGTCCTGTATATACCAAACACAACCTTGAGTGTTTGAGTGTTTTGAGAGGTTGAGAGTTGGTTTGTTTAGTTGGTCTGTTGTTGTAACCTCTTCGTTCTTAGATCTTGTGTCCAACTTAAACATCTATCTTAGATCTATGTTTCTGCTTCATAGAAATTTCAGATCGGAGTACTTTATGTTACATTTCACTTAGATTTTCATATTTTGTTTCTCATCTTGAGAAATATATTGTTAATTCTTTTCTGTAAATGTTTTTAACTTTGAAATCAACAATAATGTTTTCTTTTTCTAATTCTCTTGAAACAAGACCTTTGACCTAGTTTGGAATCGCACTTGGTGATTTTCAATCTCAAAAATCTTTTCAAAACCTGAGATTGATTAAGATCTTGATACGTCTTCTGAGCAAGATAGCCGTGGATTCTGGGATTATTATAAAGGTCAAATAAGGTTGAGTTTTGTGAGAAGAGAGAAATAGAAAAATCACAGCATATAGTACTTATATGTAATTTGTTAGGACTGGTTGTATAAAATAAGTGTGTGTGTGTGTGTGTGTGTGTGCATGCATGTGTTAGAGAGAACCTCCACAAACACTATCACCCTACCACACTAAAAGTGTTGGTAATAAGATCTTGAGAACAAGAGTCGATATAGAGAACTTGAACAAATTGGAAGTTAGCAAACTGGGAGAACAACATCAACAATCAGAACTGTAGAGAAGTTATAAGGACACCAGAGGGTACATTCCTAAACATATATAGGTCTGAGTTGTATGCATGCTTATTATATAGTTTGTAACTATTAAAATTTGTTTTAGTGGAATTTTTAGTTTAATCCGTAGAGGGAGTCGTGGATGTTTCCTCGTTGGGGGAGGTTTTACCACGTAAATATCCTTGTTCTTTATCTTTCTACATCTCCTCATCTCATTCATGGTTGTGCTGAGTTTAAAGTTTTTAAATTGTTTTATTAAACATGTTAATCAAATCTTGAACAGATCCCGTACATACTTTTGTTAAACACATCTTGTGTTCAATTAGTTTTGATTTTAAAGAAAAAAGTTTCCTCAAAAAACTGTTCCTAGTTACTTAAATAGCTTAATTTTATATTAAACGGCTTTAGTAACAGATTTCCAATCCTTGACCTCTAAATTGGTCATCCTCGTCCCTTATGTTCGCGGATTTGACCTCTTTCTAAAACATCATGTGGTGTCTATTGGATGGCTTTCACTTGTTCCAAGCTCACCTGTCGAGGGTATCTGTAGACACGACATTTTAGGACCTCCCTAAGTTTCTCCTTAGGTGCCTAGCACCTCCCCATTTCACAACAAACCCTAGGTGGCACTCCGATTACCGATCTAGAGTCCATTGAGTTCACCTGATCCTCGTTTGACTCATGTGAACTTTATAATTAGAGAGAAAGATCTTTGAATATTCGAAGGGAATTGAAACACCTTTCCAAGGATTCACCCCGTGCGTAAAACGGCATAACTGTTCGGATGAACGATCAGTTTTACCCAAAAAAATAATCTGAAGGCCATCGGGAGCTCTCGGGCTCCATTTGAGGAAAGTTAACTCTTTAGATCAAACGAGACTAAATTAATCTATGAAGAGTACTGAATACCCTTTCCAAGTATCCGCCCCGTGCGCGATTCTAACTTACGATGAGGACGAACGATCCGTTTTACTCAAAAAGGTCACCGGCCAATTTTGGGCCCCGATTGACCAATGTCAACTTTCTAAACCGAGCAAAACTCTTTGGAATTCCAAAGTACATCTCCTAAACCTTCCAACAGTCCACCCCGTGTGCAATTCTGACTTACCATGCAGAAGAACGATCTGATTTCATCCGACGATCTCCCTTTTAAAAGACCAACGTGCGTGTTCGAGCCACATTTCAACTCCCGGACTCGGGAGCGATCCAAAGGACTCTTGAAGGTCTTTAAAGTACATTTCTAACTATATGCCTCTCGTGCGATTCAAATCAATGGATTACATCCTATGACTATTTTTCCAAAAAAATCTTCACGTGACTACCAATTGGCAGGTCCAGTTCCCTGTCTATCGGCAGTGTGTCTAGGGTCACCTGCCAATGGGAAGGACTAGGGAAATGTCGATCGACACCACCCCTCAACCTATAAATAGAGGGCATGACTTCACTCCCAGTACACACCAGAGATCCATCAGCATCAATGATCTCAACAACATTCTCTCTAAATAAGCAAAGTTCCTCCATGCGAAGCTCCATTCAAATTTATATTCCCATTATTTTCATACCCAATTTAGAAAATCTCATTGTCTATCATCCAACATTTATCTCGCGTTCAAGGAGTTCATCCAAGATCAAAGACCAAGCTTCAAAGAAGGTCCAAGTCATTCCCTCTATCTTTAAAGTCGTTATTTTTGCATAAATTTCATTAGATTCATAATATAGTTCTTACTTTTGTTCATACACATTAATATCTACATTTTTATTAGTATGTTTCACATAGTTTATTTTCTATTAAATAAAAACAAAAAAAAGGGTTACACCCAAATATTCCAAATGGGATTATCCATCACACTTTTTCAAAACGAAAACACATTTTTCTACACACACACATAATAAAATAACATTCGAACTACTTGGACTTTGATATCTTTATAGGTTACGTAGGCATCTTGGATTAAAACCCGTGACTAAAGTCCAAGTTTCCAATTTTCTAATCTCCCAATTTTATAATTTTTCCATTTTTCCAAATTTCCAAATTTTTTCCACACTTATCATATTCTTGCATTAATATACATATTATGTTTGTTAGCATTTCATCCAACACATATTATCGTTTCATCATAACGATCAATATCGCGATAAACGCATAAATCACATTTTTTATAAATTATTTTGGAAACATTGTTATGGATGACCTCGCTCTATCTCTTTCATGGTATGAGTTGGGTGATCTGATCTCCATTATATACACGCACACACAATTCATAGAAAAATAAAGGAAAATAATGACACAAAGCATGAGGAACCGAAAGGGCGGGATGGGTGCCTAACACCTTCCCATTTCGTAACTTATCCCCCTAACCTTCGAACTATTGATTTCGTATGCATCAGTTTGTCTCTCATACCGTTCTCTCGAGGCGACAACATATTTTTTTACCTGTTTCGTGCAAAATAGGTTGGCGACTCCATTTTGTTACATTCAACCCACACTGACGACGGCCGAAGCATTCCTAAGTAAGGGTGTGAGACCTTTTTATCCCCTTCCTTCTCCACCATCTCTCCCCCTCCGAGCGGGCATAAGAGAAAGAGCGAGAAGAGGCTTGGTGAGCGATCTCGATCGGGATGGCCACATTCACCGAAGGCCTTCTGTAGTTTTGACACCCATTACATCCCCGATGGCCTCTCTCTATGTCTTAAATAGACCTCATCAACCCACAACCAAATGGAAGACCTTCAGGTGTGTCATCTCCATGTCGAATTCGGTGTTTTGGTTTCTAATGAAGGCAAAGTATTTCCATAATGGCATATAATATAATAGCAAAGAGAGAGTCCATGGGGGATGTAAATGAAGAATATTATATGCCATTATGGAAATCCTTTGCCTTCATTAAAGACCATGACACCGAATTCGACATCTCATTGTTCAAAGAGTACTACATCAGGTCTAAAATAAGGAAGCTACACTCTCTCTACACAAGGTCACCCTAGTGCAATGGGCAGACCGAGATTACGAATAAGACTTTAATGGAAAGAATGAAGAAAAGACTGGAGGACTCCAAAGAAAATTAAATCAATGAGATGCAAAGCATACTGTGGGCTTACAGGAAGACCCCCAGAACCATGTTTGGAGAAACTCGATGCATATTGTACTTCAGCACTGAAGTTATTTTACCGATAGAGATCGTCTTGCCGAGCCACGGGGTTTTGAACTTAAACTTACTAGGGAGAGACCTTATGTGTTGGATCAACTTCGATTTGGTGGAGGAGGTAAAGGAAAAGGTAACCCTTAGAGTTTTGTCATTTCAACAAAGGATGACAAGATTTTATAATAATATAGTCAAGTTGAGAACGCTAAAGGAGAGTAATTTGGTCTTGAAGAAGGTGATCCATAAGGGAAATAAGTTGGAGTTGAACTGCCATGGTACCTATAGAGTTAGTGTAGTGGTAAGACCAGACACTTATAGGATTAAGACTCTAAAACGGGAATCCTTTAAAAACCCTTGGAAGGGAGAGCACCTTAGAAAATACTATTGGTTGGCCGACCATATTTAGAATATGAGGAAGATAAAGGAAGTTTCAATAAATGAAGTTTATGTAAAACGGTTTTTCCGTTATCAATGAAATACCATTATTCTTATCAATTCGTTATCATTAAAGTTCTTCCATTATTTACTACAAAGAATCCAATTTCAAGAGATGGGAAAAAAGCTTAGGCTGAAGCCATATCAAAGAAGTCGAGTAGAATATATAGACTACAACTCAACAATACTTTATGAGGAGCCTTATACCTTGGATATGTCAAAATCAAGAAGTTGGTCAACACATGCGAGATCAATGTTATCAACATGTCAAGATGTCCCTGAGACGACCTAATGGACCAAGCTATTTGGTCGAAGCACTGAAAAACCTTACTAAAGATGGGCATGTTACTAGCCAAAGCTAAACAATGTGTATATAAAATGAATAAATGAATATTAAGTTTATACTTACAAAAATCCAATATGGAAAACTTATGCTCATCCAATGGTAGCTAGTCTTCATGTCAGGTCAGCTAAGAGACGACCATAAGACCATATAATGACTCAAATACTGGCAGGGCCAAATAAACTTAAACCACTATTTCAAAAATAGTTGCTAAACTAATTCTATGAAAAACATTACTAGACGACGTAATCAATTCTCAAAAACACAAATTTATATATTGGGGCTTACAACTTAGCTGAACATAATAACTTAACAAAAAATACATCATGTCATATAAATACTACATACGCATTTAAACAACATATACTAATAGAAATCATTTCCGTTGAATTAAAGTATAAATGTCCAATCAAAGTAAAAGTATGATAACAAATTCAAGTTATAAGTTACAAATTAATTGTTAAAAAATTATGACAAGAGTTACAAGGCAAGGTTATTGTGATTTTATTCTTAAAACCATGTTAATGTTTATGCACTCTTCTATCATAAAGGTTCATCATAAACCATTTGAAATAGAAAGTCATGTTTGTAAAAATTCTTTATATATTTTTTTAAATATATCATAATGTCGGTCAGTTATGCTCAACGAGAAGTTTGTTGTAGGCATAAAAATAAAAATTTCGGTTCTCGCATGATTAAATAGTTCACAACCTATACAGTCGGGTTGGCATCCTATCGGTAAGGCTATGAGTACATTCTTTGTAGTTTATCTTGACTACAAGAACTTGTATTGGTGTAGGAACTTATTCAATAGTTCAAGAAATATTGTACATGTACTTCAGGAAAGTACTGAACATGGTCAAGGATGAGATTTAAGTGTTGATGCTGGTTTGATGAGAGTTTCCCAATCTCATTGTTTTTATAGGGTGTGTATATACTTTATCCCAAGCGATATGAATATTGGAGCATTCACGTAGTCATTGCTTTGATTTACTGATTGGTGCGATTTAGTTTTATAGTGGGACAATAAACCCTATAAATTAGGCAATGATCGTGTTAGTATATTCGAGATCATGTTCTAGAGGAATCTACATCCAAGAATTATCCTGGAATGTGATACGTCCTTGATAAACTTATAAGTTTTTACTTTGCCAATAAACCCGACCGATGGATTTTATAATCCAGTAGAGATGTCAAATAAGTGAAGTTTGATATCAAGGAATGTTTATAGGATGTTGGTGAATATCAATTAGTGGCAAATTGGTTTCACCAATCAGGTATTGTACGCTTTACACGGATTCATATTTTGTTCCATCCAATTGTAAAAACAATAGGCCTCTCTATTATGGGAATTTTGAGTAATTAAAATTGGAGCGAAGTCATAATTATTAATTTTAATTAATTACGATTAAATGGAAAAAGAAATAAATTATGGAAGAGTCATTTGGAATTTTATTTTTATCTATGGAAGCATAGTTCTTAGCCTTGGGTTCCTAATGTAGTCCCTAATTCTTTTGAGTCCATAATTGTGTTTGGTCACATATACCCCTTAATTAACTAAAGGCCCCTTTCTATGAGATTTTATAGGACTCCTTACTTTGCCTAACTCTTACCATCATTTATTGGGCTGAAAAGGATAATTATGAGTCAGTTAATGAGGTGGGGGTTAGTGGAACACAATTAGATTCATGCTAAAGAGCAAAGAAGAGAAATAATTTTTTTTCTCTATGAAAATCTTCAAGGCTTGCTTTTAATGCATAAGACCACCCTTCTCTGTCATTTAACAGATCAAGTATTGGAAGACAAATGGATGTTCCAAATCAGATTCTATATCAACTCGACTACATTTCATGGATCGATAAAATATCCGTAAAAGTATGGACTTTACAAACCCTAGTTTTGATGTATAGATTATTCTAATCATTCTTAATATTCTTTCTTACTTAAGATTGATCAAAATCTTAGGAAAACATTTTTAAAAGGTCAATCTCATCATTTGTTATCAGATCACAAGGTTTAGGGATTAATATTTATTCAATCGGATTAGGTTTGTACTTAAGAACACAAAACCCTAGTTTGTATGAAATGACATGTATCAAAGGATTTTTGTATGCACTTTCTTTTGTAAGGTTATTATAATATATTCCACTCCATAATGGTCATTTAATTTCATTTATGATGCATGGATCCTATAATTAATCATAGTTAATTACTATATATATTCGATTGGGTTGTACAATTAGGTTGTTTAATTATTCACATTGATGAATATATATGGAGGCAATTAACAAGGTGTATATATGTTTTTTGTGGTCATTTTTCAAAGTATTTGGTCGATTATCATCAACCATGAAAAGATCAAGAAGATCTAGATGTAGAAAATTCAAGATCAAAAGAAGTTTTTTTCTAGTCCATCAATCATTTTAATGGTCAATTTATGTCATCCGCACACTAAGGCGATCACACGGTTTCGTTTTATGCATTAAATGCTAACATGCGCATATACCATTTTCTTTCCATTCGACTCATGGTATTTTTTGTTTGGATACACAAGGGGATCATTTCAGGTGCTGATATTGAAATTTCTAGATTCACGAGACACCGGGGGTTACGAAACTAGAAAATTTTGATCGGATAAGGATGGGTAGAGGTATCCCAATAGGATTCTATTTCTTCTGATTTAGGCCGTGATATAGAGGGAATTCATTTCCTTATTTTTTTATATTACATGTTTATTATGAGATTAATTGTCATGTTTTATTGCTTTATAAGTGCCATCTAATTTATCATGTTGATAAATCTCTTGTGTTAATTAATCTCATTAATTAGGAACCCACATTATTTATGGATAAAATGTCAATTAATTGTGTGGCCTAACCTAAATCACATTTTTATGGAAAATAAAAAATAATTAAATCATACAATTAATTTATCGTGGAATTAATTCTGGTCTCGAATTTTATTTCGAATAGTGAAGTGATTTCTCCTTGTGTTAGTTGTGGCTCTCCTCAACTATAGTGGGATTTTATCACAGTATCACAGAGTTTTTGAAATAATGAAACCGATATCCTATTTATTTTAAATAGTGGTGTGATGTATTCCTCATGTTCGCATAGTCTTTCCTCCCTAATAGAGGGAATTTATCACAGTATCATGGGATTTTAAAATTAATATAGTGCAACTGGGTATTTCAATTCAAATAATAAATTAGGATACTATCATTGTTTTATTTCGAGAAATTTGAGTTGAATAATTTTTTTTGTAATACCCTCAAGTTTTAAATATCCAGAGGGAGGAGGTTTTGTAAACAAACCTTGTGATCTCCATCGGTGTTTAAAATTGTGATGCGATTGCTCCTCGTGTTAGCATTATTGACTTTCCTCAAGGAGGTTTTGAAAATTTTAAGTGATAATTATCTAAAATTAAAATTTAGTATGTTTGTCCTCCTAATGAGAAGGTCCTATGTGAATTTAATTTTAAATGGAATGAACCGATGGTTTACATTTAACTTAAGTAATGATATCCTCCCCAACTGAGTCACTGTCATTAATTGTGGGACCAAAAGTTATCGACTATTTAATAATATTATATAAAAGAGTTCCTGAACTGTTAAGATAATATTTAAAATATGTAAGGTCTGTGTAATTTAAGGTGAAGTAATTTAAGCTCCCAAAGAGAAGTTTTACTTGCACAAGAAATTAAGACGTTGGAAGGATGATTTTCAAATAGCGGTAGAGGGAAACTAGTTTATATTTAATCAAAAGGTTAATTTCTATATACTTAATTGAATGTCCTTTTTCAACTATGATTATTAGGACCTATCTTGGCCATAATCCACATTTCTTGAACTTATCTTAGAGTTGGTGGTATTTTAGGGTCTGTAAGAGTACCCTCGAATGATGTTCACGATTGTCAATCATCCATGATTAATTTGTAATGTCATCAATAAACACAATAAAAAATTGATCCAGTAACTCCTTTAACATTTGGATCATTAAGTTTATGAACACTCTTGGAGCATTGGTCAAGACATATGTCATAACCATAAAATCATAACACTCATATGGTCTTAAAAACTTTTTCTTTGGTGCATCCTGCTCCTAAAATCTTCAACTAATGATACCCCTATCTCAAATAAGTACAAACCACATCTCAAAGAGTCTAGTAAGGCAACGAATATTTTTTTTATATGGTGAATTTATTCAACTCCAAAAAATCAACACACAATCATAATGATCCATCATTATTCTTCATAAAGAGGACCGGATCTTCCCATGATGATGTACTCATCCACACACAACCATGTCCAAGTAACTCATGAATCTTCTCTCTATGATCTCTTATATCTAACAGAGCCATATGATATGGATCTCAGGCTATTGGTGTAGTGGTCAGATCTAAGTTAATAACAAAGTCAATCTTCCTACTAGGTGGTAACTTAAGGATGTCCTGAAAGATATTGATAAACTCCAAACCAACTTGAATGGTATCTAACAACATAGTGAATCGCTCTAAAGTATCCTCCTTTATATAATAAATATGTGTACTCGACCCTTTCCAGGGATGTGGCATTGCAATCAGGTGCATCTCCTACCTTAGAATGGCAAAAAATGTGGACTTAACAAAACAATCCATACTAGCATGATTTATCCATCCCCAAATACAACATCGTAAGAAGACATGTGAAAATCAAAAGGTTGGCCAAAAATAGTAGTTGCCCAATATCTACCCCTATATTGAGACAAACATAACGAATAAGTGACCCCATCCCAGTTGTGAAACAATATGCAATATAGTATTTAATGCTAAGTCTACCATCCCTGATAATTAAGAAAACAATCGACTAACAAATAAATGTGAAGCACTCTTATCAAATAAAGCAAGTCTTAAGTGACCCGGTATAGGAAGGTTACCCTTAATTGCCTCTACTAGTGCTTGAACATCCCTTTGAGTGACGTGATACACATACCCATTCTGTAACTGTGGTTGGACCTATTGCTAGGTTGATAGTGGTGCTGGTAAGGATAGAATTGCAATAACTGGTAAGGCCCATAGTTGCGAACAATGATCCATAGCTACCTGATATCCTTGTTGTCCCCTTAGACCGTGGGCACCCTAATTACCTTAAGGAACCTCTTAGTTCTATGTCCCATATCAACGTAAGCAAATAAAGTTCTAGGAAATATCCTAAACTGACATTTGATCTGTTGTTTCCCCTATTAGACACTACTCTGCTGACCCTATCCATATTGGCCCTAGTGAGTCTGTTATCCTTGGCAATAATGGCCATATGAACGATGATCATCATATAGTTGGTGTTTTTTATGGGTTTAATCCCCATATATATAGTGACTCGTTCACATGTTGTGTCACTTGAATATAGGAACTCCTATCTTAACTTCCTAGCTAAACATGTCACAGATTGAAATTTTCTCCCTCTTCACCTTTTTAAACTCTTGGTGATCCTGGAAATAAATTGGGGCAACATTCACCACTTAATTATTTGTGGTGTAAGGTAGTTCCCCATCAACACCTCTCAGATCGTCCAAGTTAGTCCCATAATGAAACACTTCGTCCTCTTAGCCTTAGTGTCAACCTTATATAGTGTAAATATAGAGAGGTTGGTGAAATCCCACTTGTACTCAACAATTATATGATCACCCTTTTCTAACTTTAAAAACTCCGTTTTATTACCCCCTCTCACAACTGAATGGAAGTACTTAGCTTTAAATATATTTTCAAACTATGAAATGGGCATAATACTCCTCTACTCAACTTAGGTACTAGATTACAACTATTTTAATTCATCCCCCACAATCTTAAGTCCAGTTAGCATTTGTCTTTTCGTATTAATGCACTCAATTATCCTCAAGTGAATCTCAATGTCCTTCATCCACTAATGTGCCACAATAATATCAATAACTCCTACTATCTCTGGTGGGTTAAAGGCCATATGGGATATCTCCCAAGTATATATTTTTGGTAGAGAAGGTATAACCACTTGTTATTGTGGTTGCTAGGGCTACTGTAGGTGAGGAAGTAAGGTGGACACACCAATTATGACTTCTTGAGAAATGATGGTAGCCTTGTCAATCGGTGTTGCCGGATCGGTCCCCTAGGTGGCTACTCTATTTGTAGTTATTTGAACACTCCTTCCGCTGGTGTTTTCAATATGAAAGAAAACCAAGAAATCCGTATGAGATAACAATCACTAATGAATAGTATAAAACCTAGCAATAGGTCTATAATATCATCACATAACACATAATGTAATAGAAATCCAAGGAACCAAGAACATTAAAACCTGGGATGATCTGATACCAACTATAACACCCTATTTCCATACATATTAGGTGTCCATGCCTCAATGCCAAAGTCTCAACTGCAAAAATAAACACCCCTGGAACCTACCACAAGCCCATAAAATAATCTTTGAATGAATGAATAAATGTTTTTGAGTCTAAGATAAATAAAAAGGATGAACAAAATTGAGATATGATACTAAGGATGGATAGCTAAATAATCAACTAAAATGCAAGTTTTGGACCAAAAATATACCTAAGAGGGGGGGTGAATTGGGTATATAAATTTTAATGGCCATTATAAAACTTTCTTGACCTCATTCAAATATTCATTGAAATATGAAAAATTATTTCAAGTATAAACCATTAATCAACAACAAGCATAAGTATTTGATAGAGAGTTTAGAGAAACTTTGCAAATTTAGTTTTTTAACGTGGTTCGGCCTTTGCATATCTCCACGCTCGACAAACTTCACCATCTTCCGTTCACTTAAGGTGGGGCTAAAATAAATACAAAGAATTATAACACCTTGACAATTACAACCAAAAAGTAACTATACCCTTTCTTTCCTAAGCAGTACACGCAAGGTCCCAGGGTCTTAAAACTCCTTGACAAACCTCAACTATGGCACTACTAGCCATGAAGATAGAATGAAGTTCACAGTAATTAATAACAACAATATTTGTAACTGAAAATTATGTGATATGCCCAATGGGACCTTTTTATAGGTCATTAGGTGAGGTGTTTAGGTTGTTGTTAAACTCTTTAATTAGTTGTGTTTGAATTAGTAAATATCTCGTTGGGTCTTGGAAAGAGTTCGACACGTTTGGGAAGTTTTTTTCATAATTATTATACCATTCATAGCACCAAATTTAATCACATATTTGAACTCAAGACTTCAAAATATAGTTTTCATCCAAACTTCAAAGTTGTGAGTCTTTTAAAGACTATTTCAAAAATATATGGCACGGTCTCAACGACCACTCAAACGATTTTATAAAAATCATCAAGTGCACACGTGGCAATCGTATGCTAACAATTTTTGCATATCAACTCCTTTGTCGTCCAAACTTCCATGGTACCTATAAAAATGAAAAATAAAAATAATTACTTACAATTTAGGGTCATAAAGTTTAGAAAATTATATAATTACACCTTAATTGCATTTTAATCCCCAAATTCATAAGTCGCTCGTTTTAATTCGGAATTCAACCAAATTTCAAGGAGAGCTTTATCTTTCCTAGATAAACTTTATAAAATAACTTTCAAGCATTTAAAATTTTTAAAATTATAGTTTCACCCCTTGGAGTTTCTAAATTTGAATTTTAACATGGAATTTCTTTAAACTTGCTTCTAAAATACTAAAAATGACTCTAAAAGCTCATTATTTATGATCCAGGGGACCTAACAACTCCTAGAATTTGGTATAAATAATGGAAAATTAGGCACTCATCAAATACCCTCAAACCCAAACTTTGCTAGTCCTCGAGCAAAACTAAAATTATAAAATCTAACTCACATTCGTAGGAACCACGATTGTACTTTACATGCGCAACAAGCCGTTAAACACTCTAGGTTGCCCTAGTGGACAAGTTTTCTCTCGTGAGAGTTTCCACAAAATTAAAAAAAATTACTCAATACAAAAAATACGAAAGTTTATATAACTAAGTCTCAAATGCAAATTTTATAAATATAGTAGAACATCACATTTCAATCTTAACTTATCGTGTATGTGCATTTATATTATAACCGTACATTTGCAAATATTTTATTGTTACGTTTCGTACTCAAAATTTCATTTTGATTTTAAAATCTCAGGAAATTGACTCACAATTGAACGCTTGGAATTCGATTATTTTTCTCTCAATATATGTGAATAAAAGAGTAAACTTAAATGAAAATATTTCCCATATACATAATCAAAAAATGAACTTTTTATAATGGATGAATATGATTTCGTGATAGAAAAATCGATTACTATTTGAAAACATTGAATCGCACCATAGATCCCATTCATCTTCTCTCCACAATATAACTAATTTCACTTAAGATCGAATAAGACTTTCTTCGATTGTATTGTTGGCTCGATGTTTGGTTAGAAATAACAGTTTTTTCATAGTTCAAAATTTTTCTGGGAATATAGTAGTTTATGATATTTTGACTTTTAGGCAATTTTTCTAATCCTCCATTTTTCTTTTCTTCTCTTTTGTTTTTTCAAACTCACATTTCTTTCATTTTCTCATCGTTTCTTTCTTTTTCCCCCTTTTCATTATTTTCTTTTAGCACATCATTCTTTGCAAAATTTCTTTTCTTTTGGTCTTTTTCCTACTGTACTTTTACCCTTGTGTTCTCATAAAATGGGTATGACTTCTTTTCATGGGCTTTAAAACTCTTAGTTGCAATTTAGGTAGGTCTTTGAATTTTTAACAAAATGCTTATTTTTTTTTTGGTTCAAATGGGATTGCAATGGAATAATATATAAAAGTCGGATTAGGCTTAATTTTTTACTTTCAAATGATTGTTTAATATCATTTCTCAAGTTTCGTTAAGTTAATTTGTGTTTCAAGATGACTTACTAAGAATATTTGGTGTTGAATGTTCCCATTTTGACTTGTTATTTTAAATAATCAAGTAAAATAAAGAATTTAAGATCATTAACTAATTTATCACTAAATGAAAGTTTGAGTTATTTTAACTCGAATTGATTTAAATATCTTAAAAATGATAAATGGCACAAAATCTCAAAGGATTAAAATTTCCACAGTTATTCAATAAGTTATTTTTCACTCTCGCCTCAATGTCCTTTTTTAGCATATTATATGGCTAATGTATAAATTTTTCATAATTTGAGAGATTTGTGAATTAATTTTATATTAAGAAATTATTTCAAGCCTCAATTATATTGAAAATATTTTTGGATTTTTAAATTTTATTCTATTTTTATTTTTTTTTACAAAAATACATTATTACGCCCAAACCTAAATTTTACATTGTCCTTAATGTATGCTCAAATAAAAATGGGACATATACCAAATAGTCCCTCGGACATTTTTTAATACCCATTTAGTCCAAACTTTTTTATTTTGCCTCAAAAAGTCCTTTGCCACATATTTTAGAGAGGGAGTGCCGCTGGCGCGGACCTCTAAAAATAAGAGGATATTGAGTGCTTGAGGGACTAAATGGGTTAAACTAAAAATATCTGTCCTTTTTAAAAAATATATATTTATAGTAGGGACTATTTAATAATTGACCCAATAAAAATACGGATAAAGAAAATAAAAGGACGATATTACCCATTAACTTTGCATTTGTTACCAACATTTAAAGTTAACAGAAGCATGTTAACTAAAAAAATTATAGAACAACCTAACAAAATACTTTAAAAAAGTTCTAAGAAAGAAAATAGTAATATAAAAAGTCATGAAAATTATCACCCTTATCATAAATTAATAATCGAAATAATTATTGGTCATTATAATTAATAAACTTTACAACACTAGGTCCAAAAGCATCATAAACATGAGAGTATGACCACATCACAAAATTCACATATTTACATTCATGATCATAATAGTTCATACCGACATCATCAATAGTAAAGAATTCTAAATTACACGAATCATATATCGATGCTTCTCATGAGGGTAACAAATTATAATGAGGATCCAAATATTTCCTATTCCTTTTTCTAAAATAGTCACGTAAAATCGGGATGCAGACTCCACTCCTAAATATGAGACTTTACGAAAAATACGAGAAGAAGAGATGTCACGTGGAGATACACTTTCTTCATTAAAAAATGGGAGGACCGTCATAATTACTAAAAGTATCACTAGATTCGGATGACGAATCCTCAAATAATTTTTTTCACATATAAATCGAAGTAGCATTTTTCTCAATTAAATTATAAGTGAAATCTAAATAAAGATCAGCATCTAAATCATCATCAGTATTACTTGTGTCAATATTATTTTCTTTCTCCTAAAAAAATTTGATTATCCCCATTTAATTCATGACTACTTTCTGAAATAATATTATTATGATGTTTGTTGACCTCTTCCTAATTAATACAGTTTGGTGGACAAATAGTTAATAAATGAGTTGATGTCATGTCCATGACTACTGGCCCATCAAACTTAAATCAAAATATGTAGTAATCTTAATTTTCAGTATTTTTAGCCAAACACCCAACAGATCAATAGAGGAATACAAAAAAGATAATGGAATGACAATATGAGGATCATTCATTGTAGTGTATTACTCATGAATATTTTTTTAGATTTCTTTTTGGAAAGAAAAAGTAATTAAAATTGACTAGAAACGACGTAAACTAACACAAAGCAGTTTCATTGATCTAATTTAGGTGAGGAAAAATTCAAATTTAAAATCTAGTTTTTCCAAGATTAATGAACCACAGCATAACTCTCTGAATTAATCTCCCTAATTAGACGAATGCTACTTTTTGAGAAGGGATAATTTAAAAGACGACCAACTATGGTTATCACCTCAAATCTTGATTTTACCTCCAGGTAGATGGTCGATACGAATACACATTAAAAACACCAATCCCAGACAAGAAAAAATAGAACCAATGTGACAAGTTCCCGTTGGAGTAGCTTTTAATTGTAGCTTCATTAACAGTTTTTCTATGTGCTATGTGATACCCTAAGGCCAACGTCAAATTAATTTTAAATTAAAAGTGATGGCTCGGGTTATGCAATCACTCGGTTAATTTAATGGTTTTCGAGCCCAGGAATAGTGATGAAATTTCCAGCTTATCTTGCAAGTGGATTTTGCCCTTAAGTCTAATTAATGCAGCATTCTAAATAAAAATATGCAAAAATAAAACCATAAAAGGAGCACACGAAATGTAACTCCGACATGAACTTTTTTATGGTCACTTATTTACTTCGAATTGAAGTTTCAGTTGATGTTGATTAGGAGAAAAAGTCGCCTACATTTCAGTCGACCCCAAGAGTTCCTTGTACTCGTGGCAAGATTACACAAGTTTTCATCACGTCCACATGACACAAGTAATAGTGGTGTATTTAACAGTAAAAAAATAACCAAGGACAGTTATGAAATAAATTTTATTTATTTATTTATTTTTATTATGGAAATAAAAAATTAATAATGAAAATAAAATTTATTTTTGAAATTTTTTAATTTTTTAAAAATTAAACTATTTTTTAATTTTATTGAAAAAAATTTAATGACTACCTTGTGACACCTCGCCTAATAAAACACCAGGTGATCAGTCCTACATCAAAGTAAATAAGAATCTCAAATCGTTTCATTCTCAGCATCACTGTCGAAAACCATTTAATTACTAATAACCTATTAGGCCTCGCGTCAAATTTTAAATTTTCTTATCTTTTTAAACTAAAACACATGAGTGAATTCATCCATACAAAGATATGAATAATAAGTAAATACATGAATAATAATAATAATAGTCGATAACTCTAGGTAAAACATTTACACAACCATATGGAATCAGCGTAAAATAAAAATGTCGCAAAATAAACTAAAGGACAACACTTGGGCAATATGCCCGATTGTTACAACAGTACCTCTTATCTCGATCACAAGGATAAAATCGTCTAAACAATTTCCTACAAACATCCACAGCTACAGCAACAACGTCTGACTCGAAGGAATAGTCATCCAGGCATCCCTGTGTCTCGACACCTAAAAAGTATCACAAAGAAAAAGAAAAAAATAGATACGTGTCAGAGCCCGGGTTTTGAAAATATATTTTATCAAGTGCTTAAAATACTTTAATATTTAAAATATGATATTCTCCATATTTAAACTGGTGTTGCACTCACATGAGATACCCCTCACCTCTCATCTAACAATGCACACCTAACGCATGGATATTAAACACCCTAGTTACTCTACCCAGCCTAACTAGCATCTCACAAAACCTTTAAATCACCCATAAGCTATCTGAAACCCCACTTAGGTAATATTCTTAGCATTCGCCCAAGCTTAAGCATATTATCTCTCACTTACAATTTATCCTTATATTAGGAATAACTTTCACTGGTTATTTACACTATTCACATTTTAGTGTTTTTTATCTCGAAGATAATATTCTCATCTTTATATACGTATATCACATATTTTATTCCGAATTTTTATACTCCCGGATGATTCAGAAATTAATACATATATTCATTCTTTATTCTTCCCACATATCTTATTATATATACGTATGTAGTAGGAGCATTGAGAGGCCTCTAAAAGGTCAATCCTAATTTCTCAGATTTTTGATTAATTTAATTTTAAAAACCTGTAAAAATACACATGTCACATTCAGAGGGTAACATGCACTGACCACCACAATGACACGATCATGGACAGTTATCTAGATTTTTAACTTGAAGTTAAGAAATCGCATTTAACAATTTAAACCCAGGCGCTAAACATTTCTCTCTCATAACCTCTTACTTTCTTAGCCACCTTTAACTTGGTTTTATATATGTAAATTAAGAGCATATATTTCTCTACATTTCTGTCTCATTCATAGATACCGCAACTAAAAGTAATTTTCTTTATTTGCAAAGTGGCACGCTCTTTAATTCTCTACATACAACACTGTCATTTAATTCTTTATTTTTTAAACTTTTGTTTTTCATTTTCGCAGCTCCTATTTGTGAAAGATAGAGATGGAGATAACGGTATTTATTCAAAGGTCGTTTTGGTTGGTGATTGAGTAAAAATCACCCACGTCACACCTTTAACTCAAAAACAGAGATCAAGATGACAGGGAATGCAAAGATAAAGAAGAACACGACGAAGGAGCTTGCTGCAATGACAGATGTGACGTTGACGAACAGAGGAGGGGGAAAAGTCGGTCAAGCTTCCATCCCCATCGCGGACATCACATCCACTTTAGTCTTTCGATGAATCCAAGAAAACAACATCGCCGATGCATCCGTAACAGGAGAAGCCATTTCCGGGGGATTGTTGTGGCAGTGGATGCATTGGATGCGTTATATGCGTGTGGGATATCTACTATAATGAACTTGAAGAATATTATAATTTGTTGAAACCCAAATTTGATCCTCTCTCAAACCCCAAACCTTCTTAAATGTAAGCCATTCATTTACCCATTGGTTTCAACATTCACCTGATCTTTATTTATCCTTTCTCATATATTGTCGAAAATTATTCCATATATACAATTATTTTTTCACCTTTGTATTTTGGGGATCTTTTGTTCCTCATTATTAGCTAACCAATTTCTGTAACGATTGCAGTTTGGTATTTGCAAATTGAAATCTAAATAGCAGGACAAAACATTGTTGCAAATAATAAACGCTCTTATAGTTAGATCTTGTATGTGTTTTTACCATTTTATTGGTTGTGGGCCTGCTTTGAATGAATTGCACGTGAGGCACAACAAGCGCCAACAGCAACGTTGAAGACATTTAGGCTTAAGGGTTGGTGCAATTGTTTAACTCAAGCATGTTGTTAAATAATTATGTTCAGAATGTAGATGTGCAGTTCCTTTTACTTTTATTAGTCAAGTTTTTGGTTTATGAAATGTATATTTGCTTATCTTGATGATAATTTGTACGAATTTAGGAAAAGAAATAAGACCTTCCATCCGTTGAAAAAAATGGCATGTTTCTCCACTACCCGGGTATGGAACCCGACAGACTCAATCTCTCTCTCTCTCTCTCTCTCTCTCTCTCTCTCTCTCTCTCTCTCTCTCTCTCTCTCTCTCTCTCTGTCTCTCTAAACAACCGACCTCTAGAACCCTACGTATTAAATTTGGGGTTTTTTAACGCCAAGCATATGCTTGGATACACATTTCTTTTTGCAATCTATTTTATTTGAAAGGTATGGATGTTATAATATAAATGATGGCAACATGAATGTTGAATACTAATTTGGGTTCTGATGAATATGTGTGTAGAGTTCCAGATCTGATTTTTGAAGCTGAGATTGAGAAGATGGCGGTATGGTAGTTATTTATATCTTACTATAATTAAATTGGTCATTGTTTTGTAATGAATGGGTAGAAAGTCAGGAATGTTTATGGGGGATTTTTTTAGTTGATTAGTGTTTTGCATTTTAAATACACTCAAGAACAAATTTTAAAAATGTGTGGCAGGTTTGTCAGCGTTGAACATATGCAGACCTTTGCTAATATCAAAATCAATTCAGTTAGAGAGATGAGTCTCTAACTTTTATTATGTATTATTTATACGATAAGTATATGTCTTTGGGAAGGGAAATATCAATTTGAAAAACTGTTTTGAATTGATATATCCCTTCAAAACGTTTGTCAAATCCAACCAAATTTATTGGCATGGAAAATGAAAGCATGATTTTTTTTAACCAAATACAAGACATGTATTCAAGTACCAATTTAGTTTTAACTTTATTTAAAGTATTAATTAATGTACCTTATAATATCCGTTAAATTAATTTCATGTTAGCTCAATGCTTTAATAGTATTATCTAGGGGTGTGCAAGAACCCAAATGGACCGAACGGATTGAAAAAATTGAACTTGACCGGATTCACTTTTGCATTTTTTTAAAATTCAATTTTAATAAGGTCATAAAATATGAAGGACTGCATTATTCGGTTCAGTTCGGGTCTTGAGTCTTAATACGCTCATAAAATATAAAGGACCATATTATTCGGGTTTGTTTACATAATATAAACAAAAAATTGTTTTCTAACATTCGGTTTTAATGCGGTCATAAAATATGAAGGACCAAATTATTCAGTTCGATCTCAGTATTGAGTTTTAATACAATCATAAAATATGAAGGACCACATTATTCGGTTTAATTTACATAATATAAACAAAAAATTGTTTAGCCCACACAAATTGTGTGACATAATTAGTCCACAAAATACAAGATCAGCCCAACCCATTTATTATCAGTGCTCTAAAAAATGCGCTTAGGCGTTGCGAGGCTTTTTAGATATGCCAAGTTTTGGCCCTAGGCGTGGTCAACGATGGTCAACGTTTTTTTTGGGGTAAGGTGTGAAAAAATGCAATTTTTTTGTTTCTTTTGTATTTAAAAAAAATTAATATTTTAATTTACAATTATTTAGACATATTTTTAAGGCATGTACCATTTTAGTATTTTTAATAGCGTTATCGCAGTCAAAAAATATTATAAATAAAAAAAAGGCCTAAACGCCTTTTCATGAATTTTTACGCCTAAAGCCCGCCTAGGCTTCTAAGGCTTGGCCTCCACGCTTCGGTCACGCCCCACGTTTTTTAGAACCTTGCTTATTATCCAACCTTACCCAACGACAAACATAAGTTATAACACAATTTAATGCGTTGTTTTTATAAAAAAAATGTTGTTTTTTAGAAATAAAAATGGTTTATACTTTTTAAATAAAAAACGTGTTTTTTTATATATAAAAAAATGCGCTGTTTTTATTTTTTATATGAAGGACCACATTTTTATATAAAAAAAGTTGTTTTTATTTTTTATAAATATCGAGACCGAACCCGAACCATCTTAAAACCGAATAGGAGTGAGACCGATTATTCCGGTTCGATCGTGGTCCATATTTTTTAAAGACCGTTTAATGCGGTTCGGTCCCAAAAATACCTCAAAACTAGACCAATTATGGCTACGATCTTTTTTTAAATAGTGATAATAATTATATATTACTTTATATTTAAATAAAATATTTCAAAATGCGTTACACCCGACCGTGCATCGCACGGGTCACCACTAGTATATATATATATATATATTTATAATATATACACATCAAGTAAATCCATACTTATATATCCCACTCTATATAAGTATAACAATCATCCCTCAGAGCTATAATTCAATGGATGCAGTCTCTACAATGTTATCATACTCCAGGGAGAACACACATTGACCTGGGCGACTGGGACGGAATCTGACACCGAGCCCAAATAAAAATCACAACGTATGGAAAGCGGTCATAGTTCCTCATCGAAAATGAGAACAAAACATACCCACCCCGTCTCACCCCTGATAAATGTCACACAATATAAAAATGGACGCTATAACTTGGGGACTATACGCTCCCTGCTCCTCAAGCTAGGGGCCTCACCCACATTGCATAACTTCCTGTGATAGCACTTGATGGTTATGATTCACATAAATATATCATTCACACACAGATATATTCATAATCACATTATATATATACTATCTCTATACTCGTATATATATATATATATATATATATCATCAAGTCCGGCTATCATGCCTATCTCTCATGGCATTAGCCTATACTCTCGAATATACTAATTCATATAGATTAATAAGTATACACAAAACTTATTTTAATCCCATGAGTATTTACTCACTTATGATACAATTCTCACATTAATATTTTTTCCCCCGAATAACAGCTTATCACCACTAGCTAGTATTCTAATTTCATCATACTCGCACATTCGGATATTATTCACATATATTATCGGTATATATATTCTCCACGCATATATATATATATATATATATATATATATACCCGTCAAAATAATCTCCCAAGTGTTATTCATTCCAAACACTCCTTAAATTCATACCCCGGATCTTTTTCACACTTACCGAAGATTTATACATCACTCACTTCATCACTTAGAGGTCCTCATACTCTATATTGGATCCCCTATTATTCATCTCCAAAAGGAATTCTTCTACAAAACCATTTTTCCAAGAAATTCTCTCAAATTTTTTTGTTGAAACCGAACCGAACCCATAACCCTAAAACGAACCGATCCGGTGTCCCGAAAATGAATCGAACCGATGACTAATAAAATGAACTCTTTTTGGGAGTTCATCTTCTTATCGAACTCCAAAATTTATGATATTTACCCTCACCTACTAGTCCTATGAACATATACACACTTAGATATACCCAACACACAAATTTATTCTTGGGATTCATCAAGTTAACCAAGAAAAATCAACATTTTCTTTACTTTCATTTCTCCCAATTTCTCACCATAATTTACACCATTAACCTCGATTTAATCTTAGATTTCATATGGCATTATTATCACATCAAAATCATATGAAATCATTTCCCAAAAACCCATTTTTATGCAAGAATTCTAACCCAAATCCATTTAGTTTTTCATCACCAACTATAATATGAACAATTAACACACTAAATAAATAAAGCAAGTTAAACACTTACCTGGTTGGATAAATCCTATAATCTCATGCCAGAATCCGAAGTAGCTTGGCCGAAAATCTCTTCCTTTTCTCCATTTTCTTCCTTTCTCTCTTTTCTTTTTTTTTTCTCTCTTTCCTTTCTCTTTATATCGTGCCCTTATAGAGAGAATAAGGCTTATCCCCTTATTAAACCTAAAATTAACTCGTATACACAAATGTGAGTCCTTACTGATCCAAAAAGTCCCCGAAACCCAATCACTACCCCCGAGTACTCTACTCTTACTATCTCGACCCTTTCGAGACCAATCGTGCACTCGAAATTCCCATCTAGGTCACTTATAAAAAATTCACATCTTAAACCCAACACATCTCCACACGTGTTTTTCGCATATAATAACATCACATGTCGCCTTTCTTCATTTGCGACATGAAATAAAAATAGTCCTTCTCATTTACTTATTCCCATAAGTAAATATAACACGTGTAAATATGAATCTCACTTGCAAAATTAATATTGACTATTTACTTTAAATTCTCAAATTATTAAATTACGCCCACTCATGTAATTTAATTATCCATAAATGCACGGGGTATTACATGCTCCCCCCCCCCCCTTACAACGGAATTTCATCCTCAAAATTCGGACAAGGCCGGTACTAAGACTCAGGATCTTTAACAACACCACATCCTCTAGCACCCAAAATCAATATCAAAGTAAGGATTAATCACTATATCCCCATCTTCATGGCAAGCTTGTTCAACTCTCTTAATACTGATATTCCTAATCAGTTATAAGCTCCCACCTCAATAACGGCATATCACAGCTTGTGCTTCTACCAATGACATACAAATAAGACAAGAATATACATCACTGGCTCTATCACCTCAATTCTATTGGAAGGCCGCACATTATTAAGTGCCAGCTTCCCAAATCCATCCCAACACAAAAATTTCCATCCTGAGGGAAACCACAAGAACATCTGACCACCCTTGTGACGTAACTCTTACGATGCTCAAAACTCTCCCCAAAACAGGTTGTGATTATTGCCCCTCTCAACGACGAACTCCAAATTGCGTTCTGTCCAAAAGTCTATTTATTTGCTCACCTCTAAAACAACCAGAGGGATAATGACCAGACTTTCCCATACAAAACCTTAATAGGAACCTTTTCCACAATAAATAGGTACGAGTGACCTCACACAGCTCTACCAATTAGTAATTTCTCCTCCCAATTATCATACCACGCTTTACTTCAATTACAAGTTAGGTCACTTGCGAAAGTAAGCTAGCTGCAATGACTCCAAAATCGCATTCATACCACTTTACTAGTCATCAATCATCTCCTGTCTACTCATCGGGACAGAGGTGACATGACTTAGCCATAAACATCATCCCCATTGCATCCCGAAAACCCTATCGGTGGTCGGTTCTAAGGATCTTATCCCGATTCACACAATATTGGGCGGTACCTTGCACCGGTGCAATCCTTCTATTCAAAGAAAGGTTTCATCACACCTATTAATGAAATTTACCATCTTGCCTGCCCATTCCGTCACTGGAATCGTTGGCTTAATACAAAATTTTCTAGTTGATCATCTCGAACCAACTTATTTTCATCTATAAATGGCTCACCCGGAGACAATTTCTCTATGTCTCACTTAACACCAATTCCCACTTATAATATCTCACATTAAGTGGTATCTCTTACTTTCCCTCATTCCCTGAGGTGTGCAAAAGTCTCGGTCCTTGAACTCTCGCCACATGGGCACTTCTGGGGGAGGGGGGGGGGGGCTTTTATCATTACGTGCCAGTCACTCTCAACATTCAACTGAGTAAGACCGCGCTCAAATTTCACACAATAATTAGATTTTCCTCATTCAAGAGATATCCCTATAAATGGCTTCCCACGGCCTTTCGACCCATCTCGGGTGTGCGAATCTCATTGCAGTTGTATACTCGAATCATCGCCCTTTCTTACACGATGTTCCATCCATTTTGCCATTCTAGCTTGTTAATAACTGGCCCATGGGCATATATTTCACACATCTATTCCCACGTCCTCCTATCTCGAACGATTCAAATTAGCTAACCAGGGCGCCTATACACCCTATAATGAGTGCATATCTGCATAACAGTGGAAACGTTATGCATTTTCCTCAAAGTTGGCCTCGCATTATTTATATATTTATAACACATGGGTATTACCAATTAACCCATAAATCAAAATTTATTTCACCTTAACATCGTTCCACCCTTTAACTCGTGGTGAGAAGGAAAATTTCCAGTGCTCTCTCAAAGCACTACCAGCTCCACTGGCCTTAAACTATATAATAGTTATCAGCTCGGGGTGTTTTCTCCACACTTCCATTGATCAATATTTGAATCTAATTCCCTATCATCCATCAACATCTTTCTACTCATGACGTTCATCAAGGTTCATCGTATCTCAACACGCAACAACATTTAAATAAGGAACTTTCCCCAATACTCTATCACTTAGCATTGGCGATAATCAAATTCTATAAACCTCAAACACATAACCAGGACTCTCAAAATCATGTCCCTAGACATATAATTATAAATATTAACTCCCACGTCTCTAAAGGAGTGATATGACCATGTGCTCTCCCTATTACCAAGTCCTAAGCACTATACATAATAATGAGCTAAATATATCCTCTCAACAGTAAATCAAATATACCTCAAATCACCTTACTAAGGTCCCTACACACAGGGATCAAATATATCGAGACAACTATACTCTTCGAAGTCTCTATCATAATACAATAGAAATGCTAGCTCGACCCTCTTTGAGGTGAGACATCGCTAAAATAATACATCCTGCCCTGGAACAACAAATATGATAGCCTTGTAATATCAGCCCACTATCGTTCCAACCAGTATATACTCAGGATAATATCATACTCGTATAACACATCACAGAAAAAAGTAATTCCAATAAAATATATGCCATTATGCCTACACCCGCTTCCCCACGGATGAAACCAAAATAACCCCTCTATACCACAGAAATATATATAAATATAACAATTTTTTCGATATACACACTAAACTCGTCTCACATGAAAATCTAATGTTGATCAAAATATCGTAACTCACTCGTGTCACATAAAGCATGCTTCATTGACCCGAGGTTAAAACTCATATTTTAACCTTGTTAATCACCTTGGTTGCTCCAATGGTTCCCAAACATAACATGCTTGTCCGAATCGAACCAAAAACTATCTTAATTATTTTCCCAACTAGGCACCATACTCTTGTCCCATTTTCTTGCTTCGGGCAAAATAATGTATCTGGTCCTACTCCTCACATAAAAAAATACAACTTCATATAATCCACTTATCTTTAGCCATACTCACCATAATAGGGATTCCCTTCTCTCGGACCCTGGTAGCCTCGACCCCGATGGCTACCCTCATTGTTACCTTGGCTTCACTGACCCTAAGGAACACACTATTGGCCTTAAGAGTCCCAGCTGAATCCATTGTCACTTGGTAGGAATTCAGTTAATTGAATCATTTAAATGGGTCCCCTGATGGGTCTCCCCTTATAATGTTCCACTAGTACCGCTACATCCAGTCTTACTCCCTAGCTAAATCTTCTAATTTTTTTAGCTCCCTTCACAAGAAGCATTAATATGCTCACTGACCAAAGCACAACATCGTCACCATTTGCACCAATCGTCCAAGAAGAATTTTCTTTAAGTATTGGTGACTCCTTTCGTGAGTCCATCACCCACTTAAGGACTCTTTTCTCCATTGTACCTACCTCATCGGGTAAAAAGTTTGCTAAACAAGACATTTCTCTAACCCTTTTTTAATAAATTCAAAATTCTCATCCATATCTCTTTCTGAACAAAATATAAAGGAACTTGCTGTCAAACTGTACCTAAGATCCTTCCATTGGCATACTATTTCACTTCTAGGTATACTACACTCTGCTATATGCCAAAGCCTCTAGGTATCTCACACCCATTGGCTAACACATGCAGAATCTCCACATTTACCAAAATTTAAACGGGTGGCCCTCTACAAAGACCCCTCCGACTCTCTCCCATTCTAACCAAACTGGGTGAGTCTAGTTTAGCACCACTTTCTACTATAGCAGTACTTGAAAATATATACTGCACCTTAGCAGTCCCTACAGCCCCAACTTCCCAAGAAACAAAAGGGGTAACCTCGACTACGGTCATCGACCCCAAAACATTCTTCAACTTCAACTAAGCTCCCCCTCCTGTTGTTCTCACAATGGCCCTCACTGGTCATTTATCGCGTGTTGGCCTACAAAACACACCCGAATGCATATAAGATTCACTATAATCATACACTAGAAGGAGAACGAAATTTCACCATAAGAATAAACAATCCTAAAAATAGGGCTCTAGATCAAATATAAAGCAATGTTGAAAACGTAGTACGTCCGCACAGATTACTAAGGACACTAGAAGCCGATGCTCTGATACCATCTGTGACACCCCGCCTAATAAAATATCGAGTGATTAGTCCTATATCAAATTGAACAGGAATCTCAAATGGTTTCATTCTCAGCATCACTGTCGAAAACCATTTAATTACTAATAACCTATTAGGCCTGGCGTCAAATTTTAAACTTTCTAATCTCTATAACTAAAACACACAAGTGAATCCATCCATACAAAGATATGAATAATAACTAAAATGCATAAATAATAATAACCGATAACTCTCGGTAAAATATTTGTACAACCATTTCGAATCTGCGTAAAAAAATGCCAAAAATAAACTAAAGGACAATAGTTTGTCTATATGCCCGATTGTCACAACAGTACCTCTTATCTTGATCACATGGATAAAAGCGTCTAAATAATTTCCTACCAACATCCATAGCTACGGCAACAACGTCTCACTCGAACGAATAGTCATCTAGGCGTCCCTGTGTCTAGACACCTAAAAAGTTTAACAAAGGAGGAAAAAAAAGAAAATTAGATACGGGTCAGCGCCCGGGTTTTGAAAATATATTTTAACAAGTTCTTAACATACTTTAATATTTAAAATATCATATTCTCCATATTTAAACTAGTATCGCACTCACATGAGATACCCATCACCTCTCATCTAAGAGTGCACACCTAACGCATGAATTTTAAGCACCCTAGTTACACTACCCAGTCTAACTAGCATCTCGCAAAACCTCTCAATCACTCATAAACTATCTCATACCCCGCGTAGGTAATATTCTAAGCATTCGCCCAAGCTTATGCATATCATCTCTCACTTACAATTTATCCTTACATTAGGAATAACTTTCACTAGTACTTACACTATTCACATTTTAGTGTTCTTTATCTCGAAGATAATATTCTCAACTTTATATACGTATATCACATATTTTATTTCGAATTTTCATAATCTCGGATGATCCAGAAATTATTAAAAAATTCAATATATATTCCGACTGTATATATATATTCTCACATCTCATATATTTATACAATATACTATACACATCAATTATATCCATACTTATATATCACACAATATATAAATATAATAATCATCCCTCAAAGATATAACTCAATGGATGCAGTCTCTACAATGCTATCATCCTCTAGGGAGAACACACATCGACCTGGGCAACTGGGAGGGAATTTGACACCGACCCCAAATCTAAATCACAACGTATGGAAATCGGTCATAGTTCCTCATCGAAAATGAGAACAAAACATACCCACCCCGTCTCACCCCTGATAAATGTCACACAATATAAAAATGGACGCTATAACTTGGGGACTATACGCTCCCTGCTCCTCAAGCTAGGGACCTCACCCACATTGCGCAACTTTCTATGATAGCACTACTGGGGTCTGCTTCACATAAATATATCACTCACCCATAGATATATTCATAATCACAACATATATATATTGTCTCTATACTCGTATATATATATATATATATATATAATCAAGTCTGGCTATCATGCCTATCACTCATGGCATTAGCCTATAATACCGAATATACCAACTCATATAGAGTAATAAGTATACACAAAACTTATATTAATCCCATAAGTATTTACTCACTTACGATACAATTCTATTACATAAAAAAAAAATTCCCGAATAATAGCTTATCACCACTAGGTAGTATTTTAATTTCATCCTACTCGCACATTCAGATATTATTCATATATACTATCGGTATATATATTATGCACGCATCCTGTGGCCATCCCCGATCCCCACCATGCGGGCGAGCGCGTGGAGGAAGGATCCTTTGGGTCCCGTGCGTCCCTCTCGGAAGCGCTTCGGTCGGCGTCGTTTGAGATGTGGTGAAAAAATGTAGAGAGATTCAGAGTCACCAGTTTATTTTACTCAAAACAGAGACATACTGGTGCGTGCGAAACCAAAATCATTTGAGAAGGGTTCAGAGGCTTAGTTACGAAATGGAAAGGTGTTAGGCACCCATTCCGCCCTTTCGATCTCTCATGGATATTTGCTATTTTCCTTTATATTTCCCCCCGTGATATGTGTGCATGTGTATATATAGAATGGAGGTAGGAATCCTCGACTTGTATCATGGAAAACATAAAGTCAGTCATCCGTAGGAAGATATAAGAATATTATTAAAAAAAAAGATTTACATGATTACCCCTACGTGGATCGTTATAATGGAACGATAACGCATATGGAGTAATGCGTCATTAAGGTCAAGTATATAGAATATAAGAAGATTAGATTTAGAGAAAATAGGAAGTAAAAGAAATGGTGAGAGAGAGGACTCGAGTCTCGGGCTTTACCCCGAGACGCCTACGTAGCCTATAAAGGCATCAAAGTCCACGTAGTTCGCATACAAAATGAGGGGTGGGTTTATCCCATAAATCCAAACGGGGGATCTCTTATTTGTAAGTGTGTGTGTGTAGAAAAAGTGTTCTAGTTGTGAGAAAAGTGTGGAAAAAGTGTGAGAATCCCTATTTGGAATTTATGAGCAAACCCTCTTTTTCTTGTTTTTTGGGTTTTATTTATATGAAAATAAGAGATGTGCAAGAATACTAAATAAAAAGTATATTAGGATGTGTGAGATGAGATAATAAAAGTGCTAAGTAAGAAAATAAGCTATTGGGAATTTAGGAGGATTTAAGAGAGAGTTTGAGAAAGTTGGACCTTCTTGAAGATCTTGAGCTTGATCTTGAGTGTTGGAGAGAAGCACTTGCACTTGGATGATGATGGAGAGTGTCTAATTCACCAAGTTTGATGAAAAGGATGATGAAAAGTGGAAGTAAAAAAGGAATTTGGAAGTTGAAATCCCTTTGCCTTCGAGAGAGGTTTCTAGGATTCATTGAGAGTGAATTTTATCAGTTTTGGGCTCCCCTTGTAAATGAGGTGAATGCCTCCTTTTATAGGCTCGGGTCACTACCAATCGGCATAGAACCATTCCTGCCTATCGGCACCTGCCGAGAGGCAGGGTCTGGAACCTCCCATTTAGCAGTGCGCTTCAGGCTTTTTCAGAAAATCGGCAGTCGAGGGAAAACCATTGGTCATAATTGTGCACGGGGCATACCATTGGAAAGGTAATTCAGAGACCTTTTAAAGTACTTTGGACTGCTCCCAGGTTCGGTAGTTGACTTTGGGCCAAATATGGCCTGAAAGCGTTTGTCGGTCCATTAGATGGGGAATCATTCGGACGCAAATGGATCGTTCGTTTGCATGGTAAGTCTGAATCACAAATGGGGTGGATCATTGGAAAGGTTAGGAGATTTACTTCGACATTACAAAGAGTTTGACCCAATTTGGACAATTGACTTTGGTCAACTGGGCCAGGGAAGCATTCGATGATCTCTCGGAGTCGAACGGATCGTTCGTCCGCATGGTAACTCAGAATCGTACACGGGATGGACCATTGGAAAGGGTATTCAGTTCCCTTTGAAGATTCATTCAGCCTCGGTTGATCTGAAGAGTTGACTTAGGTCAAATAGAGTCCAGGAGCGCCCAGTGGCCTCTAGGTCAGGTTTCGGATGCAAACGGATCGTTAGTCCGCATGGTAAGTCAGAATCATGCACGGGGTGGTCCTTTGGAAAGAGTATTCAGTGCCCTTCGAGGATTCATTTAGTCTCGATTGAGATGAAGAGTTTGACTTTTGGGTCAAACTGAGCCGGGGAGCGCCTAATGGTTACTAGGTCAGTAATCGGGACATGACCTAGGTTTGTAGTGATGGAGGGAGGTACTAGGGACCTAAGGAGAGTTAGGGGTAACATAATGTGTGTATACACATCCATATATATATACCCGCCAAAATAGTCTCCTAATTGTTATTCATCCCAGACACTCCTTAAATTCATACCCTGGATCTTATTCACACTAACCCGAGATTTATACATCACTCACTTCATCAGTTAGGGGACCTCACACTCTATATTGGATCTCCTACTATTCATCTCCAAAAGGAATTCTTCTCTAATCCCTTTTTGTCCAAGAAAATCTCTCAAATTTTTCTGTCAAAATCGAACCGGACACTAAAACAAACCGATCTGGTGTCCCAAAAATGAACCACCACTGACCAATAAAATGATCCAATCCGATAATCTGATCAGTTCAGGAGTTCATCATCTTCTCAAACTCCAAAATTTATGATTTTTACCCTCACCAACTATTCCTATAAACATCTACACACTTAGATATGCCCAACACACCAATTTATTCTTGGGATTCATCAAATTAATCAAGAAAATCAACCATTTTCTTAATTAAACCCTAACTTTCATTTCTCCCAATTTCTGACCATAATTTATACCATTAACATGGATTTAATCTTAGATTTCATGTGGGATTATTATCACATCTAAATCATATGAAATCATCTCCCCAAAACCCATTTTTATGCAAGAACCCCAACCCAAATTCATATAGTTTTTCATCACCAACTATAATATGAACAATAAACACACTAAATAGTTAAAGCAAGTTAAACACTTGCCTGGTTGGATAAATTCGACAATCTCCTCCGGCAATCGGCCGGAGCTTGGCCAAAAATCTCCTTTTTTTTCTCCCTTTTCTTTCTTTTCTTTCTTTCCTTTCTCTTTCTCTCTTGTCCTTATAAGATAGAATAAGGCTTATCCCCTTATTAAATCCAAAATTGACCCGTATACACATATGCGAGTCCCTACTGATCCAAAAAGTCTCCGGAACCCAAACACTATCCCCGGGTACTCTATTCTGACTATCTTGGCTCTTTCGAGACCAACCATGCACTCGAAACTTCCATCCAAGTCACTTATAAAAAATTCACATCTTAAACCCAACACATATCCACAAGTGTTTTCCGCATATAATAACATCACCTGTCACTTTTATTCACCTCCGACATGAAATAAAAACATTCCTTCTGATTTACTTATTGTCGTAAGTAAATATATCACGTGAAAATATTAATCTGTCAGTTGAAAAATTAATATTTACTATTTACTTTAAATTCTCAAATTATTAATTGCACCCACTCACGTAATTTAATTATCCATAAATGTCCGTAGTTTTACATACCTATTAAAAAATGAAATCTAGAAATTTTCAAAAAATATATATTTTTTCGATTTTTTTCAACTTGTTTTTTTTTTGTGATAAAGCTAGTGCAATAATTACTACTCACAGTGAACAGAATGAAATCTGATTTTTTTTACAAACTAGAAAATAGTGTATGAAAACATTAGTTACTAAAAAACATATCTTTTTATTTTTACAAAAATTTTATGATAAAACGAAGTAAAAATAATTCGAAAGTATATAACTTTAAAAATTAATACAAATGCCCGACAACAGTGCAAATAAATTATTTATCAAATTACAAATTATCGCAAATATATTAGCTATTTAATATAGCCTATGCAAGTACGGGTCGAACCCATAGAGATTTGATCAATTTTACAAATCAATGACTTCCCAACTAGACGATATAGTGTAAAGATGAAAATTATAATCTAAAAATAAAATAAAATTAATTAATGGGAGAAACTAAGAAAATGTAGCTAATTATGGGAGAAACTAGGATTTTGAATCCATTTATCAACTTTAACTAATATTACGCACTAATTTAATTTCTTCATTCCCAATTTTATAACTCAAATTAAACCGACTCTCGTCGCGTTCAATTCAAAAAATAAAACATTTAAGTTCACACAAAATTTAACGTCCGTAATTTAGACGCTGAAATTCATATTCCCTTAAAAATAACAATTTTAAGTTTTAAATATTGTCTTTAAGCATAGATTATCAAAACAATCAAAGTGAAAGCATAATTTACCATAAAAATACTCGCATTAAAAATTTAAATATGAATCGTCAATTTTAAATCTTAATGTTGTAATTAAGCATCAGATATCAACAAATTTAATGTAAGCATAACCCATCAAAAATTACACACTTTAATTCTTAAATTATGAATTAGCAATCACTTTCGAAGGTTTAAAACACACTCTCGTGTCGTTTTATGTGAATATCGAATTTTAAAGATTTTAAAACATATAGGAAGTGAAAACGAAATTAAAGTAAATATATAATACAAATGAAGCATGATAAACTTCACCTAATCCTAGTAGAGAATTTACGCTGACATGATCATAGACATAGTAATATTGTAATAAAGAACAAGAATTTTCATTAGTGATTCAAACTTACACATAATTGTGTCTTACATTCAATGAATCTTGACAACATTATACTATAAAAGTACAAATCTTAGCCCTCAAATAATAATAAACCCTCTCAAATTTTCTCTCAAAAATTGTTTCTAAAAATTCGATGAAATGGTGAGGCCAAGGGTCCTTTTTATACGCCATGATTTGGGTTGTGGTGAAAATATTTTAATTGGTTATATTTGAATTAATAAATATCTCCCGGGATCATGGAACGAGTTGAAATCAATTGGGATTTTTTTTACTATTATTGTTCCCAACTTTTTGTCACTATTCACAGCACGAGTTTTAATCAATTTTTTTGCCCCCAAGACTTTAAAATATCCTTTTCGTCTGAACTTCAAAATTGTGAGACTTTTTAATACCTTTTCAGAAAGCTATGGCCGATCTCAACAGCCATTTGAGCAATTTTATACAAATCATTTGGTATAGTTGTATCAACCGTGTCATGCCGCGACGTATCCTAATAATACTTGCATATCAACTCCTTTGTTGTCCAAAGTCCTTGATACCTGTAAAAATGAAAAATAATTAATTCAAATTTAGCGTCAAAAAAGTTTAGAAAATTATACAATTATCTCCTAATTACATTTTAGCCCCCGAAATTCATAGATTACTCATTTTAACTCGGAATTTAATCAAAATTCAAGGAGAGCTTTATATTGTCCTAATAAAATTTATAAGATAACTTTTAGGCCCTTAAAGTTTTTTAAATTACCGTTTCAGGGGTTGCTAAAATTATATTTTAACTCAAATTTTCTTCAAACTTGCATTTTTCTTCCAAAATATTAAAATGACTCTACAAGCTCATTATTTATGACACAACGGGCCTAAACAAGGCTTTGATTTGGGCATAGATAATACAAAACTAGGCACTCATAGAACCAGAATGCCCGAAGTACGAGGAAAACCCAAATGAGAAAAATCTCAGACTGCCCTGCCAATGTAATTCACTATGATGAGGAATTACACAAGACAAACAGTAGACTTACAACACATACTCGATGCCCTCGTAGTCCTTGAAAATCTCAAGTCTTCAATCTCTCCACCACAATGCACATAAGATTCCACTAATGCATTGCCATAACATGTGAGTTCACACATGCCTCGGTATCTACCGAACATGCTCAGCAACCGTCACACAAGGAGTCCACCGTGTGTAAACAAACCAAGAACAGAATTAGTCGTGTGAAGCAGATACTCAAACAGATGAAAAGTAAACCAATTTGTTTTCCACAAATAATATCTCAAAGAATTGAAAATCTCATTATTCTTATGTTGGTTCAATTGTGAGACAAATATTTTTTATATGCTCGTCATTGTTTTTTTGTTAAAATCTTTTTTATATCTTTTTAGTCAAATTTTCTTATTTCGATTTAATGCATAAACTATTTTTATTAAAATACCTCTTGTATGTAGTTTTTACTTAAATATTTTTTGTATTGTCAATTATAAAGTTCTACTATATTTTCAGTATTTTTAATAATTTTTAGTTTTAGTAATAATTTTCTGTGGAATTTTATTGGGCTAAATTGTACATTTAATTAAATATAAATTTTGTTCAATTCAACATTTTTTGACCTAACATTAAAACGTCAGAGGTGTAGGTCGTTTTGGGCTTTGGTTATTTAAACCTTTTTTAGTTTTCAAGACTTTCCATGTTCGAGGTTTGCTTGGGTGTCTTCTTTATCTCTTAGGTTTTTACATTTTTTCCCCTAGTTGGCTTTCAATTTTACGCTTGTGCCCTTGCTTATGGTTTCTCTTTATACCCTTGACAACTCATGGCTAAGCCCATCTATGCCCTTATCTTTGTAGGTATTAACAATTTAACTGAGAATTTTTCTAGATCCTTCATCCGTCCTTATATATAGAGAGCTTAGGGTCTTTGAAAAAATAGGGTTTATAGTTTCAAGATTTGCCAAACCTCTAGCGGATATTTCTCTCCTTTTCTCTCTCTAAACTCCAGCTTTCTCTTATCTATATTTGAGAGTTTGATCTTATATACACTTTGAGAGTTTATGAGTTATTTGGTGTAATATTTGAGAACTTCTTGAGTTCTAATTTCTCCATACGATTTGGAGCACTTTCGGATTGTTTGGGCTTGCTTGGAACGGTTTTGAAGCCTTGGAAATCCTGATTTATTTCTTCAAAATCTGTTAGCTTCTTATAAGATTTCTTACCCATATATATATATATAGTTATATAGTTATATAGTTATATTATTGTATTTTCATAATGGTTTATCTCTCTGTATATACAAATATAAATTAAATCTAAAGTTTTTTATTGTGATTGTTGAAACCCTTAAACCGAATTTTTGTGTGATAATCTAGTGTTGTTGTGTAGATCTAAGGGATGAGTATTTTAGTTTCGTTTGTTTAAAAGCCTAATCTAAGTTTAGTTTGGTTTATCAAGATCATATAAACTGTTATTTGTCCTGCTTAAACCCTTAAGTGTTATATTTGTCCTTATATAATTTTCTTCTTGGAGATTTAATATCTGAACATGTTTGTTTTGTCCTTTTTAATAACGGCACAAATTATTTTTGAGTAATAGAGATCTATTATAGTTTAATCTCTTTTTGGTGCTATTTAAAGTTTTTTTCAACTATACGAGGATTGTTGGGTATCCGCATATTTTTAATTAAAAACTTGATTTAAGTTTTTATTTAGTAGTTTCGGACCTGTTCTAAAACGTAGTTTTTTTTGTGCCTTGTTGTTTTTCCCAAACTGAAATTTGTGAGATCAAATTTTTGGTGTATAGGAAACTCATGTTATCAAGATTTTAAAGGGTGTATGTTGTATCTGTCCTCAGTAGAATTTTTTTATCCAACATTTTTTTATCGTAGTTTTTTTTTTAAATCCTTTTTTAATGTTTGTTATTGTTAGAATTTTGTTTTTGCTTTGCTTAAATCAATTTAACAAATTAACCGTTTAATTTAGTGCGTGGATTTATTTTGGGGTTTATAAATTGAGTGGATATTTTATCTCTTTCCCCTAAGATAAAGTTGTGTTTCATTTGAACTTGACTCAATATCAATAACAAATTTTTGTTATTTAAACCAATTCTAATTTATATGATCTAAGTTCTACACGTTTTATCTTTTACTCATTTTACTTAGACTAGATATTGTAACATAACACCTGATTAATTTATTCATATACTAAATTTGGTGCTAGGTTAATTTGTTTTTATTTCAGTGGTGTGACACAATTTCTGAAATTTTATTTCCTGATTCGTTTGTGGTCATTTACACTTAACTGAATTTTTATTTTTAGATTAATCTCTACTGTTGATAATTAATTATTAAAGAATGCCTTGTGTGTGTCTTGTGACTTGGTAATTTGTAATCACGTTATGTTTTGATTAAAATGTGACCCCCCACCTAATAAGATACCGAGCGATCACTCCAATATTAAATTAAAACAGGAGTCTCATATGGATCATTCTTAGCATCACTGTCGAAAATCCATTTAATTACTAATAATCTATTAGGCCCGTGTCAAAATTTTAACTTTACTATTCTTTTTAACAACTGTAAATAAAACATCCACACAGTTTTACGGAAATGAAACTGAAATGACATAAAATAACCGAACACTCGGTCAAAATATACAACCATATCGAATGGTGTATTGACAGAATAAATAAATGCAATTGATCCATTGGCTCGAATGTTTATACAGTACCTCCTATCTAGAGCACAATGAAGGAAGTGGCTACCAAAAACCTGCACGCATCCACAGCTGCTGCAGCTGACATCTGACTCGAAAGAATTTCCATCCAGGTGTCCCTATGTCTGAACACCTATATATATATATATAATATAGAAAGAAAGGAGAGTAGATAAACGGGTCAGAGCCCGAATTTTGAAAATATTTAGCAAGTTCATAAATGCTTTATTTTTAGAAAAATAGTTTTATCTCATACTTAAATTGGTATCGCACTCCCATGAGATACCCCTCACCTCTCCTATAACAGTGCACTCCTAGCGCATCCCTCTAAACATCCTAGTCAAGCTACCCTGCTAAACTAGTCTATCACCCAACCCACTATCCATCCTAGATAGTCCAAGCAATGTACTAAGGGCTAAACTTCACCCCAGTCTCAACGCTATGACATGTTCGTGCGTGGGGTGTCTCGCAAAGCGAAATCCAAACAAGGAACCCCCCGATACACTACTACGCGGCACTGTCGATCGTCGAGATCCGCCAGTCCCTCAGTACAGAAAGATATATATAAATATATATATACCATAAACATTTATAATATTAGAGCAATAAGGATTAAACTTCTCCCCAGTCTCAACACAATGCCATATTCGTGCGTGGGGTGTCTCGCAAAGCGAAATACAAACAAGGACCCCCCCCGATACACTACTATGCGGCAAGGTCGATCGTCGGGATCCATTAGACCCTCGGTACTCGATTCATCCATATATACATATTCATATTTTACCATAACCATCCGGATCTATCTCCCGGACTGAGGATTCATATTCAAAGTATTTATTAATATTTATTATTTTTATCTCAAAACCTCCCATTTCCCTTCTCATTTCCAGGAAATGTATTTAAAAGCCAATTCATTATCATGAATTGCTTTAACAAATCATATACCTTTTTACAAGCCAATTTTATTATCATAAAAATGCTTTTCCTTTATATGTCATCCCATTTCCCTTTTTATACTCAGGAAATGTACCCCAAAGCCATTTCCATTATCATGAAAATGCTTTGATCAAATCATGCTTCCACAACCCTTCTTCCATCCGGGAGTGTTACCGAAGCCAAACCTTTATCCCATTTCCCTTTTTATACTCGGGAAATGTAAATTAAAGCCCATTTATTATCATAAATTTCTTGAATAAAACTAAGACCGTCCCTTCGGGTTTCCCCACTGGACGCGCCCCTAAATGGCTATCATCTTCCAAGGCCTATCTATACAAGACAACCTGGGAACCTAACAACGTCGGGAAGCAGCCATATTGCCTGCGGGAAAGTCAGGATCACACCCGGAATCCCCTAACCAGCGCAGTAATACAAATGCCCATATAGCCTAGGGACTATATCCAACCTGCTCAATAGCTAGGAAGGCTTCACCACAACGGGCGCAACTTCCTTTATGATAGCGATTTAGGGAGGTGTGTAATCCATATTTTATTAATTATGAAAAACATTTCTCTTTCCATTTTGAAAATATTCATTTTTATATTTTCAAAATCATTTCAATCATAACATATATATATACACATGAATCACACAGTATATACATATCCTATATATTCTTCCTAGAATATATATAAACGGCCATAGTGGCCTATATCATCTAACGATGACCATAATCCCAAAGATTCCCTCCAGGAATCTTAATTATGTATTCATATTAGCATGATTCTAAATCCAACGTATTTCTTACTTTAATAATCATCATATAACTCAATCCTATCTAAGGATTTATTGGATATCTCCAATGATACCCTTCACTCTAAGTGAAATCAACAAATATCTATATTCCCAAATTATCCTAAATTATCTCCTAGGATACAATTAACGATAATCGATATAATTAGGTTTTCTATAAGCATAATTATATAGGCCTCTATGCCTACGAGAAATATCCTCGGGATTTATCTCACCCGAATAACCTTAAATTCAATGAGTTAAGAATTTCATTTCCTTGAACCCCCAAGACTATATCTAGTCCAATTAATCATTTAGAAGTCCCCAATTTAATTTAGGAACCCTAATCCATCACTTTCAGCAAATATTCTATTTTCCTCGAAAATATAGATTAAGGGTTATATACTTAAAACCCTTACTTTACCCTCCTAAATTGCCTTAATTTATGGACCATAAAATCCTAAAAGGTCCTTTAGGTTATCACCTAATTAACCTCAAAGCAAGATGAAATGGAATCTACCCCATCCAAATCACCATAAGAGAATTGTCCATTTACAACAAAGGTCGATCGATCGAGCCATGGCCGTCGATCGATCGAAGGCTTTGATCGATCGAAGGCTTCGATCGATCGATCCCTTATGATCGATCGATCGATCAAGTCGGGCACCTTCTTCTCCGAGAAGCTGTTTCGGCCATGGAAGCTTCCCCCAAGCTTCCATCTCTTCACCCAACGGCCTACAACTTCTACTAACAACAAATACACCTATAATACAGGTCCTAAACATCCTAGAACCCGGAATCACCCAATATTTTTGGTTAATTTCTAAATTTCTCCAATTTACCAATTTTAGGGGTTTATTCGTTTTATCTCCCGAAGACCCATTTTATCCACTAATACCCAACCCAAAATCATTAGGGTTTGTTATACCAACAATGATATGAGATATTTTTGCTTAAAAATAAATAAAGCAAGTAAAGACTTGCCTCGTGGATAAAATCCGACGTCCTCGAGCCGAATCCCGCGGAGGCTGGCCGGAATCTCCCCCTTTTTCCTCTTTTCTTCCTCCTCTCTCTCTTCCCTCTCTTATTTCTCTTTTCTCTCTTCTTTTCTCCCTCTCTCCCTCCTTTTATAAGGAGAAAAGGGTTTAACCCCTTTAAAATCCAAAAACGACTCGTTTACCCAATTACGAGCCTATTTAACTCCAAAATTACCCGGAACTCAATTTCGACAATCGGAAACTCTTTTTTTACTATCTCGGACATTCCGAGACTCATGGCGCAATCGAAATTTCCATCTGAGGTACTTGACCGCAAATCACTATTCTAACCCAAAATAATTAAATGTGGTATTCTACTCCAAATCTTACCTCTTTTGTCGCTATACTCCACGGCGACATATAATTAAATTACTTCAACCTATATAGTCCAAAAATAATTTATAACCCCCTTCGAAAATATTTAAATCCTCGAAAATCCCAAAAATTACTATTTCGAGAAATTCTCCAAATTCAAAATTATACTTAATTATGGAATTTAATCCTCTCCAAAAGGGCGGGTTATTACATACTCCCCCCTTACAACGGAATTTTGTCCTCGAAATTCAGGTATATCTAGGATCACTACAAATCCTAAACTTCAAGGGAAAGATACTAACTCAATGGTTCCCAACCATGAGCTACACGACTACCACGATCGTAAAGTGACTCTTATACGTCACATAATACCCATCATCTATAATGCCTATCGGCATGAATTTCAACCTTATATACTACGCCCCTTCTATTCCAGGCGGTATATAAAACCATCTTACTAAAGTGGCCATACACCTTTCCAACTTGTGCACATCTGCACATCTGTAGTGAACGTCTGGCACGTAACACTCTCTCCCAATAAGGGTCTCCTTTCCTCGTTGTAATACTCACCTATGGGTTCTTCCAACCTGCGAAATCAATTCTCCTAATCTCGACGCCACGAACTCTATCGAGACTACATCCTAATAATACTAAGGTCTATGCGATGTACTACCCACACGGAACGAATCTAATCCTAAGTATGTCCCTAGTGCCCAAGGCCTCTCTCAACTCCCGACATTTGCTTAGTTTCGTGCGTGGGACGTCTCGCCAAGGCGAAATCTAAACAAGGAACCCTCCCGTTACACTACTCCCTCGCGTAGTCGGTCATCGAGATATAACGACCCAAGGCACACAAGTGGGACGTCCTAAATCCTACTAGGCTAGCCTATGAACGCATTCCTACTATCTTATCCTTCCGCCCATACAGAAGGAAACCTAATCAATCGAAGTGCCCACTTTTTGTAAAAATGTCACGAACATACTACCCAAAATGTATCTCCTCAAAATTTTCCCTTTCATTAAGGCCTGACTATTGTCCTTAAATCAATTTCTCTCAGTCCAACCTCACCCACCCACTTGTGGCGAGGGGACCACTTTAGTGCTTTTCCATAGCACAATATTTTCATAAGCATACCATCATCACAGGGCTCATAGTCTATAGTGGTTCATCCACACTATAAGACTAACCCCCATCCTTTCATCCTATAACAGCTCTCCACGCCCGGCGCCGTTAAGAGTCATGTGTGGAGTGTATCCAAACAAGGAACCCCTCCACACATTAACACTTGACTTCATCGGTCACAGAGTCCCGTTATTTCAGACATGCAACCGGGATAATCCTATCCCTTATCAACAAAAGGTGGTCTGAACTCCTATCTCTAACTAATAGTCACATCACCCAGCGCTCGCACTAATTTTAAGTCCTTGCGCAAACAGTAATGAGCTTAATCTTACAGCTCAACACAAATCCTGCGGCCTTAAATCATATATATAAGGTCGCCATATACCCAACTCACGATAATGAAACCTCTACTCATCGAAGTTTCGTATCCCATAACAAATAAGGTGAACTCAACCTATATCTAGGTGAGATACCGCAACCATAACCTGTTCCCTCCAGGAACCATGGACACGATAGAGTTTCCATTCTTAGCCTGCTATCGCTCCGAAATTACCAATACATATATACCCATCATAATACCATACTCGTACAAACATATAGAACGAGTATCCCAAACCAGATATATATATACAATATATCAACACTCGCCTTTATGGCGAATGAAGGAAAATATAATTCCGCTATCGCGGAAAACACATAAACATACATGATATTATGTTATCGAGACCGCCACAAAAGTCAAAATACACACACGAGTCTAGGGCTAACAAACACCGCGACTTTATCTAGCCACGCCAATTATACCTCCTAGATTGAGGTACAACTCATAGCAACATCCTTCTCATTCTGACTAAATCGTGGGGACTCACGGTTAAGACTATCCGTAAGGTCCCTTTCGAACCCTCAACTTTACTGAAAATTCAATCTTAATACCACTCTCTACAATAGTGGTACTGCAATACTCATGACTACTCATTCTTCAGTAGTCTCCACCAAACTCCTAAGCAATTGCCACAAGGGGAGTGACCTCTACTAAGGCCCTCGTCCCCAACTTCTACCAGCTGCCCTAGCTAAGCCTCACCTCCTGCTAGCATCCATGTTCCGCACACGAATCCCAAACGAGCGCGCAAAAGATTTCTATAATCTTATAATATGGCAGGAGAACGAAATCTCACAAGAGAAATCAACAATCCTAATCCCTAGGCTCTATAACAAATGAGAGCAATGCTGAAAGCGTAGTACGTCCGCACAGATTCCTAAGGACACTAGAACCTGATGCTCTAATACCATCTGTGACACCCCGCCTAATAACATACCGGGCGATCACTCCAATATTAAATTAAAACAGGAGTCTCATATGGTTCATTCTTAGCATCACTGTCGAAAATCCATTTAATTACTAATAACCTATTAGGCAGGTGTCAAAATTTTAACTTTACTACTCTTTTTAGCAACTATAAATTAAACATCCACACAGTTTTGTGGAAACGAAACTGAAATGACATAAAATAACCGAACACTCGGTCAAAATATACAACCATATCGAATGCTGTACTGAAAGAATAAATAAATGCAATTGAGCCATTGGCTCGAATGTTTATACAGTACCTCCTATCTAGAGTACAATGATGAAAGTCACTATCAAAAACCTGCACGCATCCACAGCTGCTGCAGCTGACGTCTGACTCGAAAGAATTTCCATCCAGGTGTCCCTGTGTCTAGACACCTATATATATATATATATATATAAAATATATAGAAAGAAAGGAGAGTAGATAAACGGGTCAGAGCCCGAATTTTGAAAATATTTAGCAAGTGCATAAATGCTTTATTTTTAGAAAAATAGTTTTATCTCATATTTAAATTGGTATCGCACTCCCATGAGATACCCCTCACCTCTCCTATAACAGTGCACTCCTAGCGCATCCCTCTAAACATCCTAGTCAAGCTACCCTGCTAAACTAGTCTATCACCCAACCCACTATCCATCCTAGATAGTCCAAGCAATGTACTAAGGGCTAAACTTCACCCCAGTCTCAACGCTATGACATGTTCGTGCGTGGGGTGTCTCGCAAAGCGAAATCCAAACAAGGAACCCCCCGATACACTACTACGCGGCACTGTCGATCGTCGAGATCCGCCAGTCCCTCAGTACAGAAAGATATATATAAATATATATATACCATAAACATTTATAATATTAGAGCACTAAGGATTAAACTTCTCCCCAGTCTCAACACAATGCCATATTCGTGCGTGGGGTGTCTCGCAAAGCGAAATCCAAACAAGGAACCCCCCTGATACACTACTATGCGGCAAGGTCGATCGTCGGGATCCATTAGACCCTCGATACTCGATTCATCCATATATACATATTCTTATTTTACCATAACCATCCGGGTCTATCTCCCAGACTGAGGATTCATATACAAAGTATTTATCAATACTTATTATTTTTATCTCAAAACCTCCCATTTCCCATCTCATATGCAGGAAATGTATTTAAAAGCCAATTAATTATCATGAATTCCTTTAACAAATCATATACCTTTTTACAAGACAATTTTATTATCATAAAAATGCTTTTCCTTTATATGTCATCCCATTTCCCTTTTTATACTCAGGAAATGTACCCCAAAGCCATTTCCATTATCATGAAAATGCTTTGATCAAATCATGCTTCCACATCCCTTCTTCCATCCGGGAGTGTTACCGAAGCCAAACGTTTCTCCCATTTCCCTTTTTATACTCAGGAAATGTAAATTAATACCAATTTATTATCATAAATTGCTTTAATAAAACTAAGACCGCCCCTTCGGGTTTCCCCACTGGACGTGCCCCTAAATGGCTATCATCTTCCAGGGCCTATCTATACAAGGCAACCTGGGAACCTACAAACGTTGGGAAGCGGCCATATTGCCTGCGGGAAAGTCAGGACCACACCCAGAATCCCCTAACCAGCGCAGTAATACAAATGCCCATATGGCCTAGGGACTATATCCAACCTGCTCAATAGCCAGGAAGGCTTCACCACAATGCGCGCAACTTCCCTTATGATAGCGATTTAGGGGGGGGGGGTGTAATCCATATTTTATTAATTATGAAAAACATTTCTCTTTCCATTTTGAAAATATTCATTTTTATATTTTCAAAATCATTTCCATCATAACATATACATATACCTAAATCACACAGTATATACATATCCTATATATTCTTCCTAGAATATATATAAACGGCCATAGTGGCCTATATCATCTAACGATGACCATAATCCCAAAGATTCCCTCCAGGAATCATAATCATGCATTCATATTAGCATGATTCTAAATCCAAAGTATTTATTACTTTAATAATCACCATATAACTCAATCCTATCTAAGGATTTATTGGATATCTCCAATGATACCCTTCACTCTAAGTGAAATCAACAAATATCTATATTCCCAAATTATCCTAAATTATCTCCTAGGATACACTTAACGATAATCGATATAATTAGGCTTTCTATAAGCATAATTATATAGGCCTCTATGCCTACGAGAAATATCCTCGGGATTTATCTCACCCGAACAACCTTAAATTCAACGAGTTAAGGATTTCATTTCCTTGAACCCCCAAGACTATACCTAGTCCAATTAATCATTTAGAAGTCCCCAATTTAATTTAGGAACCCTAATCCATCACTTTCAGCAAATATTCTATTTTCCTCGAAAATATAGATTAAGGGTTATATACTTTAAACCCTTACTTTACCCTCCTAAATTGCCTTAATTTATGGACCATAAAATCCTAAAATGTTCTTTAGGTTATCACCTAATTAACCTCAAAGCAAGATGAAATGGAATCTACCCCATCCAAATCACCCTAAGAGAATTGTCCATTTTCAGCAAGGGTCGATCGATCGACCCATGGCCGTCGATCGATCGAAGGCTTCGATCGATCGATCCCTTATGATCAATCGATCGATCAAGTCGGGCACCTTCTTCTCCGAGAAGCTGTTTCGGCCATGGAAGCTTACCCAAGCTTCCATCTCTTCACCCAACGGCCTACAACTTCTACCAACAACAAATACACCTATAATACATGTCCTAAACATCCTATAACCCGTAATCACCCAATATTTTTGGTTAATTTTTAAATTTCTCCAATTTACCAATTTTAGGGGTTTATTCGTTTTATCTCCCGAAGACCCATTTTATCCACTAATACCCAACCCAAAATCATTAGGGTTTTCTATACCAACAATTACGAGCCTATTTAACTCCAAAATTACCCGGAACTCAATTTTGACAATCAGACACTCTTTTCTGACTATCTCTGACATTTCGAGACTCATGGCGCAGTCGAAATTTCCATCCTAGGTACTTGACCACAAATCACTATTCTAACCCAAAATAATTAAATGCAGTATTCTACTCCAAATCTTACTTCTTTTGTCTCTATACTCCACGGCGACATATAATTAAATTACTTCGAACTATATAGTCCCAAAATAATTTATAACACCCTTCGAAAATATTTAAATCCTCAAAAATCCCAAAAATTACTATTTTGAGGAATTCTCCAAATTCCAAATTATACTTAATTATGGAATTTAATCCTCTCCAAAAGGGCGGATTATTACATAAACCAATCTCATATTATTATTTCTTATTTCGTATGTTGTGTAAACTTCACTGATATCCTAGCATTGGGTGTGTAGTTGTGTGTGTGTTCCAAGTTTTCACTACCTTGGTTGTTTAGTAAATTCAGTTTTGGGGTTGTTTAGTTTGTGCCTTAATGTACTTGTTTGTATTGGCTAAACTATTTCATTTACACTTGTATTATTCTACTCTGTATTTAAACATTGGTATTAGTGGACTTGGGTGCATGAGTTATCCTAGGACTAAAGGACACGGGATTTTCTATTTCAGAGGTTAAAACGAGAACAAATATTGTGTTCTTTCTACTTTTCCCCATCTCATTCTTAAAGGGTAATTTTATATCAAACATCACCAGTTTTTCTTACTAGTGTGCGTGAGTGTTTTTAATTTATAAACTACAATAGATTTTATATCAAAGAGTTAAAAGAGTTTTATAACCCAATACAGATTAGCGTAACAATTAGGTCTTTTCAAGTGGCATCATAGCTTCAGGCTTCACTTTTTAAAAGTTTTTATTCCGCCAAAATCCTGAATACTTTTTCAAATTTATATTTTATATTTTAAAATATATTTTTTATGTATGGGAAACCAATATGGTGATGTTTATTTTTCAGTTAGAAAACCCATTTACGATGTTTTAAAGAGGCAAAGTTTTATTCACAATATGACATTAAAAGCAGTAATGTTGATTGCCAAGAGATGGGTGAAACCGAACTAAAAGGAATTTCAGCTTGCACCACATCTTTAGAGGCTTGAAAGATTTCAAAATCTTCTAACTATTTATCTAAAGTGTGGGATGATATTTCTGATAGTGATAGCGATGCTAGTTGTGATCATTTATTGGCTTTTATATCTCGTCGTACTGTTAAGTCCGAGGATATTTTTGATAGCTTATCTACTCGTTTTGATGATTCAGATTTATATGTAGATAATTGTGAGTCAAACTTTGTGAATTTACCTCCTATCTCACCTACTCAAAACCATCCTACTATCACAGTTTCCTTATTAAATATTAGTAGTATTTTTATGATGTTGTAGATGATTCTGTCGTTGTAAAGGGAGTGTGATTACGAGTTTAGAAGGTTATGTGAGTAATAATTTTATTGATAATACTATTGAGGACATAACTGAATTAGGCTAAAATTAATTCTAGGTTGCTTGCTAAAATTGACGTTTTAAACAATCAAGTCAATAACTGAAGAAACTGACTTTCTAGCAGGAGAACTTGAAAATGATATTTCATTTCTTGAGAAAAGAATTATCATGTTAACTTAGCTTAATAACTCTCTTCAAACTAAAAACAAATATGTTTTGTTTAAATTTGGTGAATCTCAAAATAAACTTAATGAGACATCGAAGAAGTTGGATGCTTATTCTAACTCAAGCACTGTTGTTAAGTCTTTAAATAAATATGATGATCTTTCCACTTTGAAACGAATTGGTTTTGTTGGTGAGACTTTTGATTAAACTAACTTTGTAAGTTTAATGAACAATTTTCCGATTCAAATGAAATTAAAATGAGTATTAAACATGATAAAGTTGAGGATTACGCTACCTTATTTGTTAAGACAGTATTTTTATGTCGTTTTTGTCATAAATTTGGACACTTAGAAAAATTGTGAAAAAGAAATTAAGGTAAAATAAATCTGATTTAGGCAAATTTACGCAAATTCAAAATGTTGCAAGTCAAACCTTCTTTTCAGTGTAGTTTTCGCTCTAAGAAAGGTCATTTAGGATTACTTTGTTTTAAGAAATTAAAATAAAATAATATTGACTTAGGCAAAGTTATGTAACCTAAAACTGATAGAATTAACAAATCTGCCAAACTTGTTTTTAAATGTGGATTTTGTTCCAAAATAGGACATTTGGAGAATTTATGTTATAAAAGGCTGAATTTAAATAGAAATATTGAAGTTACAAATTGGCACACCAAGTCTTGTAATAATCCCAAAGTTGATAAAAAAAATGACATTTCATTGTAATTTTTGTTCAAAATCTGGACATTTATAAGAGTTTTTCTTTAAACGATTGAATTTAACAAGAAGACAGAATGTTAAACAATTGAACATTTCTATTAATGTTAATCCAAATGTTAGGTGAGATTTTAAATGCAACTTTCATTTTAAAACGTGCAATTTAGTACGATTATGTTATAAGCATTTAAATATACAACAAAGTGGTAAAGATATTACGCCCAGGATCCCTTTTAAATATGATTTTCTGTGAATCAAGAAAAAATTATTTCTTGCAATACCCATTGTAACACCCCGTATTTTTATATAGTTAATATTTAATTAATTCGGGAATGTTAATTTACTGGCGTGTTGTAATTTTAATTGAATTAATTATGGCAATATATATATTTAAATATTAATCGGGGAGTGAATGGTTAATGTTTAGGGAAATTTATTTACTAAGTGAATAGTAATAATTTAATTACGTTATTTTGGGTATTAATGACGGGGTATGCACTTATCTCAACCAGGAGTCGGTATAGACTAAATTGGGTGTGAAATAAGGATTTTTATAAATTAATTCGGATGTCAATTCTGAGGGCGCGGTTGAGTCCGAATGGGTCGAGATAGTCAGAAAAGAGTACCCGGGGGTAGTAATTGGGTCTCGGGGTATTTTTGGGCATGGTCGGGCCCACACGGGGTGAGTTGGGCCACTTTAATTAAGCCCATTAGACTAAAAACGGGATTAAGGATTTTTAACCTAATTGGGAGATTAAGGGATGGCAGCCAACATAACTCTAAACCTAGGGTTTGAGAGGATATTTGGGGGAAAGCAAATCAAGAACAAATTGGAGGTTATTGGAGCCAAATTAAGGGACATCAACAACGGATCAGACACTACGAACACTTACAGGCAAGTGGTTAACTGTTTTTACTCCTAAATTGTGATATCCAATTCATATCTTAGTGATGTGTAACTAAAATTCATTTTGGGGATAAATGGGTACAAAATGGGGTTTTGTTAATGGAATCTTTATGAGTTCTTGGATGAAGAACATGAATCTTGAATGACTTAGGGTTTATTTGATGAACACAAGAGGTCAATCTGCCAGAATTTTTTATACAACTTTAAACGTATGCCATTTGAGTTGTACTTCGAATTAGAGTGTGAACCATACATGCTTGGAAAGGTATTTCTCTTAGCTATCCAATGAACTTGGAATCAGGTCAATAGGAGTTCTGTAGAGGGAGTAATCGACCTTTTACTAGAGGGTGTTTGATCTGTCAACATAGTAATCTGCCAGACTTTTAACGTGACTTTAAACGTGTGCGATTTGAATTTTACTTCGAATTAGAGTGTGATCCATACATTACTGGAAAGGTATTTCTCTTAGCTATCCAATGAACTTGGAATCAGGTCAATCAGAGCTACGTAGAGGGAGAAATCTAAATTTTACTAGAGGGTGTTTAATCTGTCAGAAAATTTGAGATTTTTCTTTTTAAGCCTCAAATGTCTAAAATTTTATCGGGGAAGTGTTTGGGACCTTGATGAAATATATTGATGGAATAATGATATGGAAGTAGGTCTATGATTGAGTGTTGGACTTTAATTTTGTGAGAGAGTTAAAGTGGAGATTCATAGGCTTGATTTTGACGTACTCTAATTCGAGATGATAAGAATATAATTACGAAAAAGCATGAGCGAGCTTAAATTCGTTAGGTCAGTGGGTTAACAAGGGAAACTACTGAATTGGTATAACAAGGGGTAAATAGGAACCTTAGAGTTGTTTGAATACTTGAATTAATACGAAAGTGAGATAAATTCGTAAAGCAAACAAGTACGGTGAATATTAGAGAGAAATATATTACGTACAAGTATGAAGAATTGGGTTGTGTAAATACCTACTGTTTTATAGGATTACTTGGGTTGTGAATGCCTATTGTGTGTTCCCTTGTGATAGGAATAAAGACTCGGGAAATATTAAGTTTCGGGCTAAGTAAGTGAGTCTTGGAATAATGGTTGGGTGACACCAAGTCATTAAATTAATAAATGCCTTAATTAATTTAGTTAGAGTCGGATTGTAGACTCGGGTAATATTAAATTAATAAGAGTGATAATTGATTTAATAAGAGTCATTTTGTAGACTCGGGTAGGATTAAATTAATAAGGGTGTTAATTAATTTAATTAAAGTCGGTTTATAGACTCGGGTATGATTAAATTAATGGGTGGGATAATTTGTTTAATCAGAATCGGATTGTAGACTCATGAAGGGTACTTATTAATTAATGTGATAATTAATTATATTAGAGTCGGACCACAGACTCGGAATTTGGGTTGATTAATTAATTTGTGAATTAATTGTATTAGAGTCGAAATTAAAATGTGTGTTAATTAATTTAAGAAGAGTCGGACCATAGACTCGGGAAGAGGATAAGTTATTAAGTGAGAAAATTAATTACTTTGAGTCGGGCCACAGACTCAGGAAATTACAGGCAGTGTATGGGATTTTGAGTACACGGTAAAACCGGGGTTCATAATATATATATACGGGTAGTGATAGTATATATATATATATATATATATATATATATATATATATATATATATATATATATATGTGTGTGTGTGTGTATATATTATCTGTGATAGAAAATATCAGTGACTAGATATTTATTCAATTTAAATACTCTAATGCTATCAAGGGAGGTTGCGCGATGTGGGTGAATCCCCTAGCTTGAGGAGTAGGGCGAGTATATCCCCAGGTCATAACGTCCGATATATATGGGTGAGGGATTTATCTCACTTTCAGGGAAGGAATATGACCGCCTCCACTTCGTTTATATTTGGGTCCAAGTTGGTGAGCGATTCTAACTTGGGGAAACTAGGTTTTGTGAGCACACCTAGTGGGATAGCATTCTAGAGGGAATCATCCGGTGAGGGTATACTCGGAAGGATGGATACACATATGATATATGTGTGGATGTTAGTAAAGGTACGTATAATATGGTAGTAAATATTATATGTAGGTGATAATACAGTGTGTGATGTATTTACTTTATATAACTCGGGTTACAGTTATATGCAGTTAATTAATGAGAAATTAATTAAGTTAATCATTTATGGGAATAATACAGTGTGTGAAGTATTTACTTTATATAACTTGTGACACGGTTATATGCTGCTATTTAAGAGGAATTAATTAAGTTAATTGTGAAATGACTTATAATTTAAGAATCATTATACTCGGGTTAGAGTAGTATGGTAAGGGAAGGTTATACCAGGACTAGTTGGACGGGGTAGTACAACTAGGTGGGGTTAAGGTAACCGGTAGGTGTGCACAATAGTGGAGGGGTGAGAATGTCCACAAGGGAGTGCGACACTAACTTAAATATGAAGCGCATTCATGCATTTTAAATTACTGCAGTTAATTCACTTGCTAAATATTTTCAAAATATTTTGGGTTCTAACCCTTGCTATAAAACTATTTTCAAAACCTTTTAGGTGTCCAGCCACAGGGACGCCAGGATTGATATTCTATTCCAGGGACACGGAGCTGCGGCATATGTGGATGCTAGCAGGAGTTTGGATTAGACGCATCATTCATTCAATCCTAGAGTAGGAATCTTGTATCAGTCTCAGTTTTATTTAGGGCTTGTAGCCCAGACTTCTCGGTACAGTTTTCAAGTGTAATTCATTCAGGTCTTGATTATTTGTATTGGATTATTTATTTGTTGGCCGGTGATTTATTCGGCAAGTTGTGTAATTTCTATTCTATTTACTTTCATTCAGTTGTGTGAATGGTTTATGTTTTCATTCCGCATGTACTGTTTTGGTTTAATTAAAAAGTTAAAATTGGCACCAGTTTTTGGAATACTAGGTGGTTAGTAAGTTTTAAAAAGTTTTCGACAGTGATGCTAAGGATGATCCAACTGGGATTCCTGTTTTAATTTGGTATAGGACTGATCACCCGGTATTTTATTAGGCGGGGTGTCATAGATGGTATCAGAGCATCAGGTTCTAGTGTCCTTAGGATCTGTGCGGCTTTTCACGTTTCTGCTTGACAATCTTTGATATAGAGCCCTATTATAGGATTGTTGTATTCTCATACGTATGCGCATATACGTTCTTCTGCGAAATTTATATTTGAGAGTGAACTCATACAAAATTCAATTCTCATTCCAGATGACGCCCAGGAGAGAGAGAGCAGCTAGGGCAGTAGGGGGAGATGAGACGAAGGAAGCCCGTTAGGAGCAAGAGCTACCGTAGCAACGGCCAAAGATGAATTTGGCGGCATAGGTCACTAAAATAGTGGCACAGGCAGTTGGAGCAACGGTGGTCACAACGGCAGGGTACTTTCCACGGGATCAGCCACAAGTGTTAGTGGCGTCGGATGTTCAGACTCACACAGGGTCGTCGGGGTGGAAACAATAAAGAGAGGTTATTTTAGTGGGAACCCACCAGAGTTGCGAGGGGGTTCAGGTGTAGTACTAGCGTGTCAAGAAAGAGAGGATCCAGCGTCACCTATGCATTGGAGATTGCGATGGGGTGCGAAAGTAAATGCTAACCACTTGTAGTTAGTGGGAGCGATGCTACAGTGGTGGGAGTCGATCACCACAGTGGAGGAAAGGGACACACTAGCTACTGCAGAGTTTTGGGTGCGTTTCGACTGCAAGTATTTTCCTTCAACGGTTGAGACCGAAATGAGGAGAAAATTTTGTGAGGTGACTCAAAGGGAACCGTTAAGTGGCCGATTACGAGGAAGAATTCACTCGTTGGCAAAATTTGGTACCGGATGAGGTAAGCGATGAAAAGAGAAAGAAAGCAAAGTTTATGGATGGGTTAATCTGGAGAATCAGACAACATTTAATTGATAATTCCGCATTAGTAGATTATACTGATGTCATTAACGCAACACTCCGGCACTGTCGGGAATATCGCTTTCACGTGAAAGGAAGCGGGAGGGGAGTGGGGATTAGCCAGTCGAATGAGGCAGAAAGGAACAATACCAGTGGGGTATCCTAGCAGCAGACTGGGGGAGATCAGGGGGAGGATTTCCGGCAGGTAAATCATGCCAAGCGATCTAGAACCGGAGGCTATCGGCGGGATGGCCAGGAATTCCAACAAGGTTGGAATGGAAGGGATCAGTGGCAGGGTGAACATATTAGAAAGTGCTTCGTTTGTGGGAAAAGCGAGACACATGAAGAGATATTGCCTTAAGCGAGGCAGGGGTCAACTATAGGACGAGGTTCTGGATGTACAGCAACTAAAACAAGTCACGGGTGCATTCGTGCAGGGAGAAGCTCCTCCAAAACCCGAGAACCAGCCGCTGCAGCTGGGGTATAGAGGTAATTATTTTTCCCTAGGGGCATGGGTATATTTTTGAGTGACAAAGAGGATGTCACAGTATAAGACTTATTTTTCACTAGAGTTCGCAGGTGAGTCGAACTTAGTGGGTGTGTTGGCGGTAACAGCCATAGCATGTGGGTAAACTTTCCGTAGGGTAGCGGAGTTCCTTAGTGTTCTTCACGGGAGAGTGGAGGCGTACACTGAGTGATTGGTTGAATTATGCGAGGAATTACTACTTTCGAGAATTATGGGAGTAGGGTTAATAATATTTTCAAAATATCGGCTGCATTGCGATGGAATTTAACTATTGTGGATGGTGGAGTTAAGTTTTGGTGTTCGCGATACCAGGGTATGGTTGGTACTAGGTATCACCTGAGAGGGCGTATAGCCTATATATATGTGGGTATCTATGTTGTATTACGTGGTGCAATAGCACATAATGAGGTTTTGTGTTCACATTTTATCCCGGTAAATGGGGATGTTTACTGAAGTGAATCAGGGTGGTTAGATTGATTTTCTAGCAAAGAAAGATAGCTCGGGGTTTATTTTGCGCAAGGACTAGTGGTAGTAAGGGCGCGGTATTTCATGTTGTCTTCGGTAGCATAAGGGTAAGACAAGTATTTATGGGGATAGGTTTGAACGTTAGCACATGGGTTGGGTACCCGGGCGGTAGATATATAGGTATATATATATATATATATGTAATATGACTACGGGTTCGAAGTTATATTACGGGCTACGACTAGCATAGTCGGGTAACTTTAGTACGGTAGAGCGCGGGGATAGGGTGTATGGGCACCCGGGTTAATTAAGGCAAAATTTGGTGCGGTTAAGCACGGGTATAGGGTGTATGGGCGCCCTGGTAAAGTTAAATGCATACTTGTGTAACGTATGGCTAGAATCGGATGGGATAGATATAGCGGGCTTGGAGGCACTTGACTAGTGAGTAATATGTGAATACTAGAACACTAGGTTTATCTTAATTTCGAGGACGAAATTCCTTTGTAAGGGGGGAAGTATGTAACACCCCGTATTTTTATATAGTTAATATTTAATTAATTCGGGAATGTTAATTTACTGGCGTGTTGTAATTTTAATTGAATTAATTATGGCAATATATATATTTAAATATTAATCGGGGAGTGAATGGTTAATGTTTAGGGAAATTTATTTACTAAGTGAATAGTAATAATTTAATTACGTTATTTTGGGTATTAATGACGGGGTATGCTCTTATCTCAACCGGGAGTCGGTATAGACTAAATTGGGTGTGAAATAAGGATTTTTATAAATTAATTCGGATGTCAATTCTGAGGGCGCGGTTGAGTCCGAATGGGTCGAGATAGTCAGAAAAGAGTACCCGGGGGTAGTAATTGGGTCTCGGGGTATTTTTGGGCATGGTCGGGCCCACACGGGGTGAGTTGGGCCACTTTAATTAAGCCCATTAGACTAAAAACGGGATTAAGGGTTTTTAACCTAATTGGGAGATTAAGGAATGGCAGCCAACATAACTCTAAACCTAGGGTTTGAGAGGATATTTGGGGGAAAGCAAATCAAGAACAAATTGGAGGTTATTGGAGCCAAATTAAGGGACATCAACAACGGATCAGACACTACGAACACTTACAGGCAAGTGGTTAACTGTTTTTACTCCTAAATTGTGATATCCAATTCATATCTTAGTGATGTGTAACTAAAATTCATTTTGGGGATAAATGGGTACAAAATGGGGTTTTGTTAATGGAATCTTTATGAGTTCTTGGATGAAGAACCTGAATCTTGAATGACTTAGGGTTTATTTGATGAACACAAGAGGTCAATCTGCCAGAATTTTTTATACAACTTTAAACGTATGCCATTTGAGTTGTACTTCGAATTAGAGTGTGAACCATACATTCTTGGAAAGGTATTTCTCTTAGCTATCCAATGAACTTGGAATCAGGTCAATAGGAGTTCTGTAGAGGTAGTAATCGACCTTTTACTAGAGGGTGTTTGATCTGTCAACATAGTAATCTGCCAGACTTTTAACGTGACTTTAAACGTGTGCGATTTGAATTTTACTTCGAATTAGAGTGTGATCCATACATTACTGGAAAGGTATTTCTCTTAGCTATCCAATGAACTTGGAATCAGGTCAATCGGAGCTACGTAGAGGGAGAAATCGAAATTTTACTAGAGGGTGTTTAATCTGTCAGAAAATTTGAGATTTTTCTTTTTAAGCCTCAAATGTCTAAAATTTTATCGGGGAAGTGTTTGGGACCTTGATGAAATATATTTATGGAATAATGATATGGAAGTAGGTCTATGATTGAGTGTTGGACTTTAATTTTGTGAGAGAGTTAAAGTGGAGATTCATAGGCTTGATTTTGACGTACTCTAATTCGAGATGATAAGAATATAATTACGAAAAAGCATGAGCGAGCTTAAATTCGTTAGGTCAGTGGGTTAACAAGGGTAACTACTGAATTGATATAACAAGGGGTAAATAGGAACCTTAGAGTTGTTTGAATACTTGAATTAATACGAAAGTGAGATAAATTCGTAAAGTAAACAAGTACGGTGAATATTAGAGAGAAATATATTACGTACAAGTATGAAGAATTGGGTTGTGTAAATACCTACTGTTTTATAGGATTACTTGGGTTGTGAATGCCTATTGTGTGTTCCCTTGTGATAGGAATAAAGACTCGAGAAATATTAAGTTTCGGGCTAAGTAAGTGAGTCTTGGAATAATGGTTGGGTGACACCAAGTCATTAAATTAATAAATGCGTTAATTAATTTAGTTAGAGTCGGATTGTAGACTCGGGTACTATTAAATTAATAAGAGTGATAATTGATTTAATAAGAGTCATTTTGTAGACTCGGGTAGGATTAAATTAATAAGGGTGTTAATTAATTTAATTAAAGTCGGTTTATAGACTCGGGTATGATTAAATTAATGGGTGGGATAATTTGTTTAATCAGAATCGGATTGTAGACTCGTGAAGGGTACTTATTAATTAATGTGATAATTAATTATATTAGAGTCGGACCACAGACTCGGAATTTGGGTTGATTAATTAATTTGTGAATTAATTGTATTAGAGTCGAAATTAAAATGTGTGTTAATTAATTTAAGAAGAGTCGGACCATAGACTCGGGAAGAGGATAAGTTATTAAGTGAGAAAATTAATTACTTTGAGTCGGGCCACAGACTCAGGAAATTACAGGCAGTGTATGGGATTTTGAGTACACGGTAAAACCGGGGTTCATAATATATATATACGGGTAGTGATAGTATATATATATATATATATATATATATATATATATATATATATATGTGTATATATTATGTGTGATAGTAAATATCAATGACTAGATATTTATTCAATTTAAATACTCTAATGCTATCAAGGGAGGTTGCGCGATGTGGGTGAATCCCCTAGCTTGAGGAGTAGGGAGAGTATATCCCCAGGTCATAGCGTCCGATATATATGGGTGAGGGATTTATCTCACTTTCAGGGAAGGAATATGACCGCCTCCACTTCGTTTATATTTGGGTCCAAGTTGGTGAGCGATTCTAACTTGGGGAAACTAGGTTTTGTGAGCACACCTAGTGGGATAGCATTATAGAGGGAATCATCCGGTGAGGGTATACTCGGAAGGATGGATACACGTATGATATATGTGTGGATGTTAGTAAAGGTACGTATAATATGGTAGTAAATATTATATGTAGGTGATAATACAGTGTGTGATGTATTTACTTTATATAACTCGGGTTACAGTTATATGCAGTTAATTAATGAGAAATTAATTAAGTTAATCATTTATGGGAATAATACAGTGTGTGAAGTATTTACTTTATATAACTTGTGACACGGTTATATGCTGCTATTTAAGAGGAATTAATTAAGTTAATTGTGAAATGACTTATAATTTAAGAATCATTATACTCAGGTTAGAGTAGTATGGTAAGGGAAGGTTATACCAGGACTAGTTGGACGGGGTAGTACAACTAGGTGGGGTTAAGGTAACCGGTAGGTGTGCACAATAGTGGAGGGGTGAGAATGTCCACAAGGGAGTGCGACACTAACTTAAATATGAAGCGCATTCATGCATTTTAAATTACTGCAGTTAATTCACTTGCTAAATATTTTCAAAATATTTTGGGTTCTAACCCTTGCTATAAAACTATTTTCAAAACCTTTTAGGTGTCCAGCCACAGGGACGCCAGGATTGATATTCTATTCCAGGGACACGGAGCTGCGGCATATGTGGATGCTAGCAGGAGTTTGGATTAGACGCATCATTCATTCAATCCTAGAGTTGGAATCTTGTATCAGTCTCAGTTTTATTTAGGGCTTGTAGCCCAGACTTCTCGGTACAGTTTTCAGGTGTAATTCATTCAGGTCTTGATTATTTGTATTGGATTATTTATTTGGTGGCCGGTGATTTATTCGGCAAGTTGTGTAATTACTATTCTATTTACTTTCATTCAGTTGTGTGAATGGTTTATGTTTTCATTCCGCATGTACTGTTTTGGTTTAATTAAAAAGTTAAAATTGGCACCAGTTTTTAAAATACTAGGTGGTTAGTAAGTTTTAAAAAGTTTTCGACAGTGATGCTAAGGATGATCCAACTGGGATTCCTGTTTTAATTTGGTATAGGACTGATCACCCGGTATTTTATTAGGCGGGGTGTCATACCCATTTGAAAACCGTTATTCCCAAAATTGAGATTAGGTGGATTTAAGAAAATTGACTCCTGTTACCCAAAGAGGTGTAATGTTATTCCAAACTAATTTGTTTTAGTTTGTTTCTTAATACATTTTACTTGTTTAAATTTTGTTGTACTAACTTTATTTTGTATGATTCTTCCCTATGTTTTGTCCCTTTGAGACTAACAGGGGGAGAATTTAAGACTCTTTGCTTAATTGTTTTTACAATACTTATTCAGTCTTTAGTAATCCTTGTTGTTAGTTGAGTTATGTACTCTTCTAATTTTAGGACTCATGTGTATAGTTTAATTATGTAATTTGTGTTGTCTATTGTCTTTGAGGCTCAGTTTAGTTTGTCTCAAAATTGGCCAAAGGGGGAGATTGAAAATCTCATTATTCTTGTGTTTGTTAAATTTTGAGACAAATATTTTTTATATGCTCATGCATTTTTTTTTTAAAATCTTTTTCATATCTTTTTAACCATAATTTATTATTTTGATTTAATACATAAATTACTATTATTAAAATACCTCTTGTATGTATTTTTTACTTAAATATTTTTTGTATTGTCAATTATAAAGTTCAACTATATTCTCAGTATTGTTAATATTTTTTTTGTGGAATTTTAATCGGTTAAATTCTACATTTTATTAAACATAAATTTTGTTTAATTAAACATTTTTGAGCTAACATTAAAATGGCAGAGGTGTAGGTCGCTTTGGGATTTAGTTATTTAAACCTTTTGTGGCTTTCAAGACTTGCCCTAATCGAGGTGTACTGTGGTGTCTTCTTTATCTCCTGGGCTTTAATGTTTTTGCCCCTAGTTGGCTTGTAATTTTATGCTTGTTCCCTTGCTTATTGTTTCTCTTTATTCCCTTGATAGCTCATGGCTAAACCCATCTATGCCCTTATCTTTGTAGGCATTAATGATTTAACCGAGCATTTTTATAGATCCTTCCTTCATCCTTATATATAGAGAGCTTAGGGTCTTTGAAAAAGTAGGGTTTATATTTTCAAAATTTTTCGAAGCTCTATCGGATATTTCTCTCGTTTTCTATCTCTAAAATAAAACTGGCTTTTATCTATAATTGAGAGTTTAATCGTATATACATTTTGAGACTTTGTGAGTTATTTTGTATGATATTTCATAACTTCTTGAGTTTTTATTTCTCCTTACAATTTGGAGCACTTTCGGATTGTTTGGGCTTGCTTGGAATGGTTTTGAAGCATTGGAACACCTGATTTTTTTTCTTCAAAATCTGTTGGCTTCTTGTAAGATTTCTTACCCATGTATATATACACACACACACACACACACACACACACACACACATATAGTTATATATTTGTACTTTCATATCGGTTTATCTATCTATCTATCTATCTATCTATATATATATATATATATATATATATATATATATATATATATATATATATATACAAATATAAAACAAATCGAAAGTTTTTTACGGTGATTGCTGAAACCCTTAAACGTAATGTTTGTGTGATAAAATTTAGATCTAGTGTTGCTATTTAGATCCAAGGGCGGAGTCTTTTTGTTTTTTTGTTGTTGTTTAAAAGCCTAATCAAAGTTTAGTTTGGTTTATCAAGATTATATATGCAGGTATTTGTCTTGCTTAATCTTAAGTGTTATAGTTGACCTCAGATAATTTTCTTCTTGGAGATTTAATGTCTGAACATGTTTGTTTTTTCCTTTTTAATACCGACAGATTTTTTTTAGAGTTATGGAGATCTGTTGAATTTTATTCTCTTTTGGGTGCGCTTTTTTTTAACTGTGCAAAGATTGTTTGGTATCCGCATATTTTTAATTAAGAACTGTATTTAAGCTTCTATTTTTTGCAATTTTGGACCTGTTCACAGTAGTTTTTTTTTTGTTTTGACCATTTTTTATTTCACCTGGTATGTGAGATTTTACATTTTTATTTGTAACTTTTGATCTTTGTTTTACCCAAACTGAAATTGGTTAGATCAATTTTTTGGTTTATAGAAAAATGATGTTATGAAGATATTAACGGGTGCATGTTCTATTTGTCCAAAAAAGAATTTTTTTATCCAACATTTTTTTTTATCGAACTTTTTTTAAAATCCCTGTTTAACATTTGGTGCTATTACAATTTTTTGTTGCTTTGCTCAAATTAGTTTAATAGATTAGATATTTCATTTAGTGTGTGGATCTATTTAGGGATTTATAAATATAATGTATATCTTTGTCTCTTTCCCCTAAGATAAATTTGTGTTGCTTTTGAACTCGACTCAATATCAATAATTAATTTTATTTATTTAAACCAGCTCTAATTTATATAAGCTAAGTTCTACACAATTTATCTTTTGCTCATTTTACTTAGATTGCATATTGTAACATAACACGTGATTAATTTATTCATATTTGCTGCTAGGTTAATTTGTTTTTATTTCACTAGTGTGAAACAATTTCTGGAATTTAATTTCCTAATTCGTTTGTGGTCATTTACACTTAACTGAATTTTTATTTTTGGATATATATCTACTGTTGATAATTAATTACTAAAGAAGGCCTTGTGTGTGTCTTGTGACTTGGCAATTTGTAATTACTTTATGTTTTGTTAAACCAATCTCATATTATTATTTCTTATATCTTATGTTGTCTACGGCTTCATTGATATCCTAACATTGGGTGTGTAGTGTGTGTGTTCCAAGTTGTCACTACCTTGGTTGTTTAGTAGATTAAATTGTGGGGATGTTTATTTTGTGCCTTGGTGTACTTGTTTGTATAGGCCAAACTATTTTATTTACACTTGTATAGTTGTAATCTCTACTTAAACATTGGTATTAGTGGACATGGGTGTGTGACTTGTCCTGGGACTAAAGGACATGGGGGTTTCCATTTTGGTGGTTTTTTCGAGAACAAATATTGTGTTCTTTCCAATTTTCCTCATCTCATTCTTAAAGGGTAATTTTATATCAAACATCACCAATTTTTCTTACTAGTATTCATGAGTGTTTTCAATTTATAAATTACAATACATTTTATATCAGAGAGTTAAAAGAGTTTTATAACCTAATACACGTTAGTGTGACCATTAAGTCTTTTCAAGAATATATGAAAATGAAACTTTGATCTTAAATTATTTGGGTGAAAACTCAGGTTTGAAGTCTTTGGATATGTATGGGAAATTAATTTCGTCAAAAAATATCCTTTAAACCCTATGTCAGGACCCCTTTATATATAAAACATGTTTCCCGAGGCGTAACAAATTTTGACAGCTTGTTCGAACGAAAATATGGGTTCATTCGAATGAAATTGTACATGTCGTTCAAACCAAAATGAAACTCGTTCGAACGAATAACTAATCTCCTTTGAACTAACTTTGAATGAGCTTCAAATGAAATCTATTCTATAAATAGGGAAACTTCATTTGATGTTTATTTAATCCTCATTTGGACGACATGATCATCTCATTCGAACAAACATAGTGAATTCATTCGAAGGACTTAAAACCAAAAATATTTTTCATATGAAAATCTATTAAAAGCATCTCTCAAAAAAGATTTTATAAAAAATAGCACCCAATGAAAAATCTAAGGATCAAAGTATTTACGCATATATATCTAAGAGATACTTAGAATATGAAGATGAAAACAAGACACAAAACATGGTACGATGATATGAACAAGATATCTTGACCGATATGTCTTCAATAAACACATCACACGTTTTATGGGAGACACAAACAACCCTAACTTATTACTCAAAATGTTTTTTCCGAAATTACGCCAATACATATAAGTTAACTATATTGGGAATTTATTCTTACAAATCTCCATTTTTGGATATTTCGGGACAAAACATAATAACTAAAAACCTATAGGTCGTCAATCTCTTCTAAGACTCAATCCCCAAATCAAAAGGAAAATGTACAACTTGACCGATTCATAAACTGAGTAGCTTTGTTTCTTGTAAAAACTTTGTCGCATCGTTGCAAACTTGTACACTTAAATAGACCTTCAAATGCAACTTGAATATATAACAATATGAACTACATAAGAATAAATCTTTCCCCTTTGTCTAACAACATCTATCTAAGTTAGATAGTCTCCCACCAAGGTAAAAATCTCCCCGGACTATAAAGATTGAGATACTATTTCTCCCCCTTTATGTTCAGGAATATACAAAGAGAAAGATGCATAACAAAATCATTTCTCCACAATATAATCATAACTACCCATAAATGGAATAAGGGTAGGCATAGAGGAAAAACATGTATACCATATAACAGTGTAAAGTGCAACATGGGACAATAAATAACTCGGAAACTCAAGTACAAATAATCCAAACAATGATCACTTAATACCGATTTTGATGAAAAAATTGTACTAACTTGAATAAGAAACGAAACATAAGATACCAATGTAAATAAGCAACAAGAGATACTAAAATGATCATATATCATACCAATATGAAACGACTCAAAACTAAAATCCAACTAGTGGCATACATGGATTAAGTGTAAATGAAAATGCTCAAAACAAAACGACAAAAAGAGACCAATAACACACATGCACGTATATATAGGTATAAACATCACAAACAAGACACAAAACTCTTAAGTTTTCCACACTAGCATAATATCGATGTATCTAAATAAACATGTGGTCAACGGCATGAAGGGGCGTGAACTACAAGCAAAAGAATTATGACCCAATCACTTAAAAATGTCCAAGTAGTTTTATTTGACTACATTAACGTTATTAAACAAAGATTTAGCCTCACAGCGATAAATAAAGTGAACTTTTAAATGGACAAACAAGCACAATGTACACTAGCATAGAAAATATTTACGATTCTCAAATTAATAGCGTCAAAATCGAATTAACTAGGACTCATTATACAAATCCAGTGATCTTCAACTAACACCTTCAAAATTATAGATATATCATTTTTCACTCTCATATTTTGAAGACATCACACTTTTAAAGAATCAATGCTAAAAATTGGCCTTGGCAATATTTCTTTTCTTTTGCCTCTTAATTTATTAGGATCTTGCCAATGGTGGCCTTTTTCGTAAGGAATTTTTTTTCCCTTTCTAGACCTTCCATATGCATACTCATATTTACAATAAAATAGCACACTCGGGGGCAATGGTTCTTACATGCACAAATTTCCCAATCAAATATATATATACGTATATGACAATATTGTTTGGAGAACACGTCACTTACCTCATGTAACATATGAAGTTAAAATTCAAAAGAGCGCGTGCATCTGTGTTCAGTTTCTAACAACTGAATGCAAGCATTATTAAGAACAATTTAATCATTAAAAATCACAACCAGATGTTCTAGACACATTGAAATGTGGAAATAAGTTTATTCAAATACACCAATATGCCGCACAACATGCGTAAAACCAAACTACAAATAAAAAATCTTTTCAGGTTTTTAAATAGTTTTTCAAAAAACAACACACATAAAAAGAAAAATAAAAATACAAACAATTTTTTTTGTATTTTTTCACAATAATATTCAAGAGAGAAAATCAAAATACAAAAGACAAACATCATACAACTAACACGCATATCTAACATGAAGTATAAAATCTAGTGTATGAAAAACATGCAAACACAATCAACCATTCAATTTATCATGCGAAGTATCATGTACAAGCATTAGAGAATCAACAATTCTAAAATGTAAAGCCTCCAAATATGATATCCTAACCCCCATAGTTGTGACGTGAAGCTCTTGGATTTTGGGAACCTAAGTGACTCCAGTCTTAGCATTCCTAGGACAATTTCTAAGATCAAAGAAAAAATGCCTAAAGTGACCTCTTTTACCGCAATGTGTACACGTGTAGACATGAGGAATGCTATCCTTGTGTTTAGCTTTCCTAATGTTCCTAGCAATGGTTGACTCTCTCAAATCATGGTTTTTTATTTAGTATCAAAAGCATTTGGATCATCGAAGCCAATCCCCTAATTGTCATTTTTTATTCTCATGGTGCCTAATATCTTATCTAACTTTTGCATCCTAGATTCCAAATAATATTTGACATTAATTAATGGAGTATCTCAATCTATATTCTAACTTAATAACCATAGACTTAATTAAACGATAATACTCGTCAGAAATAAGGGAATCCTTCTTCGAAATCTCCATTAATCTCCGAAGGTTATATTGCTCCCCTCAATAAACGCGAGGTTTTCTCTAAGAGTCTTCTCACGCGACTTAAGATCATCAATAAAAATACTCTCATCATTACCTATGACACTTTCTTTCAACCTATATTCTAACTTCAATTTATCCTTTTTTAATTTCATCATTTGCGCATACTTCTCACGGAAGGCAACTTGAAGTTTACTCTCCTCCTCTTGATTATCTTCTTCTTCTTAACCAATCTCTCCACCATTACTCACATAGGAGTTACAAACAAAGACCTCGTAATTATCATGCTCAAAGGTATCTTTATCGGGAAGATTTTTTTTATCAGGGTTTACAACTAGCCATGAACGCAGTGTAGTTGCGCTCAATCGGGAAATCGAGTTCCTTTTCCGGTTCACTATCACTAAGAGTGACATTGTATGCAATCAGTTTATTTTCCTCATTCCTTAGCTTAATGGGATACTCAGCTACCCTATGGCCATAACCCTCTGATAAAAAGGCTTTTGCGTGTATGTCGTTGTTGTTGAAAGCCAAGTTAGTCAAAACCTCACATACCTACAAATATAATAAACTCAAGTGTAGTGGTAAGTAAGGGTATCAATCCACTTTCTAGGGAGTAAAGCAAATGGAACAAATTCAATTGTAATTCACTATTTATTTTCTTTTTGTGCTTTTTCACTTTTCTATTTTTTTTTAGCTTTTTCAATATTAAAACAAAAGGGTGAGGTGAGGTCTAAACTAAAATAAACTAAATGAAAATAACTAACTAGAAATTTACTAAAATGAAGATTAAAGTCTAAACTAAAAATAAGAGATAATGTGAGGAAAATAATTGTGAGAACAATCAAGGAGTGGGGTTATACCATAATTTCTAGTTAATCTATTTAATTAATTTATTCAAATTAAACGTCCCAAATTAATATTGAAATTACAAATCAACTCTCGTTGCAAATGTAATTTTAATAATAATCTTTTAGAGGATTAAGTTCACAATCCTACAACTCACAAAATGTAGATCTAAACATCATCTAACAAATCACCCGCTAGGATCGATTTACTAAATTAGTTTAGATCATAAAAATATGATTAGAGTTGAAATTGAAAGAAATAATTTCACATTTTAGAAAAACATATCTCTAGTTCGATTCTAAGATGGAAATTAAGACTAGAATCTCGATTTTCTCTCGAAAATCATTTACCCTCTCTCGAGGCGTAAATTAAAAGTAAGATTGCAAAAATAATCATCAAAGGGAATTTTAATTTAATTAAACTAATTAAATTAACATTAACATCAAAATAATGGGTTTCCCCACCCCTTGAAAGGGGTGTTAGCCTAACATGATATGAAACATGACAAATTAAGAATCAAGGCTACTAAAATAAAAGAGAAGAGAATAGAACAAGCAAACCAAGTCTCCTTGAGAAAGTTGAACTCTAATCTTCCAAATTGAAGCATACACCACTTAATTGAGCATCCAAATGATTTGAAATTAAAATATTCACTCAATTAATTCTCTAACAATATTTAATCTCACAAATATCTAAAAATAAAAAAATGAAAAACTATTTACAAGGATTTATTTTCTAAACTAAACTATCTCTCTCTAGAATTTTCTCTCTACAAAGCTCTCTAATCTAGAATTCTTTACAAATGAGGTCTTCATCTTCATTTTATATGCAATGGAGCAAAGGGGTATAATGGTAAAAAGGTAGGGGGTGCATGTGGAAATGGGTGAGGTCACATGTGCATGAGGGTGTGAGGTGAGGGAAAAATCAGATTGTTATTGAGGGTAATGTGGGAAAATGGCTTAAGGTGGTTAGTTGGGGGGTATTATGGTAAAATGGGGACAAGTTGGTTAAAAAGTGGGTATTAGGCACATGTGGGAATTAGTTGGTCTTGGTTTGTATTTTGGCTTGGTTTGTCTTATGCAGATCGTGGCTTTTGTTTGGGAGAAAACATGGAAATGGGTTTTCATTTTGAAAATGGGAAATGGGTATGGTTTGGGAGAATGGGTTTGGGGCAGGAGGTTTGGATTTGATGGTATTTGGGTCGGGGGTTGCAGGACATGGGTTTGAAGTTGGATCCGGCCGGATTGGTGGCTTGAGAATGCGACTGAAAGTTGCCGGAGTGCTGGTCGCCGGCAGGGCAGATCGATGCCGAGAGGAGAGATGGGACGCAGCTCCGGCGCAGGGGTTGCGCGGTTTGGAGGTTCCGACCGTGGAGAGGGAGGAGAGGCCAGAGGGGCGCTGCTGCGGAGTCGGGTGGCTGTGGTTGACGGGTTGAGGAGAGAGAGAGAGGCCGAGGGTCGAAAGAGGGTAGCGGCCGGCGGTTGGTGGGATATGGAGGGCTGGACCGGGTGGGCAGCAGTCGAAAATGGATGGGGTGAGGTTGAAAGGGGTTGGAAGATAGAGAAGGAGGTGAGATGGTAGTGGTGAGTAGAGTGGAGTGGAGAGAGAGAAGTGGGTTATGGAGTTTGGAAAGAGGAGAGAGAGTGTTGGGTGAGAGTGAGGTTGAAGATGATAGGGGTATGTTAGTGTGTGTGAGTGTGTATGGTGTATGGTGGGGATGAGGGTATGGAATAGGTGTAATGGGTATTAAGTGTGATGTGTGTGTTTAATTTGGACCTTAAAATAACACTAACTAAAATAAAATTAATAAACATAAACTAGAAACCTAAAAATAAAATTATATTCTAAAAACAAAATAAAGAATCAAATAAAAAAATAAAACAAAAATCCTAAAATATAAAATCTAATAAACTAAACTAAACTCTTAAAATTAATCCTAATAAAATAGAATAAAATAAAACTAAAAATCAATAAAAATCAAAATAAAATAAAACTAATCCTAACAAAATAAAATAAACTAAAAATAATCAAAATCAAAATAAAATAAAATTATATTAATAAAAATAAAATAGAAAATAAAATCTAAAAAAATTCTAAAATAATCCTAAAATTAAAATGACTCAAACTAAAAATCTAAAAAATTAAAATAAAATAAAAAGGGACCAAACCAACACACACGGGTCTTGGGTGGCGGTTTAGGGACAAGTTTAGGCAAGGATGGGTTAGGTTAGGGTCAGGGAATTTGGTATTTAGCTCCGTAAAATGCACAATTGCCTTGAAATACGCGTTTGAACACCGCAACGTACATTAAACCTGCATATTAAACAATTAAGCGCATAAGACCCATATTGTCGAGAATTAGCAACTAAAATACATCTATTTGGGGTATAAATTGTACAGTTTTGGGTGCTTATCACACCACCCCCAAACAGAGCGTTGCTAGTCCTCGAGCAATAAGATAGAGAGAAAGAGAAAGATAAGTAACCAAAAGTGTACCACTTTCGCGGGCACTTGCGATTGCACTTAGCATGTGCAACAAGCCTTTAAACCTATAGGTTGCCCTACAGGACGAGTTGTGTCTCGTGAGGGTTTGCAGGGAATATACCCACAAAATTCTTATTTGCAAAAATTTATTGAAAGGCAGTCAATCTCTTATTAGATGTAGAATAATCGCACAATCCATCACATGAGAAATATTTTGAGAAATACAAGCTAGAATTTGTAAAAACTTAGCTAAGTAAATACTCAAGGCACATCCTTCCTAGAACTCAACGTGTGTAGTGTGAATCAGTCAAAACGGTTCGAGTATCACAAGAGTAATTCCAAGATTGCCTTGTCGGAACCAACGCTTCAACTTCAAATCTCACTAGATATATCTCTCCCAAATGAACTCTCGAGATATGGGTAAGTGTATCGCTCTTGTGTGTGAGGAGGTGAGTAAATGTAATCAAGTTCAAACGTCTCACACACATATATGAAAGAACGAACAATAAGAAAGAAAAATGATCTCATGAAAGAATGCTAATCATTATAGTGAGAACGTCGAGTTATTCACCACGTTGACTTTCATTTGCCCGAACACCTAGGGGAATATGTATGTATATGGGTGAGGGGGAAATGAAATTGAGAAGGATATATAAGGTGCGGTATGATAGGATGAGATGATGATATGATGGATGGATGGATGGGATGAGGTAAGATGGGATGAGGTAAGGATGGTGATGTAGAATGGGATTGATGTGTGAAATGATGGATATGTGATGGATGAGCGAGAAGAGTGTATACACTTTAGGCACAAATGTCTTTATTACTAACTACAAACTCTCTTTTTTTCTTTTCTCTCTTTTTTCGATTTTTCTTTTCTTTTTCTTTTTTCTATTTTTTTTTTTTGCTATTTTTCTGTTTTTCTCTTTTTTTTTCGATTTTCTCTCATTTTTCAAACCATCACTGAAGACATTTACATTTGAAATCACACTCTTTTATTTGAAAATGATGGAAGATGATATGGATGGAATGATAAATGGATGGTGTGGGGAATATATGGGAATATGGAAGAACATGGGTGAAGTAAATGGATGGGAAGGTAATGGGTGATGGGTAAATGAAATGTGATATGGAAAAGTGGTAGGTGTATGGATGAAAATCTAGTATTCGGGACAAATTTCAAGACACGTGTTTCTTACAACTCGAAAGTGATGTCGTTCTCAGTGATCAAGCCAAATTTTAATGAAGTATAATGAGATCATACAACAATTTAAAGTGCAGACCCAAAAGAAAGTTGAATCAACTTGTGACTCGGAGATTGCGTAAAACACTCTGAAAGGGTGAAAGGCACAAATCTCACGGGCTCAAGTCTCAACTAGTGATCCTTAAGGTTCTCTTTAGAATTGTAGTACTCTTCAACTCTAAAACGTAGTGACATGATAAGTGCGCAAATTTTGTTGAGTCTAGAAATTCATGGTGCAAAATGCCTTGTTATGTATTACATAAGCTATTTATAAAAGATATTATCTAGCTTGATTCCTAGACTTTTGAAAGATGGATGATTGAAAATTCACATCAATGATTGAGATGAAAGAAACTGCCAGAATTTTTTTAAAAATCAGGTTCAAAAATCAAAAATTTTCAAAAGAGGCACGATTTTGATAAAATTCCCCACCCCCAAACAAAAAGGAACATCGTCCTCGATGTTAAGTAAAATGATTTTTAAAATTGAGAGCATAAGGTAAGAAAGAGAATACCAGAATGAACTGCTCATGAAGTGGACATGTGAATCCAAGAATAAACCTGAGTAAGAAGTGATAAAAAAAAATGTACAAGTCTATAAGCATGGGAAAACATAGGGTGATGTGAAACACCACCCCCAAACAGGATGAGACTAGTACAAGAAACGCGGGCTGCCTCCCGGTAGCGCTAAGTTTAACGTCTTCAGCCAGACCGATGGAATCTCACCCTAAAGATAAGATCTATGAAAGCACGGGGTGGCAGAAAAATGGGTGATGAGAATCACCCCCAAACAAGACTGAAGTGTCAGTCTTGCTGGAAACAGGCTAAAAGGGTCAATGCACTTGTATGGCAAAGTGCATCACGCGATGCAAAGCATCGGTGGACCAAGGGCGGGTGGGAAAAAGGGTAAGGGTGATGGTGAAAGGTATCGATCACGGGCTTTATTGAGCGTAAAGGTGAGGGCAACGAGGGCCCTATAAGAATGGTGCTCTAATTGGTGAGGGAGGCAAAATGGTTTGGCAATAGTAATGGGATGGTCCTCATAAAAATCACACGACCGTTCTATGAATGGGCGATGATAATGGTCGCACCGTGACACACTAGGGAGCTGTTGAGAAGAAAAATCAACACCACTAGGAAGTGGCGTGCATGGAGGAACAAGATCGGTGTCACGGGAGTGGAGAGTATCACCATAACTCTCGTGGGTGGTGAATGGTTTTAGGTTAGGATCTAAATATGTAGATGGAAATATTAAATGTGTAAAATGAAGATCCAAACCAGGTGGTGGGGTGGAAGGAACAATGGGTGGGTCAGGTGGGACAAATGGTGTATCGGGTGGGATAAATGGTGGAGGAAGATGATCCAACTCAAGCGTGGGAGACACAACACTCATTGGGAGGAGTAAAGGAATACTCACAAGGGAGTGTGGTTTCTAAAGATGGAGTTGTCAACTTCTCCACAAGAGTAGCATCGGTAAATGGGGTGGGTGGGGGAAGGTGAACCTCAATGATAGGTTCATTTGGATATGACGGGACTGGATCAGGCTCACTAAGGAAAGATAAGTCAACACAATTGTCGACTTGGGACCCGGACCATGGAATGGTCTCAAAATTGAGATTCTCGGGAGGATAAGGTTGGTCACACTCAAAATCGGTGTCGCAAGAGGACACATCATCAGCACACTCGGGTGCAACAATGGGTGGATACATGGGAATGTCCGACTCTCACTCACACTCAATTTCATTTAATCTTTGTTCAAGCCGTTGGAGGGCGTCATTTTGAAGTTGAGTGGCTTGCTCTTGATCGAGAATGAACTTTTGCAAGAGGTTTTCGAGAGCGGAGGTGGATGATGGTGGTGGTGGAGTGACGGGTGGTGGTGGTGGTTGAGGTGGACACAACTCGCTATTATCATGAGTGTATGGAGAATACTCAAGTGAAGTGTGTGGGATGGGGCCAAGTGCATCATACACGAAAGGATTGCTTTCGTGATGGACAATGGGTTGATACTCATGGGTTGCGTAGTGAGGAGACTGATCGTGAACGGGTGCACAAGGTTGCCATGACGACTGTTGGAACGTGTGAGGATCCACAACATCGGGTTGGGATACGTATTGCGTGGAAGGGTGATCAGGCCTCCACGAATAGCTCGGGTACTCACACAACTCGGGATTAGGTATAGCAGGGTAGTAGGCCGAGGTGGGTTCCGAAACAGTGTCATATGGATACACATGTTCCGTGGTGGGTGCGGATGGATATGACAAGTATGGACACACATGGGACATGTGATCGGCATTAGAACAGTGGGTGCACAACAAAGGATGAGGCACGGTGACACTTGACACCGAGGGTGATGGAAAATGAGATGCGTGAATGGACGGGTCAAGAGTATCAACGGTACTCGTGAGAGAGGTGAAATCATGAAGAATATCATAAAGGGACCGCTCGGGATCACTCGCACACGTGTCACGTGTCAATGGAAAATGACCAAAGTAGTCCCGTAAAGGACGTTCCTCGGCCATGAGGTGAGATATATTTTTTTGATTTTTTTTTTCTAAAAAGGAAAGAAATAAAATATTTTTGGATTTTTTCTAAAAAGGAAAGAAAGAAAATATTTTTGAATTTTTCTAAAATGAAAGAAAGAAATATTTTTGGATTTTTTTGTGAAAAATAAAGGAAGGAAAATATTTTTGGATTTTTTTGAAAAATAAAGGAAGAAAAATATTTTTGGATTTTTTTTTTTGTTTTTGTTTTTTTTTGAAAGAAAAGGTGGGGAAAAAAATATGGACTCTTTGAATTGGACGGACTAACTAAAATCGACTACCGAAAAATGGAATTGGACACACACACAAGTCAAGAAAAATTCCTAACTAGCACATAGCCAATTTTTATCTTTGAATTTAGTAAAAGGGTAGTCAAATTTTAATTAAGTCTGTGGGCGATAAAAATCACCGAAATATTTTAGTGATCGCCTTTGCAAAATGTTCTCCTATTGGGCTACCTAGTTGATTGATTTTAAATTTAGTGATGGCTAGGGTAGCACACAATGGTAAGCGAGTGAGTCGGGTGATGAAATCCCTTCTCGTGAGTGACCGGGTGTAGGTCTTAGTAATTTAATTCATCACACCATTCAAAAAAAATAAATGCGAGAATAATATCACACAAGAGCACACAAGAGCACACAAAAGAATGCACTCGCTAACAGGAGAGGCGCGAGGGTGTAAGAAATGTACCTCCCACGGTTTTTACGCCGTGGGGTGCCGAAAAAATTTGAGTCGACCGGGGGGAGATCACGCCAATCTCAGTCGTCCCCGGGAGTCCTACCGACCCAAGGTAGAGAGGCTTCTAAATCCTCGCCAATGGACGCCCTCTCTCTACCTTGTTCGGTTTCCCTATCACGCTTGGCTTCAATTATTACAAATTTAAATGAAAAATAAATGGTGTCCTATGCACCACAATACAAGCCAAGATAATAAAAAGTCCTAATACAATGCTTCTAAAAATATAAAAAATGTTACAAAAAAAAGTAATAAAGTGCAAAAAATAAATGAACTACAATATGAAATCCGCTCCGAGCTTCACAATCCCAAGAATGGCAACGGCGCCATTTGATAAAAAGGCTTTTGTGTGTATGTCGTTGTTGTTGAAAGCCAAGTTAGTCAAAACCTCACATACCTACAAATATAATAAACTCAAGTGTAGTGGTAAGTAAGGGTATCAATCCACTTTCTAGGGAGTAAAGCAAATGGAACAAATTCAATTGTAATTCACTATTTATTTTCTTTTTGTGCTTTTTCACTTTTCTATTTTTTTTTAGCTTTTTCAATATTAAAACAAAAGGGTGAGGTGAGGTCTAAACTAAAATAAACTAAATGAAAATAACTAACTAGAAATTTACTAAAATGAAGATTAAAGTCTAAACTAAAAATAAGAGATAATGTGAGGAAAATAATTGTGAGAACAATCAAGGAGTGGGGTTATACCATAATTTCTAGTTAATCTATTTAATTAATTTATTCAAATTAAACGTCCCAAATTAATATTGAAATTACAAATCAACTCTCGTTGCAAATGTAATTTTAATAATAATCTTTTAGAGGATTAAGTTCACAATCCTACAACTCACAAAATGTAGATCTAAACATCATCTAACAAATCACCCACTAGGATCGATTTACTAAATTAGTTTAGATCATAAAAATATGATTAGAGTTGAAATTGAAAGAAATAATTTCACATTTTAGAAAAACCTATCTCTAGTTCGATTCTAAGATGGAAATTAAGACTAGAATCTCGATTTTCTCTCGAAAATCATTTACCCTCTCTCGAGGCGTAAATTAAAAGTAAGATTGCAAAAATAATCATCAAAGGGAATTTTAATTTAATTAAACTAATTAAATTAACATTAACATCAAAATAATGGGTTTCCCCACCCCTTGAAAGGGGTGTTAGCCTAACATGATATGAAACATGACAAATTAAGAATCAAGGCTACTAAAATAAAAGAGAAGAGAATAGAACAAGCAAACCAAGTCTCCTTGAGAAAGTTGAACTCTAATCTTCCAAATTGAAGCATACACCACTTAATTGAGCATCCAAATGATTTGAAATTAAAATATTCACTCAATTAATTCTCTAACAATATTTAATCTCACAAATATCTAAAAGTAAAAAAATGAAAAACTATTTACAAGGATTTATTTTCTAAACTAAACTATCTCTCTCTAGAATTTTCTCTCTACAAAGCTCTCTAATCTAGAATTCTTTACAAATGAGGTCTTCATCTTCATTTTATATGCAATGGAGCAAAGGGGTATAATGGTAAAAAGGTAGGGGGTGCATGTGGAAATGGGTGAGGTCACATGTGCATGAGGGTGTGAGGTGAGGGAAAAATCAGATTGTTATTGAGGGTAATGTGGGAAAATGGCTTAAGGTGGTTAGTTGGGGGGTATTATGGTAAAATGGGGACAAGTTGGTTAAAAAGTGGGTATTAGGCACATGTGGGAATTAGTTGGTCTTGGTTTGTATTTTGGCTTGGTTTGTCTTATGCAGATCGTGGCTTTTGTTTGGGAGAAAACATGGAAATGGGTTTTCATTTTGAAAATGGGAAATGGGTATGGTTTGGGAGAATGGGTTTGGGGCAGGAGGTTTGGATTTGATGGTATTTGGGTCGGGGGTTGCAGGACATGGGTTTGAAGTTGGATCCGGTCGGATTCGTGGCTTGAGAATGCGACTGAAAGTCGCCGGAGTGCTGGTCGCCGGCAGGGCAGATCGATGCCGAGAGGAGAGATGGGACGCAGCTCCGGCGCAGGGGTTGCGCGATTTGGAGGTTCCGATCGTGGAGAGGGAGGAGAGGCCAGAGGGGCGCTGCTGCGGAGTCGGGTGGCTGTGGTTGACGGGTTGAGGAGAGAGAGAGAGGCCGAGGGTCGGAAGAGGGTAGCGGCCGGCGGTTGGTGGGATATGGAGGGCTGGACCGGGTGGGCAGCAGTCGAAAATGGATGGGGTGAGGTTGAAAGGGGTTGGAAGATGGAGAGGGAGGTGAGATGGTAGTGGTGAGTAGAGTGGAGTGGAGAGAGAGAAGTGGGTTATGGAGTTTGGAAAGAGGAGAGAGAGTGTTGGGTGAGAGTGAGGTTGAAGATGATAGGGGTATGTTAGTGTGTGTGAGTGTGTATGGTGTATGGTGGGGATGAGGGTATGGATTAGGTGTAATGGGTATTAAGTGTGATGTGTGTGTTTAATTTGGACCTTAAAATAACACTAACTAAAATAAAATTAATAAACATAAACTAGAAACCTAAAAATAAAATTATATTCTAAAAACAAAATAAAGAATCAAATAAAAAAATAAAACAAAAATCCTAAAATATAAAATCTAATAAACTAAACTAAACTCTTAAAATTAATCCTAATAAAATAGAATAAAATAAAACTAAAAATCAATAAAAATAAAAAATAAATAAAACTAATCCTAACAAAATAAAATAAAACTAAAAATAATCAAAATCAAAATAAAATAAAATTATATTAATAAAAATAAAATAAAAAAATAGAAAATAAAATCTAAAAAAATTCTAAAATAATCCTAAAATTAAAATGACTCAAACTAAAAATCTAAAAAATTAAAATAAAATAAAAAGGGACCAAACCAACACACACGGGTCTTGGGTGGCGGTTTAGGGACAAGTTTAGGCAAGGATGGGTCAGGTTAGGGTCAGGGAATTTGGTATTTAGCTCCGTAAAATGCACAATTGCCTTGAAATACGCGTTTGAACACCGCAACGTACATTAAACCTGCATATTAAACAATTAAGCGCATAAGACCCAGATTGTCGAGAATTAACAACTAAAATACATCTATTTGGGGTATAAATTGTACAGTTTTGGGTGCTTATCACCCTCATACACAAAACATCTATTCGGACTCGTCCCTCTTAAAATTATCATTACAGTTTTTTGGAAATTTCACAACCTTGTTAAACTTAGAAAATATCTTTGCATCATACTTAGAATTATCTTTATTAATATTAATAAATTTTATAAACTTCATAACAAACGTGGACATATCATCAGAATCTGTAATACCTTACCTTAGAAATTATGTATTTACAGTTATTTGAGGTGTTTTGGCCAAAGGAAAATTTGAGGAATAAATAATCCAAGTGCAACACATAAACTAATACGTAAGGTGACGTATTACGTACATGGTTTAAAAGGAAAAAATAGCATAATGCATGTGTCGCATAAATGTGTATTTAATCTCTAAAAGTATTATCTAGGATGCTTGTTAAGTTTGAGGAAAAAATGTCAAGGAATGAATGTGACACGGATAAGGTTAATACAACGCAACATTCAAATGGTACGGAAAGCAAAGTATCGCAATATGGATTAAACCAGAAAGTTACAAGTTACATGGATCTCATGATTTTCATTTTGAGTTTACATAATTATTTTAAGTACTTAGGCTATGTTTCACGCATTTTGGACAATCAATGAGCACTACGTAAGCCTGGGCACAAATTGTCTAACGGTGCGCGACACTGTGAAAGCCCAATTTTACACGAATTGTTTAGGATAATTGGTAAGCATAAAAAAATATTCTGAGCATACATTTATACTCACAAAAATATAAGTAATGTTATTATGTGAAGAAAAATCGAAAAAAAATTCTGTACAGAGGTCCCGATTCCTGTGCGTCTTATATAGGAATGTCCGGGAGGCCAAACGACTTTTGTAAATATGATGTTTTTATCTAAACAAATGCAAGGAATATGATTCTTAAGTTACAAGTTTAAAAAAAATGGGGATGGTACCAAAGGTGATGAAAATCACCATTTTTGGGTGGTGTTGGTGGTCACATGTGAGTTTATTCTTGTGTTGTCTCAATTCACGTCACAAAAATTAGATGTAAGAGACTTGAGAAGAGATTTCACTTAATTAGAAGCCTCTAGAACATGACCATGGGCTCATAGGTGCTAGCTCACCCCTTGTGTTTAATTAGAGAAATGGGAGGGAAAGTGAATTGGTCATTTCTATCTCACTCCTTTCATTAGATTTTCTTCATTACCATGGCCAAGCAAGAGCTCTTATATTACCCCAAATTCATAGATCTTCTTCCCTACTATCTTTACACCATGAAATTACTATTGTGGAGGTCACAAACACCATTAAAACACCTTGGAGTTATGGGATAGCTTATGGGGAGAGTTTTAGAGAATATTTTGACGAGATTCAGGAGTTGTAGAAGAGGGTTTTGAGCTGGAAGAGTGGGCTATTATAACTCCCTTTAGGGATCACCTTTGGAGGAAGGGGAGTCACCCACCTTCTCTACCATTATTTGAGGACAATTTGAGGTAATAAATGCTTATCTCTCACTAAGTTGATGATGATATTAGTATGAGTACTTTGCATCTTGTTGATATTATGTATATAGAAGTATCCATCCATGATTAAAGATTTAATACTATGTGATTTCAAGATATAGTTTAGAAGATATAATTTCAAGATAGGTTTTAAATGTACTAATAGACTTATTAGTACCATTCTTACTATTTTCTATGAAAATGGACACTTCAGATATGAAGGATTGATTGCGTTTTAAAAATGGATAATTTTCAGCCCACTATTCACAAACATTTTTATGAAATAACATGTTTTAAATTCATGTTTTAGGGTGAATAAATTATTTCTTTGATGTGAAGAACACTTGGGGTGTTTATTCTTTTATGATATTGATATAGTGATTTTAATGTTAATGAATCATTATGAAATGAGAAACTGGAGTTTTATTTACAAAGTATACTATTTAGTTTGTTAAACTAAGTTGAAGGGTTAAAAGTATAAATATGTGAAAGTGTAGTCTTCTTGCAAACTTTGGGTGAAAATATAAATAATGAAACTGTAGAAGACTAAGTGAGGATAAAATGACTAAGTATGGTTGTTTATGAAAACAATCATAATTAAATTGTGTAACACTAAGCTTGAAATGCAAAGTGTCAAATGTATAAATGTTAACTAAAATGGGTTTTCATTGTTAAAATTCATAAGTAAAGTGTGTAAACTTTAATACGTAAAAAGTATGATTTTATATATTTAAGGGAGTAATGTACACAAATATTATTTTCGAAAAAGTGAGAACTTGAAAAAAGAGTCATAGTGACTAAAATGCCTACGTTTAAGTTTGAAGCTTAAAAATGGTTTTTTTTTTTTTTGTAAATAACACTTGAATAAGGAGTTAAGTTATGTATTTTGATGTAATTTGGGTAAATTGGAAATTTACTTAAAATGTAAGATTTCATGAAACAAAAATGTTATAGAGTGTTTTGACACGTATGTAGAAAGAATGAAAAAGTCCTTCAACGTAAATGATTTTTGGTGTAAAGTCAACATGTGTGAAAAAGGAACTTTAATGGATTATAAGGATTCCTCGTAAATGAATAATGGAAAAATGGACGATTAAGTCCAAGGCTTTGGCTTTAGCCCGAAAAAAGATAATTACTGTGAACATTATGAAAATGTTGAACACCTTGGTAAGATAATGATATTAGATGATGTCAGGTTAAATAATTAAGCAGGGCTATGACGTCTCTAAGGTCAAAAATCCAAAAGCAATTGCAGTTTACTTGGCGCTCAGTGTCAGGCGTTGAAATTCCGTGAAACTGTGGGTGTGCATGTGATGTGACGGGTGTGTGTGTGTTGGCGAAATCCCTATAATAAAAATGCTAAGTGATGAATTGAATATTCATGAAAGAGGCTTAAATAAATGGTATGGATTCATTGATTTGTTAATGTAAAAATACTTCATTAAATGTTTAATGTTCATGTGGTAACATGGGATGCTTAAATAATATGACTTAATGATATTTAAGCTACCTAATGAGGTCTATATCATAATAAACACAAGCGTGTGTTATATGAGGCTTTTAAAGGAAAATGAGTATTTTTCTAAACACAGTGTGTGCCTACGTTGAATGGAAATCCTATAAAATGGTTAAGTAACTTTGGCATGAGTTAATAAACGTTGAGTTAATGAACATTTGAAAGTAAATGTAAGATTTTTCCATAATAAATGTCATTTGTTTCACGGTGTGAGTTAACTGGAAGGAATATGCTCGTTTTATGCATGATGATAGAAATTGACTATATTGTAAAAATAAGGAAGTATATTGGAGTAAAAAACGTTTTTGAATAAAACGGTTTAAAACATTGGGATATGTATTTCTAAAGGTATATATGTAGATACATACGTACTTTCGCATGCATATAGTGTAGCATGTGAGTATTCTTTCTTCCATTCATTTCTATACTGCATTGTATAGTTCCCATTGAGCATTCAGATCACTCCCTCATTTTGTTACGGCAGGTTGAATGCAGTTTCGTATTTTTAGCACGTTATATAGGTAATTATTTACTCGCATTTATGTTAGTAGCTCTGTTTACTTGGCCTTGGCGCATTTCCCTTGAGTCGTATCACGTACTGACGGTAAATCGAACTCGCATGCTAATAAGTGTAACGTTAAATATTAATAAAATTGGATTTTAAACATTATTTATGGTGTTTTATTACACTTCGCGATTAATGTTCGGATCGAGTTGATCCTTTATCAACCCTTAAATCTAGGTCGGGGCGTTACAACTTGGTATCAGAGCTTTAGGTTTATGTTCCTTTCGGGTGTGACGTGGTGAGGTTGATAGTGGATCTTTAGGCACTATTGTTAGTTATAGCCGATCACTTTTTCCTTGTGATGGTTTTGATTTGTACCTTGATGGTAAAGTCGAGGTCTTGAGAACATTATGCCATTCTCTTTGAGTTAGTGATCGGTTAAGTTAGTAGCCATTTTTATTCTGCAACATTTGTTCTAGTAGTGTTAGCTAGAAAGTATCGAGTTTGGTATAGGACGCTAGGTGGTGGCACCTTAGGCTTTTATGAGATGTATCATGTGGAAGTTTGATGATTAGAAAGTCCTAAAAATTCCAGTCAAATTTTAATCGGTGTGCTTGTGGTTTTATCTACGGGATTAGGTGACTGAGTAGCGTGACTTGTGCATAAATAATTCTATGGAAATTACAATGCCAAGTGACTTTATTATTATTTGGGTTTAGATAATCATATTGATTCAAGGTAATTTAAGAACAAATACATATGGTCCTTGGGACTTAGTGTTAGAAATCACTACACCAAATATATCGACTTGTCATGGTCACTGACCGTGATAAGTCCAACTTATCAAGGTTAATGACCATGACAAGTATGGGGGTGATAACGTTTGTTGTCATGGACTTGTCACGGTCATTGACCATGATAAGTTCATTACTTGTCACGGTCATGTCACGGTCTTTGACCTTGACAATATTTGTCATGATCAAAGACCGTGACAAATCCATGACCTTTTAAAAAAAATTATCACGGTCAATGACCGTGATAAGTTTTATTTGTCATGGACTTGTCACGGTCAATGATTGTGACAATTCTGGGTAGAATTAGAAAAAAATCTGTTAGGCAGTATGGCCACTGCCACTGTCCAATAGTATATTTGTACATATTATAGCAACGTTGTACCTATTCAAATATCATATATCTAAATAAAATAGAGATAATGAAAATATACATTCAAAACAATATACATATCAATATAATTCAAAGGTAACAACTTAAATCAATTCAATTCAAATAATGTCACTACGTGTCTGGGGCAGGTTTGAGGAGGTGGTTAGGCCACACGATATACGAATTCATACACCCTTGTATAGTCATCGTGCCGCATAATTCGCACAACCACAATGGGGAGTTCTCCTTCCATGGTATCACATGCGTTACGAGCACCTTGACCTCGATGTCTTGAAGTGTACGTCCATGAACCGGCATACACTGGATGGTAATCGGGTCCCTTAACCCCCTCCCTAGACGCTGCCCATCAGATGTCTCTTGTATAAACACGCTCGACCAATCAAGTGTCGACATCGGTCGATCGAAGGGAGCCAAATAGGGGACTGGATCATCAGTGTCTGCACGTGTCGGCGATGAAGCAGCGAGGTCCACATCCTCCTCCTCCTCCACCTCCTCCTCCACCACCTTCTCATTCCCTTTCCCCATTCGGTTTTCACTCAACGAACGCTTCTTGAATGAGATCATATCTTGGATCGTCGCCTCCAAATAGGACAGCTTCGCGTCATGCTAGTCCACCATTCGAGCCAACCCGATGTTGCTCGTCTCCAATTCAATGATCCTAGATTTGGCCACCCGTGAGATCACCCCCTTCTCCTCCCCTTGCGATCAGCACCAAGCACTTGGTTGGGTGCGTCTGTGGACAAAGATGCCATGTCAGCATCAGACTTTGACTCATGCACTTCCTTAAGCTTTGCCTGAAATGATAAAAAGCACATGATTAGTTAAATAAGTAAATAAAAAAATATAATGTAAGTAATAAAAAGTAAACTGTCGGATTACTTATAATCGGGGACGCAAAAATTGGGGAGACCTCTGTATCCTTCCCCTTCTTCGTTCGAATATCCACATAAGTATCAAGCCTATGTGGCCTACCCCAGGGCCACTCCCCGTCCCCTGAAATAAAATAATGAAAAATTAGTATCGGCCCCGCAAAGTAAAATAATGCAGAATAACATATTTTTGTAATTATAGAAAAATTAAATCTTACCATCATCCTATGCTCCACCTCGGCACAAGATGTTCGGTCGAAGTAGTGGACGTCCGTCTTTTTCGCTCTATTTTCCCTCCCTGATTGGAGAGATGCCATTTGTCGCTCCCCGATCTCATTGCCAATAAACTTTTGCCATTGTGCTAATGAGATCAGCTCATTCGGTGGGACGAAGTCACACATTCGGATAATGGATTCTCGGGTCTTCCCAAAGTATCGGGTCCGCATATTTTTCTTTCATGTCTTGTGTTGCTCCCTCAACTGCTCCAAGATAGAATCGCGTAGTTTTGGATCCAGGCTGAATTGTTCCAGTCCAACAAATACAATGTTAGTTGCGAATAAATATAAATATAAAATGAAATTGAAATCGATATTGAAATTGAAATTGAAATTAAAATATTCATATAAATATAAATATAAATACATTACTTGAAGTGCCGCCCAAATAGCTAACTTGAGCTTATTTGGCACCTCCCTCTAACTAGTGTACCCTGGGACGATGATCGTCTTTACCAGCTCGAGGGATCTCGCTAATAGTCCTATCTTTTTCTCGACGGACATCCCCAATTTGCCATATTTTAAGAGCCTGGGGGCCGAGGAGCCCTCGTCGCCTCCACTAACCACCGAGCCCAGACGACATCATCATAATCAGCATCATTATCCTCGCCTTAATACCTGAAGGAGACATTTTCTGTAAAAAAATATTGTTATTAGTACAAATCTAAATGAATTAGAAGAAGACATGCAAATATGTACAATTACTACAAATCCAAATGAATTATTACTGTTTAACACCTCAATTCTGAATTCCAAAACACTAGCATCTAACTCATAACATGTACAATTACTAAAAATTCAAAACATCCCCATCCCCAACCCCACCCCTACTGTCAACACACATGCACACTACATAAGAGTGAAAATGATAAAGTGAAAATCAATTAAAAGCATTAAAAATGGATTGATAAAGTACAAATTGGAATATTTATTACAAATTGAAAAATTGTTTCAAATTCAGGTTATCATAAAAAATGGATTGATGTTCAGTAGGAGCAACCAAGTCATCCACACTACTATTTATATGCTTTGGCGCATGTAGGATAATTTACCACGACTCGTTGTTGATATACTCCGAGTAAAACACTTGGTTGAGCTTTTGAAATGTATAAACAAACATCTCATCGCTCACGTGGTCATTGCTCTTCAACTTGGACAAGTCAACCATGATCAAATTGGTGCTAGGATCAACTTTATAAGCATTTTTATCCTCAACTCTTGCCCAGTCACAGTAAAATACAACCTATTTGAAGCTTATATAATCCAATTCAAATATATTTCGAATTACACCATAGTAAGTCATTTCAGCTTCAATGAGGTTTTTATCTTTTGCGCTCGCTCGAAAGAAAGTAAGATCCTTGTATGAAACGCCCGAGTTCTATACATTTTTACTTTCCTCGTACACTTTTGCACTGAATACGTAACCATTCGATTGATACTTTTTTTGCACTTGTTCCATGAACAAGGGTCTAGTGGCTAGATGAGAAAGCCTTGATGTCGCAACACCCATCTTTAAGAGCGGAGAATATAGATAAATTAATTAGGTTAGTTGTAAAGTTTGAGTGTAATGTAACGTTATATAACGGCCATTCTTATTATAATTACCTCTTGTGACAACCACAACCTAAATTTATTGTCTAATTTTACCATTATTTTTCGTCTTTTATTGTTCTCACAGGCTTCATATTTTCTGCATATTACAAAATTAATCATGTATAAAATAATCTAAAATATTAAAAATTAATGTAAAACTTAAAATAATTTAAACTTACTTTTTCCATTCTTCGACATCTTCATGTGTACCAAATAGATACCGATCTACTTGTTCAAGTTGCAAACTCGTTAATTTCACTCGTTTTCCCATCACATGACCACCATCATCGACGAACACATCAGTGTCATCAACACTCATCGAGTCAGGCATATATTTCCGAGTATAGATTGATGACTCCACGGTGATATATTCCTCTGCAATTGATCTTGTAATGTATCGCGTATCCTTGACGTAATCTTTAAAAACTTTCATCAATCTTTCAAATATATACATCCATCGATATCTACCTGGACCACAAAGAAGTGCCTCGTCGCATAGGTGTACCAACAAGTGAACACTTATGTCAAGGAATGGTGGGGTAAAGTACTTCTCCAATACACAAATCACTTTGGTCACCACCAATTTTGCGGCCACTATATATTCTCAATTGACTACCCTCTTGCACAAAAGTGAGAAGGTAATAATAATTTGCATAATAGCCCTCCGTAAATCCTTGTGCATGGAGAAAAAGTGCTTAAACAATAGAGGAACAAATTGTATGACCACATGCCAATCGTGGGACTTACACTTATGTAAATCATGAGTAGCATAATTTACAATCCTTTGCAAGTTGGACAAAAAATTAGATAGACCCTTCAAATCATATATTGTGTCTAAAAGAACCTTCATTTCCCCCCTCGTCAAAGTAAACGCACCAGGGGGAATTATTATCCTCCCCCTACTATCTTCTTTCAACCATAGTTGTGGATTAAGTTTCAACGATTTAAGGACTTTTCGCGCATTTTCTCCATCCTTCGAATGACTCCCTCCAAGGCAAGTGCCCACAATATGTTCAACGAGGTTATTTTTGCATGCATCGTATCTAATACATGGCGCATCAAGTTATTCTTCTAATAAGTCAAGTCAAATAAAATTGACCTCCTAGACTATGCCTTTCTTGTCTCAGTTTCATTCCCAGTTGGGGTCTTCTTATGCTTGACATTCTTGAATTTGGGATACTTACCTGGGATATTAGGGCCACATTCAGAAGATTTACTTTAAATTTTTAAACCTCAAAGCTATCTCGACGGTAGCCTATGTTCAACCCCGCCCGATAAAAAATTGGAACCTTTCTCAAATCTGAAACTAAGAGCCGGGGGTAAAAACCTCCTATGGAAATGCTATACATTTTTTGAGCTAGCAGATAGACGAAGAGATTCAGTCTCCTCTCCATAAATAGGACACCCCAAATAACCATGTACTACACAACCAGATAATGTCCCATAAGCAGGAAAATTATGAATTGCCCACATCAACATAGCATTCAGCGTAAACTCTTCTTTTCTGAAAGTGTCAAATGATTGCACACCCTCTTCCCACAACTCATTTAATTCTTCTACCAAAGGATCCAGGTAGACGTCAATGTTATCACTTGGTGCCTTTAGCCTAGGTTTCAATAAAGACAACATCGAAAATTCAGGTCTCATACACTATGAAGGAGGGAGATTGAGTGGGGCTAGGATCACTGTACATACACTTTGATTGGTTTTTAGATTTCCAAATGGATTGAAATCATCTATTGATAAAGCCAAACGAATGTTGCGCTATTCTCGAGAAAAATTAGTATACTCATAATCTATCCTCCTCCAAGCTGTAGAATCAATATGATGACGCATGAGATTACCCCTACTTCTGCCCTAGCATGCCAAGTCATTGCCTCCACTATCCATGGTATTGTGAAAATTTTCTTTAATCTAGGGTCAACGGGAAAATATTTCAACACTTTTTAGGCACTTTTAAGCTTGTTCCTTCCTTGCCAGCAGATTGGACATATTTAGGTTCATTGCACACCGAACAATGATCGATATTTTTAGACTCCTTTCGATATAGTATGCAGTCATACACACAAGTATGAATCGATATATACTTCATACCCAAACCTTTCAAACTGTTCTTCATAACATGATAGATATTTGGAAATGTATTTTCCTTGGCTAGTAAGCCCTTCACCCAATTCAGAACTTATGTCACGCTATTGCTAGACAAACCGTACTTTATCTTCAAACTGTCCAAACCAACCATGGCATGAAAAGTTATTTAATCTTTCTCACAGCCAGAGTATAAAGGTTGGGTCGCGTTAAATTTTAAACTTTGGTAGTCATCGTCAAGGTTTATCGTGATATCTTCACGAGCACCTGATCCTTGTACATCATCAGTAACCTCATTCTCCTCCGCTTCATAAACTCTGTACGTAACATCAACTAAATCCTCTAACATATTATGATCTACGTCGTCCCCTTCTACATCTATCCTACTTGTTGAAGATTAATGTGAAGGTTGTTCGGGGACAAAAGAAACTTTCAATTCACCGTGAAAACTCCAAAATCGATAAAAATATTGCTTACCCCATCTTAACAAATGTAGTTCAACTGTTTTCCACTCAAACATCGTACCATTCTTACACCTAGCACACGGACACAAAAAATCTTCATCATTATGACATCTCTTTGCGTATTTCACAAATTCATTTTCACCTTTGCGAAACACATCCCCCATTCTATTTGTATCACCCATCCACTCTTTGTATTTAGGATATCCCATCACAACTACCACAATTAATCACCTATTTAAGGTAATAAGCGTATATTCATGGATTAGTATAAACAAAACTTAGATTTATAGTATGTTTCATTTAATTATGTCTTATTTATATTCGATTTTTAAATTTCAAATTCAAATTCAATTTATAATAGAAATTACTATTTCCTCTATCTCCTTTAAAGGGTGAGTGGTCCTATCCTATTCAAGACCGCATATTTCTGTAATATACTTAACATCTCAGTCACATTGTTACGATTTGAGAAAAATTCGCCACCATAGTCCCTTAGTTCTCCAAGTACACGACGTAGATTGGCAAGTGTGAGTGTTATTTCAATTGATCAATTAAAATAACAGTCACACTTGTTAATCTAGTATGTACCCAAAGAACATTAGGATACGATTACAAAACTTCCTCCAAAAGTAATAACTTTAAGACACTAAGAATATTATTATACATAAATTATGCAGTCCCAAACTATCCAAACGGGATAATTCGAGAGATCTCATTACAGCGGTGATGACTCTCAAACGGGTCTAAGGGATATTGAATGCGTACCCATAAGAACTAGAAGGCCAGTATCAATACGCACTATATGTAATTTCCAGTGTGTTTCATTTAATTATCATACTATATATATATTGTTCGTGATACAAAGTAATTTTAAAATAAAAGTTGAAAATCTCACCCACATATGGACAATAATCCAGTGATCATGCCACTTCTAAAATTAACCAACCAAACATCAATCCACTATAATCCAACCGCGATAGCAACAACAAATGTGTATCCCATACTCCTTCTAATTCATCTACTCAATTAATTCTTTTCATCAATTAAACTAACAATTACAGTATACAATTATTAATTTACTAATTTACAATGAGGGGCAATCTTACTTGCATATGAAAGGGGCAATAATTATTAATTTACTAAAAAAATTAACATCCAATCAATATTTAATCAATCAATTATTTTACAAGGGTCACTACTTGGATATGTGGGGAAATATCTAATCACTCAATAAGAATTCAATTAAAAAAATTAACAGGCCCCCCCCCCCGCCCCATTTCCCCCTGCCCCCCCCCCCCCCCCCCCTCACACATACAGAAGCACACACACGCACATATACACACACACAAACACAACCCCACCCCCTTCCCATCCCCCACACCCAGCCCTGTCCCATCCCCCACTGCCACTGCCCACCACACACGCGCATACACATGCACATATACACACACGCATACACACACACACACACATGAAGATATACACCCCTCCCCCAGCCTTGCCCCCCCCCCCCCCCCCCCCACACACACGCATACATGCACATTTACACAAAAATATATACACACACGCATATATACAGACACATATACACAAATGGAAGAGAAATAGAGAGAGAAAACATACCAAAATCGTAAAGAGAAAGAGAGAGAGAGAGAGAGAGAGAGAGAGAGAGAGAGAGAGAGAGAGAGAGAGAGAGAGAGAGAGAGAGAAATGGAGTTATTGATACCAAATTTAGTCTGGTGACATGGCCCAATCATATGAAGACACGTGGCAATCTATATGGCAACAACAAGCACTTTTGAGGAACCCACACGCTCCGAGGAACAAGACCTTTCCGAGTAACTCTTGAATACCAAGAAGCTTAGGCGGTCTGAGCTGCACCTCGAACAAAGTATTAATAGCAGGATACCAACAGTCTAACTATTCATTAAATGCTTATCATTCAGACGCACACGCTAAAGGGGCATTAAATGTATTACCCTTTCATATATACATCATTTAATGTATTACCCTTTCATATTGCAGCCTCATGGCTATAGATACATTGTACAATCCTCATTGTAAAGGACCCCGGATCCAGACTGGAATTTCTTGATAGAACTTGTAATCGAGAATTCTAAACACTCAGCAACAACAAAACATTGGACGTAGGCCATTCTTATAAGGCTGAACCACTTTAAAATTATTTGTCTCATTTATTTATCTGTGATTGAATAATTGGAGTGATCTAATTTTTTACATCAACAGATTGGCGCCATCTGTGGGAAGCGACTGGTAATATCTTTTTTCACCAAAAACAATTCATCACAAATGGCTTATTTGCCGGAATCCAGCAATCGAAACACTGGAAACCCTCCAAATCCATCTGCTCCACCAAATATTCCAGATCTGGCTGGAATAATGATAAATCTGGCTCAGGGCCAGCCCGTCATGCAAGAAACTATGCGACAACTCATCCAAACCCTCCATGGCGGTGCATCAGCCCATTCAGGACCACGAAGCATTCAAAGAAATACCCGTGCACCTTCTTCGCGTACTAGGCATACCAATTCATATCGTAATGAGGAATCTGAAGATTTTTCTTATCAACGTGGACGAACTTCGTCAGTGCGAGCCACAGATACTGAACAACGTGTCACTCTCTCTCCAGAAAGGACTAGTGCGCTAGAGAGGTTAAGCAGGGTATCACCTTTCAATTGATTAGGACCTAGAAGGAGTAGAAGTCCTCCTAAGGTCGTGTCGAGGAGTTTTCGATGACCATCAGATTTAAGGGAAGGATCTGCCCAGTCCCGACCAGCTGCTCGTCAAGAGAGATCCTATGAGCGACCAGTTGCTCGTCGGGATAGATCTCAGGAAGCCACTTCAACGCGATCAGTTGCTCGAACCAACAGGCCCGAGGAAGGAAATGATGCATGGAAAGGATCTATTCAGAGGCTGGAAGATAGATTAGGGGAAATGGCTAAGGCCAAGAACCCTCTACAGCGAACCTTTGTTCGAGGAACACCTTTTGTCCAGGCCATTGTAGATTTTCCAACACCATCAAAGTTCAAATCACCTGTTGTGACCCCCAAGTATGATGGAAAGACTGATCCTGTCCTTCATATAGAACAATACCAAGCTGCAGCCGACATCTATGCTGTTCCAGACGAGATGAGATGCAGAGCATTCTCGGGGACTCTTAGCGGATCTGCTCAAATATGGTATAATAATCTTCCTCGGGGTAATATTTTAACCTTTCTTCAACTGGCCGAGTTATCCATTAGGAATTTCTGTTTTGGGGCAAAGCCAGTTAAACGAGTAGCACATTTGTTAAGTGTTAGACAAAAGGCTGGTGAGAGTACCAGAGATTATATAACTCGTTTTAATAACGAGAAACTCGAAGTCATTGATTATGAGGAGAAGACAGCGATTACTGCCTTGATGAGTGGACTATTTCCGAACAAGTTGTACTACACATTGGCCAAAGATCCACCGAGAACCATGTTAGGCCTGATGGGAAAAGCGTCCAAGATTATGAATGCCGAGGAGGCTATGGCTACGAAGAAGAATATGGATGCCAAAGAAACCAAGGTGGAAGGTGATAAAGCTAAGAAGAAAGAGCATAAGAACAATGGTAATGACAAACATTCAAAAAATAGGTCGGTATGGGATGTAATGAAGAAATATGATAATTATACTCCTTTGAAGAAGGATATCAATCATGTTCTAGAAGAAATCAAGAGCAACGAGGAACAAAACTGGCCAGAGAAAATGAAGGCAGACCCCGACAAGAGGAATAAGGAAAAGTATTGCGAGTTTCATAAAGATCATGGTCATATGACCAAAAATTGCATAGCTCTGCAAAATGAGATTGAAACACTCATCAGACGAGGAAAGATGGCAAAGTATGTTGATCGGGGAAACGAAAGAAGAAACAACGACCGAGCAAGAGAGAGGTCTAGATCTCCTCGTCGGGCAGAGGAAAACAAGAAGAGAAACCATGAAGTTAATCCCGAAGATGACCCCGATCTTCCCAAGAGACCAAGACAGACAGAACGAGAGGTATTTTCAATACGTTTTGGGTCATTTTACTGTAATGTTATAACAGGTGGAGATGCAGGAGGAGGAGACCTTACTGCAGGGAAAAAAGCTTACCTCGGTGAGGCTCAAGCTTGCTCATACATTCAGCGAATAAATCTAGCCGAGGATGATCGCCCGAGAAAGGAGAATAAAGACAAGTGGGTCATTGGGTTCTCAAAGAACGACCTTGCAGGTGTTCTATATCCTCATGATGACCCACTTGTGATCAAGATGAGAATGAAAGAGGTGATGATTTCAAGAGTACTGGTAGACAATGGTAGCTCGGCAGACATCATGTTCTATTCGTGCTTCGACAGTTTAAATCTAAAGCTATCTCAACTGGAGCCTTATCATAGACCCCTCCTCGATTTTGCTGGTGAGAAAGTATTTCCACTTGGGACGATCAAGTTGGATATATTCATTGGTACATGGCCTACTTATCGAACCAAAATAATACGCTTCTTTGTGATGGATAAGAATGTTCAATCATCATACATCATCATCATGGGAAGAGTAGGGTTAAAGAAATTCGAGGTTTTACCATCTACAGTGCATCAGTGCCTAAAATTTCCAACAAATTTTGGAGTTGGAGTTGTGAAAGGTGATCAGAAAGAAGCTCGGGAATGCTATTATTCATCCGCCGAGCAAGAAGAGCTGGAGGAATCAAGGAAAAAGACTACTACCTATCAAGTGGATGAAGGTGCAAAAATTAAAACATTGGATCCTAGAGATGAGTCACAACTCGTGAAGGGTCAAGTTGTGGAAGCTACTGAAAACATCATTCTGGACGACGAACATCCTGAACGAACTACTCAAGTAGGTTCGTCGTTGGAAATCTCATTGAAACAGGAATTAATAACTTTCCTAAGAAGCAGAAAGCAAACTTTTGCATGGAGTCATGAGGATATGCCTGGGATAGACCCAAATTTCTTATGGCATGAGCTCAATGTGAATAAGGAGATCAATCCAGTGAAGCAGAGAAGAAGAGTGTTCATCCCCGAGAAGAACCAAGCTATACAGGAGAGAGTCGAGAAACTCCAGGAAGCTTGTTTCATTGAAGATGTTAAATATCCAGACTGGTTAGACAATGTGGTGATGGTAAAGAAGAAAAACAACAAGTGGAGGATGTGTGTAGACTTCACCGACCTCAACAAAGCATGCCCAAAGGATCACTTTCCATTGCCCCGAATTGATCAACTCGTAGATGCTACCTCGGGGCACGAGCTGCTGAGCTTCATGGACGCTTATTCTGGCTACAATCAAATTAAAATGAAACCTGAAGATAGGGAAAGTACTTCTTTCATTACCCCTAGGGGAACTTATTGTTATAATGTTATGCCTTTTGGTTAGAAAAATGCAGGTGCGACATATCAGCGGCTGATGAACAAGGTCTTTGTTGAACAAATCAGGGACAATATGGAAGTTTATGTTCACGACATGCTGACAAAGAGCAAGAAAGTTGTCGATCATCTAGTTGACTTAAGCTAGACTTTTGATCAACTGGATAAATATCAAATGAGGCTGAACCCGACGAAGTGCATATTTGGAGTACGAGAAGGCATGTTTCTCAGGTACATTGTCAATCAAAGAGGCATTGAGGCAAATCCTGAAAAGATCAAAGCTTTATTAGGGCTGGGATCTCCAACGACGAAGAAGGAAGTACAGAGTCTCACAGGACGAGTAGAAGCGCTCAACAAATTTGTGTCACGAGCAACTGATAGATGTCTCCCATTCTTCAAGACACTCCAAAAAACTTTTGAGTGGAATGATGAATGTGAGAAGGCTTTTCAAGACTTGAAGAAATACTTGGGAGCACCTCCACTGTTGTCTAGGCCAGTGATGGGAGAAAAATTGTACTTATATCTAGCACTGTCCGAGAATGCAGTTAGCTCAGCGTTGATCAGAGTGGAGAATGGAGTGCAGACGCTAATTTATTATACGAGTAAGGCCTTCCCAGGAGCAGAGATCAGATATCCAAGGCTGGATAAATTGGCATTGGCGTTGATTGAGGTGAGTAGGAGAATGAGGTCATACTTCCAGGCTTATACCATAGTAGTATATACTGATATGCCATTGAGGCAAGACCTTCATAAACCAGAAAAATCAGGGAGATTGATGTACTGGGCAATAGAGCTCGGTGAATATGATATAATTTATGAACCCAGATCATCGCTAAAAGGGAAAGCTATAGCAGATTTTATAGCAGAGTTTACCTATCCTGATACCTCCGAGGAACAAAAGTTGCTCGCCGATCAACCTGTTGATGTTACAGGATCAACAAACACAAGCTCAGACCAAATTTGATTGGTAAAAGGGCAAGTGGATGTTACAGTATGTGGCACAAGGATAGTTGTGAGCACTCCGGACGAGGAACAAAAGTTGCTCGCTGATCAACCTATGGATGTTATAGGATCAACAAACACTAGCTCAGACCAATTCTGATTGGTAAAAGGGCGAGTGGATGTTATAAGATCATCAAATTAGAGCTCATATCAATTCCGATTGGTAAAAGGGAAAGAAAAGATAATCGATGAAGAGCGAGAAATATCAGGGGAAATGAAAGGAAGCAGCAAATATTTCACCAAGGAGCTCTGACAGATTAGAAATTTGAAGACGAGTTACCTATATAGAGGCTATATGTAGATGGCTCATCTTGCACTACAGGATGTGGCGCGGGGGTATATTTGAGCACTCAAGACTAGGTTGACATGGAATACGCTTTGCGTTTCCAATTCAAAGCTTCCAATAATGAGGCTGAATACGAGGCCATGATTGCAGGACTTAATTTGGCAAAAATTATGGAGGCGCAGCAGGTTATTATTTTCAGCGATTCTCAATTGATCGTAAACCAAATGATGGGAGTATATGCAGTCAAAGGAGAATTGATGATTAAGTATCATGCAAAGGTGATGGAGTTAGTAGCAGAATTTGCTGCTATTCAGGTGATAAGGATACCAAGAATAGAGAATGCAAGAGCAAACGCCTTAGCTCGACTAACATCAGCTACTCATACCGAGCTCCGGAGAATAATACCAATTGAAGTTTTAGCTGGTCAGAGCATAGATGAACATCTGACGATGAACTTTATTACCCTTGAATTAGGATCATCATGGATGGATCCTATCAGGGCATACATTGAGGAGGGAGAATTACCAACTGACAAGCTCGCAGCCAAGAAATTGAAGTTTAAAGCTGCTCGGTATGTATTAACTAATGGTGTTTTATATAGATGAGGAATTATGGCAGGTTTGCAGAGATGTGTACAGCCCTACGAGGTGAAAGAACTGATTGAAGAGATATATGAAGGGTCTTGTGGAGCACATGTAGCAGGTCGGACACTTTTGCAAAGGGTGATGACATAGGGATACTACTGGCCGACGATGAGAGCTGGTTGTATAGCCTACGCCAAGAAATATGACAAGTGCCAGCGCTTTTCCTCCATCCGAAGAACTCCACGGGAATTGTTGACACCCATAACTTCCCCTTGGCCATTTTCCATGTGGGGAATAGACTTGGTCGGGCCACTACCAACGACCAGAGGAAGGTTCAAATACCTCGTCGTCGCAGTGGATTATTTTACTAAATGGGTTGAAGCTGAGACTCTCATTGACATGACGTAGGATAAGTTGTACAAATTTGTTTGGAAGAACATCATTTGCCGATATGGTCTGCCTCATGCTTTCATCACAGACCATGGAACACAATTTGATAACGAGGAGTTCGCTGCCTAGTGTCATCAGTCAAATATTTTGAAGGTCCACTCAACACTAGGTCATCCTCAAAGCAATGGACAAACTGAAGTAACAAACAGAATGCTGCTAAATGGCTTGAAGAAAATACTGGATGATGCGAAAGCAAACTATATCAAAGAGCTACAATCAGTACTATAGGCTTGCCGAACTACCCCCGAGTAGCAATAGGAGAATCGCCATACATGCTGGCATTTGGAAGTGAAGCTGTTATACCTGCCGAGTTGTGCCTCCCAACACATAGGGTACTAAAGTTCAATTCCCCTGTCAGCGACTTAATAAGAAGGCTGGATTTATACATGCTCGAAGAAGTTAGAGAAGAAGAATCCATTAGAAATGCTGCTTACCAACAACGAACATCTTTGCTCTACAACAAGAGGGTAAAGAAGTGTGACCTGAAAGAAGGAGACTATGTGCTGAAGAAGGTGATTCAAAAGCATAATAAACTGGAGGCAAACTGGCATGGACCATACAGAGTTACAGATGTTGTCTGACCAGGAACTTATCGAATACCAACTTTAGAAGGGGAGGAGTTTAAGAATGCCTGGAATGCAGAGCACCTACGCAAGTATTATCAGTGATGAACAAAATGAAGATATTCTGCCGAATTCTTTCTTTTTATTAAAAGTTTTTTGGGGAATACTAGAGCTATACACACTACTCGGGGCAGAACTCTGCAAAGCTCGGTAAAGCTCAGTATACACACTACTCGGGGCAGAACTCGACAAAGCTCAGAAGACTACTCAAATTTTTTCTCGAAAAAGCCAACTAAGGTTGGTCGAGAAACCTATATTCCTCCGGGAAGTAAAACTACCTTCTCGAAAATGCCAGCTCCGGTTGGTCGAGAAACCTATATTCCTCCGAGAAGTAAAACTACCTTCTCGAAAATGCCAACTCCGGTTGGTCGAGAAACCTATATTCCTCCGGGAAGTAAAGCTACCAATATTCCTCCGGGAAGTAAAGCTACCAATATTCCTCCGGGAAGTAAAGCTACCTATATTCCTCCGGGAAGTAAAGCTACCAATATTCCTCCGGGAAGTAAAGCTACCAATATTCCTCCAGGAAGTAAAGCTACAAATATTCCTCCGGGAAGAAAAAAATTTGTATTCCTCCGGGAAGAAAAACTTTGTATTCCTAAGGGAAGTAAAACTATGTGTTTCTTGTGAAATAAAAGTATTCCTAAAAATGTCAACTTATGTTGGTTAGGAAGTAAATATATTCTCGAAAATGCCAACTTGAGTTGGTCAGGAGGTAAAATCATTCCAAAAAAGTACCAACTATGGCTGGTAGGGGATAAAAATTCACCAACTGTAGTTGGTCGACAAGGAAATTTTACAGACCTTGGTTGGTCGAAAACATTTAAGAAAAAATCTACTAACTATGGCTGGTCGGGGATAAAAACCCACTAACTGTAGTTGTTCGACAAGTAAAATTCAATGATCTTGGTTGGTCGGAAACATTTTAAACATTTTTTACTCGTAGCTTTATTATTAAGTGATCGAGCAACATTTTTTATACTTGTAACTTTATTATTCAGTGATCGAGCAACATTCTTTGATACTCGTAATTATTACTAAGTTGGTCGAGAAACAAAATATTGTTTTTTCCAGATGACTACCATAAATTCAAGCTATTCGATAATAAGTTGATCGACAAACTACACAATATTATTATCTTTTTAACAGAAACATATGCATAGATGTAAAGTATTACAAGACAATAGCAATTAAGATTGCAAACCAATAAAAATGAAAGTCTTTCATTAAATTCAAAATAAGATACATTGATAAGGAAATGAAAGTTACATTGATATTGAAATGTATACTAACAACTACATATTCCTATTCTACTGGTTTTTTCCCCTCTGCTTTTGACACAGGTTCCTCGCCAGCAGGCGGCTCATTTAAAGCCAGAGGAGAATTTATGAAGTTAAGATCCTTCAACATCCTGACATTCATCACAAATGGTTGATCTAGAAGATGCTCAGGACGAGATATCACGGCTTGAGAATGTAGATTGTAGTCACTGAGATACTTTGAAATCAAGCTCCGAGGAATGGCCCTTGCAGGGATCCAACTCATAACCAATTTATACGGTGGCACAGGTAAGTCGAGCAGCTCGGGGTCATGGTAGTCCCACAGGTAATGACCCTGTTCGAGCTGCAGCACACCTAAGTCATTCAACCAGCCTTACTTGTAGCCCTCATTATTGGGATTCTGGATACGATCGTCCAAGTGGTAGAGCGCTTCATTGTATCCAGCCATCCAGAACTCCTTGGGCTGTTTGTGGAACTGATATATTTGTCTGTCTAGCTGGTCATGGAGATTTTTGATGAAGATTTCTTTATTCTCTAAGGTAGACTTCTGCGTGGAGCGCTGATCTTCCAGGTCTCTGATCTTCTTTGACATTTCAGCCAAAGCTCGGTTCTTCGCCATCAGCTGGAAGGCCTGGTTTTCTAATGTAGATTGAGTCCTCTGCTCCTCGACAGGAATCCGAGCTGATCTTGCTCGTCCACGAGATGATGTAGAGGGCCCAACTCTCCTCAAGGTTTCCAACTCGTCCCTCAAGTTGGCGTTCTCGACTTCCAGGAACAAAAATCCCTCATCAGTCACTGGGATCAAGGCTTTTGAAGAAGAGGCTGCAGACTTCAATTGTGATAGCTCTTTCTACAAGTTATTATTCTCTTGCTCTCGCAACTCGATAATCTGTTTGCATTCCTCGACCTCACCCCTTAGAGTTCTCTCCCTTACATCGTACCCAGCAAAAAGCTTCTCGTAGCCCTTGTCAGCAATAATCTGCCGGTACTTCTTCTCGTAACCCTCATGCAACAGGGCAGTTGATTCTTTATATTGTAGCTGAAGGTCTTCGAGGGTGCCTTGGAGATCCTCAATCATGTCATAATAGGCCACATTATTGGACACCGCTCGATCAAGTAGACACTTCAGATATTGATATGCTTCAACTGCCTGTTCTGAAGCATCCTGGCCGAGGATGTCGACGACTTGTGCTGCACTCAGGTCTATGTGACCAGCCTTAAATTATTCATTACATTATCGCAGCAGCTTTGTATCATGGGCAGATAACAATTCCATCCTGGCCAGAAACTAGCAGAGAAAGAAAAACCAATCATCAATAAAAAGTAAAAGTAGAGTATGAATAGAAGATAGACAACAGTATGCAAAAAAGTCCAAGTTTTATTAGATCATAAGGTTCAAAATTACATATTGAAGATTACATATGACAAAAGAAAAATATAAAGATAAACACGAACAACTCTACACCTTCTCCTTGTCTCCCAAAACCTTCTCGGGAGGCTGAGATGAAGAGGTAGGTTGTTCGGAGCGAATGGATAGTTGCTCGGGGAGAACAGGCAGGTGCTCGGAGGAAGTAACGATTTGCTAAACTTCCTCGTTAGCTAGCTAGATGGCTGGGGGATGATCTCCCATCACCATTGAAGACTCTTCTGAGGCAGCTTCGTCCTCTTCTTCATCTTCTGGAGTTGGAGGGGGACCAGGGATATGTCTCTGGAAGAGATCAGAAGAGTCGTCGACCTTCATCTCTTGAAGAGCTACGACCCATCCGTCTCGGAAGTACTTTATGCTGCCATATTCAACTTGTGACATCATGGCAGCCAACCCCTTGTTCCACCCCTTGTCCCATCCATCGCTGAAGGACTTCTTCACAGCTATTTTCCTCTTCATCTTCTCCGAGGAAAGCTTCTCAGACAACAGGTTATCAGCAACTTTTAATTTATTTTCTATCTCTTCTTTCTGTCGACCTACTTCCTGAAGCTGGCCCAACCTTTCCTCAGCAACCCTGAGCTTATCTTTAAGCTCCCCAGCAGCTTTGAGCTTCTCTTCAAGCTCTTTATTTTCCTTCTGCAGGGCATTATTTTTCTTCTCCAACTCTTTGGAGACTTCAGCAACTCGATCTTTCTCCAGCTCGAAGGATGCAAGCTTCTTCTCCTAGATTGCCTTGTCAGTAGCATACTTCTGGAGAGAATCCTCCAGAGACTTAACAGCCTCTTCCAGAGCTCCCTCCACACTGGACGAGAAGCATGAAGCCTTAATTTCTTTATCCTTCTTCAGAATTACATTGAAGCAGCTCGTCAACTGTGAAAAGAACAAGAGAGCAAGTCAGAAATAGAAATGACAAAGGAAATATAAAAAGTTGAAAGTAAGAAGAATTACAGAAGCAAGGTTATGAGCAGCTAATGAGGTGACCATATCCCGAGTAAGGTTTTCTTCAGTACCTTGGACCTCGGGAATGATCCAGGACTTCACCGAGCTCATGGTAGAGCTCGGGGGAACAAAAATTGGAACCCCAGTTCCAGTAGCTGGGGGCTGAGTGATGGTGTCAGCCAAATTGATCGAGGATCTCTTCTTCAGCCTCCTCGGGGGAACAGGGATAGATTCAACCAAGGAAGAATCCTTGGTCGGTGATATTACAATCACCTCTCCAGGAGCAGCAGTCCTGCTCGGAGCCACTGCGGGCTTCTCGGCAACCTTCACGACAGCAGCCGAGGAAGGTGCATCAGTCTTATTTGTCCCTTCTATGACATCAACTCTACTTCTCTTTACCTCCCCAGCACCAGAGGCAAATTTTTCGAAAAGGGTGGGGGGTCTTCTCTTCTCCATCCTTTCGCTTAAAGGGATGTGAGATTCAGGTGAAGAACTGGTAGAAGCTGGTACCGGCTCTGTGTCACTTATTACTGGACGAGCAGTAAAAGAGGTTATGTAGCTCTTGTACTGCATCAGATAAGAGGCTAATCTAATATGCTCGTCGGCAACACTCTGATGCAGACCCCAGATAAGTTTCAAATGCCTTATATTGACATCTGCTTCTTTTGGGCACTTTATTTTGCTATCAACTGCAAATAAATAAACATTGCCATCAGTGACACATTTTATCAAACATAAAGGAAGCGTATTTCAAAATAAATAAAATTAAATGAAAATAACCTATCCCATTGCCATAAGGGGGCATCTGGGACCCTGGTAAACCTCATCTCCAGTTAATGGAGGGTGTTGCCAATTTTTTATGACAACCCCGTGTTCAAAATAATTCCTATTGGCATCAGGGAGATTGACTACTAAGGCTCTATTTCAAAATCTAGTTTTTAAATTAAAAAATATTATCATTAACTGCCCATCTAAAGCAGTACATAATCTCAAGTCTCCCTATTCGAGTTCCATGGATTTGATTTAACCTATGCACCCCATTAACTGTTCTCCATGTGTTGGGGGATATTCTTGTAGGAACAACGTCAAAGTATTGACAGAATTCCAGACACAAGGGATTGGGTGGAAAATAAAATCCACACTCAACAATAAAGAGGCTGGGGAACCAATGTCCCTCAGCCTAATGGAAATAATCAGAAGGCTCAGAAAGATCTTCCAAAACAACCCAGGAGGGAATGGAAAAATCAGAGGGAAATTTATCAAGAGATTCAACAGGGTAAACCATGGTGAATAAAGGAAATGAAGAAGAAAGAAGAAGATCTTACAAAAAAAAGTGGATCTGTTGACAACGAACGATGGAAGAAGATGAATACACAGGAGAGAAAGAGACTATGGAAAACTCGAAAGTACAAACTTGGAAAAGTAGAAGACGATGGGATTGTCTGTGACGCTTAAATACCTTGCCTTGGGAAAAGGGAAAAGTAATGATTACGAAAAGAAACAATTATGCTACCGGCAGCTAAAAGGACTAAAAATACGCGGAGATCGAGGCGATTATGAAAAGTTCAAAAAAGCATTGGGAAGGAGAAATAATACAAAACATTCCTTAATATCAGGAGGACCATTTAAAACTCCCATATTCCGAGAAAGAATGTTCCATACTCCTCAAATTTCGAACTATGAAACATTGGGGGCTTCTGTTGATACCAAATTTAGACTGCTGACATGGCCCAATCATATGAAGACACGTGGAAATCTGTATGGAAACAACAAGCACTTTCGAGGAACCCGCACGCTCTGAGGAACAAGACCTTTCCGAGGAAATCTTGAATACCGAGCAACTCAGGCGGTCCGAGTTGCACCTCGAACAAAGTATTAATAGCAGGATACCAACAGTCTAACTGTTCATTAAATGCTTATCATTCAGACGCACATGCTAAAGGGGCATTAAATGTATTACCCTTTCATATGTACATCATTTAATGTATTACCCTTTCATATCGCAGCCTCAGGGCTATTAATACATTGTACATTCCTCATTGTAAAGGACCCAGGGTCCAGATTGGAATTTCTTGATTGAACTTGTAATCGAGAATTCCTAATCACTCAGCAATAACAAAATAGTGGACGTAGGCCATTCTTATAAGGATGAACCACTTTAAAATTCTTTGTCTCATTTATTTATCTGTGATTGAATAATTGGAGTGATCTAATTTTTTACATCAACAGGAGGTAATAGAAATCGATGGGAAAAAAGAAGAGGGAAGGGTTTTTTACTGACATAATTGTCACGGACATATCACGGTCTTTGAACATGACAAATTTATAAGGTTTGTCACGATCAATGATCTTGACAAACCTTTGTTGTGTCCTTGTCACGGTCATTGACCGTGAAAAAAAATGCGTGTTTTTTTTGTCACGATCAATGATCGTGATAAGGATTGCCAGTTGAAGGGTGTCAATTTGACCATGTTGGTGTAGTGAATGGTGGTATTTAAATATGGTTTTAGAATAATGAAGTGGTATTGAGGAATAGGATCTCTTGTGGTGTCAAAGGTATTGGCCCAAAGTTTTATAGGTAGTACCCGATGCCCCGTATCCTAACCCAAAGTTTTATAATGGTGATAGCTATGTACTGAGACAAGTTAGTTGTCATAGCTGAGAGTTTAAAAAGGTTAAGTTATACACCGTGATGAGTTTCATCTCGGGTTATAGTTTTGGATAGGCATGTGCATTTGTATTGATAACGCCTTAAATATATGTGCTAAGGATTAGCTAATGAGTTATTAGTACTAGTGATAGACACTCCCTTGTAATGGAGATCTTTATATTGGGCTTCATTTATTACAATAATAAGGATGTCTCTCTTTAGACTTTGGGGATTTCGTATGATGTTAAGGACGTAGAGTTACAGTTGATGTAACACATAGTAATTGGGTTAGTGTTTGGCCCTCGAAAAAATAATTAACGGCCATGATAGGTTGTTATACTTGGTAGGAATTATCATGATCACTCATACTCTAGAATGTGCATGGCGACATGTCTTGTTGATAATCTTGTGTTAAGATATAACCATTGTGGAAAATATTGAAAATTGGTTGATACGTGCTAGGTTTTACACTTGGGAGACTTCGGACACGATGATGGTCATCATGGTTTTAGAAATAGAATTCGGAATGGAGTGTTAGGTTTGAGTATAGTACCGACGTGTGCTACCCGTTTGGATTAATATGACTCTAGTGAGGAGAATCATTAGGTACTAGGCATGGATAATGCTTGAAAAATCGAGGTGTCATTGTATATATCCAATAGTTATGATTTGGGATCACATAGGATGCTATCAAGGATTTTAGCGATGGTCCGGATGGTAAAATATGTGAGTGTTGTGTTTCACTATATGAGAAAGACCTCGAGGTCTAAAAGTTAGCAATCGCATGCGAGAATTATGGATACTTGAGTAGGTAGGTTAGTTAATAACATTAAGAAATGAGAAATGTAACTTCACTTTTATATGAAGGATAAAAAGTAACCTCAGTATTAAGGAGGGAAGCCTAGCATTTTATCTTCCCATATGAATTGGTTCCCAAGTCGTTGCATTTGAAAATGGATAGTCATGATTAGTGATTCAATCCAGGGAGCGTGCCATGGCTAAGACTTTAGCGCACGTGTAGGTCAGTGAAATTTTAGACTTCAAGTGTACATTGTGGTTCTTACTTCATGTGTCATGGTTCGTTGTCTGAATTCAATTATTTCATTTTGGCATGGCAGTTGCCTGATCCATTGCATCTTATTGTGTCTTATTTGATCCCGATGATGGGAAGTTGTTGTGTTATTTACTGTTCTATATTCAGGTATAGCGTTCCATAAGCTCAATAGTGATTCAGGATATGTCAGGTTGAGGGTGATGTATCACGACACATGAGTACGCTCATCTTAAAAATCACCTTTACTTTACATCGGTTGGTGTGTGCGCATGGTCTCGTGACTTGTTGCATGTAGTTTTCATGTGTATTTAATAGCTTTAGGTTAACACACTCTCTACTTAACCAATATAGTTGGTTACAATGTTTATCGTCGATTTGAGTTCACGACTCTAAGATATGAATATTAGAAATTAATAGAACATTAAATGCTAGCGTTTCACTCCATATGGAATTTGCGTATTGAGAATGTAGTCTCTCATGTGTATTTGGGTTGTTGTACCTAGGAATACTCTAGCTTAATGTGTAGTCTCGTCGGAGGTATCGATCGGATGGACCATTGGGATTTAAGGCTCGCCTCAAAATCATTGATGTGAATAGTTATTGATGTTGAGGATGTATCTTCCTACGCTAGGCATGATCCAAATCGTTTGATGACACGTAGGCTTGTAAATCTCGATGTTCAGATTAATTCATGATAATAAATTCTTTGGGTGTTAGCAAGATATTTGGTGATTATAATATTATTTTATGGTATTATTTGGATGGACATGATAGGCATGCTTAGGCGTTAGCAATAATACGCCAAGATCCACCGTGATTGTATCAAATTAATGGTATGAAATCTTTCGGATAGATTGTAGTGTTAAAGATATCTAGGATTAGAATTAAATTATTGGACGAATGATTTATCAGCTTGATGATCATAAATTTTGAGGAACAAATTTCCTAAAGAGGGAAGAATGTAATACCCCGCCCTAGAAATTAGGTATTTAACTTTATTTGAGGTGTTCTTTCCAAATGAAAATTCGAGGAATAAATAATCCAAGTGTAACACATAAAGTAATACATAAGGTGGCGTATTACGTAAATGATAAAAATTACACGATGCAAATGTCGCATGAATGTGTATTTAATCTATAATTGTATTAGCTAAGATATCCATTAAGTTTGAGGGAAAAATATTAAGCAACGGATGTGACACGGACAAGGTTAATACAATGCAATATTTAAATGGTACGAAAAGCAAACTATCGCAATGTAGATTAAACAAGAAAGTTTTTGCGTTGCACAGCTCTCATGATTTTTATTTCAGTTTAAGTATTTTAAGTACTTAGGTTAACTTTCATGCGATTCGGACAAGCAACGAGCGCTACGGGATCCTAGGTACAAATTATTTGACGGTACGCGACACAACGAAAGTCCAATTTTGCATGAATTGTTTAGAACAATTGGTAAGTCAAAAAAATATTTCGAGCATATATTAAGACTCATAAAAGTATAAGAAATATTACCATGCGAAGAAAGATCACAAAAAAATATATTGTGGACAGAGAACCTGGTTCTTGTGCGCATTTTATAAGACAATCCGGGAGGCCAAACAACTATTGTAAAAATGATTTTTTTAGCCGAAAAAATGCAAGTAATATGATTCTTAAGTTAAATGTTTCAAAAGAAATCAGGGGATGGTACAAAAAGTGACGCAAATCACCATTTTTGGGTGATTTTGGGTTGTGTTAGGGGTCACATATGAGTTTATTCTTGTGTTGTCTGAATCCACCTCACAAAAATCAGATGTAAGAGCCTTGAGAAGAGTTTTTCACTTAATTAAAAGGCTCTAGGTCTTAACCATGGTCTCGTAGGGTTCTAGCTTACCACATTTGATTAATAAGATAAATGGGAGGGAAAGTGAGTTGGCCATTTCTATCTCACTCCTTTCATCGGATTTTTTTTCATCACCACGGTCAAGCGAGAGCTCTTCCTTCACTCCAAATTCGTAGCTCTTCTTCCCCACCATCTTTACAACATGAAAGCACCATTTTGGAGTTCACAAACACCATGAAAACACCTTGGAGTTTTGGAACAGCTTATGGGGACAGTTTTAGATAAGCTTTTTAATGAGGTTTGGGAGTTGTAGAAGGGGATTTTAAGCTTAAAGAGTTGGCTATTGTGACTCTCTTTAGGGCTACTTTGGAAGTCGGGGAGTCACCCACCTACTCTACCATTATGCGAGGACATTTTGAGGTGGGAAATAGTAATCTCTTACTAAGTTAAGTTGATGATTATATTATTATGAGTACTTTTCATCTTGTTGATATTAGTTGTGTAGAAATAGCCATCCATAATTAAAGATTTAATACTACATGATTTCAAGATATGGTTTAGAAGAAAATGGGATTTTCTATCTTTGAAATGGGTTTTGTAGTAAACCTATGTTTAGATTGATTTTTCTTACATATTTAGAGCTTAAAATATATTGATTAAGGTTTTAAATGTACTAATAAACTTATTAGTATCATTCATACTACTTTTCGTGAAAATGAGAACTTAAAAATGAAGGATTGAATCGGTTTTAAAAATGGATAATTTACAACCCACTTTTCACAAATATTTTATTAAATAACATGTTTTCAACAGATGTTTTTTAAGGTGAGTAAATAATTTCTTTGATGTGAAGAACATATGGTATATCTATGCCTTTTATGAGATTAATATTGTTATTTTAATGTTGACGACTCATTATGAAATGAGCAAATGCAGTTTTATTTACAAAGTGTACTGTTTAGTTTGTTAAACTGAGTTTTGGGGTTAAAAGTATAAATATGTGAAAGCGTAGTCTTCTTGCAAACTTTAGGTGAAAATATAAATAATGAAAGTTTAAAAGACAAAGTGTGAAAAAATGACTAAGTATGGGCCTTTATGCGAAAAGCCATAATTAAAATGTGTAACACTAAGTTTGAAATGCAAAGTGTCAAATGCATAAATGTTGACTAAAATGGGTTTTCAGTGTTAAAATTCATAAATAAAGTGTGTAGACTTTAATATGTGAAAAGTATTTTATATATTAAAGGGATTAATGTGCAAAAATATAATTTTTGACAAAGTGAGAAGTTGAAAAAGTGTCACGGTGACTAAAATGACTACGTGTTAAGTTTGAAGCTTTAAAACGGTGTTTTTATGCAAATAACACTTGAATAAGGAGTGAAGTTATGTATTCTGATGTAAATTGGGTAAATTAGCGATTCACTTAAAATGTAACATTTTCATGAAACAAAAATGTTAAAGAGTGTTTTGACACATATGTAAACGATGAAATAAATTCTTAAACGAAAATGATTTTCGGTGTAAAGTCAACATGTGTGAAAAAGGGACTTTAAGGGAACATAATGATTCTTCCTTAATGAATAATGATGAAATGGACGGTTAAGTCCAAGGCTTTGGCTTCGGCCTAAAAAAGAGAATTAATGTGAACATTATGAAAATGTTGAACACATTGGTAAGATAATGATATTGGATTCTGCCGGGTTAAATAATTAAGCAGTACTATGATGTCCCTAGGGTGAAAAATCCAAAAGAAATTTTAGTTTACTTGGCGCTCAGTGTTAGGCGGTGAAATTCCGTCCAACTTTGGGTGGGTGGGTGTGTCGGCGGAATCCCTAAAGAAGATGCTAAGTGATAAATTGAATATTCGTGAAAGAGGCATCAATGAATGGTATTTATTCATTGATTTGTTAATGCAAGAATAACGCATCAAATGTTTAATGTTAATGTGGTAACATGGGATGGTTAAGTATTATGACTTAATGATGTTTGAGTTACCTAAAGAGGTTTGAATCATAATAAGCAAAAGCATGTGTTATATGAGGCTTTCAAAGGAAAATGAGTATTTTTCTAAACACAACGTGAGTGTGTACGTTGAATGGAAGTCTTATAAAATGGTTAAGTAACTCTGGCGTGAGTTAATAAACGTTGAGTTAACGAACATTTGAAAGAAAATGTAAGTTTTTTCCCTAACAAATGCCATTTGTTCCACGATGTGAGTTAAAGTCGAGGAATATGCTCGTTTTATGCATATGATACAAATTGACTATTTTGTAAAAATAAAGAAGTATATTTGAGTAAATAACGTTTTTGAATAAAATGATTAATACATTGGGATATGTATTTCTAAACGTATATTTGTATATACGTATATACTTTCGCATGCATGTAGTGTAGCATGTGAGTATTCTTTTTGTCGTTCGTTTCTATACTACATTGTACAGTTCCCACTGAGCATTCAGTCCACTCCCTCATTTTGTTACTGCACATTACATGCAGTTTCGTATTTTGATCACGTTATACAAGTAAGTATTTACTTGCAATTTTAAGTTAGTATCTCTATTTACTTGGCCTTGGGGCATTTCCCTTACGTGACTATAAATCGGACTCACATACTAATAAGTGTAACGTTAAATATTAATAAAATTGGATTTGAAATATTATTTAGGGTGTTTCATTGCACTTCACAATTAACTAGTGGTTCGGATCGGGTTGATCCTTTATCAACCCTTAAATCTAGGATAGGCATTACCGAATCAATGTCAAACTCATCATCTAAAACACATGTTTCTTCATTCCGGGCTTTCAAAGAAATAACCTTATCTTTTTTCATCTGTTTAGAGGAAAACATGTTGAGCTCATAAGTTTGAACATCACCTACAAGCTCTTCATTTTTTATATAGCCCAAAGTACACGCGAAATTCAAAACTTTCATTTTTGAATTAAATCTTTTAAGTAAGGAGCTTAATATTTTCTCGACTTCTTGAGTTTCAGGTATCTCTCTGTTTAGCTAAAACATGATTTCACAATATCTGATAGTCTAGCATAGAATTCATCGAAGGTTTGGCACTGGTCTATCCTTATGGTTTCAAATTGAGTGTTGAGGTTTTAGACTTTGAAAGCCTTAACAAAACTAGTTCCCTCATGAGTGAGTTGGATAATGTCCCAAGCCTCTTTAGACATTTCATATGTCATAATACGACGAAACTCCTCTGGTGTGATGGCTCAAAAGAAGGCATTCAAATCGCATGAGTTATAAATACACAATTTATGCTCGTCTTCACGTCAAGTTTCTACGAGTTTGAAAATTCTATAATCACCTACTAAGGATGAGGGCGGGGACCAACCCTTAACAACTGCTTGCCATACCCACTTATCTATCAACTGATGATGCCCAATACTAACCCTTAACAACCACTTACCATACGCGCTCATCTATCAACTCAAGTGCATATTTCGTATGTACTTTTCAATATGCGTAGTTAGAACCATCAAACAAAGGTGGTCTAGAAAACGTTTGACCTTCCATATAAAATCGCTAGATTCATGCCTAGATACATATCTAATACAATAAATTCGTGTTCCTACTATGCTACCACTTGAAAGTCTTATAAGGATCTAATATGGATGGTCTAAGAAATAAATACCCAAAATTTTAATTTTCAATTCAAATTAATTAACCTAAATAAATTAAGCAATAATTTCAAATAAATTATTGTGACAAACAAATTAACCAATTTTATCTTAATCTAAACATGTATCTAGGCGAGTAGAAAATAAAATAAGTAAATTAAACCATAACGCTCTTTGTACAAGGAAAACCCACATATGAAAAACCTTGTAAGGACACAAATTTCCAATTGAGTCCATGTATAGTGTTGGCTCAATTCTGGACAAAAACATTTATTCATAGGATAGTATTTAATTGTAATATTCTCAAGCCTATGAAGTGTTTGTTGAAGACGTAGTGGCAAAGAGTATAAAGCTTCATCAAATATGCCGGTTTGCGAGCCTCATTTCTACGTCATCAACCATAGTTCCATGCTCCCAAGGTATGAATGCAATATTATATATATAGGAGCTTGGAACAAGTTTATTGGGTGTTAGGTTTTATAAAAACTGCGTTTTATTTTAAGAAAGAATTCATTAAAACTTTAAATAAATGTTTATAAAGTTTTCTAGGCTTAAACAAGAATATTCAAACTTTCTATTTTTTCGTTCGATAGAGTCGTTCGAACGAGATTGTCATTCGAAAGAAAATGTCGTTCGAACGAACCTGCCAACGAGTTCCCATATTAGGCCACTGACATGTCGTTCGATATGTCTTTCGAATGAACCTTCTGTTCGAACGAGATATCCAACAAGATTCTAACGAGTTCAATCTGGAACATCGTTAGAAGTCTTGTTCGAACGAGAATTTCATTCGAACGAAATGTCGTTCGAACGAGATGCCAGGCGGGAACAATTTTTGGCAGTGTTTCACCCACTTCCCCACTTAGTTTTTAACCAACTTTTTCAGACTTAAATATGTGCGGGAAGAAAATTTTCCACCTTAACTTTTTCCATCCTAGTTTATCTCTTAGAGAGAGTTTGAGAGAAAAATTGTTTCTAGGAAAATGTTCAAGTTTTGAGTGCTATTTTTCAAGAGAAAATATTTTATCACTCTAGTTTTACACCCATATTGTCTATCCAAGTTCACATATATACATATCAATTGCTTGGAGTTTGGCACCTGTTTATCTCTTCCGTTTCAAAGAGAAGTTTTGGTTTGCTTCTACATCCATCAAAGAAGAAGACGTTTTGTTGCGATTCTACCCACTTGGAGAAAGGCTCCTTGCTCGGGTGACGGTGACCATATAAAGTCCTATCGGTGGATTCCGAGACCGCGGTGGTGTTCCAAGGTTATCCGCTAGGAAGAGGTGTCTACAAGAAGAAGCGTCGAGGCTTGAGAGGGATCGAGTCGTGCGTTGTAAGTCTATCTGTCTTGTACTTGTAATTCCGTATCTAGTGGATTTGTGGCTAGGGCCGTCCGAGGTTGTTTCCCGTCTTGGGATTTTCCTCGTACATCGCGGCGTAGTGTGATTGATTTATTTTATCTTGCAAAATAACGTAGAACGCATGCTTAGAATAATTCAAGATAAAATTTGTGTTAAATCATTACACTCATTTAATTTGGTGCTAAATTAAATCATGGGTAAAGTTTATTTAATTGGTTTCGCCTAACTTTAGAATATTGATAAATATGACTTTGGCAAATTCTAGGACTTGGATTGAATTAACTTGGTTTAAGTGAATATATTAATTGATTAATTTCACGTCACTTGGTGTAATTTTAATTTGTTTCAAGAAATTAAAATTTGTTGTTGTGTTAAAGTTGAACCATCCCGTTTTACGCTTCCGCATCATCTTGAATTTACATAACAAAGGAAATAATAATAGTTTAAAATCCGGGGTTTTACAAATTGGTATCATAGCTTTGATTCAGCAAAGTCTCGCACCTTTTACAAACCTCGGACGACCCATCCAGTGAAATTCACTATGATGAGGAATTACACAAGAAAAAGAGTAGACTTATAACACAAACTAGATGCCCTCGTAAGCCTTAATTCTTTTAGGTCTTCAACTTCTCCTTCACAATGCATGTAAGAGTTCACTTATGCAGTGATACAATGTGTGAGTCCACACACCCCTCGATATCTACCGAACAGTCTCAACAACTGTTAGACACAGAGTTCATTATATATAAACAAACTAGGAATATAATCCACCACATGAAACAGATGCTCAACAAGATGAACAATAAACCAAGTTAGTGCCCACAAATAAGATCTCAAAGCATATATGATAATGAAACTTTGATTATAAACTAGTTAAGTGGGAACTAGGGCTTGGAATTCTCTGGATATGTATGAGAAATCAATTTTTCTAAAAACTCTCCTTAAAAACTGATGCCAGGCAGCACAAATTTTTAAGGATCGCTTGAATGAAAACATGGGTTCGTTTGAATGAAAATGCATATATCATTCGAACCAAAATGAAACTCGTTTGAATGAATAACCAATATCATTCGAACAAGCTTCAAAAGATATTTATTCGGTAAATAGAGAAACTTCGTTTGATGTTCGTTTGAACCTCATTTGAATGACCAGATAATCTCGTTTGAATGAATAGAATGAAATCATTCAAATGACTTAAAAACTACAAATATTTTTCTTTTAAAAAGATTTTTAAAACATCCCTCAAACAAACTTTTATAAAAACAACATCTAATTAAAAACTCCAAGGATCAAAATATTTACGAACTCATACCTAAAGATCCTCGAAATATGAAGACGAAAATAAGGAACAAAACTTGACATTATGATATGAACATGATATCTTGGCAATTACAGGTTCAATCAAACACGTCACAAACTTCGAGGAAAATACAAACAATCCCTAACCTATAACTCAAAATGTTTTGTCTGAAATTAAGGCTATACCTACAAATTGACTATATTGAAATTTTTTCCTTCCAATTTGAAAGTCTCCCATTTTCTTGGAGACTTATTTTGTAAAAATACTTTTCTTCCCCTTTGTTGTAGATTTTTTTCTCATATAAATATATTTCATATTTCTCCCCATTTTTCATTATCTAAAAGGGTGGAATTTTTGAAAAGTGTGGGATCGAAATGTTGTAAGTAGATATGGTGTGCCTTCTCTTTTCTTTTGACGACTTTCTTGATATGCACTGAAAAATAGATTTAGTATAGAAATACTAGGAGGAAATATTTTTTACTATCACTTGATATCAAGACAAGTAATGAATCAATTGTTTTTTCTGTTATGGTGATGTATCTTATTTTATTGCACTAGTGAGTTATAAGAGAATCATACCATGGTAAAATTTGTTATGCAGTGATTGTGTCATATCAATGATATATTCATTTATGTATGTGGAACCTTTATCATGTTAATGAAGAGGACTTTACCTTTGTTAGAGACTTTTGGAGAGTTTATTTTGTCTTTATGGTGTTCAAGTGACATTGGTTTCAAGGTTACTACTTTACGAGAGTTTTCTATAATAGATTTAAAAGAGTCATAGATAAAAGAAATAAGAATTTAAAGTAAAATAAAATTTCTCCCTTATATATCATTAAAAAACATGACATAAACCTTTCGAACACAATGAATAACGATTTCACATTGATTCGTCTCGAATATTGCATTTATTTATCCGTTTTACTTATGCATTTTAACCCCTGCGAGTACCTTAATTACTATATTTATGCTCATTAACCAGATAACTTCTATTATCAATTTTTATATGCTTTGCGAGGTATATTTGAGCTTTTGTAGGTATTAAAGTGCTTAGCGTGAAGTTTTGTTGCATTTCGGGATTATTTCATCACCGAAGGATATATCAAGGGAATTTTGGACTTTCCAAACTCACAATTTTGTATGGAATGAAGTAACAACATGTGTATCATCAAATTATCTTTTCGTGTCCACTGACCATTCGTCATTCTGACCCCGAATGAGGAAGTTATGCTCGTTTCCGTAAGGTTTCGATATTTTCTTCTACTTGAAGGGAATTTTGGTAATTTCATACTGATAATTTGGAGGGTTTCAAATTGGAATCATGTAGATAATTAAATTATCTTCGTGTTAGTTCCGACCGCGCATCATTCATATTCCGTATGAAGAAGTTATAGCCGTTTCTGTGTGATGTGCCTAGAATTGGATCGACCAAGAATAAGCATTGTCAGGGCCAAATCGATTCAGAATTTTGCCGAATCGATTTGGCTACAATAAAAGTATACAAATCTCTATTTTTCAGTGGGTTTTTGTTGCGGTATTTATGGGAAAACATTCTCTTAAGTGGGAGACTTGATTTTAGACTTCATTTTTTACACTTCTAGGGTTGGAACTTTGGGAATTTTGTGAAGGTTTCCCCTCTCCTCCATTTCTTTGGGTGTATACCCATTTTATGTAAGTTATTTTTACTATTCATTATCTTTTTTGTCTACTACATGCTTCAATTCCTTTTTGTATTTTATTTCCATGCCTAGTTAACTACTTTTGTTCATTTAATTATGTTTTTCCTTAGTAATTAGTTTTATTTAGTGTTTTAATTATGTATTGTCCTTAGTTTAAGGGTTGACGTCATATCTCCGCCATTGATGGGCGTCGAGCTCCAAAGTTAGGTTTTGGATAAAATTTGCGTCTAATTGAAATCTTGTGCATTAAAGTTGGAATATTACGCCTTTAACTTTCTTTGTCACGCAACCTTAGTATTGAAAGCGAGATTTCGAAATTAATCCATGTGAGACCATTTTTTATTAAATGTTTTATCTCGCATTTTTGAATTAAATTCCTTTATGGTTGATGTTTATAATTAATTGAATATGATCGGTTAAATTCTTTCGAAACGAAATTCTAATTATGCTTTGTTTAGTCTATGGCGGGGATGTGACCTTAACTCTCATTTTATTAATTCTTATTTAGTGTTAACTTCTTATTTTCCATTTTCTTTACTTCCAACCCATCACCTTTTACTCTATTTTTTAGAAGTGATAAATCAATTAAAATATGTCCAACATTCCCTGAGGATTCTCGATACCTAGACTAGTCGCTATACTCCCTTGTCGAGTGTACTCATAGTTTAAGTTTTATTGTGTTGGCGATGAACTGAAAACAACGATAGTGCTTATATACGAGCACTTAGTTCACGTCAAATCAAAAATGCGTCATTGCTGGGGAGTGTTTTGTTATAGATTGTAGTTTATTTACTATTTCGTAATATTTCTTTTATTCATATTTGTATTCTTTATTTTCTCCTTTCCTTTTGACTTGTGCTAGATTGTTTCCAGAAATTGAAAACTTGGTGCTTCTCGCTTTGTTGCATTGCCTATTTTGAAATGTCTCGTTATAACTCTTTGGATAACCTTAATTATTATGAGAATAGTTTTCCGAGTTACACTCCCAAAACTATGCGAGAATGCTTACAATTTTTTTGAAAATGAGCGCATTGAGCCTGAAATTCAATAAGATGTAAGTAATCCCTCATCACCTTGTGAGGAAACTTTGGGAAGCAGGGAATCCAATAACTATGAGAAAACCTAACAAGAAGAAGTTACGTCTTATTACTAGTTTGATAAGGAGTTAATGATAAAGGAATCGAATCACCGATTAGAGAATTATGTAGCTTGGTATTTAAAAATAAATGCCCAACTCGATGAGATAATTGCTTCTTCACAAAGGTCGATTGAGGTTGAAACTTGCATTTCACCTCCACCCCTTTTTGAGGAAGAAATAATCGAGAGTGATCCTTTAGAATTTCAATATCTTATTCATTATTCTAATTGTATTGTGGTTGATGGTCCTTTTATTCCTTTGTTCCCCGCTATTCTCGCATTTTTAAATTTATCACAAGAATCGGTTGAAAGTCTTGAGGACTTTGACATGATTCTTAGACATGAATGGTATTTTGAGATGATTCATCTCACGGGCTATTCACTTGCACTATCCCTGCCTTCCCTTCCAATTGAAAACCCTTGGGGATGTGTTTTTAATTTTCCCGAGATCAATATGGTCTTTTCCCCCGTAGCATCTAAACCCCCCATCACCTCTCCCAAAATTTTAATTGGTGATTGTTCATTTCTTATTCCTTACACATGCCTTCCGTTGTTCAAAGGAAATTCCTATTTTTTGGGAGGCATGCTTTCAAATGAGAGTACATCAATTATTCCTCAAAATCAAATCGTATTTTGGGTGGATCCTCAAAAATTTTGACTTCTAGTGTATAGTTAGTTAGAAGTTCAAATTGTAGGTTGTAAATAATTAGTTTTTCTTTCTTTCTTTCTTTTTAATTATAGTCCAGTGTAATTAGTTAAACTTTTTATTATTCTTTTTGTTATGCTTCTCACTAACATGTTTTATAGATTCAATGGACTTGTGCTTTTCGGGGATCCCTCCATTTTAGGTAATATCTTTCTTTTCCACTTTTTATGTTGTATTCTTGATTCTGATTGAGGACAATGCAATAATTAAGTTATTGGGTGTGGGACATTTTAGCCATTCATTGGTAGTTTCAATTATTTGATCACATGTTATTTATTAAGTATGCTTTTATTGAAAAATTAAAAATTTCCAAAAATGTTTTCTTTCTTTTTTCTCTTTTGTTGGGCATTTTTCCTTTGTTTTCGATGACAAATTTTAATAAATGCCCATCCAATAGACAATTCAATGATGCATGTTCTCGATTTTAGAAGTTATTAGACTTTAGTCCTCAAATTGTTTATATTATGAATAACTTCATGAATTAAACTTTAACCCATGAGCACATGCGCTTTTCTTATTTTATGATTTGGTTTAAGATTTTTATAACTCAGTAATATTTTGTTGCATTGTATATACTTACATAAGTGAGATTCGAGACGTACCTTCATTTGTGAGTCTTATACATTACGCTTTCCTCCTTGAAAACGTTAAATTTGTTTTGAGATTCGAGACGTACCTTCATGTGTTACTTGAGCATGATTTTCAAAGTTGTTTTGGCTAAAAAATTGCATAAACTTCAGGAAAGGATCATAGGCCCACTTTGTTGTATCACCCATGTTGACCTCGACCTCATCTTATATGTTTTCCCTAGTCAACCCCATTGAGCCTTAATATAGCCTTCCGTTTCATAATCCAAAATCCCATAACCAACACCACATTGGAGTTATAAACTATACATATTATCTTCCATACCTTTTTTTGGAATGACACTTGGGATTGAATGATATTTGTGTTATGTGTTTGCAATAAAGCATGTGAGGGTGAGAAAAGTGAAGAAAAGAAAGAAGTGAAAAATAAAACAAAACAAAACAAAACATGAAAAAAAGAAGAAAATAGAAAGAAATAGAAAGTTGTATATGATGTATATAGTGATAAATAATCCTTGTTGTTCTCCTACTTCATATTTAATGCTTGTTATGTAAGTTATTTTTCCAATTTTGAAATTGCTTGCAATTTTCCATTCTCCCGAGTTTTCATCCTCGTACACGTTGAATCCATACATATTTCATTTGTTTCATAACCTCAACCCCAAACCAACATTACAGCCCTATAAAGTCTTATGTGATCCTAGGATAAATTATATTTGAATGTCATAATAGTTTTGATAATCTATGAAAATACATATCGCCTCCTTTAATGACAGTATCTTTCATTGCGATCACACATTTTTCATTTTATATATAGCGTTCTTCATTAGCGACATGTGCGCGGCCTAGTTTTCATTTACATTTACTCTTTATTCTAGCATGTCTTGTGTATTACGTCCCTTTTCATAGTGATTTCATTTGTTGAGTGTAATATCCTATGATGATTGAAATTATGCACGCTTTAATGCTTATCCGGTTTATATAAGTTTTTGCCAAATTATACCTTGCATGTGCTCGTTCCCCTCCCACTTTTAAGGTTGCAATTCTATATAGTTCGTTTTATAATGTTAATAACTATGGACTTTTGGGTGAATTCGTACAGTATGCTAATTACATGTTTGAAATATTTTTCATTAATATTGAGCTTGTCTCATGTTTGTGATTGGGCATATTTTGAGGAAACTATGATGTTTCTGGGTTTCATCCCTAAAAACCCTCACGAGATGACACTCGTCCACTAGGATAACCTAGGAGTTTAACGGCTTATTTAATACACTAAATGTAATCTTTTTCCCACGAAAGTGGCATTTATTCCCTTTGTAGATATCTCCTCTCTTGTGATTTACTTATAGTCTTATTGCTTTGGATTTCATTGCTAGGGACTAGCAATGTGTAAGTTAGGGGGTGTGATTCGTCTCGAATTGCATTTATTTGCCCATTTCACTTATGCATTTTAGCCCCCTCAGGTACCTTAATTACTAAATTTATGCTCATTAACTAAAAAACTCCTTTTATATATGTTTATACGCTTTGCGAGGTATAATTGACCTTTTGTAAGTATTAAAGTACTTAGCGTGAAGTTTGGTTGCGTTTCGGGATTATTTCGTCGCAAAAGAAAACTTCAAGGGCATTTTGGTTATTTTAAACTACGTATTTTGTATGGAATGAAGTTACCAACATGTATATCATCAAGTTATGCTCGTTTTCATAAGGTTTCGATATTTTCTTCTACTTCAAGGGAATTTTGATAATTTCATACTCCATAATTTGAACGGTTTCAAAGAATAATCATGTAGATAATTGAATTATCTTCGCGTCGGTTCCAACCACGCATCATTCCGATTTCGTATGAAGAAGTTATACATGTTTCCGTGCTACGTGTCTAGAATTGGATCAAAGAAGAATCAGCATTGTCAGGGCCAATTCGATTCAGACTTTCGCTGAATCGATTTGGCTACTGTAAAACTCCGTAAATCTCTATTTTTAAGTGGGCTTTTGTTGGGGTATTTATGGGAAAACATTCCCTTAAGTGGAAGACTTGATTTTAGACTTCATTTTTTACACTTCTAAGGTTAGAACTTTGGGGATTTTGCGAAGTTTTCCCCTCTCCTCCATTTCTTTGGGTGTATACCCATTTTATGTAAGTTACTTTGACTATTCATAATCTTCTTTGTCTACTACATGCTTTAATTCCTTTTTGTATTTTATTTCCATGCCTAGTTAAGTAGTTTTGTTCATTTAATTCTGGTTTTCCTTAGTTAAATAGTTTTATTTAGTGTTTTAATTATCTATTGTCCTTAGTTTAAGGGTTGAGGTCATTTCTCTGCCATTGATAGGTATCGATCTCCGAAAGTTAGATTTTAGATAAAATTGCATTTAATTGAAACCTTGTGCATCAAAGTTGGAATATTAGGCGTTTAACTTTCTTTGTCACGCAACGTTACTGTTTAAAGCGATATTTCGAAATTAATCCACGTGTGACCATTTTTTATTAAATGTTTTTTCTCGCATTTTTGAATTAAATTCCTTCATAGGTGATGTTTATAATTAATTAAATATGCTCGGTTAAATGCTTTCGAACCAAAATTTTAATTATGCGTTGTGAAGCCCATGGCGGGGATGTGACTCTAACTCTCGTTTTATTAATTCTTGTTTAGTGTTAACTTCTTATTTTCCATTTTCTTTACTTCCAACCCATCACCTTTTACCCTTTTATTTTAGAAGTGATAAATCAATTAAAATCTGTCCAACATTCCCTGTGAATTCTTGATACTAAAATTGACCGCTATACTCCCTTGTCGAGTGTAATCATAGTTTAGATTTTTGTATGTTAACGGTGAACCAAAAACATTGATAGTGCTTCTACACGAGTACTTAGTTCCCCTCGCATCACACACGATGAGTGGGCGCTTCACATAAAAAGGTTTCCTCATGGGTAACTTTTTGCTTGGGACTATCTACATTTTTTGGAACATATTCCTCAACGGAAGCTTCATACATGTTGAGGTTTATAGTAGCTTTAGGAACAAGGTTTTTTGTGGGAATGTTGAACACCCAATTTAATTAAAACAATTGTTCAAAAGGATTTTGAGTAGGAACAGAGTGGTGAGTCATCCATGAATACCATTGATTATAGGCACTGTCCCATAGGACTTGTTGATGATCTACTTGAGATTGGAAGATGGTTAAGAGGTGACTGGCGATTTCCACAAGGTGAGTTTGATTTGACTGGAGCTTATTGATTTTTATGTGTACAAAGGAACAAAACGATTCTAATTTTTTTGATAGACTTTGAAGGGTTATGTCTTGTGCGTTGGAAGAACTAACGTGAAGGTTAAATTCTTAAGGGATGGATGAAAAAGGATTTTCTTCATGTCCTCCAACAGTTATTAATGAGTTAATACTATTCTTGAGGTTTTAAAGATTATCATGACACGCCCAATTGTTCTTATAAACTAACAAACTTGAGAGACTTTGGAATGAGAAAATGGCCCATTGATTGATGGGGATGCATTTTCTCGTTGGGGTTAGAGGAATACCCATGTTGTGGATGACTTTGGTGATAATTATGATACACGGAAGACTCCCTCCTTATCTTCGGTAGAAGCTCCCCATGTGGTTAATGATGAGGTCGTGCATAATCATTTTATGAATGCACCAATTCAGAAAAACATCTAGTTTTGACACGCCGATATATTTCCCAGTCCTTGAAATAATGGATATTGGAAGGATGTTATGGATGATTCTCGAGGTAGAGGAGAGATAGAAAAAGGAAACTTTATAGAATAAGGAATCTGTAATCACATGGCCAGATAGAAAATTGATATCTTCGACGAGATTAAAGTTGGGATAACTTATCCATTTGTGGATTGCATAATCGTCGAGACAATTTTCTAAAATACCTATCACGTGCTTCAAAATGAGTAAGATTGGATGGATTATTTCTTCACATAGAAAAATTGATGCATGTACTTAAGATTAAAGAAGATATAAGTGAAAATAACATTGTATCTAAAAAGGAGATCATCATAAGATACCATAGTGGGGTCGGTTTAGATATGGTCAACCTAGTCATCCCCGGATCATTAACATGCGATAGAGATGGAGTAGTTCTCCACATAGAAAAATTGATGAGTGAATCCTTATGAGTTTTAGAGACCTATGTAAATAGTTGGAAACATATTGGAATTGAAATGGAGAGTTGGATTTTAAGTGGTCTTCTAAGTTAAAGATAAGCGGAAGAACTTCATAGGAAATGATATTAGTCTCGGGTAATTAGTTGCTTGGACCTCCACATTCCATGGTTTGAAGGTGTAGGTTCCTAAGTATGGTTAATATGAATGTAAGAGAATGCATGAGTTAGAATGATAAGGTTTGGATGATAGTAGAAGGTTTGTTTTAGATGTTAGTAGAGGAATGAAAGTTCTAGGAAAAATGAGTAAGATTGGATGGATAAAAAGAGATATAGGTTCAAAGTATACTATTTAAGTCAATTATAACTCACTTATGGTCGGCCATAACTATCATAGCTTATTCTTTTAAGGTGATTTGAGCGTTTAAGTGAAAACTCTTTAGAGTAATGATGGAAATTCTTCCATGGGTTATTTTTGGACAAGACAATATATCAAATCAACTAGAGTTAGCGTGTACTTTAGGAAATCTATTATCGGATGTAAGAAGATATTTTGAATCTTTTTGTTAATCTAAGGCCATGTTTGATAAGGGACTTTTGCCATGGAAAATGTCCAAATTCACCCCAATTTTCATCTTTTGTCACGTTTGATACTTGTATTTTGCCCGAGAAATGAATTCCTCAAAACCCCTCACATGACCTCAAAATCCTGATGTTCTTGGAATCCATTTCTCCCCCCCCCCCCCCCCCCCCAAGAAGCAAATGGCAAGGCAACACTTTCTTGGTTCTACCTTCGATCGAGGTAATTTTTCTGGAGTGGTTGAAGGCATTGAAACCACTCTTGAAGGAGGTGAGCTGATTCCATCTTCATTTATGCCAAGCTCTTTGGGGGAGAAAACACACGAATCTACATTTGAGTTAAAAATCTAACCCATTTTCTCCCACCATTTTTTTCGGCTGCTGTGACGTTTCTTATTGTTTGGTTTGTTTGCTTTGGAGGTATCATTTTTTGCAAGATGTTGTATATAACACCCCGCCTAATTAAATACCGGGTGATCAGTCCTTTATTAAATTAACATCAAGGTCAACAGTTGGTTCATTCTCAGCATTAGTGTCGTAAAATAATATTTCCAATTTGAACACCCTAAATAATTAAGCTAAGTTTCCAAATCATTTAAAAATCATTTTTCCATTATTAAATACCAATAAAAACTTTTTAATGCCCAACAGTTAAGAATTACATAAATAGAAAGGATGGAAATTTACACATAAGTATTAAACCATCTATATAATTCAAACCAAGTTTAAGAACCATAAATGAAATCATCCTCACAAGAGTTAACTCCCAAGGAGTATTGAACAACGAAAATATAAATGAACATAAATCTTTGACAAGATCTAGACGGAATAGGAAATCGGACAACACATGCCCTAACTATGAAGATATAAAGTAGGAACTGATTCAATGACGAAGTCGTCTAAAGCAACGGCCTGCAACTCCCACATAAGCTGCATCACATCCAATCCAAAGAACCTATGCATGACGCCCCGGTGGCTGGGTACCTGTAATACATACATATATATACAATTAATAAAGAAATGACAGAAAACGGGTCAGATCCCGAGGGATAACAGTTTTAAAAATAGTTTAGCAAGTATTTAAAATGCTTACGGCTAATATCACAACCATGTTAGTATGCGACACTCTATTGAGAGTTATCACCTCTCATCTAGTGTGCACTCCTACCGTACCTCTAGGACATCCTAGTTATAGTTACCACGCTAACTAGATTATTCACCTGTATCCATTCTTTATAGCCCAAATTATTACCACATATTAACCTTATAATACATATAATGATGTTATAAACATATATATATCCATTTAGATTCAACATGGATAAGTCCCTTATTAATTTAATTCAACTAAGTGTTTTCATACATAACTATCTTACATTTCTACTTTAGCCACATAGTAGATATCATCACATGTATATATATATATATATATATATATATATATATATATATATATATATATATATATATATATATTCACTATATTATATATATACCATACTTCACCTCGAGACACAGCTGCGGTGCTGCGTTACTCTGCTATCTTGTCCCAATACATCACGTCGCTACATAGGGGACTATAGGTTCGGTAAAGATTCCTTGAACCAAAAATATCAACACAAAAATTGGAGGCGAACATAGTTCTCATACCCACGGGCACACACATACCTACGTTCCCATAGTCAGTGGACTTATCAACTCACCGATAAGTCTATCATAGTCCTATGTTCTCGAGCGACAAATCAAAAATCCCATGGATTCATCAGGATATGACAACCCTCACGCGTAAACCTCCCATCAATAGTAAGTAAGCTAGATATGTCATAAAAAATAGATAATATATGCACAATCAGAAAGTCATACATATAAATATTCATATGTTCCAAATTATGTTCGCCCATGACCCATAATTGTTATTATCCATTCTCAACACAAACTTTGCTCAATTATTTATCATAACGGATTCGTCTATTTTATTCTCATTTATTATTTACTTCGTTCTTACTTCTCATCTCTTGAATTATTCTTTCTCACTAAGTATAAATTTCAGTAGGTATACCCACACTTACCTTCTAATCAAAATCCTTCACGAGACCCAAACTAAACCCCCGAGTACACTTTTCTGACTATCTCGACCATTCCGGACACTTTGGCGCACTCAAAATGACTATCTGGATGACTTATAATTTATTCACTTTAATAATAATAATTTAGTCCTAACACGACACAGGTGCGTCCCGAATTAAATTTCCATAATTGTCATTTTATTCACTCGTGACAATTTTAATAAAATCAATCTCATATATTACTTTACTCATCCAGTAATATTCAACAAATTTTCAATAATTACTAACTCTCGTCACGCTAGTAAATATTTAAAATAAAATGTCTAATTAATATTAAATTAATATCTCAATTAAATTCAATAAATACCCAATTTTAAAAGTCATAAAAATACAGGGTATTACATACTTTCCCCCTAATAACGAAATTTCATCCCGAAATTCAGAAGAAAAAAAAAGTGTAACTGGTAAGGACAACTCCGGGTATTAATCTCACATCTCATTTAATTTTCATCGCACCACCCATACAGTACATTACCGAATACCCCCACTAATGTGATACTCCAAGCCTTACCATTTAGTTTAAATTATCTTGAGTTAAACTTTACCTAAGTCATCAAACAACTAAATCTGGAAGTCACAACTTCTACTTGCATTAACCTCAAGGATACTTACTATGTCACAAATATGGAAAATACTACAATCCAACCATCCAGGACGCCCATACACTCAATGTACGTACTTTCTATCATAAGGTCTAAATGAATGTGATTCTTCTGTAAGGTTACTCTTAATTAACTGACTACCTAGTTTATAATCCATATTTCTATGATTTCCACATTCTCATTTGGCGATTTTATTTGCCTCAAATCATGCTACAACTCATAACTCTCTGATTAATATAAATATATACATATAATGGCAAAGGTTATAAACTCATATTCTAAAGGCCTAACTTACTTCGACTCCCAACGTTCTTTAGTTTCAAGCATGGGGTTTCTCGCAGAGCAAAATCCAAACAAGGAACCCCCTCGATACACTACTGCCTAAAATAATCGGTCCTTGAAACTCCTCAGGTCCTTAGTCTATAGTATATAACATCCCAACAGGTTTTATCTATTTATATAAAGGAATACTTATTCACTCTCGTAACAAAGACAATACGCTGGCTATAACGATCAATCTTGGTGTCATGTACAACAATTCAATCCATGTTGATAATCACATCCTACTTGGATATGACTATAACAATAAATCCCCGATAAAATTAACTCACGTTATGATATATACAACAAAATAATAGGCGTCCCACTACCCATCGGTGAGTCTACATAAATAATAGTGCCAATGGCCAAGTCTAGTAACCCTATGGTCCACGCAATTCTAATATCTACAAATGAATGTGAGGTCCTAATGACAGTTATTATGCGCCCCATAATTCCATAGATAGAAAATGTACCCTCATTCATGGGCGGTGGTTATTGACTCCCACAATTTTAACTTTGCTCCGATGAGTCAAGAAAAAAAATTTACCCCAAATTTTCAGTTCTAGTTAACCACCCTCCACTATATGTCCAAGCCTTTGAATATATTTCCTTGGTTGGGTAACACACCCAATTCCCGCATTTCTAGAACTTCTACTAATGACTCTCCTCAATTTTCCATTTGACCCTCTACCAAGCGCACCACGTTGGGTGAGTCTAATTTGGCATCACCTTCGACTATAGCAGCACATGGAATTTGTAGGTTACGTCCTAATTGTCTTTACAGTCCTGTCCTCTCGTGCCATAATAGGGGTGACCTCGACTACGGTCATCATCCTCGAACATACCTCATAAACTCCTAAGTACGACCTCTGCCATCCGTCGAATGGCCCTCATCTGCCATACTTCTTGTACGAACACATCCGAACGCAAATAATATTCAATAATATATACGTTATAACAAGAGAATAGAATTTTACCAAAGAAATAAATAATCCTAAACATAGGGCTCCATATCAAAGAAATCTACGCTGGAAGCATAATAAGCCGCACAGATCCTAAAGGACACTAGAACCTGATGCTCTGATACCACCTGTAACACCCCGCCTAATTAAATATCGAGTAATCAGTCCTTTATTAAATTAACATCAAGGTGAACGGTTGGTTCATTCTCAGCATCACTGTCGTAAAATAATATTTCCAATTTGAACACCCTAAATAATTAAGCTAAGTGTCAAAACCATTGAAAAACTCATTTTTCCTTTATTAAATACCAATAAAAACTTTCTAATACCCAACAGTTAAGAATTACATAAATACTAAGGATGGCAATTTACACACAAGAATTAAACCATCTATATAATCCAAACTAAGTTTAAGAACGATAAATGAAATCATCCTGACAAGAGTTAACTCCCAAGGAGTATTGAATATCGAAAATATAAATGAACATAAATCTTTGACAAGATCTAGATGGAATAGGAAATCGGGCGGCACATGCCCTAACTATGAAGATCTAAAGTAGGAATTGATTCAATGATGAAGTCGTCTAAAGCAAGGGCCTGCAACTCCCACATAAGCTGCAGCACGTCCAATCCAAAGAACCTAAGCATGACGCCCCTGTGGCTGGGCACCTGTAATAAGTACATATATATACAATAGATAAAGAAATGACAGAAAATGGGTTAGAGCCCGAGGGTAAAAGAGTTTTAAAAATAGTTTAGCAAGTATTTAAAATGCTTACCGGCTAATATCACAACCATGTTAGTATGCGACACTGTCTTGAGAATCATCACCTCTCATGTAGTGTGCACTTCTATCGTACCTCTAGGACATCCTAGTTATAGTTCCCATGCTAACTAGATTATTCACATGTATATATTCTTTATAGCCCAAATTATTCCCACGTATTAACCTTATAATACATATAATGATGTTATAAACATATATATCCATTTAGATTCAACATGGACAAGTCCCTTATTAATTTAATTCAACTAAGTGTTTTCATACATAACTATCTTACATTTCTACTTTAGCCACATAGTAGATATCATCACATGTATATATATATATTCACTACATTATATATATACTATACTGCACCCCGAGACACAGCTGCGTTACTCTGCTATCTTGTCCCAACACATTACATCGCTACATAGGGGACTACAGGTTTGGTAAAGATTCCTCGAACCACAAATATCAACACAAAAATTGGAGGCGAACATAGTTCTCATACCCACGGGTCACACACATACCTACGTTCCCATAGTCAGCGGACTTATCAACTCACCGATAAGTCTTTCAAAGTCCTATGTTCTGGAGCGACAAATCAAAAATCCCATCGATTCATCAGGATATGACAACCCTCACACGTAAACCTCCCATCGATAGTAAGTAAGCTAGGTATGTCATAAAAAATAGATAATATATGCACAATCAGAAAGTCATTCATATAAATATTCATATGTTCCAAATTAGGTTCGCCCACGACCCATAATTGTTATTATCCATTCTCAACACAAATTTTACTCAATTATTTCACACTAAGTATAAATTTCAGTGGGTATACCCTCACTTACCTTCTAATCTAAATCTTTCACGAGTCTCAATCTTTTAGTAAACGTATGCACAATTCCTAATGTATAAGTAACTCCCCGTTAACCCAAAATTTTCTCTCATTTTAATTTCACTCAATGAGGTATAATTAGAACCTATTGGTCATCTTCATAACCCATTATACTCTATCAATGATGATCAATGGTTCCTACACATTTTAACCGGACTAAAAAAAGGAGAAAATATGCACTTCTCTAGGAGGGATCGATTGATCGAGGAAAGGGGGTCGATCGATCGATCAAGCAGTTCTTGCCCAGTTTTCTGCAATATTCAATCTATGGGTTTAACCATTTTAACCCCTCCAAACCTCTATAATTTCATCCCAAGCTCCCATCAAAGTAAACCAAGTGTATAAGAAATGTACATAAACAAGTTCTAATGTGACGACATCAATAAATCCTCAACGAATCAATCAAAAAGGGGTATAATCTCAAATCTCGTTATAAAACCAAATTTTGCATGAATAATCACAACCCTCTATTTTAATCAAGATTTTCTTCCCAAATATCATAATAAATTCATGGGTAATCCTCTACATATGATCAAGATTTTAGACTCCATGGGTTCTCCCTACAACATATATGAATTCTCTTCCAAAACATATAATTCTTCAATTAGAACATATGATTTTCATTACTAGACTAACATGGAAGGTATATTAACTTGGAATTTTGCAAGATAGATACTTGCCTCGGATTCAAGGATATGATTTGTTGATGATAATTATATGGATGCATTTCTCGTCAAGCGATCTACGTTTTGGTGGTGGTGGCGGTAGAATCAGGTGAGTTCTTGGCCTTTGATTGCTTGAAGACTCTTCACCTTCTTCTCAAATCTCTTCACCTTCTTCTCTAATCACTTCACCTTCTTCTCTAATGGTTGGCTTAAGCTTTGTGTTTGTTAACCCCAAGAGACAACTCTAAATGGCTAATAAATACTAACAAAATTCGTGGGTTTAATTACCCAAAAATACCAAATGTCTAAAATACCCTCCTGGGGTGTCAATTAGGCCAAAAAATGCCCCGAGACCCAAACTAAACCCCCGAGTACTCTTTTCTGACTATCTCGACCCTTCCGGACACTTTGGCGCACTCAAAATGACTATACAAATGACTTAAAATTTATTCACTTTAATAATAATAATTTAGTCCTGACACAACACAGGCGCATCCCGAATTAAATTTCCATAATTGCCATTTTATTCACTCGTGACAATTTTAATAAAATCAATCTCATATATTACTTTACTCATCCAGTAATATTCAACAAATTTCCAGCAATTACTAACTCTCGTCACGCTAGTAAATATTTAAAATAAAATGCCGGATTAATATTAAATTAATATCTCAATTAAATTCAATAAATCCCCAATTTTAAAAGCCATAAAAATACGGAGTATTACATTGTTGGGAAAAAGTAATTTGTTTTTCCAAACGATTTTTCTAAATGTAGCGACTTTTCCAAACGATTTTTCCAAATGATTTTTTCAAATGATTTTATGTATCTGTTTAAAATAAATTGTATGGATCTGTTTGTTTGCTATGTAGGTTCCATTTTATTAGAAAACGATTTTTGCTCCATAATTTTTTATAGGTTCCATTTTTTATTGGGTTTCACTGCTCCATAGGTTCCATTTTATTGAATTTTTTTTATGGATCTGTTTTATTTTATGGATTTGTTTAAAATCAAAAATTTATAATTTTAAAGTTTGGGTTATAAATAAATTATATGGAAATGTTTTATGCTTCAGCCATATGGTGATCGTGATATATGAACATTATATTGGAATGAGTATTTATTTTATAATGAAATGGTGATGGTGAAATAGGCACATTATAATGAAATGATGAAATGAGTAACAAATATTTTATAAAAAAAATGTTTGTGTTATAAATACCGTATATTAACGTACTAGATAAAAGGAGAAAGGTACGTGTACTTGTTTTCGGTGAAATGGTATCATTATGACGGAGCAATATGATTACAAAAAGAGGAATATTTTTATAATCGCGCAATAATGTTATATTTTATTCCATTTATCTCCACTAATATAATGTAGTTTGTTTTATCATGTTATGCGAAAAATAGGTTTGTTCGGATTCGAATTCCTCGGATAGCTACTCATTAGGTATCAATTTATTTCCTTCTATGTTTTAAATCATGTTCTTTATTGTTTGATTAATAAGAGCTTTTACCAATTTTTATATTATTAAAGTATGGTTTGGTAAGAAATAAAACGATGTTTACAAACTGGGGCTTAAAAGTTTAATTTATTTTCGTTGACATAGGAATTTACTAATGAAATTTCCAGCACTGTCTCAAAGCACATGAAATAACAAGGAGTGTTGTTTTGTACCTTGGTCATGCGAGCAATTGCGCTTTTCCAATATATGAGGAGTCGCGACCATCTCTTAGTTAGGGCTCCTCATCTAAATTGGGACACTGATCGGGAAATAACATTATATTGAATATTTAAAATGAGTGACCGGGTATGCCACGCACAACTTCGGATGAACATAAGGTCATCTGAAAGACTTTGTATTAGGTTATGCACATATGGACTAACTGACAATCGTTCAGTTAAGGTTGAAGAAGAAGTCGCAATGTTCCTTAACACCGTTGGACATGACGAGCGATATGTTTCCAAGACATTGACTTTCTTTAGATATGGTCAAACCATTAGTTACTACTTCCATAGAGTTTTACGAGCATGCCTTGACTTGTTCAATGATTTAGTTACTAATTCAAGTCCAACGAATTCCCCTTACGACAATGGTAAGGACCTACCTTAGTATCATTACTTTGAGGTTAGGATAGTTTCATTAATTACTTTTAATACTTTACGTATGATTTTTCATTATTAAATTGATTTCAACCCATTTAGGATGTCGTTGGTGCAATTGACGGTACCCACATATCTGCTTTGGTTCCTACCGTCGACCAAGCGAGGTATCTCAATAGGAAAGGGGAAATTTCACAAAATGTTTTGGTCACATGTACGTTTGATATTCTCTTCTCGTTTGTCCTCCCTGGTTGGGAAGGATTAGAGCATGATGGTCGCTTACTTCGTAGTGCAATTCAACGACAGGGGCATAAATTGACCGTTCCATTAGGATGTTTAAAAATAAGTAACTTTCATTAGTAAAATATGAATAGGTATAGTAACATATTTTATTTCAAATATACGTGGGTAAATACTACCTCACAAATGCTGGATTCCCGTTGGTACCTGGGTTTTTATCCCCATTTCGGAAAACACGTTATCATCGAAGGGATGTGGAAGGACAACGACCTGAGAATAGTAAGGAGTTGTTTAATTTTAGTCATTCATCTCTCTATAATGTAATTGAGAGGTCGATTGTGTTATTAAAAAAAAGGTTTGCGTATCTAAGGCATCAACCTTTCCACTAGATTTAAATTCAAGCGAAGATTGTTATAGCTTGTTGTGCCATTCACAATTTCTTGAGGATTATTGATGTTGAGGATGAATGTTTGGGGGACGAGGAAAGTGATGATGATGACATTAACCCTCCTCCCCTAAATGTATTAGAAATACCTTTGAATGTGCATATAACATTCACAACTGATGTTGCATGGACCGAGAAGAGAAATGCAATGGCTAATTTGATGTGGCAACAATATGACGCGAACCACAATGATACTTATAACTACGAGTAATGATATCATTTTGTTATGATGTATTCTTTGTTTTCTAATTTTAGGTTGAATCTGGTGGATTTTTCAAATATGCCTTCATCAAACCAATCGGGTCTTCTACTTTTACGGTATTAAATAAATAAATGCGCATGTGGCATTATATCTCAAGTTAAGGCTACATTGTCTGGCAAAAACCATAACCAGGGACGGCTGTATTACACGTTCCCCAATGTCAAAAAAATTTGGGTTGGACAATGCCTTCTCTTGAAGGCATGGATGCTAACTATGCAAACTTCAATCCCCATAGTGAGCAATCAATGTCGAGTGTATCTTGTCAATCATCACTTCTTGAACGAGAACCCCCAATTATCGACGATCATGGCATTATGCGTAGCTTGGTGGTCATCAAGAAGCTACAAGTTTTAAATACCCTTCTGCTAGTGGCCTTTACGATTTTCATTTATTTCCTTATGATGTAATGGTACTGAATCACCCTGGATATTAAACTTATGATGCAATGTTTAATTTACTATTTTCCAGTGATGTAATGGATGTAATGGATGACATGAGACCTTTACTATTTGCATACATGAGCTAATGTATTAGTGACTCCGGGAGCACCTTGCACCTGCTCCAATGTAAATGGCTAATGTCTTTGATATCAGTATGTATATGGAGGTATGCTAGTTTGAATACTGAAATGGACAATGTGATCAGTATGTAAATGGAGGTATGCTAATTTGAATACTAGAATGGACAATACTAATCTGTTTGAATAATGCTCTGTTTTGGTATTGAAATGCATACTTAATTATTGAAATGCATACTGATGATTTGAATGTTGTTGAAATGCACTTGATGATTTGAAATGCATTATGGTATGAATACTGATTTGAATGATTTGAATGCATCCTGATTTGAATACTCATGATTTCAATGATTTAAATACTGGTCTGTTTAAATGCATACTAATGATTTGAATGCATATTGATGATTTGAATGATTTGAATAAAGAGACCTTTCCTATTTTCTAGTATGGAAATCAGTATGTAAATGGAGGTATGCTAATTTGAATACTGAAATGGCCAATGTGATCTGATGCATACTTAATGAATACTGAAATGAATACTTAATGATATGATCTGTTTGAATAATGATCTATTTTGGTATTGAAATGCATACTCAATTATTGAAATGCATACTGATGATTTGAATGTTGTTGAAATGCTGAATGTTGTTGAAATGCACTTGATATTTGCAATGCATACTGATATGCATATTGATTTGAATGATTTGAATGCATCCTGATTTGAATACTCATGATGTGAATGATTTGAATACTGATCTGTTTGAATGCATACTAAGATTTGAATGCATATTGATGATTTGAATGCATCCTAATATGAATACTCATGATTTGAATGATTTGAATACTAATCTGTTTGAATGCATACTGATGATTTGAATGCATATTCATGATTTTAATGATTTGAATAATGATACCTTTCCTATTTTCTAGTGTGGAAATTAGTATGGAAATGGAGGTATGCTTATTTGAATACTGAAATCAGTATGTTGAAATGCTGAATGTTGTTGAAATGCATTCTGATACCAAATGATATGAATGCATACTAAATAATACTAATACCAAAAGATAATTTGAATGCAAACTGATACCAAATGATACTGATATGAATGCATATTGAAACTCAGGTCTGAATGTTACTGATATGCTATTGAATGATCTGATGCCCAATGATTTGAATGCATACTAATGCCAAATGATATGATACTGATTTGAATGCATACTGAATGCATACTAATGCTACTGATATGCTAATGGATATCAAAGGATTTGAATGCATACTGATTGCATGCTAATGCTACTGATATCAAATTATTTGAATGCATACTAATGCTAATGATATCCTATTGAATGCCAAATTATTTAAATGTATACTAATGCTACTGATATGCTACTGAATATGCATAATTTGCTACTGATTTGAATGCATACTATTGAATGCCAAATGATATGCATACTAATATGCTACTGAATTTGCTACTGAATTTTCTAGTGAGACTTGCATTATTTGCTACTAAGATGCTAATGAAGTGAGCTAATGGATGGGTTTCTCATCCATTCCCTTTGTGCCCAGGTCCTCACGGGACGGCAAAAGGTAGATAACGGATTTATTGTCGCACAAATTAAGGTTGTTATAGATACTGTCGAAGAAGGATGACATATTCGCATCGTAGAAAAGAATGTGAGATCAAGGTTAAAAACCTTGAAAAAGGAATATGTCGAGTTCCATGAGCTGTTACAAGTCATTGGATTCGGTTATGACACAAATAGTGGTGGCATAACTACAGATGCTAGTGTATGGGCTGACTACATTGTTCAATTGACTTAACTTTCAAATAAAAAAAATTCTTATTTATCTATCAACCACATAAGGAATATGTTGAATTGACTTACTATAGTTTTTACAGGGTAAACCAGATGGAGGGAAGATGAGAGGAAGGAAACGTATGTATTATGACAAGCTACAAATAATCATCAAGAATGACACCGCTATAGGTGATAATGCAATATCTGGGGCAAATCAGTTCTCACCTATGGATGGTATAGGGATAGAAGATGTGGAGTTTACTCCTGAAGCGTGCATAGACAATGACACTGAAACAATCGTTGTGCATGAGATGGACACCCAACCACCGGGTGGCCAGGAGACCGACACCCAACAATCAAGTGGGCACACTGCAAAGCATAAGGGTCAGGAGCCTAATGCAAAGCCTCGTCGTCACCGTGTGAACCCCCAGGAAGAATGTACCCAAGCGCTGTCAGTCATTTCACAAAAGTCGAAGTAGATAGCCACCGTAATGGAGCTTCAAGTTGCCATTGACTCTCAAACTCACGTTAACTGGCAGGGTATCCTTAAAAGGCTAGTGGGTATGGATATGTACGATGAGAATGTCATGTAGATGATGTCTTTATTTAAGGCCGATAATGGACTAGGTCGAGTGTTTATGGGATTCTCTGACTTTTCATTCGCGCGTACATGGGCTTACAACAAGCTTCGTAATCTGCCTTGATCAGATGGTCTATTAATTAGTACTCACTATTATGCGTTGATACTATTATTCTTTGATATTATCTCCATGCAATCCATTTTGATGCTTCTGGACGTGGGATTATCGGATAGTTTATTATCGCATGTAAAACTCTGCCTGTGTCGTGCTTAACTTCTTATTTTTTTGACACTGCCGGTCCCAAGCCCGAAAAAAGGAGGAGGGTTGTGTTAGTAGCTGACAGCCAGCGTAAAACTTTATCAGATCCTTATGAACATGAATCCTATGAATATACGTGCTAATGCTAGGGCATCCCCCTCAAGCGATGCATTTTGCCTGCCACCGAATGTCTCGAAAAATAGGCAAGGGGTGTTGCGCCTGCCACCGGGTGTCTCGAAAAATAGGCAAGGGGCGTCGCATCGACGCCCGAATGCGACGATAAATACGCAAGGGTTCCTACAACAAGATAGACGTGTGCGGGTATTGAAGCTAGTCCAGGATACTAGACTTAGGTTAGCGACTTGGAACATAGGGACTATGACAGGAAAACGGATGGAGTTAGTAGATACCATGATAAGAAGAAAAGTTAACATAGCTTGTTTACAAGAAACTTAATGGGTCGGTGAGAAAGCCAGAGAAATAGAAGATACAGGATTTAAATTATATTGTACATGAAAACATAGAAATAAGAACGGAGTTGGAATAATGGTAGATAAAAACTTTAAGGACGATATCGAAACCGTTACTAGGAAAGGTGATAGACTTATACTTGTAAAATTGGTATTAGGTGAAAATATAATTAATATTGTTAGTGCTTATGACCTCAAGTAGGATTAGATGAGCACACAAAAGTACAATTTTGGGAACAAATGGATGAACTAATTCAAGAAATACCCCTAGGTGAGAAAATCTATATAGGCGGAGATTTTAATGTCCATGTAGGAGAAGATCGTGTAGGATATGAGATAGTGCATGGAGGACATGGTTTTGGAGATAGGAACGACGGGGGAGAGTCTATCTTAGATTTTGCGATGGCTTATGATTTTGTACTAGTAAATACATGTTTTAAAAAGAGGCTTGGACACTTAATAACTTATAAAAGTGGTACACATAAGAGCCAAATAGATTTTTTCATTACTAGGAAAGGAGACCGATTAACGTGTAAAGATTGTAAGGTTATCCCGGGAGAGAGCTTAACCTCACAACATAGGATAATGGTGTTGGATATAAATATTAAAAATCAACCACAAGTGCGAAAAGTGAAGATTAACCCACGAACTATGTGGTGGAATTTAAAAGGAGAGAAATTAGAATTATTTAAAGATAAAGTATTAAATGAAGCAACATTGAATAGTGAAGAAGAAACTAACATAATGTGGAATAAGATGGCCACATGCATTACGAGAATATCAAAAGAAATTCTTGGAGAATCAAAAGGCAAAGGGCCACAGTATAAAGAAACTTGGTGGTGGAATGAAGAAGTACAGAATATAGTAAAAATTAAAAGGGAGTGCTTTAAAACATGGCAAACAAATAGAAATGGAGAGAATTTTGAGAATTATAAATGGGCTAAAAAGGAAGTTAAGAAAGTGGTAAGAGATGCTAAGTTAAAAGCGTATGATGATCTTTATACAAAATTAGGAACACAAGAAGGGGAAAAAATATTTATAAGCTTGCTAAACTTAGGGATAGGAAAATAAAAGATTTTATTAACGTTACGTGCATCAAAAGTGAGGATTCGAGAGTCCTAGTCAAAGATGATGAAATTATGTAAAGATGGAAAAACTAATTTGAGAGGTTATTAAATGGAGATAATGGGAGTAGATTAGATATAGAGGAACTCAGGGAGACTCGAGAAGATATATTTTTTTGTAGAATTAGGACAACAGAGGTCAGGATTGCTCTAAAAAAGATGAAAACAGGGAAGGCTTTAGGACCAAACGGTATCCCTATTGAGGTTTGGAAGTGCTTAGGGGAGGATGGAGTATCATGGCTTACAAAATTATTTAATACAATTTTAATGACTAATAGGATGCCCGATGAATGGAGAAAAAGTATTTTAGTACCTATTTATAAAAATAAAGGAGACATACAAAGTTGTTCAAATTATTGTGTCATTAAGTTAATGAGTCATACAATGAAACTTTGGGAGAGAGTGATTGAATATAGATTGAGATTGAAGACAACAGTATCTGAGAATCAATTTGGGTTTATGCCTGGGAGGTCAACAATGGAAGCAATCTATTTATTGAGGATATTAATGGAGAGGTATAGAGAGAAAAAGAAGGATCTTCATATGATTTTTATGGATTTGGAGAAGGCGTATGATAGGATACCCAGAGATATAATATGGTGGGTTCTACATAAAAGAGGAGTGACTCGCAGATATATTGATGTGATCAAGGATATGTATGATGGTGCGATGACTACAGTAAGAACAACAGCTGGAGAAAGCAGTGAATTTTTAATTACGGTAGGGCTACACCAAGGTTCAGCATTAAGTCCTTATCTCTTTGCTCTTGTTATGGATGAGTTGACTGGACAAATACAAGATGAGGTGCCATGGTGTATGCTATTTGAAGATGATATTGTTTTAGTCGATGAGACTAAGATGGGGATAAATGCTAGGTTGGAATTGTGGAGAGAAACTTTAGAAACAAGAGGATTTAAAATAAGCAGAACTAAAACAGAATATATGGAGTGTAATTTTAGTAGTAATAGGAGGACAAATGGAGATGTGGTCAAATTGGAGGGTCAAGAAATACCTAGAAATGACCATTTTCGTTATTTAGGATCGATTATACAAAAAGATGGAGATATTAGTGATGATGTTACGCATAGGATTAGAGCAGACTGGGTTAAGTGGAGAAGTGCGACCGACGTTCTATGTGATAGGCGTATACCTTTGAAGTTAAAAAGGAAAATTTTATAGGACGGCCATTAGACGTGCCATATTAGATGGAACAAAGTGTTGGGCAACCAAGAAACAAAATGTGCAGAAAATGAGTGTGGCGAAAATGCGAATGCTAAGATAGATTTGTGGTAAAACTCGAAAGGATAAAATTAAAAATGAACAAATTTGTGAAATGGTAAAAGTAGCTCCTATAGAAAATAAATTGAGAGAAAATCGACTTAGATGGTTTGGACCCGTCAAGCGTAGACCAATGGATGCTCCTGTAAGGAAGAGTGATTTAGTTAGTATTGATGGTAACCCAAGGGGTAGAGGTAGGCCTAAATTAACTTGGTGAAATATTATAAAAAAGGACATGATATCATGTGGTTTAACCGAAGATATTGCACTGGACAGAATGGAATGGAAAAAAAGGATTCATGTAGCCGACTCCAAATAATTGGGAAAAGGCTTTGTTAAGTTGAGTTGAGTTATTATCGCATGTAATGTTTTGTTCAAACTTTGCTCTATGTATTAGGTTTGTGTAAGCTTTGCTCTAGTAAACTTTTGGGATGTAATTTTTTATGGGATTATCAAAGATTGTAACCATCCTTTTATATTATGAACTTGAATATTTAGCATTTCAAAAGCGCAAGCTTGATAAATGAACCCATGTGCTTTAACAGTCAAAGTCATTACTAATTCAGTCCCATTACTTTCAACCATATACTGCAGAGACATGTGATGCAAAAGTGAAATATAGATTTATGAACTCATGTGCTTTAACAGTAAAAGTCATTAATAATTCAGTCTCATTACTTTCAACCACATATTGTAGAGTCATGTGATGTAAAAGTGCAAGCCTGATATATGAACCCTTGTGCTTTAACAGTCCAAGTCATTACTAATTCAGTCCTATTACTTTCAACAGTGCAAGTCTAATACTAATATAAAGCAAACAGTAGTTCGTTTCATCTCACACACTATCAAATGGCAAACCATAAACAAAATGACGATTTTAACCCCAGTAAAGGATTTCTGGATTACTTCAGCCCAAACATGGCAGCCAGAAACAAAGAGCCCATGAAGGACAAGTGTAAATCTAAAGCATCATCATCATTTGACGTTGGTCATGTTGACGATGTTGCACCCATTTTGACTAACCCGTGAATTTACGAAGATCCCCACGGAGGGAGTTGGTTTTGGGAGAAAAGCGTTTTTGAAAATATGCCTATATGCACATTACATTATTTAGGTGATGTTGGACATGTGATGAAATGATTACCTCCAACTAAACAAAATATACCTTGCGATGATCATTTGAAATGGCCTAGGTTATATGATAGACGATGCGATTTAGAGTACTACTGTAATTGGCATGGTTTACCGGTGCCACAAGCAAAATCTGCAAATTATTTCAAAGATCCAACTAAAGACAATGAGAGGTGTATCCGTCTACTACAATGAGAAATTGAACAGATGGAAAAAAGATTAACGCGCTGGAATTGAAAGAATTTGATAAACACTGAACTCGACGATCCAATTTATGCATCAGATCCGAAACTGCCGGACTACAAAATGGATCCATGGATTTTGTACAACATCTACCAAACATGTTGATGGGTGATGGGAATGAATTATGTTGTGATCTGCGGTTGACAAGGAAACCACGAAGTAATTAAATATGCAACTTTCTTTTCTATGTGCTTATTATTTTTATTATCTCAGTTGTAATGTTTAATTCTGAGTTCTAAATTTGTCGTTTATTATTTTGTTTAAATCTCATTACAAAACAACTGTCAATAACCTTATGTACAACTCAATGTGCTCTCATCAATAATAAAGACTTATTTTTTTTCCAAGTGCAACACTTTAATCCAAATCACTTGCCACTTGGTAATCCTGAAAATAAAGATAAAAATAATTATAAGTATTAAAATGTATAGGATAACAAAAAAGTGGATAATTAACAAAATAAGTCAATTTATGTATTCACAAAACTCTCTATTTGCATAACAAATTTTGGCTATCAAACACCGAACCTAGGAATATTGTTGTTTTTCAGTAGGCAAATTCTGTCTATCAAACACAAAAACTTGGAAATTACAGAATTTGCCAGCATGAAAATTTAAACTATCAAACAGTCCAAAATTTTATTTTTCAGGTCAAAATTTGCATGGATAAAATTTGCCAGGGCAAAACTTTCCATTCCACCTCTATTCCAAGTTTTTTATCAAACAGGGCCTAAGTGAGGATGTCTTAAAAATGATACTATGAGGAGATGTGTTTTGTGACTTTCTTATTTTTACATTGGAGTTATTATGATTTTTAAACGATTTAATAATTTGATGAGAAATAGGGTTTGTTCTTAATTAGTCATTTAATATTTCTTCGTTTATGTTCATGTCTTCATATTGGATAAAATCATATAAATGATGATAATATCCTATGGGTTTATTTGAGAATTTTGATAGGTTTTGACATGCTTCTCTTTTTTAGGGCTTTGTTTGAAGAGTAATTTGAGATTGTTTTCTTTTATGAGTTAATGTTTATGTTTGTTATGAGGGTTGTTTTTCTTATGAGAATTAATCAGTGTTTTATCTTGACAGTGGACATATGTGTGATATCTCTTTTTACATTTAATATAAAAAAAAATGATTTTTTATTTATTGGTTTGAATAAGTGTTGTCCTTTCTTGTCTTTCTGGTTATCAGAATTATTTTTTGTTTTACAAAATTATTTTTGTTTAGTGTTTGAAAAGTTATTTCTTAAATTCTAATCTTTCCTTACCAAATCTTTTACTGTTTATTGCAGGAGTAAAATAAACCTTGATGGCTTGAATCTTTCAAAAGTTCATTTCAGATTTTTTGCTTCTTCTTTTAATTTTAGGTTTTCAATTTCTGGTGAGATATCTTGAGGTAATTTGTTTTTCTTTAGTTTCTTAATTTTTCGGCTAGTTCTGGGGATTTTGTTCGAGTTTTTGATTTTCTAAAATACATTCTTCATTTTTTTTTAAAATTTTGTGGTGTTTTGTATTTTTAAGTAAAGGTATATTATTTTTTGCATCTAATTATGGTTCGTTGATAGAAATCATTTAGGCAATGAAATGCTTCTTTTTTGTCATCTTTAGAAAATTGGTCAGTATTAAGAGAATTTGTAGAAGTGTTAGTAACCACTTGAGAAGTGTTAATATTCTTATTTTCTTTGTTAGATGATGAGGAACACTCATCTTCTTCTTCATCTTCTGCTATTCTGGTGTGATTTTTATCAGGATTTTGATGAGAAGAGGAATTTGAACATTCTTCTCTAGTAGCTTCTCTTCTTATGACGTCTGGGATTTTTTCTTCTTCAATTGATAGAGATTTGAGGATTTCTTCTATTATTGCCCCTTCTGAATGTAAAAGAAATATATTCTCTTATTCTTCTTCAATTTCTTGGAATTGAGTTAAAGATTTTTGTGTCATGATGATAGGTTGCATGGTTGGGTTAGTTGTTACTTCATTGATAACTTCATCCAAGTATTCTTTTAAGAGGATGCTCCAATATTGATGGCTTCATTGCAGTGGATAATAATGGTTGTAGTAACTTTATCTAGAGATGAATGAAATATTTACATACATTCATTATTTAGTTTATTTATCTTTTCAGTGCTTAATCTATCAAGAAGGGTTGAGTTTTTATCACTAATTATTTTTCAATTGTAATAATCAAGTGATTCATTTATGTAAGTTGTCCTAGCTTTTCAAAGTTTAAAATAGTTTCATAAAAACATGGGTAAGTCATTTCTTTCCAAAATGATTTAGGAGATAATTTCTTATGATTTTTATGATCTTTAAACTCAAAAGATACTTTTCAAAAATAAGTATGAATGAGCTAAGCTCTGATACCGATTGTTGGCCCAAAAATATACCCAAGAGGGGTGGGGTGAATTAAGTCTATGAATATTAATAAAAATTATAAAACTTTCTTAAATTATTATAAAGATTAATTTGTAAGGACATAATTTTATAAATGTCCCGGGTAGAATCTAGGAATTTTCTATTTTCTCCTAGATCACGGTTTGTATGTCTGATACCGCTACATTCGGCACGTCAACACGGTCATCCTCGACGGACTTTATCCGAATTCAATGCATCCAGTATCTTCACGTGCATCATACTACATGCGATGTGCTGCTCAGCTCATTCCCACTACTCCACTACGCATTATCGGTAAAATGGTTTATTGGATCTTTAATATTTGCATAAATATTTAGGAAATGTTTTATAAAATTATCTTTGAAGTCTGGATTAATTTTTATCAAAAGCAAAAAAAATCTAAGTGCAGAAGTGAAGTGCCTTGAACAACGAGCTCGCTCAAACGACTTTGACTGTCGTTCGCACGAGATAGGCATGTCACGCGATCTCATTCGAAGGACATATGTCCTTCGTTCGAGCGACATGGCTATCTCGTTCAAACGAGACACCACCTGGATTTTCGTATAAATACCAGTTCACCTTCTACACAATTTTTAAGTCTTTCTGCAATCTCAAAATTCTGAGAAAACAGTCCAGAATAAGACTTCATCTTTTTAAGGTTTTCTAAACCTTTTTGATTCACAAATCCATTCCCATATATGTGTGTGAATCTTTAAACCTTCAAGAGGATCATTTACTCATCTGGAGTAATTTGTGAGGAAGTCGTTCTCTTCTTCATTGTTGCCCTACTGGAATGGAATAGTTCCAGCGGATGACATCAGAACCGACACCCGAGGGTATTTTTGTGTCACATATTTTTATTATAATCCGTGTAAGCTGTTTTCATACAAAATTATAGTGAAAATAAAAGGTTTTTCCCCTTTGGGGGATTTTTCCTCATTTGTGTGTGTTTGAATGTTCTTGCTTGATTTTATCATCATCAATCACACTTAGATGCATGTTTAGGAATTAATTAATAAAAACTGAGTTGAATTAAATAACTTCCTTATTTGAACACAAGCGCACTCTTCTCAAATTGGTATCAGAGCCAGTTACACAATTTTACTGTGTAATGTTTCGCAAATTTTGTCTAAGATATCAATTTTCTAAAAAATTAATTTTTTGAAAACGAGTGTGTTCATAATGGAGAAGTTATATAATAAAATGCCAGATTTTTACGGGACAAACTATGCATACTGGAAAGCCCGCATGATATTTACATTAAAAGCCATTAATGAACGTGTCTGGATTTTGGTTGAAAGAGGTTGGACACCTCCCGCCGTCACTCTTGAAAACGTGACCAATTTAAAGCCTGTTACTGCATGGACTGAAGAAGAATTTAAATGGTCATCTTTTAATTCTAAGGGTTTAAGTGCTATTTCTGGGTCTGTCACACCTGATGAGTTCAAACGCATAATGACATGCACCACATCAAAAGAGGCATGGGATGTTTTGCAACTTACCCATGAAGGAACTAATGTTGTGAAAGAGTCTAAACTGCAAAATTTAACAACTCAATTTGAAACAGTCACCATGCTTGAATCTGAATGTTTTGATGAATTTTATGCTAGACTATTTGATATTGTTAACACTAGCTTTAATCTTGGTGAACACATTCCTAATGCTAGAGTTGTTAAAAAGATTCTTAGATCAGTGCCTAAGCGTTTTATCCTCAAAGTCACTGTGTTAAATTCTTTGGTTCATTTAAATACGCTTAAATTTGAAGAACTTGTAGGAGACTTGCAAACGTATGAAATTGATATGTTTCCTAAATATGTCAAGTCTAAAGATAAGGGAATTGCATTTAATACCTAGGAGAGAAAAAGTGAGGGGTCGGCAAGAAAGAGGGGAGAATCATCTAGAAAAAGAGAGACAGATACGTCAGATTCTGAGTGTGATTTTGAATTAGATGATTTGGCCCTATTTGCTAAAAATTTCAAGAAATTGTAATTTTAAAGATAAAAAGAAGTTTGAGAAAAATAAGTTTGAAAATAAAAATGAAAAAGATTTTAAAGATCCTCCTAAATAGGAAAGTGAGCGATGCTTTGAGTGTGATGGTAGGGGTCATAGAGCTTTTTAGTGTGCTACTAGGCTGAACAGAGCAAAGGGCAAAGATGTCCTTAATGCTACCCTTAGTGACGACAGTGAGGTCGAGTCGGTGGATTCTAGAGATGAGTCACCGCATGAGTGTAACTTCACCGCATTCATAACTAGTCATGTGAGTACTTCTAGTGCTCCTCAGGACGATGAGGATGGTGCTTCATAGGGACACCTCTACAGTGAGATCGATGTGAGTGAGGGGGAGGATGACACAAGTGATAGTGGGAGTGATATTCAACGCGCCTAGACCGAGCTATATTCTAAGTCATTTAAAACTAAAAAGTGTAACAAAGAGTTAGTTATTAGGATCACCTCTTTAGAGGAAGATTTAAGAAAAGCGAGAGAGAGAGAGAGATGGAGAGTCCTCCACCTGCATTACCTTAAGAGAGAGAGAGTCTGCCTGTGTTGAGAAAGAGAGAGGGGACTTTACTAAACAAGTGGCTAGTCTTACGAGTGAACTTCATTCCTCCATAGATACTCGGAAGAAACTTGAATCCCTTGTAGCCCAGCATACTCATGATCTGGAGAGATCACGGGAAGTCAAGGTACAAATCGAGGATAGATCTGGAAAGATGGGAAAGATGCTCCTCGGCCCCGCTTTAGGTTTTGGTTATAGGAAGGGAATAGGTTATGATGGTGCCTCCACGTCCCAAATTGCACCCGGACCAGTTCCTGAGTTTACTACGACTCTTTATGGCCATCGTCAAAAACCTCGAAGGAGAGTTCGACCAAGAAAAGCAAACCAAGGTCCGCCTAAGACTGTGTTCTTTTATACATATTGTAAAAGAAAAGGCCACCTCAGGGAGTTTTTCTATAGTATGGGTCGGACACGATGTACTACTGCTCCACCACAGCATACTGGTGATTCTACCAGTCTGAGAGAGCGAGTTGAGTTTGGAAGAGTTTGATGGAGGAATTTTGACTGATGTCTTTACCTTCAGCGAATGCTTCTCACACTACGGCTAAAACCAACAACAGCAAGGGTAAACAAAAGGTCACCTCTTCTTGGGTACCTAAGAAAGATAAAAAGTCCCTTGTTGTTCATGTCTCTCTCAAAGCACATAATACCTCACAGTGATATTTGGATAGTGGGTGCTCCAGACATATGACAGATGATGCCTCATTCTTTACTTATCTTGAGGATTATAAGGATGGTAGAGTCACCTTTGGAGATGGGAGCAAGTCTAGCATTGTAGGACGTGGTACTGTAGAGTTACCAGGATTTTCTAAGCTAGAGAATGTTTTGTACATCAAAACTTTGAAAGCAAACCTTCTCAGCATTAGCCAGTTGTGCGACGCTGACTTTGTCGTAAAGTTTGACCGGGACGCTTGTAATGTATATAATCAAGCCGGTAAACTCTTTGAGCAAGGGATGAGTACAGAGGATAATTTCTATGAGACTGAGCCCATGTTCTCACTTGTCTGCAACAGCACCACGATCACTCCGATGGATCTGTGGCACCAACGTCTAGGTCACGTGAACGTTAGAGATTTAACTCGTTTAGCTAAATAGGACCTAGTACATGGCTTACCATCACTCGGAAAGCCAACTTCGACGGTTTGTGGACCCTGTCAATTGGGAAAACAAATTTGTAGCCCCTATAGGAAGTTGCATTCCATTACCACCTCTCTTGTACTTGAGCTGATTCACATGGATCTTATGGGTCCTACTCGTACTGAGAATCTGGGTGGTAAGAGGTATATCCTCGTGATGGTGAACGATTTCTCCAGATACTCGATTGTATGTTTGTTTAGGGCGAAATCCGATGCTATGGAGTTTTTAACGACCAAGTGTCGTGTCCTGCAAAATCAATACGGAGTCTCTATTAACAGGATACGTAGTGACAACGGCACTGAATTTAAGGAAGAAAAAGTTGATCTTTATTGTGATAGCATTGGGATCAAACATGAGTTTTTTTCTGTGAAGATTCCTATGCAAAATGGGATTATTGAGAGAAAGAATAGGATGATCCAAGAAATGGCTAGATCTATGCTTCTAGCTCGTAAGGTTTCTAAGAGATTTTGGGCAGAGGTAATGTCTACTGAATGTCGTACGGTGAATAGGGTTTAATTGCGTCCCCACACACTTAAGACGCCTTATGAATTGTGGACTGGCAACAAACCCAACCTTGTATATTTTCGTGTTTTGGGGAGTAAATGTTACATCCTCCGGGATAGAGAGCAATTAGGATAGTTTGACTCCTGAAGAGATGAGGGAATACTGTTAGGCTATTCATCGAATAGTAGAGCGAACCGGGTATTTAACCTGAAGAGCTCTAAGGTTATGGAGTCAATAAATGTCACTGTGAAAGATGACGAACCTCTGGCATTTATTAATTCTAGCCTTGAGTGTGAGGATGAGGACATTTCTGGAAGTAATTTACATGTACCGCACCCACACTCTGTGGACCCTACTCCTATATTAGAGGACACGCCTGCTTGGGTTCGCAAGAGTCATGACCCATCTACCATTGTTGGTGATCCCACTCTAGGGGTCAAGACTCGTGCTCAGCTAGAGAACGTTGTTAGCCATTTTTGCTACACGTCCAAAGTCGATCCCAAGAATCACAAAGAAGCACTCAAGGATGAACACTGGATATCTGATATGCAGGATGAGGTACTTCAGTTTAAAAAGAATAATGTTTGGGAACTTGTCCCCCGACCTAATGAGACTAATGTGATAGGTACCAGATGGATTTTCAAGAATAAAATGGATGAAAATGGTACCATAATCAGAAGCAAGGCTAGGTTGTTCGCTCAAGGCTACACACAGATATAAGGTGTAGACTTTGGGGAGACATTTGTTCCTATTGCGAGGCTTGAGTCCGTTCGTCTACTACTCGCCATCGTATGTCATATGGGCTTCAAATTATATCTGATGGATGTCAAGAGTGACTTTCTAAATGGAATTCTATAGGAGGAGGTTTACGTGGAACAATCGAAAGGGTTTGAAAACCCTAAGCACCCGAAGAACGTCTACTATCTGAGGAAAGCCTTGTATGGTTTGAAGCAAGCATCCCGTTCTTGGCACGAGAAGCTTACTTCCTATCTCTTAGCCCATGGATTCAAGAGAGGTGGAGTTGATATGACGTTGTTTGTCAGGAGAGATGACATTGATATTTTGGTTGCCTAGGTCTATGTGGACGACATAGTCTTTGGATCCACGTGCTCCCAACATGCTCATCACTTTGAGGAAGATATGAAAAGTGAGTTTGAGATGAGCATGGTTGGTGAGCTTACTTTCTTCCTTGGTCTCCAAGTTCGTCAGCCAGAGGATGGGATGTTCATCTCCCAATCTAAGTATGCTAGAGACCTAGTGAAGAAATTTGGATTAGAGTTCGCTAAGCATGCACGTACACCTATGAGTACCACTACCAAGCTTAGTAAGGACACTTCAGGCAAGGAAGGAGAGCAAACCTTGTATCGGAGTATGATAGGTAGTCTTCTCTTCTTGACTGCCAGTCATCCCAACATAGCCTTTAGTGTAGGAGTCTATGCGTGATATCAGGCATCCCCGAAAGAGTCACACTTACTTTCTTTAAAACTTATTATCAGGACTCTCTCATATGGTATTTGGTATTTCTTTGATACCGATGATCGTTTGTCCACTTAATCGGATATTGATTGGGGCGGGGATGTAGATGGTTGCAGGAGCACTTCTGGTGGGTGTTTCTATTTTGGTTCTGCTCTTGTCTCCTGTCTGAGCAAAAAGCAAAATTCCATATCTTTGTCCACCGCGGAGGCTGAGTACATCGCCGTCGGGAGTTGTTGCACGCAACTCTTGTGAATGAAGCAAATGTTGGAAGATTATGGGATTTCACAGGACGCCATGACTATTTCCTATGATAACACGAGTGAGATATACATATCCCGCAATCCAGTCCAACATTCCCGCACAAAGCACATCAGGATACGCAAGCACTTTATACGTTAGTTAGTTGAGGAGAAAGTCGTATCCCTAAGTTTCGTACCCACCAACCGTCAGTTAGTCGATATCTTCATGAAACCTTTAGATGCCCTTAGATTTGAGAGTCTTAGGAAGTTTTTGGGGATTTTTATAGTTGACTGAGAGGTTGGTCCATGTCTAGGATAGGATGCTTTTTCATGTTCATATCATGTTCTTCCTATTGGTAGTTTGTTTTATATGTATCATTAATGTGTATTATTTTTTTATTTTGAAAAATCCAAAAATATTTTCGTTTTATAAAAATTTTAGAAAAGCACAAAAAGATTTTGGTATTTTATTTAAACCTTTTATGGATCAGCATTTAAGATATCCAAGTCACAATTTCATTTCATTTATCCATGTGACTGCTTGATAGAGATTTGAGACGCTACATCATTTTATCCACGTGCTTTACATTGTTGGAGTCTTTGATATGTGATTAGTGATATCCTTCTACATGTTTGACTCCTATCTCCTTTATTGCACACATGCACGACTTTATTTGATTATTGTACTTGTCTATCACTTATTGTCTATAGTGTTTCCATCTCAATTATGTCTATACAACTAATAATATGCGATAAAACTTGACATGATTAGAATGCATGTAAAAAATGTTTTGGTGAGACTCTATGTTTATTTGAAAAAACAGGGAAGGGCTGCGAAAGGTTCATTTAGCCTTTAAAATTCTAAGCCACCGTTAAAAAAGGACCTAAAAAATTGAGGAATTTTATTATCCGGAGTTTAAAGAGGTTAAAAGAGCCCGAAAAAATTAAAGGCAACAAAAAGCAATATATGCCAAATATGGTCCATTAGGTTTCACCATCAATTCTCTAAAGTTTGAGAATTTAGATCGCCTCTATACAAAATAGAAATCTGAGGGATTTTGGTTGGCGAATATAAACGATTTTGCATTTCCTTGAAAGTCCTGAAAAAGCATGAAATAGTTTTGGACGTTATTGGTGTGGAAATCACTTTGAGCTTTGATTTGTTGATTTGATTGAGTCAATGTCTCATATTACTACCTTTTTACACCAAAGGAAGATTTTGAGTTCATTGTTTGGAGTATCCGATATTCATCGTGCACATATATCATGTTTGTATGCATTGATTTTCCTATCGAATTTGATCACACCCCTTCATTTACGATTTCATCGACTTGGTTGTTTTTGTGTTCTTTCATGGTGTGATTCTTTGTTGTATATTATGTGTAAAAAAAATTTAAAAATACAAAAATAGAATTTTATTCCCGTGTGTCATTCTCCACGTGTATTCATTTATGCTTCTCATATCTGTCTATTTGGGGACATCATAAAAAGGGGAAGAAGAATTATGGGGGAGAATTATTTTGGTGTTTGGTTAATTTATGATTTATTTGCTTAAGCTTAATTGATCAGTAATTTTTGCATATCATTATATTTCAAATTGTTGCTTGTCACGGGTATTTGCTTTATCTCATGTGTGTAGGTACAATATTGCCCATTATTTGATTACACACCCTGATGAGAAAAGCTTTGGAAGTTTCTGAAGAGCTGAAGATTTGGAAGACATGTCATTTAGTATTCTCAATTTGAGGGTTTAATGGGGATATTATCTTGTATGTCATTTGATTGCATAATTCGGATTTTTTATGTACGTACCGGCATAGACATAGGGGGAGATTTGTAAGGACATAATTTTATAAATGTCCAGGGTAAAATCTAGGAATTTTATGTTTTCTCCTAGATCACAGTTTGTATGTCTGATACCGCTACATTTGGCACATCAACACGATCATCCTCGATGGCCTTTATCCGAATTCAATGCATCCAGTATCTTCACTGCATCATACTGCATGCGACGTGCTGCTCAGCTCATTCCCACTACTCCACTACGCATTATTGGTAAAATGGTTTATTAGAGCTTTAATATTTGCATAAATATTTGGGAAATTTTTTAGAAAATTATTTTTAAAGTCTGGACTAATTTTTATCAAAAGCAAAAAAAAAAATCAAAGTGTAGAAGCGAAGTGCCTTGAACGACAAGCTCGCTCAAACGACTTTGACTGTCGTTCGCGCGAGATAGGCATGTCGCGCGATCTCATTCGAACGGCACCTGTCCTTCATTCGAGCGACATGGCTATCTCGTTCGAATGAGCCACCACCTCAATTTTCGTATAAATACATGTTCACCTTCTACACGATTTTTAAGTCTTTCTGCAATCTCAAAATTCTACGAAAACAATCCAGAATAAGATTTTATCTTTTTAAGGTTTTCTAAACCTTTTTTATTCACCAATCCATTCCCATATATGTGTGTGAATCTTTAAACCTTCAAGAGGATCATTTACTCATCTGGAGTAATTTGTGAGGAAGACGTTTTCTTCTTCATTACTATCCTACTGGAAAGGGATAGTTCCAGCTGACGACATCAGAACCGATACCCGAGGTTATTTTTACGTCACATATTTTCATTATAATCCGTGTAAGCCGTTTTCTTACAAAATTATAGTGAAAATAAAAGGGTTTTCCCCTTTGGGGGATTTTTCCTCAATTGTGTGTGTTTGAATGTTCTTGCTTGATTTTATCATCATCAATCACACCTAAATGCATGTTTAGGAATTAATTAATAAAAACTGAGTTTAATTAAATAACTTCCTTATTTGAACACAAGCGAACTCTTCTCATAATTTTAATATGATAAATCGATTCAAGCTCAACAACAAGCATAAGTAGTTGAGAGAGATGGTTTAGAGAAAATTTACAAACTGAGGTTATTACCGGGTTCGGCCTTTGCCTACGTCCATGCTCGAAAAAATTCACTATCTCCGATTCATTTATGGTGGAACCAAAATTCTTACAAGGAATTATAACACCTTGCCAACCTCAACTAGTAGAGAAACTATACCTATGCTTGCTTAAAGGGTACACGCAAGAGACCAAGGTCTTGAAATGCCTTGACTCCCCTCAACTATGGCACTACTGACTTTGAAGATACAATGAAGTTCACTGTAATTAATAACAATAATATTTGTAATCAAAACATAAAGCAAAATTTCTTTACTAAAACAAGTATGAAATGGGTTTACTTTTTCTTTCTAGAAAATAAATAAATCAAGTAATTCTCAAGTGGGTATTGGGTTATTTCATTAACACAAAATGGTAATGGGTTTATTTCTTTGGCTAAAGAGATCTTGAGGATGAAGCTTGAAGTTCGACGGTGTTTTAGCTGGATCTTGGCTTCAATGGAGTTTTGGATTTGAAAGTCTCACCCGGGGATGGGTTTCGGACTTGGTTTCTCTCCTAGAAAACTGAAGGGAATTGACACAAACTTGGAAATTGGATTTTCCATCAATGAGGATTTTGTAGGAAGCTTGTGTGTTTGATAAAGGAACCCAAGATTTCCTTTCATAGGCTATTTTTAAAACTAGCCATTGGTGGGTAGTACGGTAATTTTTGGATCTTTTGGAATTCAAAGTTTGAAAACTATCAATTAGGAATTTTGAGTTTGCACAGAGTTATGGTTGACTATAACTCAATTATAATCAACTCAAAATCCCAAATAGAAAGTTATTTTTTGATTATTTAAAACCAGTTACAATTGTCCTATGTTAGTCGACCATAACCCAAGTTAGTGGTTCGAGTTAGCGGAGCTCGAGGGGCCTAGGGGCCCACCAAAGTATCCAGTACGATCTTTGAGGGTTTTCTCTTCGAGGTTGGAGAGTAAGGTCTGTTGAGTAAGGTAAATGTTCAACTATTCTAATATAAAAGATAAAAGCACCAAAAGTCTCGGATAACTTACGGTTACTCGAGAAACTCTCATTATCTTCATGGGGCCTTAAAGTCACTCTAAAGATCATTCCCATTATAATTAGTTGAGGGGGCTCAAGGCCCATCAACAATTCATATTCATAAATAGTCACTCAAGGAGGCTTCACACCCTTCAAGTATTAGTTTTCATTTATAGTCGCTCGATGGGGTTCAGTTCACTCGACAAGTTATAATAATATTAATAGTTCGTCGATAGGTCTCCCGATCTTTCGACAACACTTTATTATTACATCAGTGCCGCACACTTTAGAAAAACGTCATTTTTGGCGATAGTTTTATATTTATTTATTTAGTCCCGTAAAAAAAGGGACTTGACACACGTATATTTTACAAAGCAGCTTTTGGGGCAACCGCAGAGGTTGCCCCTGATCAAGTCATTTTCGAATCCCCTAAGTCTCTTAATATTATTTAAATAATAAAGACAACTATAATCATCTAATTTAATGAGAACACAATTCACATTGTTATGAAATTCTAATTCATTCACACCCACTATAAATAGTTGGCTTAACCCTCACTAGAAAATACAACAAGAGAAAGAGGCAATAACACTCTTTACAAATAGAGGCTCATAGTTTTAACCTTCACAAAAGACATTGAATCTCAAGTTCGAGATTCAAAGTTTTATAGTGTTTTATACTATTTTATAGCATTTATGGTTGATTACATATCATTTATTCACAAACACTTGGTGTTTTACACTTTGTTATTCTCTCTCTTATTATTAGAGTGCTTGTTCTCTCACTCTCTTATCCAAAAATCTCAAACGTCCTTTCATAGAGATAAAGTATTTGTTGTTATTGTTGGTGAATTTTACACCAAAAAATTTATTTACATCAGATTACTCCTTCATTCATCATTAAAGGAAAGTCATGCATCATTTTTTCATGAAACATATAGATACCGGTATCACTACCCTCTTACATACATAATCATACAAGTTAATTTACATTTATACAAGCATTCCTAGAGATCTTCAAGGCTCTGTAAAGGTCTTCTGGAGTTGATTATTTCTCTGATTTGCATCGAACATGCGATGTTGCTTTTGTATGATGATGATGATCTTTGCTTGTTTTATTGGTTGTGATAGACCTATCTTTATGCTTGATTAATGAACTTGGTTTCATCTTTGTTATGGATTGAGTGTGAGCTTTGAGGTTGAGCTTATGGTCTTCTGTTGCTTATGATTCTGGTGCTTGTGAATGTATATGATTTTGCTAGACATGTCTATAATGTGAAAATCTTAGTCCCAAGAATAACAAGTAAGCTACAATATCCCTCCAGTGCTACAACATAGTAATATAACAATGACTATGCAATGAGGGTAATAAATCGTATATATTACCCATATACTACCTCATAGCCAAATAAGTTCAAAATCACAATCATAATAATACTGCAAATCATATCCTCATATGAATACCTCCACTACTAGACCAACTACATACATACATACATACATACATACATACATACATATATATATATATATATATATATATATATATATATATATATATATATATATATATATATAATATCATACGAAGGCTCAAACGTTTAGGGGTCTCTTTCATACTTCTATCTGGTCAATCCACAAGAAATCCCATACAAGCGGATTGCAAAATATCCCATGAAGATAAGGGGAAATAATTACATTGTGACATCACCGTGTAATCATATACAAATACTGCCTAATAGATTAAGCCTCCTTTGTCTCCTACACTCAATATGATAGATTAACAACCATGTAAGATATAGATATAGAACTATATACAACCTGCAACACTAGCCAAGATAGAAAGTCTCGGTTCCACGAAATAATCCCATCAAATCCCTAACGATGGATTCTCCATGAGCACACACAACCATGGTATGACCACAAATAGCACATAAAGTATACATGCACCCATATACATAACCGAATACAATAAACCATTTTAACTCCATATGTCATGCAAAACATACCCCAGGTTTATCCTCAAATCCTAAAACTATAATCACCTAAGAAAATACATACATATATATAAATATATGTGTGATGCACGGATGCTTGTAACATGTTTTTTATCAAAAACTATGATTAATAGTATGATATTTGTGATCTTAATTGCATTCTTGAACATTATAGTCTAATTCAATGAGTTGAAGCACATCAACAAAGCTTATCAAAAACAATGAGCCGAATCACATCAACAAAGTTTTTTTTTTAATTCATAGAAACATATATACACAACACACAATCTCAAAGTCCAAATAAATGGAAAAAAATACATGACAATATAGTTAATCGTGTGGAAAAATAGTTGCAACCACAAAGAAATTATTTTTTCAAGGCAAGAAATGGTATGGATTTTAGTTGGGCCTCAATTTATATAAATCTTCATTGTACATAAAAAAAATATGCGAATAATTTAAACACATGGTTTGTGGACAAATTTGATGCAAACGCGTCATGTCAATATTCTCTTTTAGTCATGAAAATAGTAAGAAAATTTGAAAACCTTAATCAAAGTCATAAAGCATTTGTTTGCACTCCAAAAAAATATTCCACCACACAAAATAAAATTCTATTATTGAAGTGTGTATAGCCATTTCCTTAAAAAAATAGTTGTAGATAACTCCACGTCGCCCTATATCAAACTCTAAGTATTAGAATTTTATTTTAAATAATCTTTAAACATAATTAACAATTGATAATCCATTATTCACATGACACGAACACGATCCAAAATGACTCAATGATCAATATATTATTTACTATCTACCTTACATACATTTATATCTATCTCCCATTGTTAGGTTATATTTTAGTGAACTGTTTTATTTTTATTTTTAAATTACAATATGTACAGGAATTATGTGTTACACACATAATGTCAATTACCGTTTATCCATGCTTTTGCTCGCCCATCACATACTTTTTATCCCTCACGTTTTAAAAGTACATATTTTTCGAAATTGGGTACGTCTTTTACACTAACTCATGTCATCAAACATAAATTCAAAAACTTAGAATTATTAAGTTCCCTGAACAATATTTTATCCTCTCTTATCTTTAAACAGTGGAATCCGAAAACTAATTTAAAATAGTAAATCATATTTATAAAAACTAAATAATTTATTTTAGAATTATTTTATCAAAAACTTTCATTTAGTGTCACATTTTAAATACTGTGACACCCCGTCTAATAAAATACCAGGTGGTCAGTCCTATATCAAATTAAACACGAATCTCATTTGGTTCATTCATAGCATCATTGTTGTTCATTCATTAATTACTAACCACCAAGTGTTTCATTAAGCTGATGTCAAATTGTATCTTAATTAGTCCATCCAAACAATATAATAGAATAACCACAACCCAATACGATAATCCAACTAAAACATGCCACAAAGTAAAAACAATAGTTCTGAGAAAGTCATGAGTGGCCCGATGTGTGTGTTTTAAACAAAACATTTTTCTTCGAAAAATATCCAACTTTTAATTATGCACCAAACCAAGTTGTGAAATCCCAATTCTCACTTTAAACCAATTTTATCTTGATTAATCCTAAACATGCATCTAGTGATTAAAGAAAGTAAAGTAAAGTAAAGAATACTCACAACGCTGGATGTATGAGGAAAAACACAAAACGGGAAAATAACCTTGGACGGCCCAAGCCAGACAATCACTATGAACAATGGTTTTACAAAGACAGATTAGCCTTACACTAAGACTCGATCCCCACGGGTCTTGACGTTCCTTCTGATCTTCAACCGTTCTTCAATAGTGCCCACGCAGAAATTCCGTCTTCCACGATCTATGTCCATAACACATGCGTCCACGAATGTCTCGGTGTCCTCCGATATGGCTTTGATACGTCTACGATGTCGAACACGATGTCCGTCACTTCTTCACAGCAAAACCCTTTGTGTTCAATATGTAGAACAAATAACTTTGGTACAGAAAGATCACTTAAACATATAAGAATGATAACTCGGATCTTTGCAAACTCTAAGGATGTGTTTAAGACTTTTGAACCTTAGAAAACAAGAGCAAACAAGGTTCTGGTTCTTAAAACTATTTTCCAGAAAGCACACTTACGAAATTATGATGCAAACACTGTTTAAATAGGATTTAAACACCGCCTCGAAAAATGTGTCGTTTGAACGACTTAAGCATGTCATTCGCATGGCATTGTATCTCGTTCGAACGAGATCCAATGTCGCTCGAGCGACCTCGCGAAAGTTTGACTTTCTTTGACTTTCAGATAAAAACGTCTCTTAACAAAGAGATTCAAATTAGTCAAACTCTATTTCGAGCTTATCATCATAAAATGAAGTTTAAACCATAAAAACACTTTTAAAACATTTAAAATTATTTTTCTATATAAAAATTACATCCTTATCTTTTATAAAATAATTCCGAGCACCATTAATTATACGCATTCATACCTGAGTGATCTGGGAATGAAATTAACTTTGAAGACGATTAAACTTGCACCAAATAAACATCGGCATGATTATTTCTTTGAAATTTTGCCGCAACGTCTTCAATTTCTTCAATACGTCATAGACCAAGTGGGATCGTGACAAAATAAAATTCTCCCTATGACATATTACAAACACAGTTTTGTTCACGGAATTAAGTCAAAACAATACAGGGACTCAAATTAAAATTTATATCCTTACAAATCTCTCCCTTTGACTATTCCGAGACAAAACTAAACCAGTGAAATGCCTAACACGGTCATCAAGTCGTATGACGCCTAAATCCCATCCCATAAACCCAAAATTAAAAATACACGATACAGACTAGAATATGTAGCAACGACAAGCATGAACTGTTTGAATGTGATGTAGACTTTGAAATCTCAAATCGCTGCTGAAGCATACCTACACACATGAAACAAACAAACAAATACCAAGTGAAGTATGGAGGAACAAATGAAACCAATTTATATATTCAATAAGAACATATCATTTGAAACATGTGAGCAATTATTTGATACCAATTTGTTACCAATTTGAAACAAATATCATAAAGAAGCGCTCAACAAATCTCCCTTTACATCACATACCAAATTTCTCCCCTTTTTTGTCTCGAATAGACAATCTGGTGAAAAGATAAACCAATATGAAATATCTAGAATGAGAATATGATACCAAATAGAATAAATTTGATACCAATTTTAAAAAATGAAAATCGCTAGATAAACATGAGACAACCAGCTAAATAAGAGCATGTAATGACAAAATAGTAGCTAGTAAACCAAGGAATCACACAAAGAGTATACCAATCAAATCAAGTGTGATAAACGGTCATATATGAAAAAACCAATTTGGAACATAAAAGAACCTGCATATAAACCAATTAATCCAAAAAATGCTTCCTGCAGTACCAAAAATATATCAAATTAAGCCAAAGGACTACAAACCAATCAGAAGGCATTTTTCAACCTGTCGTTCGAATGAGCCAGGGACTTCGCTCAAACAAGATGAGGAAGTCGGTCGAACGAAGTACAAAGTCGTTCGCACGAGATGAGATGTCATTAGAACGACTTCGCGTGACCTGTCAAAATTTCCCAATTTCCTAAAAATATTATAATGTATTGCCTAGTGAAAAAAATTTCACAAAAAAATTCCAAGAAAGGACTGACAGAAGCAAAACAGTGCTAAAACAGTAAGCTTTTAACAGAAAACTCAAAAACTCATAAAAACTTAAAATGCAAGTTACATGCAAACATAGTACCGATGTGCTCAAACATGGACATGGAATGAATGGGCGTGAAACTACAACAAATGAGTCACAATTTCAATACATCAAAACGATCAAGAAGCTCTAATTGATAGCGATAAATCATCAAACTTTATCATATCCATATGAAAAAAAAAGTGTGAGATTAATGAACTAAACATACTACATGCAACCAAATCCAGAATTTTGATGATTCTACAAACAATAGCGTCAAATTGCAATGTTTCAACATTAGGATCAGATGTGCAAACCCATTTAAATTTTCTCTAAACACCCTCATATAAACATACCTTTTCAAGTTCTTTTGAGGTATCTAGCATTTTCAACTTAGAGAAAATCTTATTGGCCCTTTTCTTAGCATATTGCTTTTTTTTTTTGGCTCTTTTAAATGGTGGCTTTCACGATGAGTTAATTTTGAACTCTCGCAATCCTTTCCCGTGAATCACTCATCATTTTTTTAAATTTAAAATCCTCACGGTAAACGGTTATTACATGCACATCCTTAAGTTTATTTGCGCATAGATAACAAGAACGCCTCACCAAATTCAAATATGCAAGAGAAGTCAAACATTCATATAAACTCGTGCATGTGTGCGATGTTGGCATATATACAAAGTCGAATCAAGATGCATATCAACTTCGAAACAACCCCATATAAACAATGGTTAAGATCATTCTAAGCAACAATAATAATGACCAATTGTCCTAGCCACATGGATAATGAAACGATGGGGGGTCCAAGCACACCAATATGCCACATCAAACATGTAAACTCAAAAACAAAAACCGAAAATATTTTTGACTTTTCAAACATATTTTGACTCAAAGAAAAGCAAAATATTTTTGGATTTTCAAAAGTTTTCTCAAAAACAAAATCTTTTTGTATTTTTCAAATAAGACTCAAACAAATGAAAACTATAATACAAAATGATACATATGTCATAATACTATCAATGAGTATATCATGAAGCAAACTAGCATATGACAAACATCGCAACACTATCATCCTTTAGATTTAGCATGGGAAGAATCAAGTGCACCCAAACGAGAATCATGAAGTTTAATTCCAAATGCTACTAAATCCGATTTCCTAACCCAAGTAGGTGTAAAACGACGCATGATGATTTTGGAAACCGGGGCAACTTTATTCCTAAACCTCCTAGGAGCTTGTCTAAGGTCGTAACAATTAAGCCTAAGGTGACCTTTCCTACAACAAAACGAGCAAGAGTAGCGGTGGTGGGAATGATTACCTTTATGTGGACCTTTTCTAACCATCCTAGTGTTTCTCACACGCGCGGGGGGAATTGAAACAACTCTCTCAACAAAACCTATACCACCCCTATTTTCCTTAATGTGGACGGTGCCTAGGATCTTATCTAACTTCTCCGACCTAGCCTCCAAATCAAACTTGACTCAAGATGAGTATTTCAACCTTTCCTCCAACTCGATAATCATAGACTCGAGTAAACGCCTAGTCTCCTTAAACTCTAAAATCTCCTTTTTCAAGGACTCCATTAAACCACGGAGATTATCTCTCTCTTTATCCACAAACTCTAGTTTCTCCCTAAACTTCTTCTCTCGTGCCCTAAGATCCTCAATCAAACTATCATTATTTTCTATGGCACGCTCATTCAACTTAGATTGCAATTTTTAGTTAGCCTTTTTCACCTTCACCGTTTCGTCATATAACTTATTAAACGCATTTTGCAATTCTTTCACATCTATCTCCTCCTCATCACTCTCTTCACCCTCACTAACATGGGATTCACTCAAAACCTCCTCCGAAGTGTCATTTACATGAGTTGTATCGTCTTCGCTCATATAACATGCCATAAGCGCAACAAAGTTACGCTCAATGGGGGAACTCTCTCCCTCTTCTGGTTCACTATCACTTAAGGTGGCATTATAGACAATGGGTTGCTTGCCCACTTTCTTAAGTCTAGTGGGACACTCCTTAACCTTATGACCATACCCCTCACACCCAAAACACTTATCCGACTCATCTCTCTTAGGCTTTTCAAACTTATCCTTAGAGGTGGATCTACTTTGTTGTTCTTGAATTTTTTAAATTTCTTGGCATCTTTCAATTGCTGTTGAAACTTAATAAATTTTTTTAAATTTCTTTGCTAACGAAGCAACATCCTCAATGTCGGAATCGGAATCAAAATCCGAAACTTTAATTTCCTCCTTCCGGGTTTTCAAAGCAATACCCTTTTCCTTCTTAGGCACTTGCTTGGAGGTAATCATGTCGATTTCATTGGTTTGTAAGTCACCTATAATCTCTTCTAGTTTAGTTGACTCTAACCTACCCAAGGAGTTTAAAATGGTCACTTTCGCATCAAACCTACTAGGCAACGACCTAAGGATTTTCTTAATGGCACGGTTGTCGGGAATTTTCTCACCTAGGTTAAACGACGAGTTGACAATATTTGACAACCTAGCATAAAACTCATCAAAGGTCTCACTTTATAACATCCTAATGGTCTCAAACTGTGTAGTGAGATTTTGAAGTTTTGACGCCCTAACCGTGCGAGTTCCCTCGTGAGTGAGTGACAAAATATCCCAAGCCTCTTTTGATGTTTCACAAGTCATAATTCTATTATATTCTTCCTGTGTGACATGTGAAGAAATAACGTGCAGACCTTTAGAATTATATTGTGTAAGTCTTTGTTCAGTTTCGGTCCATGACTCAACAATCTTTAAACTAGTGACCTCACCTATAATAGTGACTGGGGGTATCCAATATTTTCAACTGCAAGCCAAACTCGCTCATCAATAGATTTTAAAGCACATCTCATTCTCATCTTCCAATATGTGTAATTATTGCCATCAAAAACAGGAGTTCGAGAAAATTCATTATATCCAGAATTCATCTTGAAAACACACGGGAACACAAAACAAATAAAAATATTTTCTAGCTCTGATACCAATTTGAGAAAGTCACGAGTGGCCCGATGTGTGTGTTTTAAACAAAACCAATTTTTCTTCGAAAAAGATCCAACTTTTAATTATACACCAAACCAAGTTGTGAAATCCCAATTCTCACTTTAAACCAATTTTATCTTGATTAATCCTAATCATGCATCTAGTGATTAAAGCAAGTAAAGTAAAGTAAAGAATACTCACAACGCTGGATGTACGAGGAAAAAACCCAAAACGGGAAAACAACCTCGGACGGCCCAAGCCAGGCAATCACTATGAACAATGGTTTTACAAAGACAGATTAGCCTTACACTAAGTCTCGATCCCCACGGGTCTTGACGTTCCTTCTGATCTTCAACCGTTCTTCAATAGTGCCCACGCAGAAATTCCGTCTTCCACGATCTATGTCCACAACACACGCGTCCATGTATGTGTCGTTGTCCTCTGATATGGCTTTGATACGTCTACGATGTCGAACACGATGTTCGTTGCTTCTTCACCGCAAAACCCTTTGTGTTCAATATGTAGAACAAACAACTTTGGTGCAGCAAGATCACTTAAACATATAAGAATGATAACTCGGATCTTTGCAAACTCTAAGGATGTGTTTAAGAATTTTAAACCTTAGAAAGCATGTGAAAACAAGGTTCTGGTTTTTGAAACTGTTTTCCAGAAAGCACACTTACGAAATTATGATGCAAACACTGTTTAAATAGGATTTAAACACCTCCTCAAAAAACATGTCGTTCGAACGACCTTAGCATGTCGTTCGCGCAACATTGTATCTCGTTCGAACGAGATCCAATGTCGCTCGAGCGACCTCACAAAAGTTTGACTTTCTTTGACTTTCAGATAAAAACGTCTCTTAACAAAGAGATTCAAATTAGTTAAACTTTATTTCGAGCTTATCAGCATAAAATGAAGTTTAATCCATAAAAACACTTTGAAAACATTTGAAATCATTTTTCTATATAAAAATTACATCCTTATCTTTTATAAAATGATTCCGAGCGCCATTAATTATACGCATTCATACCTGAGTGATCTCGGAATGAAATTAACTTTGAAGACGATTAAACTTGCACTAAATAAACATCGGCATGATTATTTCTTTGAAGCTTTGCCGCAACGTCTTCAATTTCTTCAATACGTCATAGACCAAGTGGGATCGTGACAAAATAAAACTCTCCCTATAACATATTACAAACACAGTTTTGTTCACGGAATTAAGTCAAAACAATACAGGGACTCAATTGGAAATTTATGTCCTTACAAGTTTTGTTGAACAACATCGACTACAAACCATCCACAAATGCGAATATAAAAGTATCACAATACATGCCAAAACCGAATATGAAAGTACAAGTCTGGAAGTACAACTGAAGATCCCTATCTAAGATAGAATGAAATAAAAGACTACACTAAAGAAACCATGGCACTCCATATAGCTGTAGCCATGTACCTTGTAGGAAGGAATCATGTCGGGCGCCCTTATGGGAGGACACCTAAAAGGTTTTTGAAAATATTTTATAGCAAGGGTTAGAACCCAAAACCTTTGAAAACATTTAGCAAGTGAATTTAAATGCAAGAAGTAAATATGCAATGCTCTTCATATTTAAATTAGTGTCACGCACTCCCTTGAGTTCACCTCACTTCTTAACTAGTGTGCACGCCTAACGGATTAAACCTAATGTCCCTAGCCACTTCCCCCATAACTAGCCTTTCTAAAATACTATACTAATTACCCCACTAATACACCCCAAGTGAGTATAGTATTTTATTTAATAAGTTATTACTCGTATTAACTTACATAGATCATAGATCTTACATTTCAGCTCATATAACATTCCCACAAGTTATAATATCTATACATTTCACGCCATGTATATATGTAAATTCCCGTATATAATTTTTTCACTATATATATACGTATCATATTTCAACATTCACACATACGTAGGATATACAATGCTATCACCGAACGCATAAGAGGCGACCATAGTTTCCGCCGAAAGTGTCCGCTTCATACCGTAACGGTCGCACCCCTAAGATTAAACGCTATGGCTTAGGGAATATACTCGCCCTGCTCCTCAAGTAAAGGGGATCACCTACATCGTGCAACCTCTTATGATAGCATTAATATTGGTATGGCTTTATCATATATATTATTCACCCAAATATATATAAAATATATATATGTACTACACATCAACATATATATAAATCCAGACTCCAAAGTATAATGCCCATACCCAAGCCTAAACATTCAAGTCTACGATACGACTTTATTCAAATTAATTATACACAAATTAATTTATCATTATTATGGTGTCACTCTACCAATCATGCTCAGACTCTCTCTCTCTTGGATCGAAATTACAATTTCCCAATTCATCATTCAACTAAGCCTACCCACTTAATTAACAAGGTTTTAAATCACTCAATCATAAACCTCAATCTCCCCAATTTAATTAATTCAAGAATAATTAGTCACACCTATCAATCTAGGCAATCTCCAACGAAATAACAACTAAAAATAAGAGAGTGAGAGAGGTGGTCTTCCACCATGGGAGAGCTTCTCTCCACCTTAAACCACCATTTTGTTATAGTGTTCCACCATACTCAAACCTACAACACCCATTTACACCATTTTTAAAGTGGAGCTACGAATTTTGGTGAAGTGTCAGGGAATTTTGGAGAAGATGATGGAAGTTTTCTTGGAGTTTGAAGGAGTTTTTGGCTTGGAAGCTTAAATTGAGAACATATAGAGCATTTTGGAGGATGCATTTGGTAACCCCTTAAGGCCACCTTTAGAGGTTGTAGTTCCTCCTCCTAGACCAATCTTCTTACCACCATTGAAGCCTTTAAGGTGAGAAAATCTTACTCATAGTATTAAGACTCTAATTTCTGTATTTTTAATCTTATTGTTAGATTACAAGAGTAGGGTGCATTTGATTAAATGATGAAAAATATGTGTAGTAAATAATAAACATTTTATGGAATAAAAATACTGCAAACTGTTATCTTGCTAAAAAATAAGCAAAAATATTTCAAGGTTTCTTGAAATGAAAATTGAGATTTTTATGAAAAAGGTGTATTTTCTAGAAAATCTATGTTAAATATTTTATGAAATAAAATGTTTGAAAATGATGATTGATTTTGCTAAAACATTGGTGAAATAAGGTTTTAGAGTTTCTTGCAAAAATGTTAAGTTTATAGAAGATGAACATTTGTTGAGTTTGAAGAAGTAAAATATCTTTTAGGACTTAAAAGTGCATTTTGTTGGTATTATGAACTTCTCGAATGAAATGTAGGTTTAACCAATTTAATAGGATTTTAGGATTTAAAATACATATTCTCATGCATATAAACTTGTAGTATTTTGGAAATAAATGTATAAATAATTTTAAAGAAGATTTTGTTTAGTGTAAATAGGGAATAAGAAAAGTAGAAATTATTATCTTAAAAGTGTGTGAAAAGGGGGTTAAAAGTGTGACAAGTACAAAATTGCAAGACTACATGTGATCATAAAAGGAAATGGTATTTTCTTATAAAAGTAGTCCTCAAGTGTAATTAGGTTTCTTGAATAAAAAAAGTAAAAAAATGTCTAATATGGAAATATGGTTAGTAAAGGAGTTGGAGAAGTGTTAGTGTTTAAACATGGAAAAGTTGATTTATGTAACTTAATGATGTTTAAAAGATTAACACTTATGAACTTGGAAAGGAAATAATGGAACAAAGAGGCTTTCGACTTGACAAGAACAATACTCCAAATGTTAAAAAGGTGTTAAAGTGTTGAAAGCACTCAAGAAGTAGTGTGGATAACTAAAAAGTGTTTTGGAAAAATAACACTTGTGAAATGGAGGAAATTGATAAGTTTGGAAACAAATGGGTAAAATGAAAATTTTACTTATAGTGGAACATTTTTATTAAATAAAAATATTGAAAAAGGTATTACACTAATTGGTACTAAATGAATATGATTTATGGAATAAAATCATAGTTGAAGCGTAAAGGACATGAAATCATAACTTCAAAGTGTAACATGAGTTGGGGTGAAATCCCAGGTTTGGCTTCGACCGTATAAAAAGGGAAAGAAGGAATAATATGGACCTTTATAAAATGTTGAAACACATAAAAAGGAAATTGAATGACACTAGGATAATTAAATAGGACTCTGAGCCCTAGGGTAAAGATCCAAAACCATTGTCCAGAGCATATGGTGGCGTCACCGATGGTTTGGAGCCCATTAAATTACGCAGTTATTGGAAGATTTCGAGAATAAGATAGAGGAATGAGGAACATGTCAAGAAACGAATTGTGTGGTAAAATGTATTAAGACAACCTAACTTGAATGAATTAATAAATGTTTCGGCAAATGATGAAGTGGACAAGGAATGTGTAAATTGATTAATGTCCATAAGGTAAATGAAAGGTAAAGTAAGTTGGTAAATGAGTGGTTAAGCAACCTAAGTGGTCCAACCTATAATTAATACGATGGTGTGTTGTAAAAGGTTTTCAAAGACTAATAAGTATTTTTTAACATGGTGATCACCTGTGTTAAAAGGGTGATCTTCAATGAGAATACTAATGTGAATCGGTAAAAATAAAAAGGGTAGTTTCGGTAGAGAAACGACTTTCGATCAATTTAAGCGGAGTTGTTTCAAATATATAATCGTGTGTTAAATACAAGTATTAATGAAAAAAATGAGAAAAATGAAGTCTTTTTACAATATTAAGGTGAATTAATCTGGATAAATAAGGTTTTCCAAAGTAAAATAATTTCATGCATAAGTATGGGTATGTCTATGTATATACATATCGGGTAGTTGCTTATGCACGTAGGAATAATGTGTTAGAGTCTTCCTTCTGCGTTCAATTCTATAATGCATTTGTATATTCTCCACTAATCATTCAACTCACTCCCTCGTTTTGTTACGGCAGGTTGGGTGCGGATTTGTATTTTGAGAGCGTTATACAGGTAAGTACTCACTTTTGTATTATGTTAGTAGCTCTGCATGCTTGAACTCCGGGGTGCTTCCCATGGGTTCCTCACGTAGTTTAATTTGAAATTGGAATCACATGCTAAATAAGTGAAACATTAATTAAAATAAAATTGGATTAGAAATATTATATATGTTGTTTCATTGCACTTCACACCTAATGCTCGGGTCGACTATGGGTAAGCCATAAATCCGGGTCAGAGCACCACAAATGGTATCAGAGCTCTATGTTCAAGGTTCCTTTCGGGAGTGACATTATGAGGTCTCTATTGGATCTTTCGATGTCAACGTTGGTTTGGGACGATCATGCTGGTTTGGTGACAGTTTAGTTCATGTCCTCAATGGTAATGTCAAAGACGTAGCACTACAAGTTAGTATCAAGTGGCATGCGATCAAGTTGATAGTTATTAATCGCTTTCGCGCTTATGATTAGAATTGTTAGTTATTTACGGGTGTCCATGCCACTCAATAGTGGAGACACCATAATTTTTAGTGTGAGATGCCTATGTTCCAATCCTTGAGGATGTAGAGCCTTCTGAGATGTTAATAGAGTGAGATGATGCCCATTGGGAAGGTGGCATAAATTGCGTATAGTCAAAGATAAAGGTTGAGGGTTAGGATGTCGTAACTAAGCATTGATGACTGGTGATTAAAAGGTATATAGACCTTAGGTGCAGTGCTTACGAGTGATTAACTCCGGTGATGTCATTAGGAAAATTCGATTCTTAGGGTGATAACACGATTAATGGTAGTCTGGTGAACATATGAAGTTGTGTAGGCCAATAAAGGAAACACCGTGATCCTTTGCATGAGATATATTATATGGTAACTTTGATGATGAGAGTAGCCTTAGTAGTGACAACAGTGAGTAGTGCTCATTGAGAACTAGATGTAAAGGTTGTATATTTCATATAAGGAGGTTAGATAAATGAGTGGTGTTCATAAGTGTTGATTCTGTGGTGAGAACATATTGGGTCCCTTGGTTGAGGATCTCGATTTAGTGTCTCTTTATTATAATGTGGTATTAAGGAATAGGATCCCTCGTGGCGTCCGTGGTATAGGCCTTGGTATTTATAGGCAGTACCCGATGTCCCATATCATACTATAATCTATATAGTCATGTTAAATTGTAGATTAGCACATTGTATGAAGTTTACATAGTGAGGTAATTAAATTTTCGTAGTTAATCATTCATTAGGGATTAGATGAGGTAGACCTTGAGGTTTATAGGTTATGGGCGACGTCCTGTGTCCTGCCAGAATCTATATGAGCATTAGTTGTGGTTTGGTCGTGGCTTATAGTCACAACCGTTTAGAAGAAAGATAAGATTATTATCCAAGTCTAGGGGCTCATTTTAGCTTCCGAAGTAATGGCTAGGTGCGAGTTAATCATAGTGTGTGAGTAGTTTAAAGACATTTTGGGGTGCCCATAGGACAAATTGTGTGTGGCATCATTGGGAAGAGAAATTGGCTTGTTGCGATGTCTTGAGGTGTTATATGGTTAAGGTGCACCATATGTGAGAGCTCATAGACTAGGGTCTTTTCAAGCACCAAGTAACCGTGGCGTGGGTATTGGAAGGTTTGTAAGAGCGCACCTACAATGGTAAAAGTAAGGATAATGAAATCTTGTCGGACCTTGAGGATGGTTACCTGGAATGTGTTTGGTGTTTTTGAGAGATCAACTATATCCAATAAAAGGAAGCATTAGCATCCTAGTAGTGATTATGTTGAGGGTCAGGTGATGATCCGAGATTGGTGGTCAAAGTTTATAAGAGTCGTATAGCCTACGTGCTGGGTGTAGTTTCCTAAATCAGCCCAGATGGGTAGTGTAATCCCTAAGGTGGGGTGATAGATTATGTCATTATACGACTAATGCTCGGATGTCATAGAATGACTAGTATTGGTGTTATGATACTAGATTTCGAGATGTACTAGGAAATGTATTCGAGACTTAGGTTTATGATGCCATGTAATGAGTTGAAAATAGCTACCAAGGTGGGGTAATATCGAAGCATAATAGGAAGGATGGCATGTGCTAACGGTATATGCTAGGATAGCCTTAGAAAGGTAAGGTGTAGTTCTTGGCACGCTTTACCAAGACGATACATATTAGAAGATGTATCCCGGTGTGATATTTACTACCCTTAGAATTCCCACGACAAGTGTGGTCATCACATGAGTTCAGTTTGGGTAGAGCCTGAAAGTAATCTTAGTGATAACCTCATATAGTCAAAGGATACAATAAGGTGGATGTATCTGTTGAATGGAGTACAGCCTAGGGAATTTAGAATTTTGATCACGATATGATAAGGGAGACAATAACCTAGGTGTAGTAGGTTGGTGACGTCGTCACCAGTAAATGGACAAGGTCAGTGTAGATAATGGTGTGAGGCATTCGCTAATCGGAATGGTCCATGTGTACCAAGGATGTGAAGGGTAGGGACTGACTCCCAAGGAGGAAATTCGGGCATTGACTTTATAAAGGACCACCGATTTGTATATTGCTTTCATTTTATGAGAATTAATGATTGTGATCCGATTCGTCATGGCTAGTGACCCAAGCCAGGTTATGTGACTAGGATTAGTGCTTGGTAAGAACTTTGGAAAGGAGTGACATGACTTAAAGCATATGGCGTAGGGTCGCTTTCATAAATCATAGTCAGACGCTTATGGACATAATTTCTCATGAAGGTTGCTTGTTCCTTATGACTCTCGTGTGTCCCTTTCAATATCAAGCAATTAGGGATTGGTTTCTCACATGTATCGTGACTCAGATTGGTGCATTGTGATGTTATGGCGCGATTGGGCCTGGTAGAGCACGGTGGATCGATCATGGTCAATGCAACTTAGTAATTGGGTGCGCCCTATTTGAGGTATTTTACCATTGCATAAAGTTCTGTGTACGGGTGGTTGAGCTTTCGACCACACAGATTGCTTGTAGTATTGACCTTTCTTAGGAATAGCGACTTTTTTTACTAGACGACATGGCAATCAGTGACTCTGGTTGTTAAGGGTGTAATGACGTCTTGAGGATATTGTATAGTGTTAGACATCGAGGAAGACTTAGCACGTGATGCTTCACCACGGTGAGTGGATAGGTGCAAGGCTCAAGTGAGTGCTCTAAGGTGAGACACCTAGGGTAGTACTAGGGTCATCATAGTGACGCAGTGGAAGGTGTAATCCGAGAGCAAGGTGATGACTTTGTAAGAATATTACTCCTTGGAGTGAGAAAATAGCATTTTATGGTTATTGACAATATCATACGAGTGGTATAGTCAGGATAGCCTCAAAATTTATGGGACGCAGGATGAGAAGTCCTAAGATAGAATTGACTTGGGTGACGAATGTGATGATTAGTTGTGTTACGATTCGAACTGGGTGAATATTAATCGCGAGAGAGGGTGACCCATGGAGGCATCGGCATGCCTTGGGTACTATCATAGTAGTACTAGAAATTTTTTGGACATGATCATCAAGTGAGTGGAGACTGGGAGTCGATTATGTGACGTTCATGGTTAGCGAGATGGTGAGAGTTTGAACATGTCGCGTGTTGATTATATGGTGACATACCCCATATGGAAGCGCGTAGTGTGACCTTATTATTGAGAACTTAGATGATTTTATCATGGAGAATTTTTATAGATTAAAATAAAAGTTAGTGAACCCCGTAAGCTTAAAGATTGACGAATTGAGAATTTGGGGGATAACATTTCCAAGGAGGGAAGTTTGTAATATCCCGCCTTAATAATTCATTTAGGTTTTATATAAATTGTAATAAAGTGAGGTTTGATGATAATTATTAGAAGAAGTGGTTCAAAATTAAATAAAATAAAGAAATTCAAAATTTGTAGGGTCGTTCGAATGATAGTAGGGTCATTCGAATGAGATTTAGGTGTCGTTTGAGGCGAGGTTCAAACTACCTTCACGTGAGGTCCCACTACATTACAGTCATAGGTCGCGCAAAGCCATACATCAAACGAGATAGACATTTTATTCGAACGAGGCTCATTTCGTTCGAATGACGTGCCTCAAAAATATTTTAATCCCGTTTCTCTTGTGCGATGTCACATTTTTGGCCCTTGATTTGGTGTGCTGTCAAGCTCAGATGAGCCCAGAATGGGCAAAATGGGATTTTTGGTTCTTTAAGGGTTTTTATAAGGGTTTATGTGGTTCATTTTGGGCATTTGAAGTTAGAATAAGAGAGAGAGAGAGAGAGAGAGAGAGAGAGAGAGAGAGAGAGAGAGAGAGAGAGAGAGAGAGAAGGTGGCAAAGAGAGAGAGAGAGAGAGAGAGGTGGTCTTCCACCATGGGAGAACTTCTCTTCACCTTAAACCACCATTTTCTTATAATATTCCACCATATTCAAACTTACAAAACCCATTTCCACCATTGTTAAAGTGGAGATACAACTTTTGGTGAAGTGTTAAGGGATTTCTGGAAAAGATTATGGAAGCTTTCATGGTGTTTGAAGGGGTTTTTGGCTTTGAAACTCAAATGGAGAACATATGGTGCATTTTGGAGGATACATTTGGTAGCTCCTTAAGGGCATTTTCGGAGGTAGGAATTGCTCCTCCTACACCAACATTCTTACCACCATTGAAGACTTTATGGTGGGAAAATCTTACTCTTAGTATTAAGACTCTAATTTGTGTATAATAAACATTTTTATGGAATAAAAATGTCGCAAAATATTATTTTGTTGAAAAATAAGTGATGAGTAAATATTTCAAAATTTCTTGAAATGAAGATTGGAATTTTTATGAAAATTGTGTTTTTTTCTAGATAATGTATGTTAAAAATTTTATGAAATAAAATATTTGAAAATAACGATTGTTTTTTCTAAAAGATTGGTGAAATAAGGTTTTAGAGTTTCTTACAAAAATGTGAAGTTTATAAAAGATGAACATTTGTTGAGTTTGAAGAAGTAAAATATCTTTTATGACTTGAACGTGAATTTTGATGGTATTATGAACTTCTAGAACGAAATTTATATTTAACCCATTTAATAGGATTTTAGGATTCAAAATCCATCTTATCATGCATATAAACTTGTGGTATTTTGGCAACAAATGTATAAACAAGTTTAAAGAAGATTTTTTTGGGTTTAAACATGAAATAAGAAAAGTAGAAATTATTATCTTCAAAGTGTGTGAAAACGGGGTTAACAGTGTGATAAGTACAAAGTTGCATGACTACATGTGATAATAAAAGCCAATGGTATTTTCTTATAAAAGTAGTCTTTAAGTGTAATTAGTTTTCTTGAATAAAGAAAGCAAAAAAAATGTCTAATGTGGAAATATGGTTAGTAAAGGTATTAGATAACTGTTAATAGTTAAACATGGGAAAGTTGGTTTGTGTAACTTAATGATGTTTGAAAAATTAACACTTAAGAATTTGGAAATAAAATAATGGAACAAAAAGGTTTCTGACTTGAGAAGAATGATACTTCAAATGTTAAAAAGGTTTTATAGTGTTGAAATCACTTAAGGAGTATTATGAATGACTAAAAAGTGTCTTCGGTAAATAAGACTTGTGAAATAGAGGAAAATGATAAGTTCGGAAACAAAGGGGTAAAATGGAAATTTTACTTAAAGTGGAACATTTTTATAAAATAAAAATGTTGGAAAAGGTATTACACTACTTGGTCCTAAATGAATGTGATTTTTGGAATAAAATCAAAGTAAAGTGTAAAGGACATGAAATGATAATTTCAAAGTGTAACATGAGTTTCAGTCAAATCCCGAGTTTGGCTTTGACTGGGTAAAAAGGGAAAGAAGGAATAATGTGGACATTTGTAAAATGTTAAAACACATTCAAAGGAATTCGGACGAAAGTGGGATAATTAAAGAGACCCAGAACCATTTGGCCAAAGCATATGGTGGCATCACCAACGGTGTGCAACCCGTTAAATTTCGCGGTTATTGGAAGATTTTGAGAATAAGGTAAAGGAATAAGGAACATGTCAAGAAACAAGTTGTGTGGTAAAATGTATTAAGACAACCTAACTTGAATGAATTAATGAACGTTTTGATAAATGATGAAGTGGACAAGGAATGTGTAAATTGATTAATGCCCATAAGGTAAATGAAAGGTAAAGTAAGTGGGTAAAGTGTGGTTAAGCAACCTAAGTGGTTCAACCCATAATTAATACGAGAGTGTGTTGTAAACAGTTTTTAAATATTAAATAAGTTTTTTCTAACACAGTGATCGTGGGCGTTGAAATGGTGATCTTCAATGAGAATGCTAAAGTGAATCAGTTAAAATGAAAAGGGTAGTTTCGGTAAATAAATGGTTTTCGGTCAATTAAAGTGGAGTTGTTTCAAATATTTAATTGTGTGTGTTAAATACCGGGATGAATGACAAAATGAGAAAAAGGAAGTCTTTTACATGATTAGGGTGAATAATCTGGATAAATAAGGTTTTTGGAAGCAAAATAATTTCATGCATAACTATAGGTATTTCTATGTATATACATATAAGGTAGTTGCATGTGCACGTAGGAATAACGTGTTATAGTCTTATTTCTGTTGTTCGATTTTATACCGCATTAGTATATTTTTCACTGAGCATTCGGCTCACTCCCTCGGTTTGTTACTGCAGGTTGAGAGCGATTTCTTATTTTGATACCATTATACATGTAAATACTCTCTTTTTACTACATTAGTAGCTCTGTATGCGTGGACTCCGAGGTTCTCCCCATGGGTTCCTCATATAGTTTAATTTGAAGTTGGAATCGCATGCTAAACAAGTGAAACGTTAATTAAAATAAAAGTGGACTAGCAATATTATGTAAGTTGTTTCATTGCACTTCACACCTAATGCTCGGGTTGGACCGGGTTGACTACGGATAACCCATAAATCTGGGCTGAGGCGTTATAAATGGATTTTTTTACCATCAAAATAGTGAAAAACACGTCTAAATCATCCCTAATGATTCCTCAATAAGTCTATAATATTATAGGATCATAATATGTAAAAGATTCATCAAAATAGGGTCTAAATCTTCACTTACAACATTTGTTTTACATGATTTATTTTTAATTTTATGTTTAATTAATAAAATAATTTTTTAATCATAAAATATTTTTCTGATCACGTTATTTATCAATATAATTCATTCTTAATCATTCAAAGTCAGTTCAATAATATATTTAACTAGTTCTAGTCATATAATAACATTAAAACTACGGTACAACATGATCATACCTGAAATCTCAACCTAGCAAGTGATTAATACCAATTTAATTGATAAAAATAATAAATCATAAAAAATTTATATAAAATATAATAATTAAGGATATTATTTCGTACCTAGATATGGAAGATGAATTCTATTGATTGATTCCTCTTTCTGATCCTCGTGTTCTCCCAGAAATCCCTTTCTTTAGTTCTCACAAAATCTCATATGATTGTTAGGTTTTTGTGCTATGTTTTAAGTGAGTAATTAAGGAGAGTTCAATATTTATTTAAAATCTTAATCTTGAAGGCTTCCTATGGATCTAATTTATGACCTCTAAATGAGCTCAAAACACTATCTAGATGCTCCCAAAACTTAACCAATGGGAAATCAACCTTAGAGGCCCAAATTAGGACCCTAAAAAAACACTTTAGGCCCAAAATGGTACACTAAAATCCATATTAAATTAATCCCAATATGAAAATTAAATGCCATAATAATTCAAACTATTATTATGTATACACAAGTATCATGCACACACAAGCAATAATAATCCACATTAAATAATAATAATAATAATAATAATAATAATAATAATAATAATAATAATAATAATAATAATAATAATAATAATAATAATAATAATAATAATAATAATAATAATAATAATAATAATAATAGTGATGATGATGATGATGATGATGATGATGATGATGATGATAAATTATAGGGTATTGCAAGTACTTCATCACTTTTAGTCATTATTAAGCAAGGTATGGATGTGTTGATAAGTTGAAATTTTAGAAGGCTAAGTTAAAGCATAGGCATGGTAAATTAATCCAAACCTTATGTTATGATCGTGGGGGTGAGTAGCTCTTCGGAGTATGTAGGAATTATTTACCAAAGATAGGAATTATATCACAATTGTCAGCACTAGGGACTCCACCATAGTATAGTGCAACAGAGAGAATGAATAATACTCTTTTAGATATGGTAAGGTCCACGGTGGGTTATTCAAAACTATAATATTCTTTTAGTTCTTTTGCATTAGAGGTGGATATATAAATTTTGAACTAAATTTCATCTAATTTGGTTTCCTCAACTCCCATGGAATCATGGAATCGTGGAATGTGCGCAAGCCCACTATAGAACATGTTAGGATCCAGGAGTGCATAACACATGAAATGGAATGAGCTAAGGGTGGTCTATTTTATAATCTTAGGGACTAGAAGGTCATTGTTGGTATTAATGCACATTTCTTAAAATAGTATTATATAATGAACCACATGACTAGGAATAAGATAATCTTACAAAAGATTATAAGGAACATTAGGTTAAAGGTTCTACTAAACCGCCCATACTTGAAGACATACATCCTGATATTGATAATACATAACCTAGTGGTAGTGGGAGTAATAGCTAGGATTAAGGAACACGTATTATAGATACTAAATAAGAAGTGGACGATCTACATCGTAATGGGATCGACAAAATGCATCCTGACATGTTAGTGTATTTAGTTGAACAATTTAGTGAGATCCCAAGGGAGCACGAAACAAGCTCTAGGAACTATACCAAGGCACTCTAAGATAAGGAATATATGGTTTGACTTAAGTCTATGGATATCGAGATGGGTTCTTTGTATTTGAATTAAGTTTAGGATTCTTTAGACTTGTTAGATGGGATAAAACTCATCATCTGCAAGTGGATCTACAAGAGGAGTAAAATTAATAAATGGTAAGATGTAATCCTTCAAGATAAGGCTTGTTGCGAAACGATTTAGTCGTAAAGAAATGAATTGACTATGAGAAAACCTTCTCATTGGTAACCATGCTGAATTCCATCAGGATTGTTTTAATTTTAAGACTATGTTCTTGAATGGTAGTTTTGGCGAGTGTATCTATGTGGTGAAACACAGGGCATTCATAACAAGAAGTCAGGAGAGCAAAGTGTAAAAGATTAAGAGGTCCACTTATGGACTAAATCAAGAATCAAGGTCTTAGAATATTCGGTTTGATCAGGAAATTATTTTTTTTGATTTTCATAAAATTCCTAATCAAATTGTGTGTATAAGAATCATGAAGGAAATATGGTGGTGTTTCTGGTACATTGTAAGGATGATATTCTCCTAATTAGGAATGGGGTGGGTGTATTTGAAAAACGTTGCTAATGCCGTTTAATACAAGATTAAACTGTATAAGCAACTCCGAGATGTTTGTTGGAGAAACCCTTTTCTTTTGAAAATAAAAATTATAAACAACAAGATGTGTTTACAAAAAAACTTATGTACGAGAGTAATCAAGACTTTGTAATCAGTTTTTAAAACAAGACAGTTTTAAAAATCAGCACACTATAGACTGAGATGAGGAGATGAAGATAATCAAACACACAGTTTTTAACCTGGTAAAACCTCTCCCAACAGAGGAAACATCCACGGTGACTTCTAAGTCACAAAAACAAAAATCCACTAATAACAAATAATAGTTACAAATAATACAACATACATGCACACAAATCAACCTATTCTAAGTTTAGGAATATACCCCACTTGGTGTCCTTCTAACTTCTCATAGATCTGATTGTTGATGATGTTCTTCCAGTTTGATAACTTCCTTTGCTTTAGCTTCCTTATGTCGACTCAATGATCTTTGATTTTATACACAACACTTCCACTGTAGTAGTGTGTTAAGTGTTTGTGAAGTGATTCCTATCACATGCATGAACTCACACACACTTAGATTTACAGACAGTCCTAGAAAAATTACATATAAAGTCTATATGCAGTGATTTTGTTGTCTTTCTTTCTTACAGAACTAAAAACCTGTTTGACCTTTAATATAACCCAGATTCCACGGATATCTCGCTTCAAAATCGGTCAAGATCTTAATCAATCTCGGTTTTAAAAATATTTTTGAGATTGAAAATCTCCAAGTGTGAATCCAACTAGGTCAAGGTTAAGTTTTGTAAGAACAGAAAACATAAAACATTTTCAAAACCAAATCAGTAAAGATTTTCTTAAACTAAGTAAGAAATATGAAGATCTAGCGAAAATGTAACATACATAATGTAGATCTAAAGTTTCTATGAAAAAGAAACACAGATCTTCACACGAATGTTTAAGTTGTAAACAAGATCATAGACAAAGAGGTTATAGCTTCAAATGAACAAACCACTCTCTCTCTCAAACACTCAAGGTTGTGTTTGGGGTTAAGTGTATACGAAGGTTTGATTCAGAAAAATGAAGTGTTTAGGGTTAGGGTTTGGTTTTTGGCTAACACAGTTTCTTTCTCTCTCTTCTCTCTTTTCTTTTCTCTCTTCTCTCTCACTTCTCTCTTCTCTCTATTTTTTTTCTCTCAGAAATGACGAATGCCCAAAAGTCTTGAAAGTCTGAGAAGTGGGGGGTTTATATAGGGGTGAGGGAAGGTTCTGGAAATGCGCAAGGAATCAATTGCTGAGATTAAGTCATCCTACGATTGACTTGATCTAAGGGTTATAAAACAGGGGTGGTTAAGTCCAAAGTGATTGGTTCAAACGATGGCACACGGATAGGTTTAAAACACATGCAGACCATCGATCAGCTTTGATCAAACGATCATCAATCCACCAGCGAACCCTCTCACATAACAAACACAAATAGATGAACCGGGAGGATGATAAGTGTTGAAATATGAGTGGCTCACACACGCGCGTCCAAAGTAATTACAGCAAGCACTCTGAAGTCTCTAGCGCATTTACATTCTACCCAAACAAACATTCCATTGAAAAATGAAGTTTTTAAAATAGAAATTTTACCCCATAAATTATATAAACACATTTTATTAATGAAAACATTTATTTAAAATATGTTAAAAAAATGTTTAAAAAAATTCCCAGAAATAATTAAAACCACATTTTAATGGGAATTAATCACACAATCAATTTTAAGCAATATATACACATGTATGCACTTCTAATTGTGTGTAGTGTGATTCAATTTATACCTTCATGGATCATTGAAGAGGATTAGAGAGATAAGTTCTGAGGCTTTTTGGATTCTAGGATAGACAACCAATTTTGTCACTATTTCCAAACTAGTTGAACACTTATACAGTATAGACTTAAGTAAGTCAAAGGTATAAAGTGCTTCAATCTCCCCCTTTGGAAATATGAGACAAAATCTCCTTTGAGTTAGCTTAAAACTCGTAGGGAACCAAAAACATAAAACCTAGTCCTATACAAAAGATACTATCTACCCATTTCCTAGAAAGTCAAAAATTACATAACTATACTATTTACAAAATTTTACACTAGAAATGGTAGACAATCAGTAGAAGAGATTCCTGCAAATATGCACACTAAGATCAAGTAGTTTAGATGAAATGTGAACAAAACATTGAACATGTAAGACTCAAATTTCTCCCCCATTTTGTCTCAAATGGACAAAGGGTAAAAATTAAGGTCTTAAGAGTTTAATCAGCGCATACCATACCTATAGAATTTCGCAAATACAGAAATCTATTATAGTCTAAAGGTTTAGTGAACATGTCTGCAAGTTGCAGATCAGTAGGCAGGTAATGAATTTCTAATTCCTTAGTTTCAACAAGTTCGCGGATAAAATGATGCCTTATTTTAATATGCTTAGTTCGCGAGTGTTGAACCGGGTTTTTAGATATGTTAATGGCACTTTGATTGTCACAATACAATTGTAATTGATCTTCTTTAATCCCATAATCACTTAACATCTGTTTTATCCATAACAATTGAGCACAGCAACTTCTTGCTGCTATATATTCGGACTCAGTCGTAGATAAAGATGTGCAATTCTGTTTTTTGCTACTCCAACCAACTAAATTGTTGCCTACGTAATAACAGGCACCTGATGTACTTTTACTATCATCAGTACAACCAGCCCAATCAGCATCAGTATACCCTATGATGGTGCTACAGGTATCCTTAGTGTACCTAAGTCCAAGATTAAGAGTGCCTTTTATGCACTTTATTATACGTTTTACATTCAATAAATGGCTCTCTTTAGGGTTATTCTGGTAATGAGCACACAGACATACAGCATACATTATGTCTGGTCATGAGGCAGTTAGATAGAGTAGGCTACCAATCATACTACGATACAGTGTGGAATCAACTGACTTTCCAGTTTCATCTTTACATAATTTAACAGTAGTACTCATAGGCGTTTTGGCAACTTTTGCATTATCTAAACCAAATTTATTAACAAGATCTAAGGCATACTTAGTTTGAGAGACAAATAGTCCATCGAAATTCTGTTTTACTTGAAATCCTAAGAAAATTTGTAGCTCCCCCATAAGGGACATGTGAAATTCCTTATGCATAATAGCAGAAAAAGATTTAACTTCAGAGTTTGAAGTTGATCCGAAAATGATGTCGTCTACATAGACTTGGGCTATAATAATGTTTTTGTCAAAATGTTTGACAAAGAGAGTCTGGTCATTTCCTCCTCTCTTAAAACCCTTATCCAATAAAAAGTTGGAAAGACGTTCATACCAAGATCTAGGAGCTTGTTTTAAGCCATACAAAGCCTTTTTTAGACGAAAGACATGGTCAGGGTATTTAGGATAAATGAACCCTTTGGGTTGTTCTACATATATTTCTTCGAACAGAATTCCATTGAGGAAGGCAGATTTGACATCCATTTGATAAAGTGTAAATTTTAAGTGACATGCTATGGCGAAAAGAAGTCGAATAGATTCAAGACGAGTGACAGGGGCAAAAGTCTCGCTAAAATATATTCCTTCTATTTATGAGTAGCCTTGAGCAACTAGTCTAGCTTTGTTTCTAAGGATGACCCCATTTTCATCAGATTTGTTCTTAAAAATCCAACGTGTCTCAATAACATTTTTGTTTTGAGGCCGCGGTACAAGATACCAGACATCGTGAATGACAAATTGTAAAAGTTCTTCCTGCATAGCAGAAATCCAGTGTGTGTCATTCAATGCTTCATTAACATTTTTCGGTTCCACAAGGAAGACGAAACATGCATAATTAGCATAATTTCTTAACTGGGATCTAGTACGAACTGGCTCATTAGGATTACCGACCAGGTTGTCAATGGGATGATCTTTAGAGACCCAGCCAGGTACTTCTGGACTCTCACTAGGTAATGAGTCATCTATTTCTGGTGAATCAGTTTTGAAATCATTTTCAGATTCAACCACAATAGGTGATTCAGATATCTTATTTTCGACAATAGTGTCGCTTACAATTACATTTATCGATTCCATAAGGGCCTTAGTATGCAAATTGTATATACGATAAGCACGACTGTTTAGGGAGTATCCTAAGAAGATGGCTTTATCACCACATGTATCGAATTTAGACAGATGTTCTCTGTCTTTACAGACATAACACTGACTTCCGAAGGTTCTTAGATATTTCAGATTAGGCTTCTTACCGTACCACAACTCATAAGGGGTTTGTTTAGAGTTTTTCCTAAGGTAAACCCTATTAATGATATGACATGCAGTTCTAATAGATTCTACCCAGAAGTATTTAGGTAGAGATTTGGCATGCAACATGACATGTGCCATCTCTTGAAGAGTTCGGTTTTTCCTTTCAGCAATACCAGTCTGCTGAGGAGTTTTAGGGGCACTAAATTCATGTTTGTAACCGTTGTAGTCACAATATTCAACTATTCCTGTGTCTATAACTCTCCCCCTCTATCACTACGAATACGATTGACTTGAGTGTCCTTCTCATTTTCAATTCTCAGAAAAATTTTCAAAAAATTCTGAAACGTGTCAGATTTTTGTTTCAAGAAGGCAACCCAATTGAATCGTGTGAAATCATCAACCATGACAAGGATATAACTGTGTCCACAAAGGCTAACAGTTCTAGAGGGACCAATAAGGTCCATATGGATGAGATCTGGAGGTCTAGAGGTGAGAATGTCTTTAACCTTTTTATGCGAAGTCTTAACTATTTTTCCTTCCAGACAATGACCACAGACAACAATTGAAATAGGTTTAATTTTTGGAATTCCTCTAACAATCTCTTGACTAGACAATCTACCAAGGATATCATAACTCAAGTGACCCATACGATTATGCCAGATTTCATTGTCATCCATTCTGACAATGTTACAGGTTTCAGAACTAGTCTTGACAATATAACAATTGTCAGGTGTTCTAAATGCTGTAATAATGCATTCACCTTTATCATTTAGAATTTTACAATTGTTCTTTGAAAAGGTGACTGTATGGTCAGAGTCACAAAATTGTGATATACTTAGGAGATTGGCTTTAAGCCCTTTAACTAATAGAACATTTTCGAGAACAGGCATTCCTTCTTCTTTTAGGGTTCCTTTACCTATATCCTGAGATGAAACTCCGTCACCAAAAACTACTTTCCCACCAGCAAATCTGGTTTTGTTTAAAAGTTTGGTTTCATCTCCTGTCATATGTTTGGAACATCCTGAATCTAAATACCAACCAGATGAAGTGTGTTCAGCTTTTAAGGCAGTGATAACAATGTTACACTTCATTTGGGGTAAAAGATCATCTTTTCTAACCCAAATAGCTCTAGTTTTAATTTTGCGCAAGTTTGCCCTCATTTGATAAAATTTTCGAGAAACAGCTTTTTGTCGAAAAACATTTGAAGCAGCAAACTGATTATTATGGAAAATTTGAGCTTTTGGTTTAGGAAAGTTTCTGGGAGCCTTTCTCTTAAATGAACTCTTAGTTTTGGTCTTTCTATTTTTGTAGTTAGAGTTCTTATCAGGTTGTCTTGGAAGGACATAATGGTTACGATTTTGCCTAGAATAGTTAAAGTTCTTGTAGACAGAAGTGTTGTACACAGGGGTGTTTAGACACCTAACATAACAACCTTCAAAGGAATGACCATAAATGTCACAGTACGAGCAATATTTATTGCTTGAGGGATGAATTTCCTTAGGAAAACTTCTAAAAATGGGTTTAACAGCATTATGTTCAGTAGTGCTATTCCTAGGAGGGATGGTTTTAAAGGTAGATTCAGCCTTTGTGATCAAAGGACAGACGTATTTAGTCTTAAGTGTAGTGTCAGCCTTAGAATTACTAGACTCTCCAATGTCTTTCTGTTGTTGCTTTTGATCAAATTCCTCTTTAATAAAATGAAAGTCTGGACATGTTTCAATTGGTCTTTTGCCCCCAGACACAAACTTAATAGGTTCAAGATTTGTAGTTTGTGGTTTGTTCTTAGGGCAAAATCCAATACCGGTTCTATCATCAGAATTGGTCTTGGAGTCAACAACAAAGTCAGTAAAACAATTTGAATTTCTTTCAAACTTAGAAATTTTTTTGAAAACAGTAGCTGTCTTTGTTTTTGCTTCCTCCAGTTCTAATAATGTTCCCTTGTATTTCATTTCTAGGGTTTCATTAGTTTTAGTCAACTCTTTTAATTTTTTATCAAAAGTTTCAATTTCAGATTGATGAGACAGACACTGGTTAGTGTACTCTTCGGCATTCAGCTTTACAATAAGACTTAGATCATCTAATTTCTTAGTCAGGTCTCTAACAGTCTTCTCCAGTCTAGTTCCTTTTTTAAGGGTTTTTGCATACAAAGTATGAAATCTGGGAGGTCATCTGTGTCTGAGTCGCTAAGTGAAGTGTGTGTAGTGACCCCTAACGATTCAGTTTTAGTACTCACGCACCCATTTGCATCGTCATTATCGAGATCACTTTGACTCCCACACACGGTAGTAGAACTAGCAACATTTTCAGATAATAAAGCATCTAGGCCAGTCAAAACAGTATTCACACAAGCAAGAGTAGGAGCATCATTATCACACACAGGCATATCATCATTGTAAATGATCTTAGCATAAAAGGACATGCAAGGGTCAAGTACATTTGATGACTCAAGTTCCTATTCATCAGAGTCAGTTGAATCATTCCAAGTTTTACAGACATTGGCTCTATTGTGTGTGTTGGCTTTATTCAGATTAACTCTGCAATCATGAGCAATGTGACCTAGTTTCCCACATCTAAAACATTCAATCTTTTTAAGGTCTCTAGTGGGTCTGGAGTTGTTGTCCTTTGGATGTTTGTCAAGACCTCTCTCATGAGGTTTGGGATTAGACAGAGTAGGATAATTAGGCTTGCCTTGTTTAGTTGCCTGTTTGTTTCTAAATTTAACAATTTTCTTAAATTGTTTAGACATTAAGGCAATCTGATTATCTAGTTTGTCAATATCACACTCCTCATCAGAGTCAGAGTTGATCAAATTAGTCTCAAGTTTAGATATCTTAGAGGCAAAACTCAAGTTAGAGTTGGGCTGTTTTCTTTGTGAATGATTTAATTGTTTCTTAAAGTCTAATTCCATTTCCACAGTCCTAAGTTTGCTACTGAGTAACTCAATGGTAAGGTTTTGATCACTCATTTCCTCAATAGCATACCTCTTGCTGTCAAACTTTTGTGGTAATGATCTTAGAATTTTAGAGACAATTTCATTCCTATCATAAGTTATACCATTAGCATGCAACTTGGTGACTATATCAGTTAAGTTCATGTAGAAATCATCAAAAGACTCAGAGTCATACATAATCAAAGAGTTGTACTGCTGGGTAAGCATTTGAGTTTTAGCAGCTTTAACTCTTGAGTCTCCTTCATGGGCAGTGATTAATGTGTCCCATGCTTCCTTAGAAGTGGCACAAGATGAGATTCTCTTGAACTCATACTCATTAATAGACATAAAGATGGCATTCTTGCCTTTGTTGTTATTTCGAGAAATAGTTTTCTCTTCTTGTGTAAACTCACTTAAGATTTTCTTTACCCTCTCATCACTTCCTTCAGTGGCTGGTTTAGTAGGATAAGTGTATCCGTTTTCAATAATGTCCCAGACATCACCTCCTAAAGTCCCTTGGATGAAGGCAACCATTCTTACTTTCCAGTAAGCAAAGTTGTTTCCATCAAAGAGTGGAGGTTCTGGACAGATTACCAAACCTTTCATTCTTCTCGTCCATAGGTTCAGGAAATTTTCAGAAACACAGATTTTTCAATAAAAGTTAACAGGGCTCTTGTACCAATTGAAAGAAGAGACTGGATTACCTTTAATACAAGATTAAACTGGTATAAGTAAACTCCGAGATGTTTTGTTGGAGGAACCCTTTTCTTTTGAAAATAAAAATTATAAACAACAAGATGTGTTTACAAAAAAACTTATGTACGAGAGTAATCAAGACTTTGTAATCTGTTTTTAAAACAAGACAGTTTTAAAAATCAGCACACTATAGACTGAGATGAGGAGATGAAGATAATCAAACACACAGTTTTTAAAGTGGTAAAACCTCTCCCAACAGAGGAAACATCCACGGTGACTTCTAAGTCACAAAAACAAAAATCCACTAATAAAAAATAATAGTTACAAACAATACAACATACATGCACACAAATCAACCTATTCTAAGTTTAGGAATATAGCCCACTTGGTGTCCTTCTAACTTCTCATAGATCTGATTGTTGATGATGTTCTTCCAGTTTGATAACTTCCTTTGCTTTAGCTTCCTTATGTCGACTCAATGATCTTTGATCTTATACACAACACTTCCAGTGTAGTAGTGTGTTAAGTGTTTGTGAAGTGATTCCTTTCACATGCATGAACTCACACACACTTAGATTTACAGACAGTCCTAGAAAAATTACATATAAAGTCTATATGCCGTGATTTTGTTGTCTTTCTTTCTTACAGAACTAAAAACCTGTTTGACCTTTAATATAACCCAGATTCCACGGATATCTCGCTTCAAAATCGGTCAAGATCTTAATCAATCTCGGTTTTAAAAATATTTTTGAGATTGAAAATCTCCAAGTGTGAATCCAACTAGGTCAAGGTTAAGTTTTGTAAGAACAGAAACCATAAAACATTTTCAAAACCAAATCAGTAAAGATTTTCTTAAACCAAGTAAGAAATATGCAGATCTAGTGAAAATGTAACATGCATAATGTAGATCTAAAGTTTCTATGAAAAAGAAACACAGATCTTCACACGAATGTTTAAGTTGTAAATAAGATCATAGACAAAGAGGTTACAGCTTCAAATGAACAAACCACTCTCTCTCTCAAACACTCAAGGTTGTGTTTGGGGTTAAGTGTATACGAAGGTTTGATTCAGAAAAATGAAGTGTTTAGGGTTAGGGTTTGGTTTTTGGCTAACACGGTTTCTTTCTCTCTCTTCTATCTTTTCTTTTCTCTCTTCTCTCTCACTTCTCTCTTCTCTCTATTTTTTTTCTCTCAGAAATGACGAATGCCCAAAAGTCTTGAAAGTCTGAGAAGTGGGGGGTTTATATAGGGGTGAGGGAAGGTTCTGGAAATGCGCATGGAATCAATGGCTGAGATTAAGTCATCCTACGATTGACTTGATCTAAGGGTTATAAAACAGCGGTGGTTAAGTCCAAAGTGATTGGTTCAAACGATGGCACATGGATAGGTTTAAAACACATGCAGACCATCGATCAGCTTTGATCCAACGATCATCAATCCACCAGTGAACCCTCTCACATAACAAACACAAATAGATGAACCAGGAGGATGACAAGTGTTGAAATATGAGTGGCTCACACACGCGCGTCCAAAGTAATTACAGCAAGCACCCTGAAGTCTCTAGCGCATTTACATTCTACCCAAACAAACATTCCATTGAAAAATGAAGTTTTTAAAATAGAAATTTTACCCCACAAATTATATAAACACATTTTATTAATGAAAACATTTATTTAAAATATGTTTAAAAATGTTTAAAAAAATTCCCTAAAATAATTAAAACCACATTTTAATGGGAATTAATCACACAATCAATTTTAAGCAATATATACACATGTATGCACTTCTAATTGTGTGTAGTGTGATTCAATTTATACCTTCATGGATCATTGAAGAGGATAAGAGAGATAAGTTCTGAGGCTTTTTGGATTCTAGGATAGACAACCAATTTTGTCACTATTTCCAAACTAGTTGAACACTTATACAGTATACACTTAAGTAAGTCAAAGGTATAAGGTGCTTCAATCTCCCTCTTTGGAAATATGAGACAAAATCTCCTTTGAGTTAGCTTAAAACTCGTAGGGAACCAAAAAAATAAAACATAGTCCTATACAAAAGATACTATCTACCCATTTCCTAGAAAGTCAAAAATTACATAACTCAACTATTTACAAAATTTTACACTAGAAATGGTAGACAATCAGTAGAAGAGATTCCTGCAAATATGCACACTAAGATCAAGCAGTTTAGATGAAATGTGAACAAAACATTGAACCCGTAAGACTCAAATTTCTCCCCCATTTTGTCTCAAATGGACAAAGGGTAAAAATTAAGGTCTTAAGAGTTTAATCAGCGCATACCATACCTATAGAATTTTGCAAATACAGAAATCTATTATAGTCTAAAGGTTTAGTGAACATGTCTGCAAGTTGCAGATCAGTAGGCAGGTAATGAATTTTTAATTCCTTAGTTTCAACAAGTTCGCGTATAAAATGATGCCTTATTTTAATATGCTTAGTTCGCGAGTGTTGAACCGGGTTTTTAGATATGTTAATGGCACTTTGATTGTCACAATACAATTGTAAATGATCTTCTTTAATCCCATAGTCACTTAACATCTATTTTATTCATAACAATTGAGCACAGCAACTTCCTGCTGCTATATATTCGGACTCAGTCGTAGATAAAGTTGTGCAATTCTATTTTTTGCTACTCCAACCAACTAAATTGTTGCCTACGTAATAACAGGCACCTGATGTACTTTTACTATCATCAGTACAATCGGCCCAATCAGCATCAGTATACCCTATGATGGTGCTACAGGTATCCTTAGTGTACCTAAGTCCAAGATTAAGAGTGCCTTTTATGTACTTTATTATACGTTTTACACTCAATAAATGGCTCTCTTTAGGGTTATTCTGGTAATGAGCACACAGACATACAGCATACATTATGTCTGGTCGTGAGGTAGTTAGATAGAGTAGGCTACCAATCATACTACGATATAGTGTGGAATCAACTGACTTTCCAGTTTCATCTTTACATAATTTAACAGTAGTACTCATAGGCGGTTTGGCAACTTTGGCATTATCTAAACCAAATTTCTTAGCAAGATCTAAGGCATACTTAGTTTGAGAGACAAATAGTCCAGCAGAATTCTGTTTCACTTGAAATCCTAAGAAAAGTTATAGCTCCCCCATAAGGGACATGTGAAATTCCTTATGCATAATAGCAGAAAAAGATTTAACTTCAGAGTTTGAAGTTGATCCGAAAATGATGTCGTCTACATAGACTTGGGATATAATAATGTTTTTGTCAAAATGTTTGGCAAAGAGAGTCTGGTCATTTCCTCCTCTCTTAAAACCCTTATCCAACAAAAAGTTGGAAAGACGTTCATACCAAGATCTAGGAGCTTGTTTTAAGCCATACAAAGCCTTTTTTAGACGAAAGACATGGTCAGGGTATTTAGGATCAATGAACCCTTTGGGTTGTTCTACATATGTTTCTTCGAACAGAATTCCATTGAGGAAGGCAGATTTGACATCCATTTAATAAAGTGTAAATTTTAAGTGACACGCTATGGCGAAAAGAAGTCGAACAGATTCAAGATGAGTGACAGGGGAAAAAGTCTCGCTAAAATCTAGTCCTTCTATTTGTGAGTAGCCTTGAGCAACTAGTCTAGCTTTGTTTCTAAGAATGACCCCATTTTCATCAGATTTGTTCTTAAAAATCCAACGTGTCCCAATAACATTTTTGTTTTGAGGCCGCGGTACAAGATACCAGACATCGTGAATGACAAATTTTAAAAGTTCTTCCTGCATAGCAGAAATCCAGTGTGTGTCATTCAATGCTTCATTAACATTTTTCGGTTCCACAAGGGAGACGAAACATGCATAATTAGCATAATTTCTTAACTGGGATCTAGTACGAACTGGCTCATTAGGATTACCGACCACGTTGTCAATGGGATGATCTTTAGAGACCCAGCCAGGTACTTCTGGACTCTCACTAGGTAATGAGTCATCTATTTCTGGTGAATCAGTTTTGAAATCATTTTCAGATTCAACCACAATAGGTGAATCAGATATCTTATTTTCGACAATAGTGTCGCTTACAATTACATTTATCGATTCCATAAGGGCCTTAGTACGCAAATTGTATATACGATAAGCACGACTGTTTGGGGAGTATCCTAAGAAGATGGCTTTATCACCACGTGTCTCAAATTTAGACAGATGTTCTCTGTCTTTACAGACATAACACTGACTTTCGAAGGTTCTTAGATATTTCAGATTAGGCTTCTTACCGTACCACAACTCATAAGGGGTTTGTTTAGAGTTTTTCCTAAGGTAAACCCTATTAATGATATGATATGCAATTCTAATAGATTCTACCCAGAAGTATTTAGGTAGAGATTTGGCATGCAACATGACACGTGCCATCTCTTGAAGAGTTCGGTTTTTCCTTTCAGCAATACCAGTCTGCTGAGGAGTTTTAGGGGCACTAAATTCATGTTTGTAACCGTTGTAGTCACAATATTCAACTATTCCTGTGTCTATGAACTCTCCCCCTCTATCACTACGAATACGATTGACTTGAGTGTCCTTCTCATTTTGAATTCTTAGAAAAAATTTCAAAAAATTCTGAAACGTGTCAGATTTTTCTTTCAAGAAGGCAACCCCAGTGAATCGTGTGAAATCATCAACCATGACAAGGATATAATTGTGTCCACAAAGGCTAACAGTTCTAGAGGGACCAATAAGGTCCATATGGATGAGATCTAGAGGTCTAGAGGTGAGAATGTCTTTAACCTTTTTATGCGAAGTCTTAACTATTTTTCCTTCCTGACAATGACCACAAACAACACTTGAAATAGGTTTAATTTTAGGAATTCCTCTAACAATCTCTTGACTAGACAATCTACCAAGGATTTCATAACTCAAGTGACCCATACAATTATGCCAGATTTCGTTGTCATCCATTCTGACAATGTTACAGGTTTCAGAACTAGTCTTGACAGTATAACAATTGTCAGGTGTTCTAAATCCTATAATAATGCATTCACCTTTATCATTTAGAATTTTACAATTGTTCTTTGAAAAGGTGACTGTATGGTCAGAGTCACAAAATTGTGATATACTTAGGAGATTGGCTTTAAGCCCTTTAACTAATAGAACATTTTCGAGAACAGGCATTCCTTCTTCTTTTAGGGTTCCTTTACCTATGATCTGAGATGAAACTCCGTCACCAAAAACTACTTTTCCACCAGCAAATCTGGTTTTGTTTAAAAGTTTAGTTTCATCTCCTGTCATATGTTTGGAACATCCTGAATCTAAATACCAACCAGATGAAGTGTGTTCATCTTTTAAGGCAGTGATAACAATGTTACACTTCATTTGGGGGAAAAGATCATCTTTTCTAACCCAAATAGCTCTAGTTTTAATTTTGCGCAAGTTTGCCCTCATTTGATAAAATTTTCGAGAAACATCTTTTTGTCGAAAAACATTTGAAGCAGCAAACTGATTATTATGGAAAATTTGAGCTTTTGGTTTAGGAAAGTTTCTGGGAGCCTTTCTCTTAAATGAACTCTTAGTTTTGGTCTTTCTATTTCTGTAGTTAGAGTTCTTATCATGTTGTCTTGGAAGGACATAATGGTTACGATTTTGCCTAGAATAGTTAAAGTTCTTGTAGACAGAAGTGTTGTACACAAGGGTGTTTAGACGCCTAGCATAACAACCTTCAAAGGAATGACCATAAATGTCACAGTACGAGCAATATTGATTGCTTGAGGGATGAATTTCCTTAGGAAAACTTCTAAAAAGGGGTTTAACAGCATTCTGTTCAGTAGTGCTATTCCTAGGAGGGATGGTTTTAAAGGTAGATTGAGCCTTTCTAATCAAAGGACAGACGTATTTAGTCTTAAGTGTAGTGTCACCCTTAGAATTACTAGACTCTCCAATGCCTTTCTGTTGTTGCTTTTGATCAAATTCCTCTTTAATAAAATGAAAGTCTGGACATGTTTCAATTGGTCTTTTGCCCCCAGGCACAAACTTAATAGGTTCAAGATTTGTAGTTTGTGGTTTGTTCTTAGGGCAAAATCCAATACCGGTTCTATCATCAGAATTGGTCTTGGAGTCAACAACAAAGTCAGTAAAACAATTTGAATTTCTTTCAAACTTAGAAATTTTTTTGAAAACAGTAGCTATCTTTGTTTTTGCTTCCTCCAGTTCTAATAATGTTCCCTTGTATTTCATTTCCAGGGTTTCATTAGTTTTAGTCAACTCTTTTAATTTTTTATCAAAAGTTTCAATTTCAGATTGATGAGACAGACACTGGTTAGTGTACTCTTCGGCATTCAGCTTCACAATAAGACTTAGATCATCTAATTTCTTAGTCAGGCCTCTAACAGTCTTCTCCAGTCTAGTGCCTTTTTTAAGAGTTTTAGCATACAAAGTATGAATATCTGGGAGGTCATCTGTGTCTGAGTCGCTAAGTGAAGTGTGTGTAGTGACCCCTAACGATTCAGTTTTAGTACTCACGCACCCATTTGCATCGTCATTATCGAGATCACTTTGACTCGCACACACGGTAGTAGAACTAGCAACATTTTCAGATAATAAAGCATCTAGGCCAGTCAAAACAGTATTCACACAAGCAAGAGTAGGAGCATCATTATCACACACAGGCATATCATCATTGTAAATGATCTTAGCATAAAAGGACATGCAAGGGTCAAGTACATTTGATGACTCAAGTTCCTCTTCATCAGAGTCAGTTGAATCATTCCAAGTTTTACAGACATTGGCTCTATTGTGTGTGTTGGCTTTATTTAGATTAACTCTGCAATCGTGAGCAATGTGACCTAGTTTCCCACATCTAAAACATTCAATCTTTTTAAGGTCTCTAGTGGGTCTGGAGTTGTTGTCCTTAGGATGTTTGTCAAGACCTCTCTCATGAGGTTTGGGATTAGACAGAGTAGGATAATTAGGCTTGCCTTGTTTAGTTGCCTGTTTGTTTCTAAATTTAACAATTTTCTTAAATTGTGTAGACATTAAGGCAATCTGATTATCTAGTTTGTCTATATCACACTCCTCATCAGAGTCAGAGTTGATCAAATTAGTCTCAAGTTTAGATATCTTAGAGGCAAAACTCAAGTTAGAGTTGGGTTGTTTTCTTTGTGAATGATTTAATTGTTTCTTAAAGTCTAATTCCATTTCCACAGTCCTAAGTTTGCTACTGAGTAACTCAGGGATAAGGTTTTGATCACTCATTTCCTCAATCGCATACCTCTTGCTGTCAAACTTTTGTGGTAATGATCTTAGAATTTTAGAGACAATTTCATTCCTATCATAAGTTATACCATTAGCATGCAACTTGGTGACTATATCAGTTAAGTTCATGTAGAAATCATCAAAAGACTCAGAGTCAGACATAATCAAAGAGTTGTACTGCTGGGTAAGCATTTGAGTTTTAGCAGCTTTAACTCTTGAGTCTCCTTCATGGGCAGTGATTAATGTGTCCCATGCTTCCTTAGAAGTGGCACAAGATGAGATTCTCTTGAACTCATACTCATTATTAGACATAAAGATGGCATTCTTGCCTTTGTTGTTATTTCGAGAAATAGTTTTCTCTTCTTGTGTAAACTCGCTTAAGATTTTCTTTACCCTCTCATCACTTCCTTCAGTGGCTGGTTTAGTAGGATAAGTGTATCCGTTTTCAATAATGTCCCAGACATCATCTCCTAAAGTCCCTTGGATGAAGGCAACCATTCTTACTTTCCAGTAAGCAAAGTTGTTTCCATCAAATAGTGGAGGTCTGGACAGATTACCAAACCTTTCATTCTTCTCGTCCATAGTTAGGTTTTTCAGAAAACGATTTCAGAAACACAAGATCTTTTTGAAATAAAAGTTAGCAGGGCTCTGATACCAATTGAAAAATGTTGCAAATGCCGTTTAATACAAGATTAAACTGTATAAGCAACTCCGAGATGTATGTTGGAGAAACCCTTTTCTTTTGAAAATAAAAATTATAAACAACAAGATGTGTTTACAAAAAAACTTATGTACGAGAGTAATCAAGACTTTGTAATCAGTTTTTAAAACAAGACAGTTTTAAAAATCAGCACACTATAGACTGAGATGAGGAGATGAAGATAATCAAACACACAGTTTTTAACCTGGTAAAACCTCTCCCAACAGAGGAAACATCCACGGTGACTTCTAAGTCACAAAAACAAAAATCCACTAATAACAAATAATAGTTACAAACAATACAACATACATGCACACAAATCAACCTATTCTAAGTTTAGGAATATAGCCCACTTGGTGTCCTTCTAACTTCTCATAGATCTGATTGTTGATGATGTTCTTCCAGTTTGATAACTTCCTTTGCTTTAGCTTCCTTATGTCGACTCAATGATCTTTGATCTTATACACAACACTTCCAGTGTAGTAGTGTGTTAAGTGTTTGTGAAGTGATTCCTATCACATGCATGAACTCACACACACTTAGATTTACAGACAGTCCTAGAAAAATTACATATAAAGTCTATATTCAGTGATTTTGTTGTCTTTCTTTCTTACAGAACTAAAAACCTTTTTGACCTTTAATATAACCCAGATTCCACGGATATCTCGCTTCAAAATCGGTCAAGATCTTAATCAATCTCGGTTTTAAAAATATTTTTGAGATTGAAAATCTCCAAGTGTGAATCCAACTAGGTCAAGGTTAAGTTTTGTAAGAACAGAAACCATAAAACATTTTCAAAACCAAATCAGTAAAGATTTTCTTAAACCAAGTAAGAAATATGCAGATCTAGTGAAAATGTAACATGCATAATGTAGATCTAAAGTTTCTATGAAAAAGAAACACAGATCTTCACACGAATGTTTAAGTTGTAAACAAGATCATAGACAAAGAGGTTACAGCTTCAAATGAACAAACCACTCTCTCTCTCAAACACTCAAGGTTGTGTTTGGGGTTAAGTGTATACGAAAGTTTGATTCAGAAAAATGAAGTGTTTAGGGTTAGGGTTTGGTTTTTGGCTAACACGGTTTCTTTCTCTCTCTTCTATCTTTTCTTTTCTCTCTTCTCTCTCACTTCTCTCTTCTCTCTATTTTTTTCTCTCAGAAATGACGAATGCCCAAAAGTCTTGAAAGTCTGAGAAGTAGGGGGTTTATATAGGGGTGAGGGAAGGTTCTGGAAATGCGCATGGAATCAATGGCTGAGATTAATTCATCCTACGATTGACTTGATCTAAGGGTTATAAAACAGCGGTGGTTAAGTCCAAAGTGATTGGTTCAAACGATGGCACACGGATAGGTTTAAAACACATGCAGACCATCGATCAGCTTTGATCCAACGATCATCAATCCACCAGCGAACCCTCTCACATAACAAACACAATTAGATGAACCAGGAGGATGACAAGTGTTGAAATATGAGTGGCTCACACACGCGCGTCCAAAGTAATTACAGCAAGCACTCTGAAGTCTCTAGCGCATTTACATTCTACCCAAACAAACATTCCATTGAAAAATGAAGTTTTTAAAATAGAAATTTTACCCCACAAATTATATAAACACATTTTATTAATGAAAACATTTATTTAAAATATGTTTAAAAAATGTTTAAAAAAATTCCCAGAAATAATTAAAACCACATTTTAATGGGAATTAATCACACAATCAATTTTAAGCAATATATACACATGTATGCACTTTTAATTGTGTGTAGTGTGATTAAATTTATACCTTCATGGATCATTGAAGAGGATTAGAGAGATAAGTTCTGAGGCTTTTTGGATTCTAGGATAGACAACCAATTTTGTCACTATTTCCAAACTAGTTGAACACTTATACAGTATAGACTTAAGTAAGTCAAAGGTATAAGGTGCTTCAGTATTATCTTATATAATAGTGTGGTTATCTAGCTAGTTCGATATAAAAGACTTAGATGAAGATAATTATATCCTTGCAATCAAGTTTTTATAATATCACAGTAATAGGATATTAAGATTATTGCAAGCCACTTATAACAATGAATTACTTAAAATTTTTAACAAATAAGGTTCCAAGAATGAATTTCTTCTTTTGAGGCACGGAATCGCTATGTATAAGGATCAGTGTCTGAAGATATTTGATTAAATATAGAGGGTGAGGAATATACCTTATGCTTCGACAATGAGCAACCTCATGTATTATTTGTTAAGTACTAGATCGGATATTTATTTTGTTATGGGAACTATCAGTAGAATTTCAGTATAATCTAGGTGAGGAGTTATAGAATGTGGTAAAGAACACTCCCAAGTACCTATAAAGTAATCGCGATTATGTGATGGTATACTCAATGAATTGTCTTATACCATTAGGGTACAACGACAATGTTTTTTTAGTCAAATAAGGATTTCAGGTGGTCTACCCATGCAAGAGTTAAGAATAATGAGTGTAGGTATAACCTGTATTGAGAAATCGTGCATATAGGTGATAAGATAGTGACCTAAATTACTTCGAATAACAATTTAGTTAATACTTGTACAACAAGGGCTATTGATTTTCATGTAATTGGATTGGAATTTTGTTTCGTGGCCACATGGATTCAATACTAAGTGGGAGGTTATTGGAGTTTTATTCTTAAAAATATGGATCATGACATTTTTTTATTAATAAATGATCATATTAGCTCACATATAATATGAATCATGCTTGTTAACATGCCTTATATTTATTTGTAAATACATCGTATATATCGGCCAATTGTATCAAGTAGTACTTTTGGTGAGTTGGGATTGACATGGTCACGGAAGATCAAAATTTAGATTCTAGTATAATTGAATTGTTTAAAACATAGTATGGGGTTGATATGTTATTAGTAAAGTTGTGTGTACAATCTCAGTAGCTTAGCTTAACTATGAGAACATGTTTGATAATTTGTGAACTTGTCTGATAGTTACTTGCCTATATATATATATATATATATAAATTCTCTCTATATATAAAATTCTCCTTCGATAAAATTCTATTTTACTAAGCCTAAATTTGATATGATTTATAATGTTGTTGATACAATATTAATATGATCTCTTGTTACCAATAAATATTATTGGTATTATAGTTATGAAAGTGAATTGACATTGCGATGCTAAAAACTAACTATTGGACAACATCTACGGAGTGTTTGAAAATAATAAATTATGCACAAACAATAAGTCTTGAAGAACAACTAAAAATCGAAGAAAAATAGCCCATATCATACTAAGTAGTGATCGAGAATGACTACATATATACAACCCCCTTCAAATAACATTAAAATGACTTAAATCCAAAAAAAAATTCTCCATTTGTAGATTTTATTTCATGATTTATTGATATATAAATAGCTTTATGTTTTTTTTCCACAAGCACCACTACTAGTACGTCCACAACTAACAACACTGCACTGAATTATCACCATGCAACCACCAACACTTGGTGGTGGTGATGTCAGTGGTGGTCTTGGTGGGTGTGATGGTTATTTAGTAGTAAATTCAACGATAGATTGTCAATTTAAAGAAAGTTATTTGAAAACATTATAATTGTGTTTGTTAATTTCCTAAAATAAATTAAAAAAATGGAAATATATAACTCAATTATTTTTAATAATGTTTTTGAACATGTTTTTATTTTTTGTATTTCGTAAATGTATTTATTTTTAAAACCACCATGCTTCCTCACAATCAAATAGTGCCCTAGTGTTTCAAAAATAACCAAAAGAGGAAAGTTAGGGCCTGTTTGGTTTGCAACTATAATTTTGTTTTCTGTGTTTAAATACAATTCTGATAAAAATCTTCGTTTGACTACATGTTTTTAAACACAGAATTATAATATTCTTGTGTTATAATCAAGTTTTTCAGAAAACAGATTTTGGGTGTTTTATAACATCTGTTTTTTTTATTTTTCAACTCAGAATTATTCATTCTTAATATTTTAAAGCAATTATACCTTAATATATAATATACATACATAATACATTAATGTGTGTAATTCTTATAAATAAAAAATATATATGTACATATACACAAAATTACGTATGGAATAATATAAAGTTAAATAATATTATCAATAGATACATGATACTTATATATAGTTTTATACATATATTATTAATGTATAGAATAATATAAAATATACATATAGTACATATGTATTAAAAAATATTATCAATTCATGTATGTATATAATTTTATAGTGAATTATATATGCGACATCATTATAAATATATATATATATATATATATATATATATATATATATATATATATATATATATATATATATATAGAGAGAGAGAGAGAGAGAGAGAGAGAGAGAGAGAGAGAGAGAGAGTTAAACTCCGTAACATACCTCATTAAATATACCTAAAAATACATGATATTAAATGTACGTGTATATAATTTATGATGTATGTATGTATGTATATGTATACATTCATGTATCATGTATGTATGAAAGTTTTATGTATATATATATATATATATATATATATAAACTCCACAACATACCTCATTAAATATACCTAAAAATACATGTTATTAAATGTACATGTATATAATTTATGATGTATGTATATATGTATACATTCATGTATCATGTATGTATGAAAGTTTTATGTATGTTTATATGTACATACATATATATATATATATATACACACACACACACACACGCATATGTATGGTATAAATATACATATTTGTCAATTTTGTCAAATTTTCAAAAACTGTATCTAAAAACAACTTTACCAAACGCACACCAATAATTATAAACACAAAAAACTGAATTTTAAAACTGTATTTAAAAACAGTGTTTAAATCGAATTTTCTGAATAGAGAACCAAACAGGCCCTTAAGATTTTAAGACACAATATGACCATGTTAGAATAAGGTAAACTTTTTATAGTAAATAGTTAGCGAATTGATTAGTTTCTACAATCCTAAGTTACATATTTGGAAGCTCCATAAGTTTGAAGATAGTCAATTAGAATTTTTGGTGGCTCAAATGACGTTGGAGGCTCAAATGACATAAACACGGTTGGTCACAACATAAGAGTGGGTTGTATCATTGTTTTGATTTACTTCAAACATGCCCGACCTCACTTCATTCAAACACCACTAGATATCAAAATTCACTACCGGTTGTACTTATGGCAGTTCAACATCTATATCTAATCTTCTAAAAAACGCATGCATTACCAATCGGGTGGAACAAATACTTAGGATGAGGTTTATGGCCATAACCATATTTACTTGGTAAGTATTTAAAATTTTCTCATTATCCTAATTTTAATGTGTTTTATAACATTTATCTCCTATACAAATACTTTTTAATTTATAGTATGGTACAAGTTGGTGATGCCCATCTTAAACATTTTTCTTGAATATTTTTTAGGAGTGGTAAAAAAAATGGAAAATTTTCCACCCATTTAAGATGCAGTAGAATCTACGTACAGTACTCATCATGGTGTCCTTTACCTTAATGAAACATATTGGAAGTGAACCCCTTCAAACCTCTTGGATTTTGGTGATTGGATGATAAATCATAGGTAGATGGGTACCCCTGTATGGGTACCCCTTACATACAGTAGCCTGCTCTCTCTCTCTCTCTCTCTCTCTCTCTCTCTCTCTCTCTCTATATATATATATATATATACTAGGGTGTACCCGTGCCGATGGCACGGCGATAATCCTTGCTCGCAGTTTTCAGCGCATCTTAACTAATCCCCGTGGTGTCCGGGCACGGGAATAAATTTATTCCCATGATATTTTGTACCCGTGACGATGACATGGGGATAAATTTGTTCCCATAATAAATTTTTTCCAATGATATATCGTATTTAAATGTGTCGTCAATAGTGCAAAAAATAAATATTATTGGTTATCCCATGGTACACTTACTCATCATGCCCAAGTATAATCCGTGTTGATGGTACAATTAGCATATTGATCCAATGCTTGGACCATGGTTAAGATTTTAATACGGTGCATTTGTGTCGTAAGAGCATATAGTTTAGATTTGCAGTTAGTATGAAAATATAATTTCGCCACAAAAATAATATATGTTTAATCTTAAAAGCACTTAACAATACACCGTAACAAAACAAAGTTGCCAAGAAAAAAGAACTAATGAAAGAAACATATATGAAATACCTAGATATAACTGTGTTGATGGCACAATCGATAATTTAAAAACGGTTTACAAAATGATAAATTATGATTTTATTCACTTTTCATGTACCAATTCTAATAACACTATCTCATAGATAGAATAATTTTACATCTCCAAATGCTATTTTTATTTTACATGGGTCCATTTTAGGTGCCACTATCATAATAGTTCTTATTTTTTAATTTTCAAATAGTTTTATTTTTTCAAACAGCTGAAAAACGTTGAGCACTAATTATCAAATAGTTTAATAAAAAAGCATTCTATTTTTTTATAAAACTTCTTTTTAAGAAACAATTTTTAAAATCTCAATCGCATGGATTGTTTTTTCGGGATTGCTCATGCCTACTCCATGTCGCACGTGTACAACACACCCCTTCAAATCTCACCTTGTTGCATGTCTAGAACACACCACTTGTGTCTACATAAAGGAGGGCTTGAATCAATTGGGTCATATTGTTGTATAAATTGTATGCACATAACATGTGATTTATATTTAGAACCAACTCAAATTGACAATTAAAAAAAATCTACACAGTATTTCCATCGTAAACAAAACAGACGCTAACATTATTGATAATACTTCAGTGTAAAAAAAATCTACACAGTATTTCTATCGTAAAAATCTAGGCAGTGTAAAAAAACTTGCACATTATTGATAATACTTCAAGAGTAATTCAAGTTTTTTAAATGACCCATAGGAGAGTCATGAATTTCATTAAACTCCATTAGCATGACATATCACCTTATGGAATTTCATTAAAAAAAACGGAAGTTGATACCTTGAGGAAAAGAAAAGCTCAAGTACACAGCAACTTTATATGACATTTGAAATATGTGACTTAAGCAAAAGCTGTAACATAGCAAAATAGCTTTGAACACCACTTTTGTAACATAGCCACTGTGTTGCCATTACATTACAAAAAATAACTCTTCTATAGTAACACTTAACAATTGTCTTTTGCAACATTTTTGTGTGTAATATTTATTTTGAAGGGGCAAATCTTAAAAAAAGTAAAAATAATCAGTCTTGTAACTCTATTAAGTCTACGTAGTCTGTGAAGTCTAAATAGCCAGTCTTGAAATAGTAAAAATAAAAGCAGCATTTTAAAATTTACTCAACTACATTTTATGGAATATTAATTGTATTAAATATATAGTAAAAGCAAGATTAATTGTATAAATATATAGTCTTGTGCATTCACTAACATGCCACATTAGTTGTCCATGTTGGCACGTCTTAACTATTGCACAGAAAATATCATTGCTTAAATAAATCATAGAAACAATTTTATTATTAAATTTATTCTAGACTTCTCTTCCTCTGCATATCTGACATATAGTTACCAATCAACCCCAAGAGTACATGAGACTATGTTCCCATCAAAATATAAGAAAAACCACATGAGACTATGTTCCCATCAAAATAAAGATTGATTGTAGAAATAGATTTGAGATAATAGCCTTATATCAAACCTTTTCTTTATAAAATCACACTAAAATGCAGAAACATTTGTTCCTATGCTAATTTGAGTTTTACAGTTATCCCTTTCTTGACTCTCTGTTTTGAATCTAACACCTCACTTGAGGTTTCAAGCATCAACTCATTCCATGGTCTGCGATTATAGTCCAATTGAGTCCATTGTATGCAGCTTAGTAACGAGACAAAACATAAAATAACGCATCAAAACATTTCACACCACCACCAAAAAATTCCAAGACAGAAGTTTGGGACTAAACAGATCTGAAAAGATCAAAACTATTTGAAGCTAGTGTTCTGGTCTCAGAAAGCTAAGCTAATGTGAAATGGCTTAAGAATAGAGATCAAAATAGAATTTATTTTTCATTAAACTGTGGACGATCCAGTAATATAGGGGTATTAATTTGTTGATTACTTCAATAATATTTTGTCAACTTAACCTTTATCAAATGAAAATTTTCTTATGCATTACTTAGAAGGGAAAATTTGGATAACAAAAATTTATTTTAAATTATCAATTAAGAATTTTCAAAATAAAAGGATAAAGTACAAAATATCATGGAGGTTACAAAAACAAAAGTTACTCACATCCCATCTCTATCAATCTCCTATCCAGGACTTTTCAATAGTTATGTTTAATGTAACCTAAATGTACATGACACAACAAACCTATTAAGCTGCTAACAATCACACATGCCAGTCGTATCGTTCGCAGTTGGTCAAAATAATTGGACGTTCGATCGTATCATCAGAGAAACAACAATCACAGTTGTCGGTCAAACTCCACTAACTATCACTCCTACCTGCAAATCAATATCAAAACCGAATTCATCCCAAAAACAAATGTGAAAAATAAATCAAAAGAACATTGATAATTGCTGCAGTAAGAGGATATACAAAAGATGAGATTCTCATGGAATGTTGCATCTGAAGTTTCAAGAATGTAACACTCTATCTCTTTTATCAATTAATGTTGAATTTCGTTTCAAGAATGGGGCAAGGGGTGGCTATGGTCCCACCAAAGATTTTCAAAAGCATGTATTACGAATTTACCCCTTATAAGTTTTAGTTATATAATGAGAAGATCTTTCTTGTTTATCCAACAAAATTCTTAATACACGTGTACTAAAGGCTCACGAAACCCTATTATGAACAAAGCCTAAGTAAAAAAATATTTTCTAATAAGCCAAAGTAAAAAAAACTAATAAATCATTTTCCATACAACATCAAACTTAATACCTACATGAGTCCAACTAACTATTATTAATATCATCATAAATAATAATACTTTTATATAACCCTATTAAAACAGAACAAAAGTACTAATCACTTTCAAGAAATAATTGAAGGAAAAAAGAGTCAAAATAAATAAACTCTCATTTGTGAAGCTAACCCATTTCAAATTTAGGAGACTCCCATCCAAGTAGATTCCCGTACCCATTCTAATAAATGTTAGTTTTTAGAGCTCAGAATTCATTATTAGAATTCATATTAGCGACCTGTTAGATTCGAAGCTATCATATGTTAGTTTTCTCATATGCTGGTTATTTAAGGCTTTTGTGAGGATTTGACGAACCAAAAAATAAAAAAACCCAATCAAAAACTGTAAATAAAAATCTAAAAAAAGTAGGTAGTACCTATGAGTGTGAGAAAAGTGCTCACTGTCGGACGGAGAGGGAGAAGGGACGGATCTCGGTGGCGACTCCTGTACAGTTGGTCAGAAACATAATAAAAAAACTCGCAAAGTTCCAATTAGATCGGGGAAAAGTTATATTTGAAAAAAGGTAATTTGATCTATGCCTCCTATGATCCAACGATTTTATTCATCAAATTAGAGAGTTCGGATCTACAAATGTGTTGGGATTGAGTGTGAGGGTTTATAAGAAAGAGGGAGAGTACCTATGAGTACCTATGACGACATGCCTTCCAAGCTTCTCAAAGGCTTCAAAGATGGAGGCGGAGAGGTATATGGAGGTGGAAAGGAACATGTCTTCCAAACAAATAGGGTTTATAAGAGAGACGGAGAGGTAAATGGAGGTGGAAAGGCGAGAGGTCGAGGTCGCAGGAGAATTTTGTTTGAGAAAGAGAGAGATGTAGTAAAATCAAAACTCCTTTGCCTGATGTATCTGTAGTGGGTGGGTGAGATATTGAAAGGCTCGAGGTCAGAATAAGCAGAGATGTTGAAAGGCTCAAGGTACAGCTAATGGGGTGTGAGAGGCTCGAGGTCTGAATATTCTGAGCCCACGTGGCTCCTTATTTCAAATACAGATACAAACCCTCAAATACTTAACCTGAACTGTTAGTTGGTTAAATCTGAGCCGTCAGTTGATAAAGACCAAACTCATCAACTTTCGATCTCAGCCATCAGTTGGTCTAGATAAAAAAACCTCCTCCTTTATTATATATATATATATATATATATGTGTGTGTGTGTGTGTGTGTGTGTGTGTGTGTGTGTGTGTGTGTATGGAAGGTCGACCATCCTTATTCAAACTGCATTCACTCCCTTCTCATACAACCAAAGATGATAAAATTGAAAAACTCATTGACAAATTTAACTGTGAATTAAAAATCGATATTCTTTCGACAAAGTTTTCAGAAGAATAGATAGATCTTATAAAAACAATCCCTTTAAGTAAATGGAGCACTAAAGATACAAAAGTATGGCACTGGGAGAAAAATGGAGTTTATTCAGAGAGCGAGACCTTTTAAGTAATAAATGGGGGCAGGGTGAACCATCATCATCAACATCGAACAACGAATGAGGATACATCTATAAAAATATTTCGTTTGGCGAGTGTGGCATGAAATTTTACTCACAACGGGCAAAACTAGCAATAGTCGGTTTGTGTAGTATTTGTCAAGAGAAACAATATTCGATCATTCACGTGCCACGGGACTATCGGGTTTCCAAAGAGGTTTGGGATTTATTTAAATTACCACATAATGCTCAATGTTCTTTTACAAAGAAGATTCGACCATGGTTGCTTCAAGCCACAAAAAATCTATCAAAGGACCAATGGCAACTATTTCTTATGGTGACATGGATTATATGAAATAATCGGAATAAAAAGTATCACGAGCACATCCTCATAAACCTTCACACAGTTTTAACACGGGCTCGGTACTAACTGGATGGTTTTTATTCTACAAATAATAACACATATCTACCTTTCTCAAGCCACCCAACGACATGGACCCCTCCAAAAAATGGCCTAGTCAAAGTAAACTTTGATGGAGCGATTAGTGAGAAAGATAAATGTATAGCGGTGGGGTAGTAATTCGCAACTCAAATGGACAATTGAAAGTGGGAACGAACAAGAAATTACACGTTCCATGGGACGCACAACAAGTTGAGGCCTGTGCAGCTAATTGGGATACAGTTTTCACAAAATCATCTTGGAAGGGGATAATTTATCGATAATATCAACCTTCAAAAGTTCGGAGCTTAATCTTTCAACCATAGGGGTTCTCTTTAGTGATTTAAACTTGATATCAACTCATTTTTATCTCTCTTGAGTTTTCTTTTGTTAAACGAGGTGAAAGTATCCCCGCTAGGGGTGTTAATTATTTCTGAAGTTTTGATTTTTCCAATTTTTGATCCGTAATATTCCGACTTTGACATCATTTTTAAATTTTCGATTTTTGAATTTTTTGATTTTCCAATTTTTTTACATAAATTAGAATGGAATTGGAAATCATAATTAATTTTATGAAATTCAAAATTTTTGATCCGAAAATTTCGATACCACACCGATCCGACTTATCCAAAAATATATTTCGAAATCGTAATATTTTTATGAATTTTAATAATTTTTTAGTTATCATTTTTACTAACATTTTTACATTAAAAGTGTATTTATTAATAGTGTAAGCATGACACTCCATTTAAAACAATCTCAACCCTCAATTTATACCATATATATAGTACACACTAACATAACACTATTAACCTAAAAAAACACAACCGCTTCTCTTTTCTTCTAACCCTCTTCTCCCTCTCACCCTTAACCCTCACTCATATGGCCTGACCTCACCCATACGGCCTCACCACACAACCTCTCTTCTAAACCTAAACTCTCACGGTCTCACCACACACATACGCCATCACACCACCTCCCTCAATAATCGTCTGAAATCATTCGGCCATCGCACCACCTCAGGTTTGATTTTTGCTATAAACCAAGTTTGAGGACTTTTTTTGTTAATTTCTAACATGTTTTGTTAATCTCTAACAAAAAACCACCACATATTTGATTTTTTTTATATGTGTTTATATATGTTTAAACATGGCATATATTTGTTTATATGTGTTTTTAGATTTGATGTTTTTTTCTTATAAACTGAGTTTGTAGATCTGATAATTGACACCCTCTGTATAAAATGATGAAACAATACATATAAACACCCTTTGTATTTATTTTATTAGAACAATGGTTTTTTTGTCTTTAATTTTTATTGGAACAATGTTAGACAATGCATGTTTGTATGTTACATTTTTATTTATTCTATTGGAACAATGTTAGACACTATTAGATAATGCATATGTATGATTTGATTTTAGAAAATCATTTTCAAAAATGATAGTTCCGAAATAGATAAAATTGATAATTCCAACTTTCTTGAGATTTATTCGAATAATAAAATATCCGAAAATTCTGAATATTCCGAATCCGCCAACTTGAAAAAAAAAATTTGAAATTTATTTTTCCGATTTGGAAAGGATTTTAAAATTCCAAAAATTTTAGAAAATTTTTCGAACACCTCTATTACGATCCGATCCGACCGAAACACACCCTTAGTCCCCGCGCATTGTTTGGCCCAGCAGGCCAAATCCATTGTAGATTACCAAGAATGGATTGAAGTTTACTTAAAGATGTTGGGTCCCTCTCTTCAATGTGATAAAATCTTTTCTTGATTTATATATTGATGTTTTCTAAAACAAAATAAAACACAGTTGAGGTCAAGGCACATATAGGAATGATGCTATGACTTATTGTTATTTTATTTTATTTCACAAATTCACAAGATAAGGGGAAATCAAACTGAAATTGAGTCAACATTAAAAAAAATTATCATCAAAATGTTACGCTTTACTAGTAGATGTTAGCATCCAGTAATTTTAAAGAGTTTTTCTTTCAGTCATGTCCATGAAAATTAATATTTAAACTAATTTGTAAAAACAAAACAGTTACCTATTCTTTATCTCCATTCAAATTTCAAACGCTTCATATTAAATTTGGTATAGACTAGTATCATTATAATACTGAAATACGGTGGCAGGGTGAAGCATCATCGTCAACACCGAACAACGAATGAGGATACACCAGTAAAAATATTTCGTTTGGCGAGCGTGGCATTACATTTTACCCACAACGGACAATTAAAGGAAAAGAAAATTATCGAAAGCTGGCTTGTGTAGTATGTGTGCCGAGACACAATATTCGATCATTCACATACTACGGGACTGTCGGGTTTCCAAAGATGTTTGGGCTTTATTGAAATTACCATACAATGCTCAATAGTCTTGTACAATGCAGGTTCGATCATGGTTGCTTCAAGCCGTAAAAAATCTGTTAAAGGACCAATGGCAACTATTTCTTATGGTGACATGGAGTATATGGAATAGTCGTAATAAAAAGTTTCACGACCACATCCCTATACACCCTCGCATAATTTTAACACGGGCTCGGTACCTGCTGGATGATTTTCATTCTACAAATAGGAACACTTATCTGCCTTTCTCAAGCCACCCAACGACATGGACCCCTGCAATAATTGGCCTAGTTAAAGTAAACTTTGATGGAGCGATGAGTGAGAAAGATAAATGTATAGTGGTGGGAGTAGTCATTCGCGAATCAAATGGATAATTTAAAGCAAAAATGAAGAAGAAATTACACGTTCCATGTGATGCACAAAAAGTTGAGGCCTGTGCAGCTAATTGGGCTTTATCTTTCACGACGAACAATAGTTCTCACAACATCATTTTGGAAGGGGATAATTTATCCATAATATCAGCCTTCAAAAGTTCATAGCATAATCTTTCCCCCGTAAGGGGTCCTTTTAGTGATCCCAACTCGATTGGTCTCTCTTAATTTTTCTTTTGTTAAATGAGGGGAAAGTGTCCTGATTCGAATCGAATATTGCATATTTTCACCATTTATCTTTATGCATTCTAGCGCTTTTACGGTCCTTAATGCCTATATTTATGCTCATTAACCCTATAACCTCGAATTTGAATATATACATACTTTGCAGGCATTAATTGTGCTTTTGTAGGTATTAAAACGCTAAAAGTGAGGATTCATTGCATTTCGGAGAAGTTTCATCGCTGGACGCTACTTCAAGGGCATTTTAGTCAATTCACATTTCTTCTCCAGCTCATGGAAATTCTACGGATGCGTAGTCTGTTGAGTTAGCATCGCGTGGACGCAAACGGTGCGTCGTTTGGAGTTCGGATGAATAAGTTATGGCCGTTTCCGTTTGCAACCATTTCCCCCCTCTTTATGGACCAAGGGATGCCAAAAACAGAGTGCTGGTTGATCGGGCTTGGGCCCCGATCGACTGCGGTTTGAAATTCAGCCTACGAATTGAGACAGTGGGCTAGGACCTGTTCGATCGATCGATCGATCGATCATACCAGATATTTGGCAATTCGTTCCTTTTCTTTTCTTTTTCCTTTTATTTCTTTTATAACTTACTAAATAAAGGAATTTTGGTTTCATTTTCAGATATAGTTAGATATATTTAGATTTTAGGATAGCTTGGGTTAGGGTTTGGGGATTTGAGAGCTCTTCTTCTTTCTCTCTTGGTTTGACACCCATTAGGGTTTGTAATTGGTACTTTCATCTTCCCTCTCCATTAATATAGTTGTATTTACTTAATTCTTGCTTTCTAATTACGTTTTAATGCTTTATTTACATGCTTTGATTTCCTTTCTTTCTAGTGTAGATTTATCGCATTTATTTACCGCATGTTTATCATGCTTTCTAGCTAATTTAGTCTAGGTTGTGTTTGAATGGAACTCACTCGGGTTGACGTGTTGCTTTGCTTTGGTGATGGTGTTTACGGGTCTATTTCGGGTGCGTTGTCCTACTTATTGTGTCTAGGAGATTGGATGGGGCATATCATGTATGTCCCGTGCTTACGACCTTACATGCATAATTTTCGGGGTATTTACTGACGCCAAAACCGTATTAGGCTTTTATGAGAATTTAGGGGCGTGACAACCCTTGATTTAATTAACTGTCGAAACGAGACGCATTTGTAATAACTCGTCGACCCATGTGAACATTTTATACTAATTAACTCGAGTGAGGGATATTCGACACACACTATAGTTTTACCCCTTTCTTAATCTATATTTATTTTCCCTCACCTAGATTAATCATTTTCCTTTTATGCATCTTTTCCTTTTTAGTTTGTAATTCACCCTTTTTCCCTTTTATTGAGAAGTATTAAATCCTATAAATTCTAGCAACTCGTCTCTGTGGATTTTCGATACCCGACTTACCGCTATACTTGTATCGCAAGTGTAGTTGTAATTTAGGTTTGTTTGTATTATCGCGGTGAATCGAAAACAACGATTATGTCCTTACACGAACACACCTTTCACGCGCTAATCAAAATGGTGCCGTTGTCGGGGATGAGTTTGTTTTAGAATTTTTTTTGATTTAGTATTTCGTAATATTTTCTTTCTATTTGTATTATTTGCTAATATTTTTGCAGAACTTCCACATTTGAGCACTTAGAAATGCTTGAATTTCTCTCTCTCGCATATATTTGTGGAATTCGCCACTTCGAGCCATTTTTGGGTTAAGCATGTCTTAGTCCAATTCTTTCGGTAATCATTATGATAATTCGCAAAAGTCTCGCAAACCTATGACTTTTTGTCAATACTTAGAATCCCAAAAAATTGTAACATCTAAAATGACTTTGGGCGAGTTTTACAAAAGTCAAGCTTTAGAGTGCGTGTATTTTGAGGACGATGATAATGATTTTGGGACTTTACCTCCTTACAATAGGAATTTTGAAACGAATTGCAATAGTTTTCAAAATTCCTATAATAATGAGTTTTCGTTTAAGTTCGATGGTAATTTTCAAAGTTTCCATTTTCAAGTATCTGCACCTTGACCTCTGACATTCGGTGAGGGCTTGCGTATGCTTGAAAATGAGAAAATTGAAAATCGTTATCGGGAAGAAAATCGTTTGTGGGAAGATGAATTGGATTTATTATTTGAATCTCACGACGATTTTACTTCCGAGACTTTTGAAGTCGAGGAATGTTTTGAACCAAATTACGACTTTGTACCTACTTTGGAACAAACCATTCTTCACTTGGACCATTGCGTAATAGATATTTAAAGTGAGGATGAAAATGACGTAATATCTATTTGCAATGAAATGATTTCTTCTTTGGCCCCCAAAGAAGAACATTTCATTGAAAATGATATTATTTCCTTCGAAACTCAATCTTCATGCGATGATGATTCATCTCATGAGTTTGGGTTTCTTTCATCCCCATTTTCACTCTCTGTTATCACACCGTCACAAGTACCCGATGATTCGGTTTCAAACTTTAATGTTTTAAACCTTTTCGCCGATGATGAGTACTTGCTCTAGTCGCCCTCCACGATCGCATCTTTGCTTTTGTGTTCACCACCTCCCATTCTAATTTTAAAATCCTTGGGAGGATATTCTGCTTTTCTCGATCCTCACATGTTTTTGTCACCCGTTCAATCCAAATCCCCCATCGTCCCTCCAAAACTTTTAATTGATGATGGTTCCTTTATTACGCCTTACACATATCTTCCGTTGTTCAAACGGAATTCATATTTTTTGGAGGGCATGCTTGTATGTGAGGGTACACAAGTTATCCTCCAAAGTCAAATCATTTTTGCGGTGGACCCTCAGCTATTTAGACTTCTAGTGTGTAGTTAGTGTGAAGCCTAAATAGTGGGTTGTATATAGTTAGCTTTTTATTCTTTCTTTCTTTTTATTTTTTCTTTCCTTTTTAATTTAGTCTAGTGTAATTAGTTAAGTCTTTGTTATTTCTTTCTGCTATGCTCAGTACTAACTTGTTTTGTATATTCTTTGGACTTGTTCTTATGGGGATCGCTCCAATTTTGGGTAATATCGCTATTTTCCTCTCTTTAACTTGGTTCTTAATTCACATTAAGGACAATGTCAAGTTTTAAGTTAGGGGTGTGGGATATTCTATCCATTTATTTGTTTAGTCCATGTTTTTGCTCACATGTTAGTTACTTAGTATGCTTTTCTTAAAAAATTCAAAATTTTCAAAAATATTTTCTTTCTTTTTTCTCCTTTGTTGAGCATTTTGCCTTTGTTTCTGATGATAAATTTCAATAATTGTCCGATCCAATAGACAACCCAATGATTCATGTTCTAGATTTTAGAAGTTATTAGACTTTAGTCCTCGATTATTGATATTATGAATAACTTCATGAATTAAACATTAATCCCATGAGCACATGAACTTTTGTTGTTCTATTAATTTGGTTTAAGATATTTATAAGTCGGTAATCTTTTGTTGCATTGTATATACTTAAACCGAGTAAGCATTCGTCGTTTGTGAGTGTATACACTATTCTTTCCTCTTTGAAAACGTTGAATTCTTTGGTAATCTCTCTATTCTTTCATTTGATCTTTCATTAATTGAGTTTATATTTGAAATGTGTTACTTGAACATGATTTTCATATATTGTTTTGACTCGAGAATTGCGTAAACTTTGTGAAATGATCATAGGCATTCCTTATTATATCACCCATATTAGCCTTGACCACACCTTATATTTTTTCCCTCGTTAACCCCTTTAAGCCTAAATATTAGCCTTTCGTTTCATAACCCAATTACCATACCAACTCCACATTGGAGTTTTAGCCCATATATGCACTTTCCATACCTTTGTTTGGAATGTTACTTGGGATTGAATGATGTTGTTGTGTATTGCATATGAGAGTGTGATAAGTAAAGAAAAGAGATGTGGAAAAAAAGATGAAAAAGAGAAAGCAAAAAGCAAAAGAAAACAAAAGAAAACATGAGAAAAAGAAGAAAAGAAAAGAAAGAGAAAGTTGTAAATGTTGTGTATATAGTTCAATAAGATTTGATTACTCTCCCAGATGATACATCTAATGCCTTTTTGGAACTTGTTTTCCAATTTTTATATTGCACGCATTTTCCCATTTTCCCGAGTTTTCATCCCGAATACTTTGAATCCGTACATACATCCCTTTCATTTCATACCCTAGCCAAACCTACATTACAACCCTATCAAGTCCTATGTGATCTTAGGTTGATGTAATTCAAAAGTCAAAATAGTTTTGATAATATGTGAAAATACATTTCACCTCTTTGTAAATCATCATTGTAAATACAAAGCAGTATTCACACAAGCAGGAGTAGGAGCATCATTATAACACACAGGCATATCATCATTGTAAATGATCTTAGCATAAAAGGACATGCAAGGGTCAAGTACATTTTATGACTTAAGTTCCTCTTCATTAGAGTCACTTGAATCATCCCAAGTTTTACAGACATTGGCTCTATTGTGTGTGTTGGTTTTATTCAGATTAACTCTGCAATCGTGAGCAATGTGACCTAGTTTCCCACATCTAAAACATTCAATCTTTTTAAGGTCTCTGTTAGATTTGAAGTTGTTGTCCTTAGGATGTTTGTCAAGGCCTCTCTCATGAGGTTTGGGATTAGACACAGTAGGATAATTAGGCTTGCCTTGTTTAGATGCCTGTTTGTTTCTAAATTTAACAATTTTCTTAAATTGTTTAGACATTAAGGCAATCTGATTATCTAGTTTGTCTATATCACATTCCTCATCAGAGTCACAGTTGGTCAGATTAGTCTCATGCTTAGATATTTTAGAGGAAAAATTCAAGTTAGAATTGGGCTGTTTTCTTTGAGACTGATTTAATTGTTTCTTAAAATCTAATTCCATTTCCACAGTCCTAAGTTTGCTACTGAGTAACTCAGGGGTAAGGTTTTGATCACTCATTTACTCAATAGCATACCTCTTGCTGTCAAACTTTTGTGGTAATGATCTTAGAATTTTAGAAACAATCTCATTCCTATCATATGTTATACCATTAGCATGCAACTTAGTAACTATATCAGCTAAGTTCATGTAAAAGTCATCGAAAGACTCAGAGTCAGACATAATCAAAGAGTTGTACTGCTGGGTAAGCATTTGAGTTTTAGCAGCTTTAACTCTTGAGTCTCCTTCATGGGCAGTGATTAATGTGTCCCAAGCTTCCTTAGAAGTGGCACAAGATGAGATTCTCTTGAACTCATACTCATTAATAGACATAAAAATGGCATTCTTGCCTTTATTGTTATTTCGAGAAATAGTTTTCTCTTCTTGGGTAAACTCACTTAAGATTTTCTTTACCCTCTCATCACTTCCTTCAGTGTCTGGTTTAGTAGGATAAGTGTATCCATTTTCAATAATGTCCCAGACATCATCTCCTAAAGTCCCTTGGATGAAGGCAACCATTCTTACTTTCCAGTAAGCAAAGTTGTTTCCATCAAAGAGTGGAGGTCTGGACAGATTACCAAACCTTTCATTCTTCTCGTCCATAGTTAGGTTTTTCAGAAAACAATTTCAGAAACACAAGACCTTTTTGAAATAAAAGTTTATAGGGCTCTGATACCAATTGAAAAACGTTGCTAATGCCGTTTAATACAAGATTAAACTGTATAAGCAACTCCGAGATGTTTGTTGAAGAAACCCTTTTCTTTTGAAAATAAAACTTATAAACAACAAGATGTGTTTACAAAAACTTATGTACGAGAATAACCAAGACTTTGTAATCAGTTTTAAAACTAAGACAGTTTCAAAAATTCAGCACACTGTAGAATGAGATGAGTAGATGAAGATAATCAGAACACACAGTTTTTAACGTGGTAAAACCTCTCCCAATAGAGGAAACATCCACGGTGACTTCTAAGTCACAAAAGTAAAAATCCACTAACAACAAATAGCAGTTACAAACAATACAACATACATGCACACAAATCAACCTATTCTAAGTTTAGGAATATACCCCACTTGGTGTCCTTCTAACTTCTCATAGATCTGATTGTTGATGATGTTCTTCCAGTTTGATAACTTCCTTTTGCTTTAGCTTCCGTGCGTCGACTCAATAATCTTTGATCTTATTCACAACACTTCCAGTGTAGTAGTGTGTTAAGTGTTTGTGATGTGATTCCTATCAACATGCATGAACTCACACACACTTAGTTTTACAGACAGTCCTATAAAATTACATATAAAGACTATATGCTGTGATTTTCTTTTCTTTCTTTCTTACAGCACTTGAAACCTTTTTGACCTTTAATATATCCCAGATTCCACGGAAATCTCGCTTCAAAATCGGTCAAGACCTTAATCAATCTCTGTTTTAAAAATATTTTTGAGATTGAAAATCTCCAAGTGTGAATCCAACTAGGTCAAGGTTAAGTTTCATAAGAATAGAAACCATAAAACATTTACAAAACTAAAACAGTAAAGATTTTCTTAAATCGAGAAAGAAACATGCAGATCTAGTGAAATATAACATTCAGAGTGTAGATCTACAATTTCTATGAAGAAGAAATACAAATCTTCACACGAATGTTTAAGTTGGTAATAAGATCACAGATCAAGAGGTTACAGCTTCAATATGAATAAACCAGTAACACCACTCTCTCTCAAACACTCAAGGTTGTGTTTGGGGTTTTGTATATACGAAGGTTTGAATCAGATTTGAAGTGTTTAGGATTAGGGTTAGGGTTTGGCTAACATAATTTTCCCTTTCTCTCTCTTCTCTCTTTTCTTTTCTCTCTTCTCTCTCACTTCTCTCTTCTCTCTATTTTTTTCTCTCAGAAATGACGACTGCCAAAAGTCTTAAAAGGTTGAGAATTAGAGGGCTTTTATAGGAGTGGAGGAAGGTTCTGGATAGTCAAAGGCAATCAAGGGCTGAGATTAAGTCTTCCTAATATTGACTTAATCTAAGGTTTATAAAATAGTGGTGGTTAAGTTGAATGTGATTGGTCCAAAGAGATAGCACAAGGATAGGTTTAAAACACATGCAGGCCATCGACAAGGATTGATCTAACGATCAGCAAACCACCAGGCCACCCTCTCACATAACAAACACAAATTGATACACCAGGAACGTGACAAGTGTTGGCATATAATTGGTTTGCAAACGCGCGTCAAAATTAATTATAGGCAGCACCCTGAATTCTCTAGCGCATTTACATTCTACCCAATCAAACATTCCAATGAAAAATGATTAACCCCACAAATTTTATAATCACACTTTTATTAATGAAAAAATTATTTTTAAAATGTTTAAAAATTCCCAAAAAATTATTAAAACAACATTTTAAGGGGAATTTAACACACAATCAATTTTAAACAATATATACGCATGTATGCACTTCTAATGTGTGTAGTGTGATTCAATTTATACCTTCTTGGATCATTGAATAGGATTAGAGAGAATAATTCTGAGGTTCTTTGGATTCTAGGTTAGACAACCAATTTTGTCACTATTTCCAAATTAGTTGAGCACTTATACAATATAGACTTAAGTAAGTCAAAGGTATAAGGTGCTTCAATCTCCCCCTTTGGAAATATGAGACAAAATCTCCTTTGAGTTAGCTTAAACTCTTAGGGAACCAAAAAAAAAAAAACCTGGTCCTATACAAAAGATACTATCTACCCATTTCCTAGAAAGTCAAAAATTACATAACTCAACTATCTACAAATTTGTACACTAGAAAAGGTAGACAATCAGTAGAAGAGATTCCTGCAAATATGCACACTAAGATCAAGCAGTTTAGATGAAATGTGAACAAAACATTGAACCCGTAAGACTCAAATTTCTCCCCCATTTTGTCTCAAATGGACAAAGGGTATGGTCTTAAGAGATTAATCAGCACATACCATACCTATAGAATTTCGCAAATACAGAAATCTGTTATAGTCAAGAGGTTTAGTGAACATGTCTTCAAGTTGCAGATCAGTAGACAGGTAATGAATTTCTAACTCCTTAGTTTCAACAAGTTCGCGTATAAAATGATGTCTTATTTTAATATGCTTAGTTCGCGAGTGTTGAACCGGGTTTTTAGATATGTTAATAGCGCTTTGATTGTCACAATACAATTGTAACTGATCTTCTTTAATCCCATAGTCGCTTAACATCTGTTTTATCCGTAATAATTGAGCACAGCAACTTCTAGCTGCTATATATTCGGACTCAGCCGTAGATAAAGATGTGCAATTCTGTTTTTTGCTACTCCAACCTACTAAATTATTGCCGACATAATAACAGGGACCTGATGTACTTTTACTATCATCAGTACAACCGGCCCAATCAGCATCAGTATACCCTATGATGGTGCTACAGGTATCATTAGTGTACCTAAGTCCAAGATTAAGAGTGCCCTTTATGTACTTTATTATACGGTTTACGCACGATAAATGGCTCTCTTTAGGGTTATTCTGGTAACGAGCACACAGACATACAACATTCATTATATCTGGTCGGGAGGCAGTTAGATAGAGTAGGCTATCAATCATACTACGATAAAGTGTGGAATCAACTGACTTTCCATTTTCATCTTTACATAATTTAACAGTAGTACTCATAGGCATTTTGGCAACTTTAGCATTATCTAAACCAAATTTCTTAACGAGATCTAAGGCATACTTAGTTTGAGAGACAAATAGTCCATCAGAATTCTGTTTCACTTGAAATCCTAAGAAAAGTTGTAGCTCCCCCATAAGGGACATGTGAAACTCCTTATGCATAATAGCAGAAAAAGATTTAACTTCAGATGTTGAAGTAGACCCAAAGATGATGTCGTCTACATAGACTTGGGCTATAATAATGTTTTTGTCAAAATGTTTAACGAAGAGGGTCTGGTCATTTCCTCCTCTCTTAAAACCCTTATCCAACAAAAAGTTGGAAAGACGTTCATACCAAGCTCGAGGAGCTTGTATTAAGCCATACAAAGCCTTTTTTAGACGAAAGACATGGTCAGGGTATTTAGGGTCAATGAACCCTTTGGGTTGTTCTACATACATTTCTTCGAACAGAATTCCATTGAGGAAGGCAGACTTGACATCCATTTGATAAAGTGTAAATTTTAAGTGACACGTTATGGCAAAAAGAAGTCGAACAGATTCAAGACGAGTGACAGGGGCAAATGTCTCGCTAAAATCTATCCCTTCTATTTGTGAGTAACCTTGAGCAACTAGTCTAGCTTTTTTTCTAAGGATTACCCCATGTTCATCATATTTGTTCTTAAAGATCCAACGTGTGCCAATAACATTTTTGTTTTGAGGCCGCGGTACAAGATACCAGACATCGTGAATGACAAATTCTAAAAGTTCTTCTTGCATCGCAGAAATCCAGTGTGTGTCATTCAATGCTTTATTAACATTTTTTGGTTCCACAAGGGAGACGAAACATGCATAATTAGCATAATTTCTTAACTGGGATCTAATACGGACTGGCTCATTAGGATTACCGACCACTTTGTCAATGGGATGATCTTTAGAGACCCAGTGAGGTACTTCAGGACTCTCAATAGGTAATGAGTCATCTATTTCTGGTGAATCAGTTTTGAAATCATTTTCAGATTCAACCACAATAGGTGATTCAGATATCTTATTTTCGACAATAGTGTCGCTTACAATTACATTTATCGACTCCATAAGGGTCTTAGTACGCAGATTGTATATACGATACGCACGACTGTTTGGAGAGTGTCCTAAGAAGATGGCTTTATCACCACGCGTCTCGAATTTAGACAAATGTTCTCTGTCTTTACAGACATAACACTGACTTCCAAAAGTCCTTAGATATTTCAGATTAGGCTTCTTACCGTACCACAACTCATAAGGGGTTTGTTTAGTGTTTTTCCTAAGGTAAACCCTATTAATAATATGACATGCAGTTCTAATAGATTCTACCCAGAAATACTTAGGTAGGGATTTGGCATGCAACATGACACGTGCCATCTCTTGAAGAGTTCAGTTTTTCCTTTCAGCAATACCATTTTGCTGAGGAGTCTTAGGGGCACTGAATTCGTGTTTGTAACCGTTGTAGTCACAATATTCAACTATTCATGTGTCTATGAACTCTCCCCCTCTATCTCTACGAATGCGATTGACTTGTGTGTCCTTCTCATTTTCAATTCTTAGTAAAATTTTCAAAAAATTCTGAAACGTGTCAGATTTTTGTTTCAAGAAGGCAACCCAAGTGAATCGTGTGAAATCATCAACCATGACAAGGATATAACTATGTCCACAAAGACTAACAGTTCTAGAGGGACCAATAAGGTCCATATGGATGAGATCTAGAGGTCTAGAGGTGAGAATGTCTTTAACTTTTTTATGCGAAGTCTTAACTATTTTTCCTTCCTGGCAATGACCACAGACAACACTGGAAATAGGTTTAATTTTAGGAATTCCTCTAACAATCTCTTGATTAGACAATCTACCAAGGATATCATAACTTAGGTGACCCATACGATTATGCCAGATTTCATTGTAATCCATTATGACAATGTTACAGGTTTCAGAACCAGTCTTGGCAGTATAACAATTGTCAGGTGTTCTAAATCCGGTAATAATGCATTTACCTTTATCATTTATAATTTTATAATTGTTCTTTGAAAAGGTAACAGTATGGTCAGAGTCACAAAATTATGATATACTTAGGAGGTTGGCTTTAAGGCCTTTAACTAACAGTACATTTTCGAGAGTAGGCATTCCCTCTTCTTTTAGGGTTCCTTTACCTATGATGTGGGATGAAACTCCGTCACCCAAAACTACTTTGCCTCCAGGAAATCTGGTTTTGTTTAAGAGTTTGGTTTCATCTCCTGTCATATGTTTGGAGCATCCTGAATCTAAGTACCAACCAGATGAAGTGTGTTCAGCTTTTAAGGCAGTGATAACAATGTTACACTTCATTTGGGTTAAAAGATCATCTTTTCTAACCCAAATAGCTCTAGTTTTAATTTTGCTCAAGTTTGCCCTCATTTGATAAAATTTTCGAGAAACAGCTTTTTGTCGAAAAACATTTGGAGCAACAAACTGATTATTGTGGAAAATTTGAGCTTTTGGTTTAGGAAAGTTTCTGGGAGCCTTTCTCTTAAATGAACTCTTAGTTTTGGTCTTTCTATTCCTATAGTTAGAGTTCTTGTCAGGTTGTCTTGGAAGGACATAATGGTTACTATTTGCCTAGAATAGTTAAAGTTCTTGTAGACAAAAGTGTTGTACACAGGGGTGTTTAGACGCCTAGCATAACAACCTTCGAAGGAATGACCATAAATGTCACAGTAGGAGAAATATTGATTGCTTGAGGGATGAACTTCCTTAGGAAAACTTCTAAAGATGGGTTTAACAGCATTCTGTTCAGAAGTCCTATTCCTAGGAGGGATGGTTTTAAAGGTAGATTCAGCCTTTCTGATCAAAGGACAGACGTATTTAGTCTTAAGTGTAGTGTCAGCCTTAGAATTACTAGACTCTCCAATGTCTTTCTGTTGTTGCTTTTGATCAAATTATTTTTTAATAAAATGAAAATCTGGACATGTTTCCATTGGTCTTTTTCCCCCAGACACAAACTTAATAGGTTCAAGATTTGTAGTTTGTGGTTTATGCTTAGGGCAGAATCCAATACCGGTTCTATCATCAGAATTGGTCTTGGAGTCAACAACAAAGTCAGTAAAACAATTTGAATTGTTTTCAAACTTAGAAAATTTTTTGAAAACAGTAGCTGTCGTTGTTTCTCCAGTTCTAATAATGTTCCCTTGTATTTCATTTCCAGGGTTTCATTAGTTTTAGTCAACTCTTTTAATTTTTGATCAAAAGTTTCAATTTCGGATTGATGAGATAGACACTGGTTAGTGTACTCTTCGGTATTCAACTTCACAATAAGACTTAGATCATCTAATTTCTTAGTCAGGTCTCTAACAGTCTTCTCCAGTCTAGTGCCTTTTTTGAGAGTTTTAGCATACAAAGTATGAATATCTGGGAGGTCATCTGTGTCTGAGTCGCTAAGTGAAGTGTGTATAGTGACCCCTAACGATTCAGTTTTAGTACTCACGCACCCATTTACATCGTCGTTATCGAGATCACTTTGACTCACACACACGGAACTAGAGCTAGCAACATTTTCAGATAATAAAGCATCTAGGCCAGTCAAAGCAGTATTCACATAAGCAGGAGTAGGAGCATCATTATCACACACAGGCATATCATCATTGTAAATGATCTTAGCATAAAAGGACATGCAAGGGTCAAGTACATTTGATGACTCAAGTTCCTCTTCATCAAAGTCACTTGAATCATCCCAAGTTTTACAGACATTGGCTCTATCGTGTGTGTTGGTTTTATTCAGATTAACTCTGCAATCGTGAGCAATGTGACCTAGTTTCCCACATAAAAAACATTCAATCTTTTTAAGGTCTCTGTTAGATTTGAAGCTGTTGTCCTTAGGATGTTTGTCAAGGCCTCTCTCATGAGGTTTGGGATTAGACACAGTAGGATAATTAGGCTTGCCTTGTTTAGATGCCTGTTTGTTTCTAAATTTAACAATTTTCTTAAATTGTTTAGACATTAAGGCAATCTGATTATCTAGTTTGTCTATATCACATTCCTCATCAGAGTCACAGTTGGTCAGATTAGTCTCATGCTTAGATATTTTAGAGGAAAACCTCAAGTTAGAGTTGGGCTGTTTTCTTTGAGACTGATTTAATTGTTTCTTAAAATCTAATTCCATTTCCACAGTCCTAAGTTTGCTACTGAGTAACTCAGGGGTAAGGTTTTGATCACTCATTTCCTCAATAGCATACCTCTTGCTGTTAAACTTTTATGGTAATGATCTTAGAATTTTAGAAACAATCTCATTCCTATCATATGTTATACCATTAGCATGCAACTTAGTAACTATATCAGTTAAGTTCATGTAAAAGTCATCAAAAGACTCAGAGTCAGACATAATCAAAGAGTTGTACTGCTGGGTAAGCATTTGAGTTTTAGCAGCTTTAACTCTTGAGTCTCCTTCATGGGCAGTGATTAATGTGTCCCAAGCTTCCTTAGAAGTGGCACAAGATGAGATTCTCTTGAACTCATACTCATTAATAGACATAAAAATGGCATTCTTGCCTTTATTGTTATTTCGAGAAATAGTTTTCTCTTCTTGGGTAAACTCACTTAAGATTTTCTTTACCCTCTCATCACTTCCTTCAGTGGCTGGTTTAGTAGGATAAGTGTATCCATTTTCAATAATGTCCCAGACATCATCTCCTAAAGTCCCTTGGATGAAGGCAACCATTCTTACTTTCCAGTAAGCAAAGTTGTTTCCATCAAAGAGTGGAGGTCTGGACAGATTACCAAACCTTTCATTCTTCTCATCCATAGTTAGGTTTTTCAGAAAACGATTTCAGAAACACAAGATCTTTTTGAATAAAAGTTTACAGGGCTCTGATACCAATTGAAAAACGTTGCTAATGCTGTTTAATACAAGATTAAACTGTATAAGCAACTCCGAGATGTTTGTTGAATAAACCCTTTTCTTTTGAAAATAAAACTTATAAACAACAAGATGTGTTTACAAAAACTTATGTACGAGAATAACCAAGACTTTGTAATCAGTTTTAAAACTAAGACAGTTTCAAAAATTCAGCACACTATAGAATAAGATGAGTAGATGAAGATAATCAGAACACACAGTTTTTAACGTGGTAAAACCTCTCCCAATAGAGGAAACATCCACGGTGACTTCTAAGTCACAAAAGTAAAAATCCACTAACAACAAATAGCAGTTACAAACAATACAACATACATGCACACAAATCAACCTATTCTAAGTTTAGGAATATACCCCACTTGGTGTCCTTATAACTTCTCATAGATCTGATTGTTGATGATGTTCTTCCAGTTTGATAACTTCCTTTTGCTTTAGCTTCCGTGCGTCGACTCAATAATCTTTGATCTTATTCACAACATTTCCAGTGTAGTGGTGTTTTAAGTGTTTGTGATGTGATTCCTATCAACATGCATGAACTCACACACACTTAGTTTTACAGGCAGTCCTAGAAAATTACATATAAAGACTATATGCTGTGATTTTCTTTTCTTTCTTTCTTACAGCACTTGAAACCTTTTTGACCTTTAATATATCCCAGATTCCACCGAAATCTTGCTTTAAAATCGGTCAAGACCTTAATCAATCTCTGTTTTAAAAATATTTTTGAGATTGAAAATCTCCAAGTGTGAATCCAACTAGGTCAAGGTTAAGTTTCGTAAGAAAGGAAACCATAAAACATTTACAAAACTAAAACAGTAAAGATTTTCTTAAATCGAGAAAGAAACATGCAGATCTAGTGAAATATAACATGCAGAGTGTAGATCTACAATTTCTATGAAGAAGAAATACAGATCTTCACACGAATGTTTAAGTTGGTAATAAGATCACAGATCAAGAGGTTACAGCTTCAATATGAATAAACCAGTAACACCACTCTCTCTCAAACACTCAAGGTTGTGTTTGGGGTTTTTGTATATACGAAGGTTTGAATCAGATTTGAAGTGTTTAGGGTTAGGGTTAGGGTTTGGCTAACACAATTTTCCCTTTCTCTCTCTTCTCTCTTTTCTTTTCTCTCTTCTCTCTCACTTCTCTCTTCTCTCTATTTTTTTCTCTCAGAAATGACGACTGCCAAAAGTCTTGAAAGGTTGACAATTAGAGGGCTTTTATAGGAGTGGAGGAAGGTTCTGGATAGTCGAAGGCAATCAAGGGCTGAGATTAAGTCTTCCTAATATTGACTTGATCTAAGGGTTATAAAATAGCGGTGGTTAAGTTGAATGTGATTGGTCCAAAGAGATAGCACAAGGATAGGTTTAAAACACATGCAGGCCATCGATAAGGATTGATCTAACGATCAGCAAACCACCAGGCAACCCTCTCACATAACAAACACAAATTGATACATCAGGAACGTGACAAGTGTTGGCATATAATTGGTTTGCAAACGCGCGTCAAAATTAATTATAGGCAGCACCCTGAATTCTCTAGCGCATTTACATTCTACCCAATCAAACATTCCAATGAAAAATGAAATTTTCAAAATAGCAAATTAACCCCACAAATTTTATAATCACACTTTTATTAATGAAAACATTATTTTAAAAATGTTTAAAAATTCCCAAAAAATTATTAAAACAACATTTTAAGGGGAATTTAACACACAATCAATTTTAAACAATATATACACATGTATGCACTTCTAATGTGTGTAGTGTGATTCAATTTATACCTTCTTGGATCATTGAATAGGATTAGAGAGAATAATTCTGAGGTTCTTTGGATTCTAGGTTAGACAACCAATTTTGTCACTATTTCCAAATTAGTTGAGCACTTATACAATATAGACTTAAGTAAGTCAAAGGTATAAGGTGCTTCATTATCTCCTTGTTTCGAGCGAATTCACTTGATGAGTGTAATGCCCACGAGGATTGAATATATGCCTACTTTAACGTTTATCCGGTTTATATAAGTTTTTACCAAATCAGACTTTGCATGTGCTCACTCCCCCTCCCATATTTTAAGGTTTCAATTCTATGAGGTGCATTCTATAATGTTAATGATTTCAAACTTTTGTTTGAATTCGTTCAATGTGCTAATAATGTGTATGAAATCTTGGTCGCTTTTATTGGGCTTGTCGCATGTTCGGTTGGGCTTATTTTGAGGAAACCATGTGATGTTTGTGGGTATCATCCCTGAAAACCCTCACGAGATGACACTTGTCCACTAGGGTAACCTGGGGGTTTAACGGCTGATTGCATATGCTAAATGCAATCGTGCTCCCCACAAAGGTGGCATTTATATTTTGATGCATATATACGTGTTGTACTGCCTTCTGTGGACTGGTTTTGTTTATTTCATTACTAGGAACTAGCAATGTTTAAGTTAGGGGGTGTGATTTGTATCGAATATTGCATATTTTCGCCCCTTATCTTCATGCATTCTAGAGCTTTTACAGTACTTAATGCCTATATTTATGCTCATTAACCAGACAACCTCGGATTTGGATATATACATGCTTTGCAGGGGTTAATTGTGCTTTTGTAGGTATTGGAACGCTAAAAGTGAGGATCCGTTGCATTTCGGAGAAGTTCCGTCGCTGAACGCTAATTCAAGGGAATTTTAGTCAATTCACATTTCTTTTCCAGCTCATGAAAATTCCACGGATGCGTAGTTCGTTGAGTTATCGTCGTGTGGACGCAAACGGTGCGTCGTTTGGAGTTCGGACGAAGAAGTTATGGCTGTTTCCGTTTGCAACCATTCCCCCCCCCCCCCCCCCCCTCTTCATGGACCAAGGGCTGCCAAAAACAGAGTGTCGGTCGATCGGGCTTGGTCCCCCGGTCGATCGCGGTTTAAAATTAAGCCTACGAATTGAGACAGTGGGCTGGGACCTGTTCGGTCGATCGATCGGTGGTTTTGATCGATCGATCGATGCCCATCGATTGATCGATGGTCTTTGATCGATCGATCGATCGTACCAGATATTTGGCAATTCGTTCCTTTTCTTTTATTTTTCCTTTATTTCTTTTTTAACTTGCTATGTAAAGGAATTTTGGTTTCATTTTCAGATATAGTTAGATATATTACCGTATTTACCGTATTTTTATCATGCTTTCTAGCTAATTTAGTCTAGGTTGTGTTTGAATGGAACTCACTCGGGTTGACGTGTTGCTTTGCTTTGGTGATGGTGTTTACGGGTCTATTTTGAGTGCGTTGTCCTAGTTATTGCGCCTAGGAGATTTGACGTGGCATATCATGTATATCCCGTGCTTACGACTTTATGTGCGTAATTTTCGGGGTATTTGTTGACGCCAAAATCGTATTAGGCTTTTATGAGAATTTATAGGCGTGACAACCCTTGATTTAATTAACTGTCGAAACGAGACGCATTTGTAATAACTCGTCGACTCATGTGGCCATTTTATTCTAATTAACTCGGGTGAGGGATATTCGACGCAACCTATAGTTTTACCTGCTTTCTTAATCTAGATTTATTTTCCCTTTCCTAGATTAATCATTTCCCTTTTATGCATCTTTTACTTTTTAGTTTGTAATTCACCTTTTTCCCCTTTTATTGGGAAGTATTAAATCCTATAAATTCTAGCAACTCGTCTCTGTGGATTTTCGATACCCGACTTACCGCTATACTTGTATCGCAAGTGTAGTTGTAATTTAGGTTTGTTTGTATTATCGTGGTGAAAGAAAACAACGATTGTGTCCTTACACGAACACACCTTTCACACGCTAATCATGTCCCCGCTAGGGGTGTTAATTATTTTCGAAGTTCCGATTTTTCTAATTTTCGATCCATAATTTTTCGACTTTGGCATCTTTTTTAAATTTTCGATTTTCAAAGTTTTTGACATAAATTAGATTGGAATTGGAAATCATATTTAATTTTTTGAAATTCAGAATTTTCGATCCGAAAATTTCGATACCACGCAAATCCGACTTATCCAAAATATATTCCGAAATCGTAATATTTTTATGCAATTTAATAATTTTTTAGTTATCATTTTTACTAACATTTTAACGTTAAAAATATATTTATTTGTAATGTAATTAGGACCCTCCATTTAAAATAATATCAATCCTCAATTTATACCATATATATAGTACGCACTAACAAACATAACAATACTAACCTAAAAACAAACATAACAATACTAACCTAAAAAAAACACAGTCGCTCCTCTCTTCTTCTAACCCTTCTCTCTCTCTCTCACGCTCAACCCTCACTCATATGGTCTCACCTCACCCATACGGCCTCACTGCACCACCTCTCTTCTAAACCTAAACTCTCACAGTCTCACCTCACCCATACGACTGTCACACCTCAGCCATCGCACCACCTCAACTATCGGACCTCAATAATCGCCTGAAATCATTCGGCCATCGCATCACCTCAGGTCTGATTTTTGCTATAAACCAAGTTTGAGGACTTTTTTGTTAATTTCTAACATGTTTTGTTAATTTCTAACAAAAAATCATCTCATATTTGATTTGTTTATATATGTTTATATACGTTTAAACATAACATATATTTGTTTATGAGTGCTTCTACAGCGACTCAAAATTGGGACTCAAGTCGCGACTCGCTGACATGGCGTGTCGCGATTGGTTAGTGCCGTTGGCGCGGAGCTACATTCATAAGGGACTAACCAATGACAACACGTCATGTTAGCGTGAGTCGCAATTTTGAGTCTACAAAGTATTTTCCTTTGTTTATATATGTTTCTTGATTTGATGGTTTTTCTATAAATTGAGTATATAGATTTGATATTTGACACCCTGTGTATAAAACGATGAATAATACATATAAATACCCTCTCTATTTGTTTTTTTAGAACAATGGTTTCTTTGTTGTTGATTTTTATTAGAACAATGTTAGACAATGCATGTTTGTATGTTACATTTTTGTTTATTCTATTGGAACAATGTTAGACACTATTAGACAATGCATATGTATGATTTGATTTTAAAATATCATTTTTAAAAATGATAGTTCCGATATTTTTCGAAATAGATAAAATTGATAATTCCTACTTTTTCGAGATTTTTTCAAATAATTAAATATCCGAAAATTTCGAATATTCTGAATCAGCCAATTTGAAAAAAAAACGATTTTCTGAAATTTATTTTTTCGGTTTGGAAAGGACTTTAAAATTCCAAAAATTTTAATTTTTTTTCCAAATACCTCTATTCCAATCCGATCCGTTCGAAACACATCCTTAGTCTTCGCTCATTGTTTGGCTCAGCAGGCCAAATCCATTCTAGATTACCAAGAATGGTTTGAGGTTTACCTAGAGATGTTGGTCCTTCTCTTCAATGTGATAAAAAAAAATTCTTGATTTATATATTGATGTTTTCTTTAAAAAAAAATAATTGAGGTCAATGCACATATATGAATTATGCTATGACTTATTGTTATTTATTTTATTTCACAAATTCACAACACAAGGGAAAATCAAACTGAAATTGAGTCAATTTAAAAAAAAAATTATCATCAAAACGTTACGCCTTACTATTAGACTTTAGCATCGAGTAATTTTAAAGAGTTTTTCTTTTCAGTCTCGATTGATTGACGTTCGCGGTTCGTGGGTTCTGCTGGTCAAGCATTATTTTGACAGTGTTATGAATCGAACTAAAACTAAACTCAATCTATCTCCAAAATTATGCCAGTAACAACCTTATAGTACCAAGCGAAAAAACTTATTATCTCCTTGAAATTTTTTAATCATGTCATTGAAAATTAATGTTTTAACTAATTTGTACAAACAAAACAGTTACCTAATCTTTAACTCCATTCAAATTTCAAACGCTTCATATTAAATTCGTTATAGACTAGTATGAGGATAATACTGAGAACCGCATGTTGAACCCGTATAGCGACCGCATTTTGTTTTTTTGCCATTTGGTCTTTTTTTTTTCTATTCTCTTTTTTAACAGTTTTCTATATATAAAAAAAGTCTTATTAATATAAAGGAACAGTTTTTTTTTTATTAAAATTAAACATCTTTCTATTAAAATAAAAAAATAAAAATTCATAAATTAAAAAAATTATGTTTACTAATAAAAAACGCTATAAAGCATTTTTTTTTAATTAAAAACAACATTTAAAAAAATATTTTTTAAATTTTAATAAAAAAAACTGTTTAATTTGATGTCTTAGAACTACATTCCCGACTCCACATCATTTGTTGAATGTGGGTCTGCGCCAACGACACCAATTAATCGCGATATTTTTTTAATAAAATATCGTGATCAATTAGTGCCACTGGCGCGGACCCACATTCAACAAATGATGTGAGTCCGCGGCAGTGGCACTAATTAATCACGATTTTTTTATTGAAAAAATATCACGATTAATTAGTGCCGCTGACGCGGACCCACATTTAACAAAAGATGTGAGTCCGCGGCAGTGACACTAATTAGTCACGATATTTTTTATTGAAAAAGTATCACGATTAATTAGTGCCGCTGGCTCGGAGCCACGTTCAACAAATGATGTGAGTCCGCATCAGCGGCACTAATTAGTCACGATATTTTTTATTGAAAAAATATTGGGATTAATTAGTGCCGCTGACGCGGACCCACATTCGACAAATGATGTGAGTCCGCGGCAGCTGCACTAATTAGCCACGATATTTTTTATTGAAAAAATATCGCAATTTATTAGTGTCGCTGGCGCGGCCCCACATTCAAAAAATGATGTGGCTCCGGAAATATGGATCCGTGCTAACGACAATAATTAATCGCGATATTTTTTTATTAATTAAAAAAACTATTTTATATATTTTTTTATTAATAAACATAGTTTTTATTATTTATGAAAAAAATATTTTTTTTAAATTTTAATTCGGAGTTATTTAATTTTAACAAAAAAAAGTGCTTTTTTTTTATATAAAAAACTGTTTTTATATCCACAAACAAATACAAAACTAAAAAAAAGGGACAAATGCGGTAGCTAGGCGGGCTGAGGGGGTACATATAAACTCTCCCTACTGAAATACCCTGAATAATTAGACAACTCATATTACCTGTAGAGATAACTTTAGTTTATTGCGAGGACCACAGGAATCAAAGTGATGAGAAAACGAATAAGGAAAAAAACAGTAACACTGTGAAATTCAGTAGGTTGCTATAAAATGAATGCTGCAATGAATTAGTGTAGAGTCTGCTAGAATGTAGTACATTTTTGTTTTGAAAAGGCTTGTAATTGTATTAATCGTAGTCTGCAAGGTGTCCTTATGTTAGAGGGACAGAGATCCTGTCGGGGATGGAGCCTTTTCGCTGTGGAACCCATTTAAATTGTTGCATCACCGACGATATTCTCACAGTGGCCGTAAACCTGTCAAATCACACCATACGTGGACGGTTATATTCACGTAAAAACACTTTACTGTCAATTTAGCAAGGTGCGGGTGCAGCTGAATGAATGCCTCTGTTGCTTTGATGGGTTGTGACTGATTGTGATGTATTGTCAGCAAGGACGATTCCAATTAACAACGCTGACATGAAAGGGGTTTATGCGTTATTATTATTTTTTTTTTTTAAGAGAATTAAGAAAAAAATTATGTTTTTTTTCTGTATTTGAATTTTTAAAATAATATTTTACAAGTTTATAAATTTAATTCATGTGGTACAATAATATTTATAAATCTAATCTCTGTGATACAATACCTTTATTTTTTTGGTCCGTGCCAGCGACACTATTTTTCACCATTTTTTATGGTATTTTTAGTACAGGGACTAAATTTATAATATTATATGGAGTGTCCTATTTTTATACACTTTGAGTATTATGAAGACTTTTTCCCAAAATCTTTTTTTTTCTTTTTCTTTTCTTTGGTAGTTAGTAAGACTTTTGTTGTTGCGTGTGTGTATGGCTTAGCTTCTTACGAACCGAGCGTTACAACCTAGGTTGGGCAGATATTGAAACCTTATTTTTTTTTAATGAAATGTGAATTTAATTATAAGGGGCAAAATCATAAGATAATACAATCAAGGCTCCTAGGCCAACCAAATAAAATGACAACAAATCCCAAAGGTGCAAAGACCCAAGAAGAAAATAATAACTCAACAAAATGTATCGGGGCTTCCCATAAGGCAAAAATCCCTCCAAAAAATCTCACTAACAAAAGAGACTCTAAAACCCATACAAGTAAGCCCATAACTAGAATCACAACTCTCTTAGAGGATTCTAGAGAGACCTAGACAAAACACACGTGTATCCACCTCCAAGATAATCAATGAAAAACCAACACTCGAAAAATCACTGTACGACTTTGAACAAACCATCAGCGCCAACAATACTTCAATCAACACAAACCCAACTATTTTCAAAGAGAAAAAATATCTGTAAGAAAGAAAACTCTACTTTGACAAATTCACCAAGCGAAATTTGTGATACCCCGTCCAATCAAATATCGGGTGATCAGTCATTTATTAAATTAAAAAAAAATCTCATTTGGTTCAATCTCAGCATCACTGTCGAAAACCATATTAATTACTAACCACTTATTAGTTAATTAAGTCGGCACCAAATTTTTTATTTTTCGTTAAACAATTACTAATAAAAGTCGAAAAGCCAATTTATAATATTCACACAATTAATATAGTCTAAACAATCACAAGGAATAAATAGATGAATAAATGTCTTGTCGAATAAACCATCGGCTACAAAATCAAAATCCAACTAATAAGTCCAACGGATAGTAAATAAATTCCAATATAAGTCTGAACTGAATAACTGAATAACTGAAATCTAAATAGGGCGACATGCCCAACTGAGATACTGAAATGAAATCCTACACTAGGAATAAAAGATGGAAGCGTCTAATCAAGCCCTGCAAGAGTGTTGTAACTATTCGTCCTTGGAATAAATCGTCAAGCCTGGCGTCCCTGTGGCTGAACACCTAAAAGGTTTTGGAAAATATTTATAGCAAGGGTTAGAACCCAAAATATTTTGAAAATATTTAGCAAGTATTTATCACAATTTAAAAATCAGTTATTGATTATACATGTTAGCTTCACGTACACTCTCTTGAGTTTCATCACCTTTCAACTATTATGCACCCCTAACGTTTTCTACTTAGCCCATCTAGCCATACTATATAAGCTAACTAGACCTAAGTATCTATCTGGACTATCGACACCTATAAGTCCACATACTGCCCATACAGTATGCTATTTGAATTAACATTCCTTGTATGTTATTGATATCATAGGTAACATTCTCCATCTCTTATCATTTAATCATTTACTTAAGTTTCACTACTTAATGCATTATTTGTATACACACTATCAATGTATCTACTATCACACATAAGTAGAATCATTCAAATGATTATATATATTTATCTCACTAATATATATAATTACCGTATCTCTCAAAAGGACTACCGTGAACGTAGGTATACTCTCTATCAGTCCATGTACTTCTCGTACAAAAATAAGGGCTATTGGTTCGGTATGTCTCCTCGAACCCAAAGATCAAATAACAAGCAATAAATGCGAACATAGTTCTAAGCCTTTGGGCTACGCACATACCTAACGTACCCAAACGACCCGTCAGTCTCACTAATACACGACACATAATGAGCCACCCTAAGTTCTATGTCTTGGGGCACAAATCCAGACCTCCCTGGAATCGGCAAGGTGGGATTGCCCACTGCGTGGGAACCTCCATGATAACAGACAACGTAGGTATATTCACATTTAACACCAATCATATAATAGGTATACACACAATTTATATATACATTAAATCAGTAGGTATTCACACGACCTAATCATTATACTTCGTACGTAGTATTTTTTTCTCGAATACCCACCGTGCTATCAAATTACGATTATTCCCACTATCATATTAATCTGAGCATCATTTTCTACTCTAAACTTAAATAAAAATTCAGTAGCTAGCTCTATCATACAGTACTGGTCTATCACATAAGTTCACTTAAATTCCCTGTAACTCATTCTCCTTCTCTCGAATTAATTACGCCTTAATTTAAGTATATTAAATATCGCCTCAATCCTCTCATTAAGACTAAGTCATAATACCATCACAAACCTACTGCAATATAATAAATCTTTTATTATATTTTAATAAAGTCCCAAAAATTTCCCCGACAAAATTATAGGAGTTCTAGGCTTTGAAAGAGAAATTCCACATTTCCTGGGAATCCGAATCGATTCTCCAGGAGGACGAATCGATTCTATTTCTGAATTGATTCGCCTCTGGATCAGATCGCTTCGAAATTATGCAGATCATCTTCTTCCTCTATGCTAGTGGGTTTTTCACCATTTTTCTAATTCAATTCTCTATGATTCTTTAAAAAACTTCAGACTAATGGTCCTAAACATTATCTACATTTATTAGGAAGATTTCCAATGTAATAAAATCCTTAAAACATTATGATTTCTAATCAAACATGGATCATAACATCTATTCATCAAAACCCTAAATTTTCACGTTCTTTATTTATACACAAGATAAAGCCCAGATTTTTCTCATATAGATTATCACTCATGATCTGATTTCATAACCTCTACATGAATACAATCAGTTTACAAGAAATCCTACCCATAATATGGATCTAAATTCACTTAAATTATAATTTCATCATTTAGATCAAGATGTATATACCCTACTCTTACATGGGTATTATAACTTCAAGAAAAATTGTAAATAAACACTTGATTTGGCTTATGTGATCTGATTTCTTGGTTTTGATGTTGGATGGTTTGCTTTCTCTTCCAATCCTCACTCCAAGATTGATAATGGTGCAAGATCACACTCTAATTTCTCAAGAACGCTCTCTTAGGCTTCACAAATGGTTACTCTTCTTCTCTAATGGCTTCTCTGAGTTTTCTAACCTTTAAACCCTAGCCTCTCCCATCTATATGCTGATAAAGACGTTGGAAATTCGTAGGTCTCTTAACAAATGCCTCTCAAACAGTGCCGATTTAATATAAAATTACCTCGAAACCCAATCAACATTCGAATTAATTAAATTATCTCGCCCGATTAATATTTTAAATAATCACATAATAATTTTTTCACACATAATAATTAATTTAATTAAATTTTGGCACACGTGTAATTTAAAAATACCCGAATTAATTAAATTATAAATACTAAAAAATATGGGGTGTTACAAAATCCATTCAGAGAAGAAGACTAAATTCAATCTTTGCTAGATTCTCAATGATCAAACCATCGAACCACGCCAAACTACACTTCAAAAAGAACTCTCGAAGTCAAAGAACTCATAGCAGCTCAATCAAAACTGAAAAGAGCAACAACCCCTCCATCCCCCCCCCCCCCCCCCCCAAAGAACCAAGATTTGCCATTAAACCCAACATTTAGAAGGAGTAGGCACCTCACATCAACCATATAGCTCCCAAAGATAACCAACAACCTTCTAAATCAAAAGATGAAGAAAATTATTTGAAGATCAAGCCTTTTTATGGAGGAATCATGACATAACAACGAGGGACCCCGGATCCAGAGATCTTGAGGGTAGATCTCATAAAACAAAGGATTACCCAACATTTCTAACGAAAAAATCCAACCACGCAACATTTCTAACGAGGGCGCTTCTATTGCATGCAGAAGGAGGGAACCACACAACATCCACTAAAAATGTAACGTCCCGGCCCGGATTTATAACCTGTGAGTCAACCCGATTCGACCCTAGTTTTAGGTGTGAAGTGTAATGAAATAACCTAAATAATGCTGCTAGTCCAATTTTATTTTAATTAACATTTCACTTATTAGCATACGATTTCAATTTTGGGATGAACTACGTGAGGGACCCATGGGGAGAACCCCGGAGTCCAAGTATACAAAGCTACTAACGTAAAATATAAATAAAGTATACTTATCTGTATAGAGCTCTCAAAATACGAAGCTGCTCCCAACCTACCGTAACAAAGTGGGGATGTGAGCCTATGCCTAGTGGGATTTAAACAAATATTATAGAAGCGAACGACAGAAAGGAATACCCACACTCTACAACCACATGCATGCAAAAATATGTATATACCTACATACGTATACCTTTGAAAAATACATATTCCAATGCATTAATCAATTGTATTTTCGAAAATCTTACTTGCCCAGATTAATTGACCCTAATTTTATTTAAGGTTTTCTTTAATCATACTTAGTATTCTCACTTTGTTTAACACACCTGGTTCAACACTTTAAACCTTTCCACTTAATTTATTAAAACCATTCCTTTACCGAAACGTACTATTTTACTCATTACAATACCCTTTAGTATTTTCATAGAAATTTCGATTTTAATACACGCAATTCCCTTATTAGAAAAACGTTTATTAAATCTTTGAAATTCCTAAGTATGGGTTTAACCATTTAGGTTGCTTAACCACCCATTTATTTACTCCCTATAACCCTTTTCATTTCTTTATAGACATTAATAGATTTACACATTTACTTGTCCATTTTACCTTTACTAGAACATTTATTACATTCATTCAAGTTAGGTTGTATTAACAAATTTTACCACACAACCCATTTATTGATATGTTCCATATTTTCTTTATCTTTCTCGGAATATTCCAATAGCGAATACTTACACGGGCTCCAAATCGACGGCTATACGTACTATATGCGCTGGCTAGTGATTTAGAGCTTTTAACCCAAGGGATATGATCCCTTCTTGCTTATTCTCGATTTCATCCGAGTCTTTATTAATGTGTCTAACATTTTACACATGTCCACATTATTCCATTTCCTTACTTTTACCCGGCCGAAGTTAAAATCCAGACTTAACCGTCCATTTTTTCATTAACACTTGAAAAATTATTTCTTTCTTCTTTAAGTCCCTTATCCATACACACGTGATTTATACTAAAATCTTTTAGACTTTAAGACTTAACTTATTTTCACACCCATTAGTGTAAACACATTCTTTAACATTTTTATTCCATCAAAATGTTCCACTTTTATGTAATTTACTAATTTGCCCTTTGTTTAGCAAACTTGCAATTTAAATCCTTAGTAAGTGTTATTTATCAAAAATTATTATTAAGTTTCCAACTTAACACTCTAACGCTTTAGCCATTTTAACACTTGTTTAACATCACACCTTTGCCCAACTTTCACACTGGTCAATTTGACAATATTATTACATGAAATAGCACCATTTACACTAGACTAAAATTTTCTCTTTGTCTTACTTTATGTTAAAACCCAATAAGACCTCCTCTAAACTCGCTCACACATTTATTTATAAAATACTACGAGTTTGTATGCATGGAAATGTACTACAATTGCTAAAATCCTATCAAACGAATTAATCATGCATTTCTTTTTAGAATTATATACTATTCACAACAAACATACTTTTCAAGTAAGTAAGACATTCTTAATTTCCTTAACTCAAAAATGTCCATTTACTCATAAAGTTCTCCATTCTACAAAGAAACTTAGAAATATTTATTTCATAAATATTTTGACAACATTATCATCATTCCATATTTTTATTTCATTAAAATATCCATTATTTCCTTTTACTAGAAATGCCCAAAATAATATTTTCTAACTTTTTTATTCCATAAAATGTTCATTTTCAGTTTCACTAAAAAATACACTAAAATAATATTTTCTAACATTTTTATTCCATAAAAAAGTCCATAAATAGTGTCATGAAATTTATAGCACTTTTAAAACTCATTTAAACCTTCTTTTAAATGCCCAGTTTTCTTTAAAATATCAAGTGTGTACTTAATGAACTCATAAATATATTGTAGCCATTTTTCTACACACTTTTGTACTGAAATGGTGGAAAATAGAAATATGAATTTTTTGTCTAATTTAAAACCCACTTTAAAACCTTTGTTCGAAACCCATTTGTTCATGAAATCATAGAAATCAACCAATAAACTCCATGGATGCAACTATCACAAATCCTATATATATTAAGCCTAATATATGTAAATAATAATATGAAATTACACTAATCAATAAACTTAAACTAAGGTTAGTAAATTCCACCTTAAATGAGCTCTAAAAATGGTAGAGATTGTGAAGAAGATGGAGGACCCCCCACCTCCAAAGGTGGCCTTAACGGGGTCTTTAAAATCCCTCTTAATATTTCCTTTATTATTTCTCCAAGAGTGATCTACTTGACCCTTTCAAACTTCAATGTAAGACTTTGACCTTCTTTACAAAATCTTAAGGAAACTCCATGAACATATACTTCTTCAAACCCGTAAATATTCCTAGGGTTTTCCACAGTGGGATAAGGTTGCTTGAGGTTATCTATTGATGATTTGATGGAGTAAATGGTGGTAGGTATTTCTCATAAGGTCTGGGCCATAAGGGGCTAGGGTCTGAGACTTTAGAGAGTGGGTGAGAGTGTTTGAAAATCTGATAGAGTCTCTCTCTCCAAACCCACACGATTTGTTTCTTATATCCCAACCCCAAATAGTTTCTACCAAACAAGGAACCTTATTACTTCTTAAACCTTTCCATATTAGGTGCTATATCATCCACAAATCGACAGCACATACAATCCAAGGGTTGTGGTTGAGAAAACACATAAGAATAGACGCAGATCTATCGAGGACCTGTTTGATCGACCAAGAGTCATCGATCAATCGAAGCCCTACCAAAAATGTTTCCTTTTTACTAATTTGACCCCAAGGTATTTATATATATATATTCTTAGGACCCCAATTAAACGTTCAAACTATATATATCGCCAATGGAGTATTTTACAAAAATCATGCAAATTTATATTGACTTGTGTTGCGTACCGGCAAATGTCGCATTACATTATTCATGCTCGTTTTCACATCCATTACTTAAGTAATTCATGTCGTAATTTAACAATACATTAATTATAGATACTTGAACTTATACGTCCCTCCATGCGGACTACACAATGTGAAATTTCCTTTTTAATCACTACTTGCGACGTGTCATTTATGTATAACTTATGGCTTAATACCCATGCACCTATTTTCTCCAAATATCTCTCCGAATAAAATAATCAATATATCATTAAATATTTATTTTCTGGGCAGGGTATTACAAAAAAAACATAGGAAGAGAGCACAAAAATAGAGGAAAACCCATCATTTCGTATAAGAGAACAGAGATCGTCAACAAAAGTAAGCCAACCAGAACTTTTAGTCAAATATTATTTTCGAAAGATCACATCTATTCCCCATATCAACACCTGGCTTCATACATTGTGTTCTATGTTTTATTGAAAACACCAATAATACTACACCTTTTATGCCCAAATTGTGTGTTTGTATTTTGGCCTTTTATACATTCTACATGTTTGAAATTTCTAAGCACTAATTTGGTTATTAATTATAATTTTTTTTTGTATTTAAATACAATTTTGATAAGAATTTATCTTTAATATATCTATTTTCAAAATTTTAATTATAATATTTCTTTGTTATAATAACGTTTTTCAGAAAACAACTAAAGTTCTTTTCTAAATTCTATTTTTTTTTTCAACTCAAAATTATTTATTCTTAATATTTTTACGCACATATACCTTAGTATATAACATACATACATAATACTTTAATATGTGTATAATTCTAAGAAACAAAAAATATATATTTACATGAACACAAAACTATATATATATATATATATATATATATATATATATATATATATATATATATATATATATATATATATATATAGAGAGAGAGAGAGAGAGAGAGAGAGAGAGAGAGAGAGAGAGAGAGAGAGCGTCAGCTTCCTGTGCACATTAAAATGGGGTATTTAGCCTCTCATTATGGTATTATTAAATAAAAAATGTATTAATTAATAAATGCTAAAAATTATGAAATGACTAAATAACGAAAAATAAATTGCCATCGAGTGTGATAAATGTGAGAATGTCAAGAAATGAGATTATACTACATTATCAATTATTTTAATTTTATTAATTTATTAATTTGAAATATTTCGAGATAGTATGAAATCGATAATCTAACTCTCGTTACAATTATAAATTTAATAATATCTTTTTCAGAAAACTAATTTAAAAATGTCACACAATGAAAAATTAAGAATCATACTATTTTCAGAAAATTATCCGCTAGGATCAATTTAACACAAACAATATCAATCCTCAGATTTCAATACCGAATTAATATTCAAATATCGGAAAAATATATCTCTAGTTCGATTCCTAAATTCAAAAATTAATTTGTTCAATTAATTTACTAACTCTCGTTACATAAATTAATTGGTGAGAATTAAAAATAATTTTCCTAGAATTATAGCACTAATTAAATTGATTAATTAAACTAACATTAGTATCAGTGCATCCCACCCCTTGAACGAGATGTTTAGCCAAATATTCTCATGTGTGCATAAACAACAATAAATAATATGTCAAGAAGGAAATAAATTGAAAAGAGAATGTAGAAATACAATACCCAATTTTTTTTTCTTCACAAATTTGTCTTGAAATGTCTCTTGACATTCGTCCAACTTTTTCATAATTTTTAGCACTCGATTACAAAAAGAAGACTAAAAACTAAACCTAAAATTTATTCTAACACTCAACTAATTTTTTTGAAATTTTTTCGCATACTTACTATGTACAAAATATACACACTATTTTTCTTGTTTCTCACTCTCTGTTGTGTGCAAAGTGTCCGTTCTGAGTTCTCAGTGATAGTCTCCTTAAATAAGAGCTTCCCCCCTTTTATTTATAGTCCACTATCTTGTTTAATTTATTTTCTTTTTGGTCGGTGACTTTAATCCCTTCTTTCAGGGAGATAATGGCAGATTTTTTTTTTTTATATATATATATATATATATATATATATTTATGGTCACTTAGCTTTTGGTTAGTGGGTATCAGATGTAGGCATGTTAGTTGGCATTTATTTTGGTCTTGGCTTGGAAATTGGCAGGTGAGGACATAATTTGGTTGAGGTGGGCTTTACTTTGGTTAAGAGAGAGATCCGGGTTTGTGGGTTTTACCGGGTTAGCAGGAGGTTCCGACCATGGTGGGTTCGGGTCGGTGGTGGTCCGCCGGAGGGAGGTCGCTACGCCGGAGCAGTGGGTCGCGAGAGGGGGATTTTTTTTTTGAAAATGGTGGAAATAGAAGAGAGAGAGAGATAGTGGGTGGAGGTGGAAGATGAAGTGGGGTTAATTGAGTGTAGTGGAGGTGTAGGAGAATATGGGTGTGGGTGTGTGAATTATTTGGGTGTGAAAGAGTGTATGTGTTATGGTGAGGGTGAGGGTTATTTTAGGTGTAAGTGAGTTGTATAATAGTAGGGTGTGAATGAGGATGTGTGTTAGTTTGGGATTATTTAGTGTGTGTTTAATTTGTGACCCCATTAAAATAAAATAAAAAAATAAACCGAATAAAATAAAAATAAAACTAAACTAAACTAAAAATAAAACTCTCTTAAAAAAATATAAATAAATAAAAAAACACGACACATAAATAAAAACTAATAAAATAAAATAAAACAAAATAAAATAAAACAAAACAAAATAAAAAATACTAACACACAAAAGGAAAACAAATACTCAACGCACTAACATAAAAAATAAATCCTCTAAAAATAATTAAAATCTATTAAAAATAAAACTCAAATAATAAAAACTACAAAAGAAGTAAAAATAAAACCTAAAATCCTAAAAATATAAAATCTAGAAAAACTAAAAATAAAGACTAAAATTAAAAACTAATAAAAATAAAACTACACTAAGTAAAAAGAAATAGAAAAATATGAAAATAAATTCTAAAAATCCTAAATAAATCCTAAAAATGAAAACGACTCCAACTAAAAATCCAAAAAAAAATGAAAAAGGCATAAACTAAACACATACAGGTTCGGATGATGGTCTGGGCTCGGTGTAGGCTTAGGTTTGATTCGGAACAGGGTTCGGGACATCAGAACTCATCGGGCAAGCTCATAAACGGACTTCAGACTTCGCAGTCGACTTAATTTCTTCGATGCACGTTTTTTACCGCTATTGTGTCTCAATTATACTGATTTAACATTATTTGTACCGCAACTGCGTATTGACTTGAGAAATAAATAAATACGAACATAAGGCCATTTTTAATTAAAAACGAGTGACTAAAATGCATCTATTCGGAGTATTAAATATACACTTTTGGGTGGTTATCATTTACACACACACACACACACACATATGTATAATATGAATATACATGTTTGCCAATTTTGTCAAATTTTCAGAAAACTATATTTAAAAACAAGGTTATCAAACGTAAAGCAATATTTATAAACACAAAAAACTGAATTTTAAAACTGTATTTAAAAACAGTGTTTAAATTTTAAATCGAGTTTTCTGAATACATAATCAAATGGTCCCTAAATATTTTATTATTTGAGTCTTTTATAATGGATGTTGTTAGAGGGACCACAAAAAATTATTTTCGGCACCATATTTAAAAAAAAATGAGCTGGATGTTGGTGTCACACCCCACCTAACTCTGGCGTCGACCGCCACCAAAACTAAGCCGGGCGTGAACTAAATAAATACCATTCTTAGCATGAGACAAATATGAGACATAAATAAATCAGTCCATAAGATAAACAATTGATTCAATCTCAAATGATCACAAATAACTAAGCGATAAAAGATCCATCACATGCTAACTCCAAAAATCCAATCTCCAATAATGATTAAATAAAATCTGAATAATCCCAACAGAAATCCTCTAAACAAATTTGGAACCAAAAAGGCCCAATAACTCCAAAATAGTCTCATAAATAAAACGACTGAATGGAAAGAGAAAATCCAACTACTAAAGCAGTAACATAAATCCAGCTGCACCTCCAAAAGATCTCCAATGAATCCTATACAGCAACTCCCAAAAATCCTGAAAAAGATTAGTCAACGCATGTGTCAGAGCCAAAGCCCCGAGCATGTAAACCGGCTACTCTCCTCAAATAGGGTCCTTGAACCCAGACAATAGTGCTATATATATCGACTATAACAATAGAATCTTTTAATTACGAGATTAATAATCACCATAAATAAATTCACAATTACCCGCAAGGTTTTCATAAAAGCCACACCAATATGATTTAAATTAACCCACCTTCCCATAATGTTAAATTTAATTAATTTAACCGTGAATATTATTATCAAAACCCGTCCCCTTGTCAAGTCCGCCGTCTGGTCCGTTTTTATCCTGCGACCCTCGCGATATGACAAGGTTCCACACACGCACCCGTCCCCTTGTCAAGTCCGCCGTCTAGCCCGTTTTTATCCTGCGACCTTCGCGATATGACAAGGTTCCACACACGACACGACATAACTCGTCCTCTGACCCGTTCAAACTGTCGGCCCTAGACACATTATGTCGCCAATAAATTTTTAATATCCGTTTTAGTCCTGCGATATTAAATTCCACATTCCTTATTTTCGTTAATCACATTAATTTCCCCCACACTTAAAAGCGATGTGAAAATCCTCAAAATAACCTTTAGTGCCAACTAAGGGTTCCCGAAACACAATATCGTCCTATCCTAAGCAAAGAATGATTATAAAATTTCACTCCACCTAGATATCAATCCTAGGCCATCACAATAAAGGTATAAAATAGAAAATCAGCCCCCACCCCAATTATATAACCCGCATAGACTTACACTAACTAGTCCCATACCTAATTAGCATAAATCGTAATTAAGGCGCACTTACTAGTCCCATACCTAACAAGTGTACTATAACAAGGGTGAAAACCAATTATCTACCATACCCAACCTTTCCGAAATATTATCTTATTTCCATAGAGTAACATAATTCCAAATTATAACAACATTCATAATAATACTAAATTCCCATTTAAATAATTCAAATTAAAAAGTGGAAATCAAAGACACCTAAATATTATGATTTTCAGAATAATCGCTACATGCAAGTCCTATCATGATCCTTGTTTTCCAACACAAGAAATTAAATTAAACTAGGGTTTTCACATGAAATATCAAAATTACTTTTAAAAGGGCTCCTCTACATGCACATGCTCATAGCAAAGTCGACTACACTGACACAACCCAAAGAATACAAGTTATAAGTATTTGGTATCATTAATTTTGTTCATGTAAAATAGCCCTGAAATTTATCTCTTTAATCTTTATATTCATATCTTATTTTAGAAAACATGAGTTTAATGGAGGCTACAATCAAGACACATAACACTAAAGGAAAAGAATAGGGTCAACATGCCTGAATAAAAGTTGGTTTAGAAATATGATCTTGAATGTGTATTCCTCTAAAAAAAATTTGACAAAGATTCGTTCTTGACGCGTCTTGAGAAAACCAGGTTAATCTTGACAAAACTTGAGTTGAAAGTTATGTAGAATGGGTCTAGGGTTTTGAGGTTGAAGAAGATGAGAGGATTCTGATTTTTTAGAAGGCTAAAATGTGTTTTAAAAGATCTAAACCCGTCACTTTATGTTTATATACCAAAAAGAATTAGAGTCCTAATCAAATACAAATACTCGAAAAAATATTACGAACGATCGGACTGTTAGAATCGCTTGAAATTTTAGTATGTTGTAGCGAACGGCGAGACAAGACTGCTGACAAAAATTCAGCTTGATCGGACGGTCGAATTTCTAAAAATATTATTTTTACTAGAAAGTTTTATGTTTTGAGGACTCTTAGAGAGTTTTATATTTTGAGAACTCTTCTAAATAATAAAAATTCGATTAAAACTCCATTTTAATTCCGATTCCAATTCCGTTTGAAAATTTATTTTTCAAATATAAAAACCAACACTTTAAATTATAAAATTTATAAAATCCAAAATTTCGTTTTTTCTCCGATTAATTTAAAAATCCCCATTTAAAAAAATCCGGGTTGTTACAGTTGGCACCCCCATAACACTTGAAAAAATAAAAAAAAATAAAAAATCAAACACACTCCATCGATTTCCACTTTAACCCTCTGTAGAACCCTTGCTAGCCACCATTGTTATTGTGAGTGCAAAAATAATCATAATAAATAATCCCAAGAAACCAAGTAAATGAAAAAAGTAAATCAGTCACACACACAACACACAATATACGTGGTTCGACAAATTGCCTTCGTCTACGGAGACGTTACTATTTTTCTTATTAGTGTATCTCTCAAGATTACAAAGTTACACCCCCTTGACCCCATGGTGAGGATTTACATTTATAGTCACATTCAAGAGGTTAAGTTGTACAACAACTCTTCTGTCTTGGATGTAGCTCGTGAGGTGTCCCTGAATATATCTCTGAGAATATTGGTAACTAATTTGAGCTTATTAAGATGTATTTAAGCACATGTAAAATACACGGGTGGAATTAATAATCTGAGTTGGGTCGGACACATCTTATCTCTTACTGGGTTGGTCGACTGAAATTTTGGACAGGCCCAGTGGATTGTTTTAGTCCCCACAATTACTCTTAAAATCTATGGGCTGAGATTTGTTGGGCCAATAGATTTTATCTTTGTTGCAGGCCTAAGACTTGAAGTTGTTAAAACTGGCATGGAAGTTTTGTAATATCCTTGAAATGCTTAGGGTACGCTCATTCGAGCAAAGTTGGTAGTGGACGGTGTGGAAAATTTGTAGTAAACCTGAAGTAGTGGGGGTACACTGGTCCAAAGCTATGACTTGAAGCGCCAAAATCCCTCCTCGAGAATTATTTCCCATGATTACGCACGAGGTTTCAAACTAAACTTTGCCACATTAAACCGTCACTTTTGCATTTCCGAGTTTTCTTCCTCATAAATTCACTGAGAGCTTCCTTCCTGCTTTCCATTCCTTCGGATCTTCTTAACATAATTTTTTCTTTGTAACTCCCTCTTTCTTGCTTCCTTCATTCACAGTTTTCTTGTATGTTCTTTTTTATTCGAATTTCTTCCATTAATGGTGTTGTATGTAAAAATTATACTCCCATGTGGACCAATGATAAATACACACCTATTATCCAACGTTCCCGACCAGCCTACTTGATCGGCCTTAGAGACACTTAGTCGGCTAGAAGGCCGACCAACCAGAACATCAACAATTACTCGAATGGGATACCAGCCGACTATAAACACTAAGAGTTTTACTTATTGTTTATAGATGCAAACGTCTGAGAATATAAAGACGTTTAATCTTGAGGGGTTTTCACCCCTATAAATACAAACTAATCCATTAGCTCAAGTGAAAACTGAAATCACTCATATGCACACCATATTGAACTATTGTACTCCCTACTAAATATCAATAACATTGAACGTATGCTATTTTACAGCTGAACCACTCTAAAATTTGTGTTTCTTGTACTCCCTACTAAATGTTCCTCCTAGTGCGACATACCTAAATGGAATTCTAATCAATCTTGCCAAGGGGTAAGAAGCGATGCAAGAAACTATGAGGTAAATGTCTCAATCATTGCAAGCCAAGCCCACTTCTCCATCCATGAATAGCACTGATCCATCTCACAGAAGAAAAATTTCCACCCCCTTCTCCAAGGAATAATCAATACAGTTATTCCAGCTCTTCACGTGATAGGTCCTATCGCCCAAGGGCCAGTCCATCAATCAGATCTATAAATTACTATAATGGGATCTCTCTTACCCCTGAACGTCCAAGCATTCTAGAAAGGTTAAGCATGGTTTCGTCTGTTGATCACCTGGGTTCATGAGAAAATATATGTCATCACAGAGAATCATCCAGATCACAAACACTTCGTGCTGACCACCTTGGGGGATCAGTCAGGTCTAGAACAAGCGCCCGAGGATCTGTGCATGCCGAGCAGAATTTTTAGGAAGATAGCTCATCATAAACGCATAGCAAGGATAGCCGAGCTGCTCTTAATAGATGTAATGGAGAAAATCCTTCATGAAAAGGGCCAATCCAATGATTAGAAGATCGACTAGGGGAAATGGCCAAGGCAAAGAATCCATTGCAATAAAATTTTATCAAGGGGTCTCCTTTCATCTAGGAAATTATTGATTTCCCTACTCCGTCTAAGTTTAAAACACCAGTGGTCACCCCAAATATAATGGTAAGACTGATCCAGTTTTACACATTGAGCAATATTAGGCTACAACCGATATACACTCTATTCCTGATGTAATGAGATGCGCAGAGATTTTTCAAGAACCATCACCGGTTCAGTCCATATATGGTATAACAACTTTCCCCGAGGATAAATCTCCAAATTTAATCAGCCCGCTGAGATATTTATTATAATTTTTACTTTAGGGCCAAGCCAGTTAAAAGAGTAGCTCATCTTCTAAGTGTTCGACAATGAGTAGGGGAAACCACCAGGGAATACATCACTCGTTTCAATAATAAGAAGTTAAAGTGGTTGATTATGAGGAAAAGAGAACCATCACAGCCTTAATGAGTGGGCTACTTTTGGAGAAATTATATTATGCATTGGAAAAATATCCCCCCTAAAACCATGACAGAACTCATGGCCAAGGCTGGGAAAATTATGAATATCGAGGAAACGATGGCTGCGAAACAAACCCTAGCGACCAAGCCTATAGAAAAGAAGGAGAAGAAGCACACGAAGGAAGAGAAACCAAAAAAAAATATAAAGCTTATACTCCACTGACAGTTGGTAACCATCATGTCCTAGAGAAGCACAAAGACTTGAAATGGCATGGGAAGCTGAGAGCACCACCCAACAGGAGAGACAAGTCCAAATATTACAAATTCCATAAAGATTATAAGCAACAACTGACAATTTCATTTCATTAAAGTATGATATTAAATCCCTCATTCGTGGAGGAAAGCTGAATAAGTTCATCGATCAACACAAAGGCTAAGAAACCAGAGGCAGGTCGGACTCCCTCTGCAAGCCCAGAGATGACAAGAAGCGAGGTCATGGGGATGATTATGAAGATGATACAGACTTACCGAAGAAACCCAAACAACCAAAAATTAAGGTAGGTATGATAATCTTTGGTTCTTTTGATAGTCATTCCATCGCAGGTGGGGATGTTGGAGGAGAAGATGAGGACGTTGAGAGGAAAACTTACCTGAATGAAGCTCAAGCTTGCTCCTATATACGACACATCAACTTGAATGATGATGATGGTTGGATTAGAAAGGTGAATAAAGATAATCTTGTCATTGGTTTCTCTAAACGACCTATCCGGTGTACTATATCCCCATGACGACCCTCTGGTAATAAAATTTAGAATCCAGGAAGCCATAATTACAAGAGTTTTGATAAATAATAGAAGTTCTCCTGATATCATGTTATATAATTACTTCAAACGTCTGGGATTGACGACAAGTCAACTGGAACCATACACAGATCCCTGATTGGTTTTCAGGGGAAAAAGTATATCCCTTAAGAGCTGTCAAGTTGGAGGTGTTATTAGGCATTTGGCCAGTAAGCCGAAAAGAGAAGATATGTTTTTTCATTTTCGATAAGAATATCCATTCATCCTACAGCATGATTCTCGGCAGAGTAGGTTTGAAGAAATTTGAAGCTGTGCCATCCATTGTCCACCAATGTCTGAAGTTCCCTACCCACTTCAGAGACGACGTAGTAAAGGGTGATCAGAAAGTGGCCAGGGAATGATATTATACTCCAGCTGAGAAGGATGACTCGATCTATCTAAAGAAAAAAACCACTAGTTACCTAGTTGACACCTCAGATGAAACAGAAGTTGACACCTTGGATCCTAGGGATGAAACAAAACTGGTCAAAGAGTAATAAATCGAAACTACGAAGAGTATAATCTTTGACGATGAAAAGCCAGAAAAAGACTACTGAAATTGGCTCCTCATTAGCACCATCCTTAAAATAGGAATTAATCACGTTCATTAGGGAACATAAGAGCGTATTTTCTTGGTGTAATGAAGATATGTGCGGGGTTGATCCAAATTTCCTCTGCCATGAGCTCAATATCAGCAAGGATGCCAAGCCGATTAAATAGAAGAGCAGGGTGTTTAGTCTCGAAAAGAACATGGCCATCCAATAAGAGGTAATTTTTTTAAAAAAGACTAGTTCATTAAAGATGTCAAGTATCTAGAGTGGTTAGCGAACGTAGTAATTATAAAAAAGAAGAATGACAAATGGCGTTTGTGTGTAAATTTCACTGATCTTAATAAGGCATGCCCAAATGACCATTTTCCTTTGCCCATAATTAATTAATTAGTAGATGCTACTGTAGGACATGAGTTGTTGAGTTTTACGGATGCTTATTCTAGTTACAACCAGATAATAGTGAAGTCGAAAGACAGAGATAACACTTTTTTTTATTACCATCGAGGTACGCACTGCTAAAACGTTATGTCGTTCAGGCTTAAAAATGCTAGAGAAACATACCAAAGATTGGTAAATAAAGTGTTAAAAGACCAGATTGGGAAGCACATGGAGGTATACGTAGATGATATGTTAACCAAAAGCAAAAAAGCTTCAGATCACATCAGAGACCTCAGTCAAACATTTTATCAACTTGAAAAGAACTAGATGGAACTCAATCCGACCAAATACATATTCGGTGTGCAAGAAGGAATGTTCTTTAGTTTTATAGTGAACTAGGGAGGAATAGAAGTTAACCCTAGAAAAATCAAATCTCTGATTGAGATGCAATATCCATCTTGCAAAAAAAATGTTCTAAAACTTAATAGAAAAGTGGCTACCCTTAATTGGTTTGTTTCTATAGCAATAGATAAATGCTTACCATTATTTAAGGTACTCCGAAAGACCTTAGAGTGGAATGAAGAGTGTGAAAAAAATATTTTAGGAGTTGAAGAAGTATTTGGGATCTCCACCATTATTGTCTCGACCAATTTTGGGAGATAAGTAATATTTGTATTTGGCTGTTTTTGAATCTACTGTTAGCTCGACGTTAATTCAACTAGAAGATGGATTCTAAAAACCAATCTACTACACCAATAAGGCTTTTATAGGGGCAGAGATCAGGTATCTGCGTTTGGAAAAATTGGCCTTAGATCTAATTAAAGCCTCAAGACGAATGAAGCCTTACTTTCAAGTGCATACTATAGTGGTATACACTAATTTACCTCTTTGGCAAGCATTTCATAAACTAGAGAAATGAGGTAGGTAGATGTGTTAGGAAGTAAAACTTAGATAATATGATATCGTCTATGAGACACGATCATCATTGATGGGGCAAGTTATAACAAATTTTATCATAGAATATACGTATACAAATGTCATTAACCAACTAAACTTCCCTGCCAAGCAGACTTCTCCATAAGAGAGCTCAGCTCCAAAGCAAGCCAAGTCTGTAGCTGATAAACCTGAATCATCCATTATTTGAGAGATGGCCCAAAGATATGTAAAAGAAATCAAGAAGATATTTCGGCAAGGAGTTATATCTACAGAAAGATTTAACAAAGATATTCCATTATGGAAAGTATACGTGGATGGATCTTTATGTGCGGCAGGAAGTGGATGTGGTATTATACTTAACACTTCTGATAATATTGATGTAGAATATACTCTCAGGTTTCAATTTCAAGCCTCAAATAATGAGGCCGAGTACAATTCATTAATTGTAGGCCTTGAATTATCCTTATCTTTAGGTGCTGACTAAGTGATGGAACACAATGATTCTCAGTTAATCGTCAACTAAGTGCTTTAGATATATGGAGTCAAAGGATATTTAATGGTTAGATACTTGGCTAAAGATATGGATGTGATATACAAATTTCCATCAATATGGATGGTTAAAATACCAAGTATAAAGAATGCTTGATCCGCATCACTTGCTCGGCTAGCCGCAACGACTAAGATAGAACTCAGGATAAGCATCCCAATGGAAATCTTGGCATCCAAGAGCATAAAAGAGGATCTTATGATCAATTTCACTGCTGTGGATTTGGGACCATCATGGATGGACCCAATCAAAGATTATATTAAAAAAGAGGTCCTACCAATAGATCCAAAAGATGCAAGGAAACTTAGATATAAAGTAGCTGAGTATGTATTGGAGAGAGTAGTTTTATATAAAAGGGGATATCATGTTTCCTTACGACGGTGTGTCCATCCCCTGGAAGTAATTGAGTTAATCAAGGATGTGCATGAGGGATCTTGTGGGGCTCATTCAGTTGGTCGATCGCTCGTTCGATGAATCTCCATGCCAGGACATTATTGGTCTACCATAAAAGCAGATTATGGAACCTTCGCAAAAAAAAGTGCTAAAGGTTTGCATCTATTTATAGAAAATTGGGGACTGCCTTAACACTAATTACTTCTCCTTGGCCTTTCATCATTTAGGGAATTGATTTGGTCGGGCCATTATCAACCATAAAAGGAAGGTTCAAATACTTGGTGGTATCTTCATAAAATGGGGGGAAGCATAACCATTAATAGAGATGCCTTATGAGAAGGTATTTCAGTTTATATGGAAACACATTATATGCAGGTATGGTATGCCTTATGCCTTAATTATTGACCATGGCACGCAGTTTAAACAATGATGAATTTGAAGCCTACTTTGTTCAATCTAAGATTCAGAAACTTCATTCTGTGCTCAGAGATCCATAATGCAATGGTCAAACATAAGTGATGAACAAAACTTTGCTTGATGGATTGAATAAGAAACTTAATGCCACATTCAATTCTTTGGGCATATAAAACAACTCCAAGAAGATCCACTGGAGAAACACCTTATATGCTTGCTTTTAGGATAGACGCCATGGTCCCAGTCGATATAGGCTTGCGAACTCATAAAGTGTTGAACTTTGATTCCCAAAAAAGTGATCTCATAAGAAGGTTGGACTTTGATCTCATGAAAGAAGTCAGAAAAGATGTTGCCCTCAGAGTTTCTACTTATCAACAAAGAACTTCTTATTTATATAATAGAAGGGTCAATCCGACCAACTTAAAAGAAGGGGATGGCGTCCTTAAGAAAGTCATTCAAAAAGGAAACAAGTTGGAAGAAAACTAGCATGGTCCTTACCATATCTTGACAGTCATCCGACTATAAACTTTTCGATTGGAGACTCTTGATGGGGAGGAATTCAAGAGCCCTTGGAATGACGACCACCTATAAAAATACTACTAGTAAAAAGAAAGCATTATATACTCTTTTTCTTCAAGTTCAATAAAAATATTGATTTCAGATCAATTATGCTTCTATTTTTCAAATTTTTTTGGTGTACGGTGATATACATTCCCAACAAAAATAAGAACCCAATCTTCAAGTTTTTGTTTCTCTTGGTTTTCAACCTTTACCAACTAAAACACAACGAATACTTATTCAGGTTAAACTTATCAAATTCGAGATGCACCAATAGCTTAACCAATATTCATGTTTCCCGATTAAGTTATACACTTGGTCGCCATTGATAACTAATGTCAACACTCAGTTCAAAATTGGTTATAGTTTTACCTAAGTGCATTAGTAGAATCTAAGGTCCTACAATCTCAGTTCAAGTATTAAACACATTACTTGTTAAATAAGAAGATTACCTAGTCAACCTATCGATTAACTAATCATAAGCTTAAAACAGGTATCCAATTAAATGCACAAGCAAAACATGAATTTAAGATAAGAAACAAAGTGTTTTTATTCACAAATAACATGGTGTTACAATCAAAGTTGTACAAGTACAAAAACCAAAATTATTATGCTGGACGTTTCCTTTCGGCCTTGTCCATCCCCGCTAGAGGATCATCAAGGGTATATGGAGAGTTTATATAGTTGAAATATCTCAACATTTGCCTATTACTGCTGCATGGTCTGTCAATAAAATGAGGAGGAGCACTATTTCCTGTTCATCGTGAAGACCATAATCCCAATGATACTTAGTTATCAGACACTGAGGAATGGCATCAGGGGGATCTTTGTTGTATCCAATTTGAATGGAGGCTTATCACAGTCCAAGAAGCCTGGGTCATTCCAATACCATAATGTACTATTCTGGTCATACTTCAGCAAAGTTAGCACATTAGTCCATCCCCATTTATAGCCCTCACGAGTACTTTGATCAAGGTGCTCATCCACGTGGGCTAAGGCCTTATTATAACCCTCCATCCATACTTGCCTGGGTAGTTTGTGCAATTGAAAGGTCAACCTCTCTACCTGGTTTTGAAGTTTCTTGATGACACTATCTTTGGCTGTCAACTGAGTAGCATGGTCAATAATAGCAGTATCTTTGGCTTTCAGTTGGGTAGATAAGTTAACAATAACAGTAATCTTTAATTAAGTAGGTATGATTTACAATGCTCAAAGTAATGCAAGAAAAACACTTTCCTTGATTAAGTAGGTCTGATTTACATTCTAAGATGGTGAGAATGTCATTCCCTTGCTCCTATCTCGAATCTGGCAACGTTCGTGGTGTGAAATGGTGTGAAATAGCCTAGGTCTCTTTTCCTTTTCCTCTCCTATGGACTCCTCTTTATCTCAAGTGTTGTAACCCTAGAGCACCACTCAAAGGTGCTGATATAACACTCGAATTTTTGGAGTTCCTTCTAATCTAGACTCCTAAATTAATGAAACACCCTTACGTGGTGCCGAGTTGGTCTAAAATCACCCCGGGACCCATATAGTACACCTGGGTACACAATTCCGACTATTTCTACCCATTCTGAATTAACCGTGACCTCAAAATTGCCTTTTGAGTCACTCTACATAAATTTCCTATCTCTACCTCAATATAGTCTACACATGACTCCCGACTGAGATATAACACAGTCATGTCGATATCATTCGCTACAACGAATAATAATTATCACAAGTTATTTTCTACTCCCTTAGTAACTTTATTTTGTAAATATTAATCATTATTTCTCTTGATTAATATTATAAATGACCACATAATATTTAAATCAATTAAATTATGTCCCACGTCTACTTTAAAATAATCAATTTAATAAAATTGTAGATACTAAAAAATACGGGGTGATACATAGTTCCCCCCTTACAAAGGAATTTCGCCCTCGAAATTAGGACATACCTGCGGTGAATAACTCTGGATACAGCTCGCTCATGTCATCCTCCCCCTCCCCCGCTCGCATGTCGACTCGTCAACATTGTGATTCCCCCACTGAACCCGAACCAAGGGTACCATTTTAGATTGTAGCTTACGTTCACTACGATCAAGTATCACCACCGGTCTCTCCTTGTAAGAGATATCTGGATGCAAGTCTTTCTCCTCCAATGGAATGTTCCAAAAAGCTCTATCGCTCCTCTAATACCTGTTTAGTGATGACACATGAAACACATTGTGAATCCTCTGTAAATGCTCTGGTAAGTCCATCTTATACGCAACTGGTCCCACCCTCTCGATAATAAAAAACGGTCCAACATATCTCAATGATAACTTCCCTTTCTTACCAAACCTCATGACCCCCTTCTTAGGATACACCTGAATTAAAACTTGGTAACTAACCTCCAGATCTATGTGCCTCTTATCTGTATCGGCGTAACTCTTCTGCCTGTCTTGAGCTATTCGGATGTGCCCTTGAATTAACTCAATCTTCAGAGTAGTGTCCTGAATCATATCTGGCCCAATTAGCTTGTTGTCACCCACCTCTAACTAGCAAGTAGGCGAACAACAAGGGTGTCCTTACAGTACCTCAAATGGTTCCATGTCGATGGTGAACTGGTAGGAGTTGTTATACGTAAACTCTACCAATGGAAGGTACTGATACCATCCTCTACCGAAGTCAATTGTGCACATCCTCAGCATATCCTCTAACATTTAATTAATCCGATCCGCATGGCCATCTGTCTGTGGGTGATACGCTGTGCTAAAACAAAAATCCATGCCCATAGCCTCTTGAAAACTCTACCATAAATGGGACAAAAAAATCTTGTCCCGATTCTTCATAATGTTAATTGAGACCTCGTATAGCCTCACTAGTTTAATAATAAATAACTGCGCTTACTATCTCGACTCAAAATTCGTACTGACCGGTAGAAAATGAGCCACCTTAGTTAATCGATCCACTATCACCCAGATGCAGTCATGACCTAACTATGATATCGATACCCCGATGATGAAATCTATGGAGATACTCTCCCCCTTCCACATTAGAATCTCGAGTGGCTGTAACATCCCCATCGATCTCTGGTGGTCTACCTTCACTAGCTGGCATGTAGCACACTTTGATACAAACTCTTCTATATCCTGATTCATCCACGACCACCAATACTGCCTGTGCATGTCCTGGTACATCTTATCCTCACCGAGATGTACCACAAACCTCAACTTGTGAGACTATGTCATCACTGTATGTCTCAAATCCTTATCTTATGGATCTACGAGTCTCCCATTAAATCACAAACCTCCTTCAGAACTAATCAAATGAGACTCCACTCCATTAGCTAACAACTAGATAACTCTATCTTAGAAAAATGGATCCCCTACTTGTTCTTTCACTACCTTCATAATAATCTCGAGCGTGACAGCCAACACGGACAAACAGGCTCTGGTAAACTCGTCGTCGTGTCGAAGATCTCTCCACTTCGCCTTCCAAACCTTTGATATCTCCCTAGTGGGCTGTCAACTCAATGCATCTGCTACCTTATTAGCCTTCCTAGGATGATACTAAATATCAAACTGGTAATCCTTCACGAACTCTAACCATCTCCTCTGCCTCATATTCAGATCCTTTTACGTGAACAGGTACTAGAGTGATTTATGGTCCATAAATAAGGTAAAATTCTCCCCTAAAAGATAATGCCTTCAAATCCTCAAGGGAAATAAAATTTCTACTAACTAGAGGTCATACGTGTGGTAATTTCTCTTGTAGGTCTTAAGCTTGCGAGATGCATAAGATATAGCCCTATCCTCTCGCATTAGTACACCCCAAGTCCCTAGAAGGATGGATCTATGTAAACATGATACTCCACCCCCAGGCAATGTGAGTACTGGTGCTGAGGTAATTTTGTCCTTTAGATCATCCAAGGCTAACTGACAGTGGTTATCTGAGATAAACGACACTCCCTTATGAGTCAGGTTCGTTAATGAATCCACAATCTTCGAGAAACCCCTAATGAATTGATGATATTATTCGGCCAGCCCCAATAAACTATGAACCTCGATCGGTGTCGTGGGCTGTCCCCACTCCCTCATCATCTATACCTTACTCGAATAAATAGCAATACCCCTATCAGACACAATGTGGACCCAAAACTACACCTCTCATAGCCATATACACACTTCTCAAATTTTGCATATAACTGGTGATCTCATAGCATTTGTAAAACCATCCGTAGATGCTCTGCATGCTCATCTTCAGAATAAGAGTAAACTCAAATATCATTGATGAACACAATCACGAACTGGTCGAGGAATTACCTAAAAACCCAGTTCATAAGATCCATGAACACTGATGGCACATTAGTAAGACCAAACAACATCACCCTAAACTCATATGACCCATACCATGTTAGGAAAGTAGTCTTAGGAATGTCCTCCCTAACATGCCACTAATGGTATCCCGACCTCAGATCTATCTTAGAGAAGTAAGCTTCTCCTATTAACTGGTCGAACAGGTTATCAATCCGAGGAAGCGTATACTTAATCAAAATCGTGACCTTATTCAACTCCTTATAATCAATACATAGATGAAGTGATCCATCCCTCTTCTTGATGAACAACATCGGTGCACCCCACGGTGTTGTACTCCGTCTAATGAAATCCTACCCCAGAAACTTCTGAATTTTCTCCCTTGACTCCCGCATCTCTTAAGGGGACATTCAATAAGTCTACCGGGTGATGGGCCTCATACCCGGTGCTAAGTCGATAAAGGACTCAATTTCTTGATTGGTTGGTATCCCGGGTATCTCCTGGAACACATCCTCAAACTCTTTCACCATCGGGATCAAATTTAAAGGCAAAACCACCTCCTGTAAGGTCTTCTCCTCAATACAATACAATTGTCTGCTTGGCCCTACCACAAGAAGAGGCATCGCCCTTGGAACATCTCTTATCCTGTAATAGAGAACACAATATTCCTCCCAAAATAATTCACCATCGCCTGGTATCCAACTAACCAGTTCATATCCAAAATAACATCATAACCCTCCATGTCTAACACTAGAAGGACAGTAACTAAACATATTCTGCCCACATTTATATCCACACCACTACATATCGAGTGTATAAGCGATCTACTACCCAAAGGTGGCTCTACACACATAATGAGACTACTGACTGTTTCTAATAAACTGATCGCACATGCAAATATGGTATCTATAAATGAGTGTGACACCACTGTATCAAATAAAATCCTACCCTCAAGCCCATGAATAGGAAATGTACCCTCTAATGTTTTTAGCGCTGATAGTACTTGTTGTATGACTGCATCTCGAATGTTATGGACACATCCGTACTATAATTTCCCCTGATACGGTGGGGATGGTTCTACGAGGTGGGAAGTCTCTCCTCGTATGGCCCATCTATCCATAAATAAAATAATGCCCCTAGAAGTCTCTATGCCTCTGTCCTTGACGGACCTATCGAGGCTTCCCCTACTACTAGCCTTGCTGGCCTCGACCCTTCATCTTGGCGGCCCTAAAGAACATGTTACTACTGCTACTGAGGACCTTGCTCATAATGAATGAAACATCCCTCGGGTCGATAACCCCCAGACCTAAATCTCTTGGCCAAATCTGCCTGGTAGGAATCCTGCCCCTGATGTCTACCTGACTACTGCTGCGGTGCTCTACTTGCACTGTTCCCACCAGCCTTACCCTACTAGCTAGGCTCATCCCCTCTCTCACTTCCTTTCAAATGGAAGCAATGGTCCTCACAATGGAGAACTACAACATTGATGACCTCCTTATAAGTCCGTAATGCAGGGTTGCCTATCAAGTGTTTCTTGATCCTCCAGGATAGTCTATCCATAAACCTCAGTTTCTTCTTCTCTTCACTGTTCACCTTGTCCAACACAAAATTAGCCAAATGCGTGAACTCCTCCTCGTACTCAGCTATGGAATGATCAACATGAACCAACTCATTAAACCTATTTTACATCTTTATCTCAATAGTTGGCAAAAAGTATTTTCGGTCAAACCACACCCAAAAGTTAGCAATGGGCAAATAATTCCTCTCCTCAATAGTGGTAACAAACCACCACAATTATAAAGTTGCTTCGATAAGTCTAAAAGCAGCCAACATCTGTTTCTTCATGTCTATATACTCAACCATGTGAAGGTGGAACTGAATATCCTTCTTTCACTGGAATGCCAAGATCACGTCAGAATTAACCTAAAACTTAGGTAGGTGACCATTTTGAAATCAGATCGAATTGTATGAGTTGATAGTCAATACAAATATAATAGTAGAAGAATGTAATCTCAAATGCGTAAAATTGAATGCAACAGTCCTGATAATAGGGCTCTATATCAAAGGACGCTACATGGAAATCACAGTAAGCCATATAGATCCTATGGAATCTAGAACCTAATGCTCTGATACCATTAGTGGCCCCTACCTATTTTAACCACGGGTAATCAACCCTTTATTAAAATAAATAGGAATCTGATTTGGTTCATTCCTAGCATCATCGATGAAAAGTTTTAAACTAACCACCTATGTTAAATTAAGCCGGTGCCAAATTTTATCTTTCATTAACATATAACAACATGCGAATATTTAAATAATCTAACCCAATCATTCACACAATTTAATAACGATAAATAGATAGAAATAAATACCAAATAAACCATCGGTTCCAAAGTAATATCCAAACCATATGTCTATGAAAATAAAACTAAATCCCAATACATAATCTGATAAATAAAACTAAAAGAATGTATCAACTGATGGGGCAACATGCCCAAATAGAAGACTGAATCATAAATCTTAATCTAGGAATGAATAACTGAAGCATCTAATCAACTCCGTGTAACACCCCGTATTTTTGACGATTTAAATAATTATGTGATTAATTATTATGATGGGAATAACTATGCGATTAATTATTGTTGTTGGATTAATTAAATTAAAATACGAGAAATTAATTTGTTATTAATTCGGATTAAAATAATTATTAACTAGTGTGCCAAGGGTTAATACTTATTGTTGAGAATTATTGAATATTACTGTGTGATATGTAATATGGAATTACAACATTTGATAAATTTTTGGAAGTGAATAATATGGCAGTTTGGTAATTTAAGTCTGACACGCATGTGAGTCGTGCCGGGACTAATTGAATGAAATAAAAAGAGAATTTATTTTTATTAACTCGTATGGTCATTTTGAGTGCACCGTTGAGTTCGGGAGGGCCGATATAGTGAAAATAGTATATCCGAGTATTTAGTTTGGGTCCCGGGGAAATTTTAGGCCTAACCGGCGTCCCGAGAGGGCATTATGGTAAACTGTATTTTTGGGTTTAATTAATGGACGAAAATTGGGAGTTATTTGATCAGCCAAGAAAAGTCCTTCAGGGTTGAGAGACACAAAAAGAAAGAACGGCCATAGAGGGTGTGAGGGAGAACTAATTTCCAAGAGGGAAGGCCAAATTATCACCACCTTGCACAACCACCACCACCAACGCATAGAACGAGAAGAGAGGAACGCGTCTATACCAACATCACCAATGGATCAGACCATCCTATTCGAGGCAAGTGTTTATTACTTGCTTTCTTTTAGCAATAATCATGCTCATGTTAGTGTAGGTGAAATTAATCATGATTTATATATGAATTGGGTGAAAATTGGAGATTTAAATTATGATTAAGGATTGGTTTAATTAGTGGTTTAAAGTCCTTCATGTATGTAGGGGATTAATCACGGAATTGGATTATATATTGATGAATGAATCTGGGTTGATTAGGTACTTTAAATGAAAAGTTGGAAACTAGGGTCCATATGAATTGATTTGGGGATTTTAAATAATTATGATGTTTAATGACGAATTAATGATCCTAGGATGTTAGGAATGCTTTCTAATCTGTTAGGTGTTGATGGGTATTGATGGTGAGGCGTTGGGTGTTGAATCTTAGAGGTTTTTAGGTCCAAAAATGGTAGAAAATGCTGAAATTTGGTGAAGAAGACGAAACAACGGGTCTCACGCTAAGTCGCGCGAAGTGGTTCAAACGAGATGGGGATCTCCCGCGAAGTCATTTGAATGACACGCGAAAGTCGTTCGAGAGACATGTCATTCTGTTTTGAATGACATGTCATTCTGGTTCGAGCGACAGGGTGAATTTTTGGGAATTTTCGTCGAGTCCAGTTTTGAGTTTGCCAGTTTATTAGAGTGAGAGAAACGACCCGATAGTAAACTTAAACAAGACACAATTTTGGAAAGGTATGTGAGAATTAATACTTTAATTATCTCGGTATAGAGATAATCTACCTTGGAGATTGTAGGAGAGATAGTAATCTAAATATTTATACTATACGTAGTGTTAAGATTAAAATACGTATGAGAAGTATATATGTAGGTTGGGGAAATACCTATAAATTTTAATAGGATGTGTGTATGCCTATTATGTGATATTATTGCGCAGAGAACTAATGGGTGATAACCCGGGGGTGTAAGAATCTTATAGTTAAGCGCACTAATGAGTGATAACTTGGGGGTGAAGAAACTCTATTGTTAAGTGTACTAATGGGTGATACCCGGGGGTGCAAGGATGATTATTGTTAGGCGCACTAATGGGTGATAACCTGGGGGTGCTGGATATTATTAATAGGTGCATTAATGGGTGTTAACCTGGGGATGCAGGGTTCTCTTGATAGGCGCACTGATGGGTGATAACCCGGGGGTGATGGATTATTATTAATAGGTGTATTAATGGGTGCTAACCCGGGGATGCAGGATTTTCTTGATAGGTGCACTAATGGGTCTCAGCCTGGGGGAGTAGGATTAGTATATATATATATATATATATATATATATATATATATATATATATATATATGAACTTGTGAATATTTCTACTATGTGAAATTAGTAGACTTGGTAATAGTAATAATCATTACATTGCGTCAAGTGTCTTAACCTAAGGGTGAAGGATTAGTGTATATATATATATAGGGATGATGAGACTATATATATATGAGTGTACTTGGGGAGATTTCTACTTTGGGAGACTGGTAGATAAAATGGAAATGAGAAATAAAATATTCTTAATGGATAAAAGATTATCCATTCAAACGGTGAATAATGAAACTTAGTATGTGAGATAAACTATCTGAATAGCGTATTGTCTGGGCGATACAGGAATACTACTAGTGAGCATAGTTAGTATTAGTATGGTTTCTGACTAGTTAGACTGGGTGGTATAACTAGGGGAAGATTAGATGTACGTTAGGCGTGCACGATAGATGAGAGGTGAGAAACTCATGTGAGAGTTCGATAACTAACATGCGTATAAGACTTGTTTTAAGAACCAATTTTAAATACTTGCTAAATCATTTTTAAACCTTGGGCTCTGACCTGTTTCTTGTATCTCTTCTCTCTTTTGCTATATATATATATATATATTATTCTAGGTGCTCAGCCGCAGGGGTACCAGAATTAGAGATTTGATTGACAGACATGCTGCAGCTATTATGGAAGCTGTAGGTCCTTGCATTAGATGCATCTATCCTTTCTATTCAGTTTCATTTAGATTTTCTAATTAGGGCATGTGTTGCTCGCTTCTAGTCTTTTACCTGAGATATTGTATTCAGTTTACTTTATGGTTTAGAGTTTTGAACTGGGAGGTTTTACCCGTCTTATTTATTTCAGTACTTGATTCATGTTCAGTATTTATTATATTCCTATGTGTGGTGAATGGTTTATATTTTAAGATTGAATGAAAATGGATTTACTTGGTTTTGTAAAAATTGGAAATGTTTTGACACCTAGCTTAATTATATATTAGGTGATTAATATGTTAAAAAGTTTTCGACAGTGATGCTAAGATTGAACCAACTGAACATTCGATTTTAAATTGGTACAAGACTGATCACCCTTTATTTATTTGGGCGGGGTATCACACTCCGGCAAGCCTCCACAAATACTGCAGCTATATATCTCTAGAATGAGTCATCAAGCTTGGAATCCCTCTAGATGGACACCTAAAATGTTTTGGAAAGTAGAATTGGCAGGGGTCAGAGCCCAAAACATTTGAAAAAGATTTAGCAAGTACTTAAATTGCAATTATAAAATAAGTTATTACATACACATGTTAGTCAAACTTACACTCCCTTAAGTTCCTCATCTATAATCTATAGTGCACACCTAACGTCTCCTATTTTACCCACCTAACCATGATACCCAGCTTAACTAGGACTAACTATCTAACTAAACACACTAGGTTGAGCTCCCTTGTACCGCATATACGAAACGCTACTGTCGAGCTGATAATTCATTATAACCGAATATTAGTATTGCACCATCTATTTAAGTTCCTCATACTTAAATTACTTTTAGATATAAACTATCTATCTTCTCTACCATTACACACAAGTAGGATAATTACACTCGTATATATATGTCACTTTATGATATATATACATCTACAGCATCTCCCGGAATGACCACGCGATGCAGACATACTCTGCTGTCAAGTTCATGTACCTCTCGTACCAACCAAGGACTACTGGTTCTGAATGTCTCCTCAAACCATAAATCAACAACACACAGTGGAGGCAAACATAATTCTAAGACTTTGGGATATGCACATACCTAACGTACCCAAATGACCTACCAGTCCCAATAATACAAAACACATAGTGAGCTACCCTAAGTTCTATGTCTAGGGCACACATCCATATCTCGTTGGAATCACTAAGGTGGGATCGCCCTCTGCGCGAAACCTCAAGTGATAGCAAGCAGCGTAGGTATGTTCACACACATAACAAACCACATAATAGGTATTCACACGACCTATATATATATATATCATTAGTATAGATATGCACACAACCTATAATATATCCCCTACGTAGTATTTTTATCTCTTGAATACTCGATGTACTAATGATTCACACATATTATTACTCTCATATTTTATGAGTATCGCTCACTACCCTATGGGTCCCGATTATCCCTTAAGTTATTTCATGGTTTACTCTTCTCGTAACCCAGATTGTAAATTCTTGATACACATCTCAATTGCTTAGCTATCATCAGTTCTAATCCCAATTTTACCCTCATTAAGATTAACTGGGCTCTAAATAAATGTCTATTGACCTTCTTTAAGTCTTTATATAATTACTAAACTATCACCAAAGTTTTTTGTAATTAATTACATGGGGAAATATTACATAAAGATAAAACTCGTCAAAACTAGGCAGCCGAATCGATTCAGTAGGTATTTCAAATCAATTAACCCGTCGAATTGGTTCCTCCTTTAAATCGAATCAATTCGCACTTGACTGTATAATTTTCTTCATTGCTGTTACGAGTTTACACCATTAAAACTTCATCATACTTACCTAAACTCCCATCCAACATACCCAAACATTAAATATACGAGTAAGGATAATTTTTAACATAAATAACACATCAAGACTACACGAAATCTACCCAAGAATAGTTTAAATCCCATATTTCATCAAAACCCTAGTATATATGTTCTTCATGCATATACTTCAATTTAACCAGATTTCTTTCAAGTTAATCATCCCATATAGTGTTATCAACATCCATGAATTTGTTCTAAATGAATTCCTACTTCGAATCAGGAATTCTACCCACCTAAATCCCAAGAATCATCATTTAAATCATACAATTAAACCCTACAGTACATGGGTATTATAAAATGCTCAAAGTAATGCAAGACACTTTCCTTGATCAAGTAGGTCTGCTTTACATTCTGATATGGTGAGAATGTCCTTTCCTTGCTACTATCTCGAATCTGGAAATGTTCATGGTGTGAACCGATGTGAAATAACCTAGGTCTCTTTTCATTTTCCTCTCATATGGACTCCTCTCTATCTCAAGTGTTGTAACCCTAGCCCGCCACTCAGAGAGGGTGATATAACACTCTAATTTTTGGATTTCCTTCTACCCTAGGCTCATAAACAAACAAAATGCCTTTACATGGTGCCGGGTTGGTGTAAAATTGCCCCGGGACCCAAACAGTGCAATCGGGTACACTATTCTGACTATTTCAACCCATTCGGACTCTATCATGACCTCGAAATTGCCTTCTGAGTCAATCTACATAAAATTTCTTATCTTGAGAATCTACACTCGACTCCCGATTGAGATATAACATAGTCAATTCGATATCACTCACTACGACGTATAACAATTATCACAAGTTATTTACTATTCCTTTAGTAAGTTTATTCTGCAAATATTAATTATTATCTCTCTCTATTAATATTTTAAATATCCACATATGATTTAATTCAATAAAATTACGTCACATGTGTAATTTATAATAACTAATTAAATTAAATTCTAGATAGTCAGAAATACGGGTTGTTACAATTAACCTAAATACGGGATTAAGAGATTTAAAAAAGGATTAGGGTTAGGATGAAGTTATTATACACAATTAAAACATCCCCGTGGTTTGTGGTGTGAAAAGAGAGAAGGAAAAAGCTAAGGGAGACCTAAAGAGGAGAAAAGTGAGAAGATTGAATGATCATTTGGGGAAAAAATCATCACACTTAAGGACAATCAAACTTTACGTATTGATTAGGGCAAGTAATTTACTTGCTTGATATTTTTATGCACGTAAATTTAGTTCATATCATAGTAGGTCATATATTGTGTTTTAGAAGAATTTGGGGGCATGGTATATACATTAAAAGATGGGATTTTAGGTGATAAGTAGTGTAATCATCACTCAAGACATATTTTAAAAATTAATCTAAACATAAAGATTGAATCTTGAATGAGAAAGTTGAGGATTAGAGTAATATTGAGAATAAATCAAGCAATCATGCAATTACTTGAATCTAGATTAGATCCCTTGAATTTGATTAAGTGTGTTGGGATGGATTTATATATGAAAAGAGATTAGATTCATGTATAAGATCAATGGAGGATGGAAAATTGGGTTGTGAATGTATTTACCTAACTTATGATTAAAGAAAATAGATGACATCCCATCATTGTAAGCAGATCTGGTCTTTAACGCAGATCCAAATTGATTTGGCCTCTTGAGCGAATCGATTCGATTGGGCAAATCAATTTGTTCCGAGAGACAATTCAATTCAGCCCTTGGGTCAGGATGAGTTGGTACTGAGGATGGACTTGGATGATTTTTAGTTCCTATTAGTTAGTAGGACCCTGTTTTGGCATTCGTGGAATTTATTAAAAATAGAAACGTGTCGCTTTTTATTGGAGAAGGACAAAATTTACTAGATGCTTAATGTCAGTTCTCCGAAGAGGAACTATTTAATGATTTACCGGTTGGACAACCATCAATATAGGATAAGTATGGATTAATGCTTTTGGGGAAACTATAGGATAATTATTAGTATTGTATGAATATCGGATAATAGGGGGTCGAGTTTGACTCGGAACGAGAGGCTAGTGCTACGGGTGATAGGCACGGGTAACCGGGATATTGAAAATAAATATATACGAGTATAGGGACAATATATATATATATATATATATATATATATGTGTGTGTGTGTGTGTGTGTGTGTGAATATACACTTTTAATGCTATCACTAGAGGTTGCGCGATGTGGGTGATGTTCCCTAGCGAAACACAGCAGGCTAAGTATCGACCCAGGTCCTAGCGCCATATTTATACCTTGTGTGATGATTGTTTGAAGTGAGACAATTAGGGTATGGTTAGGACTCACTATCAAAGGATTATGACCGCCTCTAATAGTTTTGATTTTACCGAGTCAGTGTGAGAGTCCAACCGCTAGTAACCATGATGAAGTGAGTATACCCTGGATGATGATAGTATTGTAGAGAAAGGCATCCAATGAGTTAGTACTCGAGGGAAGGCATGTAATGAGTTAGTACTCGGGGGATGGTATCCAATGAGTTATTACTCGAAGGGTGACTATTATACACGACACATGTGTGTTTTTTGCAGTATAACTTTATGTATGTATTTTAGTGTCGTAACTAGATACGGGCTTAGTACTTTAAGAGTGAATGTTATAAATAGTTGGGATAAAGTTATGTGCATGATAAATGATGAAATTATTACTTAACCTAATGAGATAAATTGCTAAGAAAGGAACGATAAACTATACTCAGGTGAGAGTGGTGTATTAATGAAATTTTCAACAGGACTAGTTAGACGGGGTAATGTAACTAGGCGGGTTAAGATGTATGAGCTAGATGTGCACTATAGTTGGAAGGTGAGGGGTATCTCATGGGAGTGCGACACCGGCTTAAATATGGAAAGTTTTACTTCATATTTATTTATTACTAAGAACACACTATATGGTTGACTTACTTGAGTCTATGTCATATAGGAGTTCCAACTAGTTTGGATATGTTGACAAAATTTCATTAGATTTTGAGGTCTTCTCCATGGTACAATTGAAGGCATCACATTGTATGAAGCTACATCAAATTCAACCAATCAGGGTAAAAAGGGAAGTTAAACAACACACATAGGGCCCAATCATGCATTGCATTCGTGTATGTGTGTTAAAACATTTTTAGATATGTTAAATATTTTTAATGGTTTTTTAAAGACTTAATAATTTATATTTAAAATGTTTTGGGGATAAAAGTTGGATTAATAATTTCCTAAAAACTTCCTGGGTAGAAAACAGAATTGGCATAGAGTTTTATGGTACAAAGTTTGATATTTTAAAACTTTAAGAACACGTGTTTTATATCTATTGAGTGTGTGACATGTGTGTGCACATTAGAGGCAAGGTTTGTGTTTTCTCCCACTCACAAATTTGATATTCAGTTTCCACCATTAGATTAAATTTAATCCAAGGTCTGCATGTGTTCTTAATCAATCCTAGTGCAAACCCAATGGACCAATCAGGTGTAGTGGTTCAGTAGGGCGTTAACATCCATTATATTTAAACGATCCAAATTCCTTCAATCTTAACCGTTGATTTTGAACTATTATCCAGAACCTTCTCTCAGTAATGTAAATAAGACCCATTGCCTTTACTATGAAAGATTTTTGGAAGTCATCCAAATTTACATAAAAAGAGAAAAGAGAGTGGAGAGAGAAAGAAAAGAGAAAGGAAGAGAGAAAACTAGAGAGAAGAAAAGAAACATTTGAGGGTTTTCACCTAAACCAAACACCTTCACTTTTGTAATGTAAACACATATCTGAAAACCACCATTCTGAGAGTTATAGATTCAGGTTTTCTTGAGAGTTTGGTGATTTGAAGAAACCTTTTTAGACGATATCTTTCTTAGAACACGATCTCTAGGTTTTTCTCGATTTTCATTCCAGAAATCTTGAGAAACACCATTGAGATACATTTACGTGTCAATCTTTAGGTGTTTCTATGTATTTCTTTTTTAGAAATACATTCTCTAGGAGGATCTAGGTCTTGGTTGCATTTCTTAGCATATTTAACATCTCAATTTTCACGATTTTGAAAAAGAGATTTCAAAAACCATTTTGTATTTAGATATGAAAATTTTCACTTGAAACAGAGTTTTACAGTTTGTAAAATTTGTTTTGTATATAAATAAGTTTGAGGATCAGATATGTTTTTATAAAGATCTAATTTCAAATCTAAAATCATTTTCATTCAGAAGTCTTATTTTCTTGAAACTTAAACTTTACATCTCATATAGATCTATTATAAATATATAGGACTGTTTGTATAATATAAGAGATACGTGAGATCGCATATTGCATATTAGGCACTTCATAGTCACTACACTCTCACATGAAAACATATAAGTGTGTTGTTTCTTTAAAAGATTTGGTTTGACTGAGCCACTAGAATAAGGAGCAAGAAATTAAAGCAAGGAATGTCGAGGAGGATCAAAAGCGCCAGAATTAGAATATCGTGGTGGAGTTTAAGTCTTGTAGGTATATTTTCTATGTTTTAGCTTTAGGATCTTGTGTTTTTTGTTCATGTTCTTGTAATTCTTAAAAATGTTTCTAGTGGATTTTTTATTGTGGCGTAGAAGTCACCGTGGATGTTTCCTCATATTTGATGTTGTACCATGTTATAAATAATTGTGTCAAACTTTACTGTTTTCAACTCTTAATACTTCCAAGATAAAGAATTAGATTAGGTTTTTCATTAAAAACATCGGTAATAAAGCTACTAAGTCTTCAATCTGACTTTAGTAACTTTTACACATCTTGTGTTTAGATTTCTATAAGGAGTTTCCTAAAGGTGTTTAATTCGGAGTTTACTTAATATTTAACTTTGTGTTAAAAACTTGGTGAACTATTTTCAAGGGGCATCATAGCGGATTTGTCAAAATATTTTTGATCCTGAAACTCCAGAAATTTCTTTCTGAAATCATTTTCTTAAAATGGATGAGAGATTTGAGAACCTTGGTAACCTGTCCCATCCACCCCTCTTTGATGGATGCAATTTTCCTTAATCCAAGGGACTTTGGGTGATGATGGTTGGGACTTGATTAAAAATTTCTACGTTCACCCAACTAAGCCTTTGACTGAAAATAACACCATAAGAATGAAGAAAAGTCTGAGTGAGTTTACCAAAGAACAAAAATAGTCATCAATTAGCAATAATAATGGAAATAACTGATTTTTTTATGTCCATACATGAGCATTAATTTATATGTATATCTATTTGCTCCACTCCCAAGGAAGAATGCGATACACTCGTCACTGCCCATAAAGGTGATGCGCGTGTTAAGACTGGGAAGAATCAAATGTTAGTACAACAACATAATACTCTCATTATGGATGGGAATGACTTATTCGATGATTTCAATATAAATTTAACTGATATTCTCACCAAGTTGCATGTAAATGGAATAACATATGATTGAAAGTAAATAGTACGTAAAATCTTAAGATCCTTGCATGCTAAATTTGATAATAAACGTTATACCGTAGAAGAGATGAATGATCCTAAGTTGACTCCCGAATTATCGAGTATTAAACATAGAACAATAAAGATGAAATTAGAATTTAGGAAATAATTGACCTCCCAGAACAAATGATCCTCTGGATCAAATGTGGTATTTTCATCTCAAGTGGCTGTCCCTAAAATGAACCCACTTGACTTTGACCTAGAACTTAGCGAGGATTGTGATTTAGACAGTTTGGATAACCATATTACTCTTATGAGAAAATAATTTAAGAAAATCATAAAGTTTAGAAACTCTGTTTCTTCTAAACAGGGGAAACTTGGTTATCAAAACTCTGAACCTCACAGACCTCATGATGGAAACGATGACAAACAGACCAATGATAACAACAGGCCTAAGAATGATAATCGCCACCTCAGATTTCATCTTTGTGGGAAAATGGGGGCACAATGCTTCTAGATGTATATTTAAATAGAGTAATAATAATGTCAGGGCTAATATTTGAAAAATGTGGGTTGACTCAAGTGATTCTGATGAAGATGAGTGTGAGTAATCCATTATTAATAAATCATGCATGTCCTTTTATGAAAAGATTATATATTCTGATGGTAATGCATGTTTACCTTGATAATGTTGTTGATGACTCATTATGCTCGTTGATGTTGATGTTTCTCTAGCTAGTGAAATTACTGTAAATATTATTGATGAAAATTATGAAGATAGTTATAGTTTACGGGCGAGTCAAAGTGAAAATAATGCTGATAAATTGAACGTGTGTGTGAGTTCCACTCCAGAAAATGAAATGATAAGGGACACTTCACCCACTGCACTTAGCGAGTTTGTGACGATCCACTTGATATACAAGAGTTGTACACTAAAACTCTTAAAAAGAGTGCCAAACTAGATAAAATGGTTAAGAAATTGGCTGAACGTGTTGAACAACTTAGTAAAACTATTAGGAAGAATGTATAAGATAACACTGGTCAATGTATTTGTCATGAGATAGAGACTAAAGAATTTTCCTTAAAAATAAGATACCTTTATGAAAGAAATGTTGTCCTAGAAGAAAGATACAAGGCTACTTTAATTGAATTGGAGGAATCCAAAAAAAAGGTTTCAAATGCCTTTAAAAAGTGCTTGCATTTTGAAACACAAGCTAAATCTTTTGAAGAGATTGTTACTGGTAGTAAAATGAATTCTGAAGATAAAACTGCCCTGGGTTGTGAAGAAAAAGTTAAGTGTAATAAAACGATTATTTCTCTTGAAGATGTTATTTTTATAAAACAAGACCAGACTTTTAAAAAACCTCATAAAGGAATTTTTAATGTTAATGTCTCTTATGCAAAGCAAAACGTGTGTAATCAGAAGCCAAAATCTAATGGTAAAGCTAAGTATGTCTGTCCGTATACTAGATACCTAGGACAAAATACTAAGATTCGTGCAAATTGGACAAATGTGTCAAACTTGACCAAACCCATATTCGAGGACTTAGGTGATAGAGTCAATCCTAACTCTCATCAGTACTGTTCCTATTGCGATGTCTATGGGAACACCATTATCTAGTGTTTTTGAAAAAGTTTGTACACACCTACCTATCAAAACTTTAACTATTCGAGAAAGAGAAAGAATATGAATGTTCTCCCAAATAAGACCAACCATAACTCTAACTAAAGGAAGAAAAAAGGGGGACCTGAAGCTAAGAAGAAACCATTAGAAAGACCCCTCAGACCTTTTCCAAATCAAAGGCCAAGATTTTTTTTAAAACAAGCCCGATTTGGTTTAGAAAAGATGAAACGTTAACCCAGCTCAAGTGTAATGTGGTAATAACTACTTTTATGGCCCAACGCACTTCAACTGGGTAGTACTTGGATTTCAGACATTCTAAACACATGACCGGGGTTGAGACCAAATTAACAAATAAGATAGACTTTCTTGGAAGTAGTGTCTTGTTCGGCGATGGAGTCTCATCCCGAATCATTAGTAAGGGAACACTGTGTGAAGAAGGACCTTGTGCTCTAAATGATGTCTTTCTAGTTAAAGGGTAACTTTATTCTTTTAGGAAATAGAACTGTGGATAATTGTTATGCATTGATTTCAAAGACTGAATTTTGTAAGGTTTCCAGATTAGATGATGAGTAAAAGTGTTTTTGATTTTGGTCCTTGCCAAGTGGGGAAGATGAGTAAATCTGCTCATAAGAAGATTAAAGATATTTTAACTTTGAAGCCTCTTGAACTAATACACATAGACCTTATGGGTCCTTCTAGAATCTTCAGCCTCTGTGGTAACATTTATATTCTTGTCATGGTGGTTGATTTTATGCCATTTACTTGGGTCGCTTTTATGAAAAATAAATCTGACACCTTTTGTGAGTTTTTGAAAATTCTTTAAAAATATAAAATAAGAAGGATACCCAAGTATCTCGCATAAGAAGTGACAAAGGTCGAGAGTTCAAAGACTTAGGTGTTACAGAATACTATGTACGTAATGGATATAAACATGATCATAGTGAACTTAAGACACCTCAGTAGAGTGGTAATGCTGAGCGTAAGAATAAGACCATTCAAGATATGTCTAGGGTGATGTTACATGGAAAAGTGTTACCACAATATTTTTGGGTTAAGGTAGTCCAGACGATCTGTCACATTATTAACCCTGTATACCTCCAAAAAACTACCAAAGAGACATCCTATGAACCGTGGTACAATAAAGAACCTAATATGAAGTACTCTAAAAGCTTCGGGAGTGTTTATTACATTTGTAAAGATAGAGAAATTCTTTTTAAATTTGATAACCAAGGTGATAAAGAAATTTTTTGGGTTACTCCTAATCAAATAGGGCTTATCGTGCTTATAATCAGCGTACCAAAGTCATTATGGAGTCTATTAATGAATTGTAAATGACACTAGCGAAGAGAGTTGTGACAGTCAAACAATGGTCCTGGATGAGTCTTGAATTGTTTTACCCCTTACTCTCTTGAGATAGCCTATTCACTGCCACCTAAGGGTACTAACCTAGGTTTATAAAAACCACCCCCCTCGATAAGGTTGTTGGTAACCCGTCTGAGCTAGTGCGAACAAGATCCCATCTTTAAAAATTGGCTAACTTTGCATGCTTCCTTTCTATAGTATAATAAAAAAATATAAGTGATGCCTTATGTGAATCGTTCTGGATCAATGCTATGCAAGAAGAAATTGTCCAATTTCAGATTCATGACATTTTGTATCTTGTCCAACGGCCTGAAGACAAGAAGGTTATTGGAACCCTTTGGATTTTAAAAATAAAACTGATAAGACTGGGGTTATAGTTAAAAATAAGACTAGGTTAGCGGCACAAAGATATTCTCAGATAGAGGGAATAGACTTTGATGATAATTTTTCTCCTATCATAAGACTCAAGTCTGTTCGTCTCCTCTTATCGATATCATATCATTTGTAATTCAAACGTTTTCAAATGGACATCATTTTTGCATTTTTAAATGATATTTTGTAAAAGGAAGTACACGTAGAACAACCTAAGAGTTTTGTAAATCCTTTACACCCTAACCATGTATTTAGACTTAAGAAGGCTTTGTGTGGCTTAAAATAAGCTCCTAGTTAATGAAGGGTTTGAATGTGGTGGCAACGATTACGCATTCTTCGTTAGGAAAATATAACACCATGTCTTGATTGCACAAGTATATGTAGATGATATCATATTTGGTTACAACTCCTTTAATTGAGTAAATGACTTATCTAATATGATGCACGCTGAATTTTAGATGTCCTTAATAGTGGAGTTACAATACTTTTTAGGTTTAAAAGTTAAACATGTTAGTGATAGGTTATTCATAACACAATAAAAATATGCTAGTGATCTTGTTAAAAAGTTTGGTCTTCATAATTCCAAAACAACACGTAAACCCATTATCACATCCATGAAACTATCTAAAGAGAAACATGTGAAAGATGTAGATTAAACCTTATATAAAAGCATGAGAAGGTGTTTATTATAACTCAATGCATCCAGACTAGATATTTCTTTTACTGTATGTGTCTGTGGATGATATCAATGCGCACCTAAATAATGTCATATGTTGTGTATAAACCGGATGATAAAATATGTTAAGGGAACAATAAACATTGTCATTTGTTAACAAAAGGCATTACTAGCTCTATAGTTGGCTACACTAATGCTAACTGGTCAGGATGCTCGAATGATAGTAATAGAATGTCTGGGGCCTGTTACTATATGGGAAATAATCTCGTAGGATGGAGTAGTAAAAAATAGAATTGTATATCCTTTTCAACTACTAATCCGAATATATCGTTGCGATAGTTGTTGCGCTCAACTTTTAGGGATCAAACAAATGCTTAGTGATTATGGAATTATCGAAGATAAACTAACCATGTATTTTGATAACTAGAGTGCTATTAATATCGAAAAATCTTGTACATCACTCACGAACTAAGAATATCTAGATTAAGCGTCACTTTATCCGTTAACTTGTTGAATTTAAGGAACTTGATATTATATATCTTAATAATGAAAAATAGTAGGTTGACCTGTTTACTAAACCTTTGAACAATATTATATTTTAATAACTTAGGAAAGACATAGGGATAATTGTTCTTACATAATATATTCTGGATATTTGTCATATCCTCGGTAGTTTTCATGCTTATAATTGTTTTATGAGGAATTAGGGTATAGCTGTTTCATAAATGACAAAAGATGCCTCCTTTATCTTGATAGTGTTGGAGACCTTTGATATTACCCTTCTTTATGACAAAATCTGTGTAGAATAATTCATTTTCTATCCCTGTGTATATATCTTTTTACCCCTTGTATAATTGAGAAAAATTGGGGGAGAAGGACTTGAGTAACGTCTTTGTACTTATCTTGTTATAAAAAATCTTGTTATATCCAGTAGTACGTTAATAGCCGTTAGATTTAAACGATCCAAATTCCATCAATTTCAGCCGTATTTTTTATATCCATGTCAATATTTAGGTATTTCTATGTATTTCTTTTTTAGAAATACATTTTCGAGTTGGATCTAAGTTTTTGTTGCATATATTAGTAGATTCAACATTTCTATTTTCACTATCTTGAAAAAGAGACTTCAAAACCATTTTGTATTTAGATGTGAAAATTTTCACTTGAAACAAAGTTTTACAGTTTGTAAAATTTATTTTGTATATAAATAAGCTTGAGGATCAAATATGTTTTTGTAAAGATGTAATTTCAGATTAAAAGTCATTTTCATTGAGAATCTGATTTTCTTGAAACTAAAACTCTACATATCATATAAATCTCTTGTAAATTTATAGGACTATTTGTATAATAAAAGTGAGACGTGAGACTTCACACTGCATATTAGGCACTTCACAATCACTACACTCTCACACGAACACATAGAAATGTGTTGTGCCTTTGAGAGATTTGGTTTGACTAAGACACTGGAACAAAGAGCAAGGAATTAAAGCTGGGAACGACTAAGAGGATTAAAAGCATCAGAATTAGAATACCATGGAGGAGTTTAAGCTCAATAGGTATATTTTCTATCTTTTAGCTTTATGATCTTATGTGTTTTGTCCATGTTCTTGTAATTCTTGAGATTGCCTCTAATGGATTTTGGTTGTGGCGTAAAGGTCACTTTAGATATTTCCTCAGATTTAAGGTTTTACCACGTTATAAATAATAGCGTCAAACTTTACAATTTTCAGTTCTTAATTCTTTCATGGTCTGTTTCATAACAAAGAATTAGATTAGGTTTTTCATTTAAAACCTAAAAAAAAACTACCAAGTCTTGAATCTGACTTTAATATCTGTTACACATCTTGGGTTTAGATTTCTAAACGGAGTTTCCTAAATGAGTTTAATTCGAAGTTTACTTAATCATTGACTTTGTGTTAAAAACTTATTGAACGATTTTCAACTGTATCTTAATTACTTGCAAATATTTTTCAAAGATTTTGGGCTCTGACCCATGTCAAAATTATCTTTCAAAAACTTTTAGGTGTCCAGCCATAGGGGCGCCATGGATTATCACTCCTTCCTGGATACGTAACTGCAATGGATGTTGAGGCTTGTAGAGTTCTGCGTAGCCACTTCATTCATTAATTCTTAAATTATGATTTATTTCAGTTATCTGTTGGGCGTGTTTCCCCTTTATTTCAGACTCAGTTATTTTTAGTTATTTATTTCATTCAGAAATCATGATTGGATTTTGATAGCCGATGGTTTATGCGGTACCCAGTTTTATATTATGCATTTCAACTTCCTCATGTGGTGTGCATTGTTTTTTCAGTTTTATTCTCATTGGATTATGATTGAATGGTTTTATTTTGGCATGTTAATCAAAAATTAAAATTTCACACTGCTCGTTAAACTAATAGGTGGTTAGTAATTAATTAACTTTTGACAGTAATGCTAAGAATGATCCATATGAGGCTATTGTTTTAATTTGGTAATGGGATGACCATTATTTTAATAGGCGGGGTGTCACAGATGGTATCAGAGCATTGGATTATAGTGTCTTATAAGATCTGTGCGGCTTTTTACGTTTCAGTGTAGTGTCCTTTAATATAAAACCCTAATTTTAGGACTATTGCATTCATATTTGTGCATTTATGTATTTACATTCTTCTTCTGATTGTTTTGTATTTGATCATGAGCTAATATAATTTTGTTCTTATTTCAGATGCTGCTAAGGAGTGACCTTCATAAGAGAGAGAGTGTTGGGAAGGAAGCCCCACAGGGGAAAATTACGACGGTAGAGGTGGCTGACATTGTGACACAGGAAGTTCGTGCGACGATGACTGCAATGATACAACATTTTCTATAGACTCAGCTACAACAGCTAGTGGTACTAGTCATTTCGTCCCACCCGGGGCCATTCGATTGGAAGAGAGTGAGGGATACCTTTCATAAACAACATCCATCGGAGTTTTAGGGTAGCTCAGATGTTGTCATTGCTAGTCAGTGGAAGAATAATATGCAACTCCACCTCCATATGGTTGAGTGTAGTGACACTCAAGTGTAAATTTTGGCGAGTTAATTTAATGGGTGAAGCTTTACAGTGGTGGGAGGGTACATTTCCTATTCATAGGCACATGAGTAGGGCATGTTTTATATGAGATCTTCACTTTCATTTATATCTACCAGATTTGCATACACTGTCGGTCTATTAGAGACAGTCGGTGATCCTCTTATATGTATAGTCACCTTTGGGCTTATACACACGATTTGTAGGCGTGTGGATATACATCTTGGGAGATTATGTCTAGCAGCCAACCTACTAGTCTTAGATATTGAGGGGTACGGTGTCATTTTGAGCATGGATTTATTCATCGGGTAAAGAGAAACGGTGGATTGTTATGGGAGGACCATTGTATGTTCCATTTCGGGTAAGAAATGTTCTTCATAGAGATGCCTCTTCCTGAGGAAGGGTCGACCACTCAACTTTATTATATTATATGTTGGAGGACATTCTCAGGATGTGTATACTCGACTTTGGGGAGGTTAGGAGGAGTATCTTCCATTGATGGATTTCACTTATTGTGAGAGGGTACTTTAGATTATCGATGGAGGCGTAACGCCTATTTGAGTATGGTAATGATAAGCTAATTTGGCCAAAGCTTTTCATTAATGATAGGACACACAAACACAGACCCAATGAAGATAAACACAGTTAAAACTCACAAATCTCTCGTGTATAACTCAGAAAGTAGTAATGAAACTTAGAAGTAACTTAGCTAGAGGGAGAGAGAAGTAAACACCCTAGATACACCTTGGTAGGCAGGTAGAAACACACCGAACACTCTCAAGAATCCCTATCAAATATTAAAAGCTTCGTAATAAATAACAATGGTGAGTGAGTAAACCCTATGGTTTGTAATAACTCTCTCTGAATATATATTCTCTCTAGTAATAACTTCTAAGCTTCCAAAAGATCCCTCCTCTCCTCAGAGGTGGTTGGGGTCCTTAAATAGCCCCCCGAACCATCCCCGAGGCAACTCAGTCATTAAAGACTATAAAATATTTCCCTCATACTTTGTGTCACAACATTAAATGCCTGATGCACTAGTTATCTCCACGTCAAAAACATTAAATGCCAAGACATGCCTTTTGCCTAACCACTGTGTGTCAGGGGCTGTTGTCGCAGAGGTGGCTCTCCAACTGCCTGACAGCCCCAAATACCATGGTGGTTTACTCAAGTGCATGTCTGAAATTGCTTAGCTGGCTAGTGACATCACCTATAGTAGATGTGACATTAAGTAGACGGCTGTTTGGTTCTCAACTCAGCGCCCGATGGAACTCCAAGCTACTCCACTCGGGGTTCCATGGTCAGGGCCCCTCGATGTTTTTTACCAGGTGTATCTAAGATGGTCAGGACAAGCCCCAACGGTGACTCACTTATCAATCCTCCAAACTTGGTCCCTCTAAAGTTCCCACGGTGAGGTCATTCGATAGTGCATGAAAGCTATCACAGTCCCTGCAAAGCCTGGTCTCTCGCGAGTACCATTTGACCTCACACTAAAACTCGTTATTAATCTCGTTAAAACATTATAACCGTTATATCTTACAATCAACATAAACATAAATACAATATTACTAATACAACAAGCTAAAGTATGAGTTTCCACGCCAAGCTGCCTCGCTGAGTTGCCACGCGTGAGCTGCCTCGGTTGCTTAATCTCGAACACTATTTCCAATTATGGAATTATCCATAATCTCAGGATTACCTTCAAGCCCCTTCTACATTTTCCCATTCGTGGATATTTGTTGGAAAAAGTAATGTCTACACGAAACTTCTCAACCCGACGAACCCTCTCTGCATGAAAAATTCTGGCCTCCTCTATTCGTTAGAACTGCAGCGTTATAATCTCCTAGAAAAAGTAAAATTCTCCCCGATGTACCCGAGATGAAGTTCCATGACTTATTGGGGCTTGCGCGAAGGGAAATCGCCACTTTTTCCTCATGCTGAGCCTCAACCGTTCTGGCTTTATTATTTGAAATTCTCCCGAAAGGCCTACTAACCTTCTCAAATACTCGTTTGGGCTATTGGATATGTCTGACACTATTTTGGCGCCAAAACATAAACTTGGTTAGGAAGGAAACCCCTTCTATTTCCCCGACGTCACTTCGTATTCGACGTAGCGCTGTCTTTTCCACTATCAAAAACACTTCCCGAAGTGCCACGTGTGCCTTTGAAATGATTATAGGCGGTTTGGCACGTGGGGGTGGGGGTGGGGGTGGGGGGGGGGTGGGAAACTCAAACGACAAGTAAAAGGGTTTAAAAGTTTCAAACCTCTCTCTATTTCAAACCTCTCTCTATTTCAAACCTTTATCTTCTTCTTCTTCTTCTTCTTCTTCTTCTTCTTCTTCTTCTTCTTCTTCTTCGAGCTTTCATATTTCCTGAGAGAGAGATCTTTGTGCGAGCTCTGTGCGACCTCCATTGTTACCCCCTTCTTTGCCCAGCCTCCTTCTTCTCTCATATTTTGCACCACCATCGGCGGTTGTGCATCTCCCTATTCATTTATAACTCTTCTTTTTACCAAACCTTTCCGTGCTTCTGTTACCTGCGATGGCCTCTTCAAGCAACCTTGCTACTCCTGCCACCGGTGCTTCATCCGCCACCCCCATTGTCGACGCCCCTTCTACTGCTTCTATAACTGTTGCTCGTCAAGCACAATTGCGTTTCTATCGCCGATCCCCCATTTTTTCCGAAGGTGACGACTTTGCTGGGTTTTGCAAGAGTTTCATTTTTAACGCGAAGTATGATGCCGTGACGCTTGATGATAAAGATGAGGGTTCTGACGACTGGGGCTTTCTACCCCCCGAGTGGACTCTCAGATTTCGTCTTGAACGCGGGGATTTCCCGTGGTTCAACATCGATTTTAAAAGTCCTGGGGGCTCTCCTACTCACTTTGCTACTTGGAACTCCGATATGTAGAGTTCCCACGCTGATACCCTCACTAGGATTGGGCTACATCGAGCCAAGTGGTTTGACGAGTTCACCCTCTCCAAGAATAACACTGCCCTTCCCGTTTTGGTGTCTCGCTGGAATGTTACCATCCACACGTAACGCTGGAGGACGTGTGCGAGCTCTTAGGACTTGAGGCAACAGGTCATGAGCCCTATTTCGATGAAGCCCTGGATGCGCAAGAGACTACCGACCGTTTGAAGTTGGACCATATATGCCGAAGATGCATTGCTGCCTCAAACGAAGCCACATTCACTCCATTATCAACTACTTCTTCAAAGACCCTTCAGACGGAAGTTCCTCCGAGACCTCCCCTGGACAAGGTACATCGCTAGAGCTTCCTGCCTATATCCTTGTCATTCTTTTCACTTCTTTTTAACGGGAAAACCCAATGACCAGCCTCGAAGGGATCTCATGAACCTATCTCTTCGATTGTCCCGGGGTATCAAGCTCCCTCTAACTGCAATCGCCTTAGGGTCCCTCTACACATAGCTTGATAGAGTCCTTTTTGACATGGAACGATTTATGGGTCGTTACGACCTAGCTAATTTTTCCAATTGCGTTCTCCTGACGGGTTTCCTTTATGTGCGTTTCCTGGCCGTAGCCGCCAAGACTAACCATCCTCCCTCGAGGGAAACAATCCTGCCCCCGTGCTCATTTATTTACCACAAGAGGTAGAGCCGAAAGGAGCTGACCTCCTTTATTGATGACTTTTCAAGTTTTGTAATGAGGCCATCTAGGGAGGATATTTTTCTCTATACTTGTGATTTTTTCAAGCATGGGGCAAGAGTGGTCCAACCAACCACCGTAGACCTCATTACCTAAGACCCCTCATTGGCCGTTGTGCTTTTATTTTCATCGGGATACCTTCCCTTATACACCGAGTGGGGATACACCAACGAAAATTACAATCCCAACCGATGCAGCCATCAATTTGGCTTTGATCAAGGGGATCCTCGCCCGATGTTTCAGTTATCTAACCCAAAGGTATCTTTTGGCGAGGCATGTTCCCTATTCTCCTCGACGGTCGCGTGGGGAGTGAGTTCGACATTGGCTGGGCGATTCACCATCCCCAGCATCACTAGGCAAGGGGACGTGACCCCTCTGTTTGCCACAAAGTATTGGCCAAGGCAACTGGCCCAGATTGCTAAATTCATCGAGGGAGATCTCGTGTATCCCCCAGTTCTTTCATTTTCTACCCTGGAGCTGGGCCTGAAGGGAAATTCCATTCTCGGGGTTAAGTTCCCTCTGAGTCAGACCCCCAAAGTACCTCCCACGGAACTTCCTCCATACTGCCCCATTATCCCTATTGCCACGCCCAAAGCAAAGGCCACTGCGATCCTCAAACCATCTATCCCCACGGCCGAAGCTACTACGGGAGAAGGGCCTTCTGAGCCACTTGCCAAGAAAGCCAGAAAGTCCAAGTCTAAGAATGCTAAGGCCAAAGGTAAAATGCAAAATCAATTAGAGGCATTACCAATTACATCCGTTCCCCCTCCTATGTCTCCGAAACTAGATGAAGAGCTTAGGAGGCGGGTAGAGGCCAAAGTTTCCCAAATAAATGCTGAATTCCAACGGCACGGAGTGGACGTTCCTCCTCCAGGTACATTCCCTAAAATTGTGGTTGATCCTAGTGAGCCATCAGAAAAAAGAAGAAGAAGATCGAAGTGCCTGAAAATGGTGGTGCCATGGGCTCAAGAAAGAAGACGCTGGGTACTAAGCCCCAGAAGAAATAGACATTTGAGCGACCTTCATCACCAGCTCCTTCTATCGTTGCTTCTTCGCCATCTTCACCAGTGGTTATATCCTCTCATTATCCCTCTGGATCTGAGGTATATGTGTATTCTTTATTTCTCATCATTCTTTTCATCACACATCATCTTTACTTATTGCTTGATATCTTTGGTGCAGGGAGTTAAAGAAGTGAGGGTCAGTCCTCCCAGTCCCCCCAATCCCCCAGTGAGTCGTTTCGTGGGGGGACGTTCCAGTACCCCTCCAGCCACTACCTCCCTTCCTCGTTATCCTTTAATAAGCCTCACCTATTCACGTCGTTCCTCCTCCCATCGATCCAGGGATGCCGCCACAGGGGCCGCTGAGATGTCTGGCCAGCCCGAGGCAACTGTTCCAACTTCCTCTGAGTTACCCTCGGAGCGGGAGGTCTCTCTGCCCCTGGCTATGGTTGAAGAGAGTGTCTCACAGGTAGATGTCTTTACGAGCCTTGCATTTTTATTTTTCCCATTTGTTTATGCCTCACTTGTAACATGTTGGGCTATTTTTAGTGGAAGTGGCGTCGCTAATAGCCAGCATTCTCCTTCCTCCTGTACTATCAAGACCCATTACTGTAGTTCCTCTCTTTAGTGCCATAACGGGGGTAAGCTAAGTGCATTTCTGTCTTTTATCCGTTTGCTATTACTCCTTTCATCTAACATTTGTATTTACATTTGTAGCTCTCTCCAAGTCCTTCTTCGCCTTTTGCGTTGAGTGGCCTTATCCCTTCTTCGGCCCAGCTTGGAGCAGCTGCTCCCGTTGGGACATCTCTCAAAGGGTCCAACATTTCCTTATGATGATGCACCCGTGTTGGCCATAGTACCCTATGCTGGAGAGGGGAGTGTGCCTACCTTTGAGGCTTCTGCAGTCGGAGGCTCAGTTGAAGCTGCTGAGGTAATGACCTCGCCATCCACGGTTTCTAGCGTTATGGCTCCCTCGGTGACTACCCCTCTCACTCCTGCTTCTACTGAGGAGGTACTTCTATAATTTTTCTGTATTTCTCAGCCTCTCTAAATCCACCTATATGGGTGACTTAATCAATGAAAACACTTGTTTAAGGTTATTTCATAGACTCAAACCTGTAACGGCACCTTAACAATGAAAATTTTTGTTAAGGTTTTTCACAAACTCCACCTATAACGGTGACTTAACAATGAAAACATTTGTTAAGATTTTTCCATAAACTCCACCTATAACGGTGACTTAATACGAAAACACTTGTTAAGATTTTTTTCACGAACTCCACCTATATTAGTGACTTAACAACGAAAACACTTGTTAATATTTTTCCATAAGCTCCACCTGTAACGGTGACTTAACAACCCAAACATTTTTTAAGATTTTTCCATAAACTTCAACTATAACGGTGACTTAACAACACAAGCACTTGTTAAGATTTTTCCATAAACTCCACCGATAACGGTGACTTAACAACGCAAGCACTTGTTAAGATTTTTCCGTGAACTCCACCTATAACGGTGACTTAACAACAAAAATACTTGTTAAGATTTTTTCATAAACTCATTATTTCTCCTGCATGTTCTCAGGTTACTCTAGAGGACCCTCCACTAATTCCTTCGCCCATTGCCTCACCACCTCGTGAACCTGTCTCATCCAAATAATCTAGCCATAATGATCAAGGTTCCATGACTGGTGCTGCGACGAAAAGCGAATCTGGGTGCGAGCTTCCCCCACCTGACTTGGCTCCTGACGCCTTCTGCCTGATGGTACTCCATCTTTCTCCCCAAATAACCGTTAATAATCATTTTGTCATTGAGCAACTTGTGAGTTATCATCCTGAAACCTTCACGGTGGAATGCCTTCATTCCAATATCTCAGTTATAAGCTACAGGCTCTAAGGCATGGTCACCATTATTACTGATATTGCCAACACTCCAACTGCGAACATGACCAGACCCCTCCTCAACCAGTTCTTGGGCTATTTGAGGGAGTTAGGTCGTGACGAGTTCCGTTTTGACTAGCTTATCACCCATTTGAAGAGCCAGCGGTTGGTCAGCCAGAGGGAGCTTTTACAAAAACATCGAGAGGGTCAGAGGGCCGAGGAAGCCAAGCTGGTCGAGTTAGCACCTCTCCTCGGAGCTATTGACAAGGAGGTGGAAGACCTCTAAGAAGCTCTGCATTTAGCGAAGCAAAAATGAGAAAAACTTCTTATCGAACGTACGCAAGCACAGACTAGGTTGAAAGTTTCCATTACTGCACAAAGGTCTTACTTAAGAGATTCTTCAGGCCTTCCTGGAGATTTTTTCTCCTCCACAGATTTTTGGTTCCTCTTAGGTCATTGAGTTTTTGTATATGTATTTTCCTTTCTTCTCATGTAATTCTTGGGCGACAGTTCCCAATTTTGTAATGCCCCGAAATATATGAATGAAAAGAAAAAAAGATACTTATTCCCATTCCATTTCTTTGTGTTACAGCTGTTTACATAGATTGTGAAATATGAAGTTTTGTAGTTCTTTCATCTCTACTTAAAATAAAGAGAACTTGCATAAACAAAATGAACTTGTATATTCATAACAGTTAGATACATCGGTGACCCCAAACGTAATTGTTTACACGTGATAGACCTTCAATCATTTGTTGTTAATCTTAAATGGCCTGTCTTCTTCTATCTTAGAAATTAAGCAATAACTTGAATCATGAGACTCCTTTACGATGAAAGGTCCCTCCCAATCCCCTGCAAACTTAGGTAGAGGAAGCCCCCTAATATGTTTAACTGCTTCCTTTAATACGAGATCTCCCTCCATGAATTTCCCTAGTCTTACCAAGTTATCATATGCCCTGGAGAGCTGCTTCGTATATATTTGAAAGTGTTTCATCGCATTATCCCTGTGTTCATCCAACGCTTCCAACTGTACATGTCTATTCTGAGGGAGCATGCTGCATCACAGAGCATATTGAGCCGAGGGAACTTCTAACTCTACCAGGAGAATTGCCTCAGCCCCATAAATGAGAGAGAATGGTGTATACCCTGTAGGCTTCCTCTTAGTCATCCGATAGGCCCATAAAATGGATAGTATCTTATTATTCCACGATCTTGGGAAATCCTCCATCGTTTTAGCCAAGATATTGACCAAAGTCTTGTTAGTCGCTTTGGCTTGATCATTCCCCTTTGGGTAATGCCACCGTCGAAGTGTGGTGAACAATGGAGTATTTATCTGTGAGCATCGCTACCTACGAATTGATGAAAGGGGTTCTGCTATATGAAAGGATGACCTTTGGGATCCCAAAACGGCAAATGATGTATTCTCTGATGAAGTTTCTCACTACTCCTACTGTTTCCCTTCTCAGTGGTATCTCTTCGGCCCACTTTGTGAAATACTCCGTTGCTACCAAGATCCATATCTTCCCCCTCGAAGAAGGGTATATTGCCCCTACCAGGTCGAATGCCCAAGTGTGAAAAGGATAAGGCGTTGCTAGGGAGTGTAGGTCCACTGATGGGGCATGGATCATATTTCCATGAAGCTAGCAAGCCTTGCACCTTCGAATGAACTCAGCAGAATCTTTCTCCATCGTTGGCCAATAGTACCCCAAAGTCATCAACTGGTCATATAACTTGGCCCCTCCTATATGACCTGGATCGTGCGCCTATTTTAGAACCTCGGTAGCTTCTTCCTTCATGATGCAACACAATGGCCTGTTGAAGTACCCCCTTCGATAAAGCTGCCCCTCTTGGATGTAAAATCTCGGGGCCCTTCGCCGGAGTCCCATCGCATTAATTTTCTCTATTGGGATAACTCCATCTTTAATGAAGCCAATATAGGGTTATCTCCAGTCAGGCCGAGTCTCTACGACATGACATTCTGCTGCCTCAAAGAACAAATGGAATTTATCATATTTTTGTTGTAACTCTGCTGCATCCTGCTTCATGCTAGGCCAAAAATACCCTCCCCTTTGAATTCTTTTATAGATGGGGATCTCAGTCGTTTCGCACTGTTCTTCGTACATTTTCTTCAATCTCTGCCCTACTTCCTCTGGGCCGATGCACCTTAATCGCCATCCTCCTGCGTTTATGAAGTAAAGGTTTCCCTGGTTTATAAAGTACTGGGCCAATTCTCTAAGCCCCATCGTTCCTTCACCAGACTCCAGTTGCCTCTTAATCTCTCCCCTTCAGTTTGTGTCCTCTTCCATCGTTAAATTGATTGTACAATTGAAGGAGCTATTCTTTGCTAAATCACGATAGTAGTTATATCTCTCCTCATGATCATTTTTTGGGTAATGGTAGCATAGGCGTCTGGATGACGATTCATCATTCTGGGCTGCCTCTTGATCTCGATCTGATGGAACTGGCCAAGGATCCTTTGAATGATCGTTATGTATGGTGCCAAACTCATGTGTTTTAACGTGTATTCTCCATTCACTTGCTAAACCACCAAGTTTGAATCCCCTTTGATGCAAAGTGAACGGATCCCTCTTCGAAGGGCCTCTAGTAGTCCCAACACCAATGCTTCATATTCTGCCTCGTTATTAGAGAAAGGGAAATCTAACTTGTAGAAAAGCCAAATCTCCTCCATTCCTTTCGAAAGAATGACCCCTGCTCCTCCTTTCTTTTCTACCGATAACCCATCAAACTGCATTGTCCATTCTTCATCCATTGTGTTTAGATGGTTGGCCTAAAAATCGTCTCCTGGAATATCTTCTTTGGGTGGCTCGAAGGTTCTCGAAGGGAAAATGGCCAACAGATCAGCGTACGCCTGGCTTTTGATTGTGCGAGGAACCACGTACTTCAAGTTATATTCAGAGAGGATAAGGATCCATCAGCTGCCCTGCCAATCAATATAGTTCTTGCAAGCAAATACTTAATGGGGTCACACCTAGTTACAATATGAATTGTAAAAGACAACATATAATGTCTAAGTTTTTGCGCTACAAATACTAAGGCTAAATAATGCCTTTCTAAGTTACTATATCTGACCTCTGGCCCATGGATGATCCCGCTGAGGTAGTATACTGGTCGTTCTTACCCATCGATCTCTTGTTCCAGCAAAGCTCCTATAGACCTTGTGGTGGACGTGAGGTATAGCTGCAATAATATTCCTGCCCTTAGTGGAACCATGGTCTGTGGTAAGATGAGAAGCTTCTTCAGTCCGTCAAGAGACTCCTGGTGAGTTACCTCCCATTTAAACTTCGTGTTCTTCCGCAGTAGCTGCATTAGTGGGTGTGTTATCTATGCTAACCCAGGCATGAATTTACTAAGGTAGGAGACTTTACCGAGAAAGATCTTGAGCTCCTTTGCCGTTCTTGGACATGGCATTTCTAAGATCGCCCGCTGCTTATCCTAATCCATCTGCACCCCTTGTCGGTCAACCATGAAGCCTAGGAACTTCCCACTTATTACTTAAAAAATGCACTTCAGTGGATTCATCTTTAGTTTAAACTTCCTGCAACGGGAAAACACCTTCCTCAAATCGCTCAGATGGGAATCCTCCTTCCTCGACTTGATGACCAAATCATCCACATAGAATTCCACAAATTTGTGAAATAAGTCACGGAAAATGGCCATCATTGTTCTTTGGTAAGTCGCCCCAGCGTTCTTGAGTCCAAACGGCATCACCCTGTACATGAAGTTGCCCAATGGGGTTCTGAACACTATTTTTTTCTGCATCCACGAGGTCCATCTTAATCTGGTTGTACCCTACATACCCATCCATGAAGCGATACATCTCATGACCCGTCATTGCATCTATCAGACTATCGATGGAGGGTAGAGGGAACTCGTCCTTGAGCCAGGCTCTATTCAAATCTCTAAAGTCCACACAAATCCTTATCTAGTTTTTGTCTTTCTTTCCCAGTGGGACAATACTGGATAACCAAAGTGGGTATTATATTGGTGTAATGAACCCTACCATTAGTAAGCATTAAATTTCTTCTTTAATCTTTAAATCCAGCTCAGGCTTGTATGTTCTCGTTGATTATTTTATTGGAATGGCTGAAGGCATTACGTTCAACTTGTGACAGCTTACTTCCTCATCTAGCCCCTCCATCTCCGTGTATTTCCATGCAAAAACATCTATAAATTCCTGAATCAACTCGATAAAGGCCTCTCATCTCTGCTTACTGAGATCCTTCGAGATGAATATGGGCCTTGGGTCTTCTCCTTCTATCTACAGGTTCAACTTCTCCAACTCTTGTGCCTGGGGCTTAGGTAGATCTTCCATGTAATCTAGTTCTTCGGCGACTTCCTCCATAAATTCCTGTATACTGGAATTGTCTATCACCATGCATTTTCCCCGTCGATTCACCAGAAAGCATTCATATATCAGGTCAACCTCATTATTATCTTCCTCGGCCACCCGCTCATACTGTTACAATCGATAAACCACCTTTCCTTCTTCGGTAATGACTTTCTTGCATTGTCTACTTGGTAGCGGCGATTGCCTTCCTCTTCTTCTCTATAGAAGCCTCGGCCACCCTTTTTCCTGAGAATCAGCTCAGCACACTTTGTCGTTGTACCTCGTGTTACATCGGATCCACTTTGGGCCTCATCCTGTCTTTGAGATGCTTTGAGATGCCTTGGGTCCGAGGTACCGCCGGGTGATTTTCTTCGGTCATTACTCTTGCGCTGCTCGCAACCTCTTTACTCTGCTCGTTCAAAGGCCCCATCCGTTCTCTGATCGAGGGAACTCATGCTCCCTCTATCCTCCTTGTTAGGACCCTAACATCTCCTTCCAACTCAGTATAAATTGCTTCATCCACCAAGTGAGCTTCCTCGATAGCTAAGGGCCTCTTTGTAGCCCTAATGGTTACCTCCGTCCCCTTGATATTCTCCTTAGCGAATTGGTGGTACGTAGAAGGAACTAACCCTTGGTTGTGCATTCACACCCTTTCTATGAGCATATGATAGGAAGTTGCACTCTCTATCATATGGAAATTTATATGGGAACTCAAATTTCCCATCATAATCCCTACATTACCATACCCAATGGATTTAGAAGATTGGTTATCATACCTCGAAATTACTAAAGGCATGAGGACTAACCTTTCTTCCGGAATATTGGCTGCATGAAAGGAGTCAATTGGCATGATATTGATGGAAACTCCCCCATCCATGAGAGTCCTCGTAAAACTAACCCCGTTGACACTAGTAGTCACGTATAATGGCCTATTATGAGGGAATCTCATCGCCCTATCGGCATCGCTGAAAGTCACCTCTGGCAGGAACCTCCTTACTAGCCTGGCCATGGGTCCCTTCCATTTCAGCGAAGGGGCTGCATCTTTCCTCGTAATATCCAGTATCGCCCGAGTTATTTCCAACCTGCTTTCTTTTGGAATCCCCACTTGGTCGAAGAACCAGGTGAGCTTTGGGGACTTTGAAACTGCACAGCACTCTAGGCCCGAATCCTCTTCCTTACCTTCAACGCTGTAGACTTCCTCCACGTCTTTGACGCTTGCTTCATCGTAGGCCAAAACTACGTTTTCCATTCCCTTGGTATAGGTCTCCAAAGCTGCTTCATACTCCTCTCCTTCTCCTCTCTCTACCTCTTCATCGTAGGCCACCACGAGATTGGCCCCATGTGCCGGTAATGGGTTGTTATTGACATTCTGAGGGGAGATTTGCAAAGTCCTTGCCTTCACATACTTGTTAATAATTCTTCTCAGTGTGAAGAAACTTTTCGATGGACCTGGCAATACTTTGGATCCGCCTTCGTTGCCGCATCGGGCTCCCCAACGGGAACATCCTTTGGCTTATACCGTTACCCTTTGGACCATCGCTTTGTAATCGTTGACAACTTCTTCTACTATACAAGGCAATGGTGGTGGGTCTTCCATTTCTCTTTCGAACTTCCTCTTATTGTCATTGTTTGGTGCTTTGACCCTATCTCCCCCCTCAGTGTACCCTACTTGTAGGGGCTGAGACCTCCCCCCGCGGGTTGCATCGGCTGCTTAAACATCATGGGCACCGCCATCGAATTGGGTTGCACCACCAAAGATATATTTCTTGCTTCTTTTAAGAATGCCGCAAAAGTCCCCTCGCGCGTCTCATTAATAAGATAGCCGATGTACTCAGGAAGCATCCCCTCAGCATAGATCTGCAGCAACTTGGATTCTTTGGCCTCCTCCTTCAAGTCGAGGGATCTTTCTCTGAACCTTCGAACATAGGACACCACTTCTTCCCCAGGTCGTTGCTTCTCCCTACCCAGTTGGGTCAAAGTAAACTCATTTTTTGCCAGAAAGAACTTCTGAACAAACAACACGTGCATCTCTTGCCATTTAGAAACACTGTTGAGAGCCAAATGGGAATACCAAGTATATGCTTTATCGGTCAAGGATTTAGAAAACTCCCTCAACCTAAGCCTTTTATTGTTACAATGCACCCCCAAATATTCAATAAAGCTCTTAATATGCTCCTTCGGGTTCCCACCCTTTCCCGTGTATTTTTCAAAAATAGGAGCAATATAGTCCTTTTTATAGGGATCTTCCTTGTATTCCTGGGGATACGGTGTTCGATAGTCGTCAAAAATTGAAGATACCTTGCCAATAGATTGCGAGGAAGCCTGCATGAACTTCAGCATCTCATTTCTCATTTCCTCCATGGGTGATGCTACTGGGGCGACAGCCAATGGTACCACGGGCTGAGCGACCATTGCAGCTGGAGCAGGCGCCACAGTTGGGGCCGTCGATGCTCCTGATATTCCCCATGATGGATTCATAATATAGGGTACGCTCGCTGGGACTGTTCCTGTTACGCCTGGACCTGGCACCGTTGGAGCTACCCCTGGTGTTACGAAAGCATTGGCCTCCAATCCTCCTTGGATGGTTGAAGCTACCGGAGTTTGCAAAAACTCATAAAATTTGCTTATGAGGAGCGCGACCTGAGTGGGCCCTAACCCCGCACTCGTGAAAGCTTGTGTCACCCCCGAAATGCCTGACGTCGCTGGAATGAGAGGTACCTCTACTCGTGGAGCCCCATTTCTTAGGGCCTCCAGTTCTCTTACAGCCTGTTCTTCATTATGCTGGATGTCATCAAAGTTGAGCCATCGATTAACATTATCTTGTGTCATATTCCTTATTTAGAAGAATTCCTCCCCAGTAGAGTCGCTAAATGTAAGAGGGTACTTTAGATTATCGATGGAGGCGTAACCCCTATTTGAGTATGGTAATGATAAGTTAATTTGGCCAAAGCTTTGGATTAAAGATAGGACACACAAACACAGACCCAATGAAGATAAACTCTTTTAAAACTCACAAATCTCTCGTGTATAACTCAGAAAGTAGTAATGAAACTTAGAAGTAACTTAGCTAGAGGGAGAGAGAAGTAAGCACCCTAGATACACCTTGGTAGGCAGGCAGAAACACACCAAACACTCTCAAGCATCCCTGTCAAATATTAAAAGCTTCGTAATAAATAACAATGGTGAGTGAGTAAACCCTCTGGTTTGCAATACTCTCTTTGAATGTATATTCTCTCTAGTAATAACTTCTAAACTTCCAAAAGATCCCTCCTCTCCTTAGAGGTGGTTGGGGTCCTTAAATATCCCCCTGCACCATCCCCGAGGCAACTCAGTCATTAAATACTATGAAATACGTCCCTCATACTTTGTGTCACAACATTAAATGCCTGATGCACTTGTTGTCTACACGTAATAAACATTAAATGCCAAGACATTCCTTTTGCCTAACCACCGTGTGTCAGGGGCTGTTATCGTAGAGGTGGCTCACCAACTGCCTGACAGCCCCAAATACCACGGTGGTTTACTCAAGTGCATGTCTGACATTGTTTAGCTGACTAGTGACATCACCTACAATAGATGTGACATTAGGTAGATGGCTGTTTGGTTCTCAACTCTGCGCCCGATGGAACTCTAAGCTACTTCGCCCGGGGTTCCACGGTCAGAGTCCCTCGGTGTTTTTTACCAGGTGTATTTAAGATGTTCAGGACAAGCCCCAAGAGTGCCTCACTTGTCAATCCTCCAAACTAGGTCCCTCTAAAGTTCCCTTGATGAGGTCATTCGATAGAGGATGAACGCTCTCCCAGGCCCTGCCAAGCCTGGTCTCTCGAGAGTACCGTTTGACCTCACACTAAAACTCGTTACTAATCTCGTTACAACATTATAACCTTTATAGCTTAGAATCAACATAAACAGAAATACAATATGACTAATACAATAAGCTAAAGTATGAGTTGCCACGCCAAGCTGCCTCGCTGAGTTGCCACGCTTGAGCTGCCTCGGTTGCTTAATCTCGAACACTATTTCTAATTAGGGAATTATACCTAATCTCAGGATTACCTTCAAGCCCCTTCTACACTTATAATAACTCCTACTAGTTTCTCATTGGCATGGCACCGTTTGAGGTGCTTTATGGATGACCATGTTTTTTTCCCACTTATTGGTTAGAGGTGGCGAACAACAAGCTGTTGAGACCGGAGATGATTCATGATACTATTTACAAGATTGAGCTCATTCGAGGTCGCATACAAATAACTTAAGACATGTATAAGAGTTATACAGATCCAGATATGAGGCACATAGAGTTGGATATAGGGGATCAAGTCTTAGTGCGGGTGTCTCCTATGAAAGGAGTCATGAGATTCGGGAAGAAGGGGAAGCTAAAGTCGAGGTATGTTGGACCCTTCCCCATCATTGAGAAAGTACGATAAGTCATTATTGGGGCATCCACAAAGGATCCACAATGTGTTTCACATGTCGCTGCTGAAGAGATATCAGAGGAGTGATAGGGCATATTGGCACATTCCATTGGAGGAATAAGATTTGCAGCCATATATATCATACGAGGAGAGACTAGTTGCTATTCTTGATTGTAGTGAGCGTAACCTACGGTCTAAGGTGGTGTCCTTGGTTCGAGTATAGTGGGGACACCATAATGCAGACGAGTAGACGACGGAGTGGGAGGATGATATGCGAGAGTAGAATCCCGAGCATTTCAGTGCAGGTATGTCTGAATTTCAAGGAGAATATGTAACACCACGTATCTTTATAATTTGGAATTTAATTATTTCTAGCTTCTTTAAATTACACGTGTGCAGTAATTTAATTAAAATGGAATATTGCATAGTTGTTAGATATCAATTGGGCGAGATTAAGATTAATATTTTTGTGTTATATTTACTAAGTGTGTATGGTAAATAAAATAAGATGAATTATTAGTACGTCGTAGTGAGTGTGAAAACAGATTTTACAGATTTAACATCCATTTGGGTTGTTCTACTTAGGTCTCTTCAGTCAAGATGCCATTGAGGAAAATAGATTTAACATCCATTTGATAAAGTGTGAAATAAAAATAACAAGCTATTGTAAAAAGTAAGCGAACTGACTTAAGGCGAGTGACATGTGCAAATGTTTCCTCGAAATCTATTCCTTCAATCTAAGAGTATCCCTGGGCAAATAATCTAGCTTTATCCCAAATAATCATCCCATATTCATCTATTTTATTTTTAAAAATCCAACGTGTGCCGATAACCCTTTTATTTTTAGGCCGAGGTACAAGATACCATACATCACGAATGACAAATTGAAGAAGTTCCTCTTGCATAACACTTATCCACAATGGGTCATTAAGTTATTCATTAACATTCTTTGGTTCTATAAGAGAAACAAATCATGCATAATGATAAAGAGTAGGTAGTTGGGATCTTGTACAAACTGGCTCAGTAGGATTACAAACTAAACTATCTATTTGGATGAACTTTAGAAACCCAGTTAGGCACTTCAAGGAGTCTCAGTTGGTAAGGACTCATCTATATCTAGAGAATCATAGGTTAAAATGTTTTCGGATTCATCCACTATAGTTGGTCCTTTGATCTTACTGTTTACATTAGTGTCACTTACAACCACATTAATGGATTCCATTAAGGCTTTGGTATGAAGATTATAGACACGGTAGGCTCTACTATTTGGACAATATCCTAAGAAAATAGCTTTATCTCCTCTAGTTTCAAATTTCAACAGATGTTCTCTATCCTTGCAGACATAACAAATGCTATTTATTTGGTATTTTTCCTTAGGTAAACTCGATTGATTATGTGATAAGATGTACGAATGGATTCTACCCAGAAATATTTAGGTAGGTTCTTCGCATGAATCATCACATGGGCCATTTCTTGAAGAGTGAAACTTTTATGCTCAACAATTCTATTTTGTGGAGGTGTCTTAGGGGCACTAATATTCATGTTTGTAACCATTATAGACACAGTATTCGATGATACATGAATCTATAAATTCACCTCCTCTATCACTACGAATTTGATCTACTTGGGAATCCTTTTCATTTTCTATACGAACTAAGATTTTCAAAAACTTACCAAAAGTTTATGATTTGTGTTCTAAAAATGCAACCCAGGTAAATCGAGTGAAGTCGTCAACCATAACTAAGATATAACTATTTCCATAAAGACTAATAGTATGAGAAGGACCCATTAGGTCCATATGGATGAGTTCTAGAGGTTTAGTGGATACAAGTTCTTTAAATTTCTTGTAGGGAGCCTTAACAGTTTTTCCTTCTTGATAGGGACAACGTATGATGTTTGAAATTGGTTTGATCTTAGGAATACCTCTAACTATCTCTTGGGAGCACAATTTACTAAGACTGTCATAATTAATGTGACCCAATTTTTCTTCTCTCAGAGATGAATTGATCTAAAGACTGTAAACTTTGCACAAATGACTTCTATTTATACTAGAGCATGGAAGGCTCTAGAACACCGAACCAAATCAATGATCAAGATAGAATGTAAAAGATCGAAGTAAATCTAACGGCTGTCTATGCACCAATTTTAAAAACACTATGATTGGTTCAATTAGTTAACACTTGGATCGAGTTAAAAGATATGCAGACCATTGATAATATTGATCCAATGGTTTAAATAAGGTATCAGTTATGCGAGGAAGAGAAAACACAAATCCAACCGATATAAGACCAAGACGTGTAAGGCTACGATGGACAAAAAAATGCGTGTTTTCGAAGTTTGAAAAATTCAATTTTCCCCCACAATATTATCTAGAACTTTTGGATTTTACCCAAGAAAAGTTTTAGGAACTTAGGGAAATTATAAAAACAACCCAAAACATTATAAAATCCAATTTTAAATTTCTAAAAATTATTTTAGAAATTCATAAAAATTATTTAAAATATCCCAAAAGTTATAGAAAATCATTTTGAGGGATTTAACTCACACACACCCATATTATGAAGCATGCAACATATAAATTGAATCCTAGTTGAGGTGTTAGAGTTATACCTTTAGGGACTTTTTGAGGAAATCATATATAGAGTCTGTGGGATTTTTGGTAGACTAGGATATGACTCCATTTCATCACTATTTCCAAACTAGATGAGCACCTATATAGTATAGACTCAATTGAGCGAAGATATAGGGTGATTCATCAACACCTTAATCCGGTCTGGAAGAAGAAATTGTTTGAGTTAGAGGAAAATCTCCAATGGAGTAACAACATTATTTCTGGACTATAGCGTGATGTGAATAAGCTCCGGTACTTGTTAAAAATGGGTCCTTGAGCTTCCTGGTCGATAGGCTATGATGATGGGTGGCAGGATGCCCTAGTTCAATTACAACAATCCCATGATATGACATATAAGCAAAGGTGGTTGAACTCCCTCAAGGTTATCAAAGAACGGAAGGAGTCCTAGTTGTGTGGTATATGTACTAAATGAATTGTCCAGCATACCGCGGCCTCACTTAGCAAAAGATGAGGAGTGGGTTCCCTTGAATGCCATTCTCTATCAACTAATCAATGAATACCTGGAGGATCATCATAGTGACGATGAATATGCCCCCAACTGCGATGATAGGTGAAGGAGGACAATAGAATAATTTCTGTTATGTCAACTATAAGTTGTTGCGTATTTCTTATAATTTTTTGCAATTCTTCCATATAATTGATACTTTTAGTATTTTGGGTTTTCACCAAGTAAATAAAATTAATATCACTTGATGTTTCATTTTTCTAGTCCAATATACCTTTGCATATGTCATTCCATCCTCCTTACCTTTTAGGTTATGTCATCACACTCATTTAGGCATGTGAAAGATGATAGCAAAAATGCACCTGGTTTGTGGGCAATCTACCTATTCAGGATTTTGGTCGACAAAGAAAAGTTGGATGATTACCTAGGGATCCACAGTAAGGCTCCTATCTTGCCTGAGAAAGTCGTGAGGTCACTTGTGTTGGTTATAAAGGGGACCTGTGGACTTTAAGTTTTAATTAAAATAAGCAATACTTTCATTCTAATGAAATTAAAGTCTGATCATATGATCGTATGGTCGGCGACTTTCCATAATTAAAAACAAATTATGAGCCAATTACTTAGGAAAAAATGTTGATTAACCTAATTATATTGAGAAATTTGAGCATAATGACAAAGAAATGGCCTTCCTTTATTCATAATGTAAAATAAAAACTACAAGCAACATACGTTTGAAATGAAAATTTCCCTAAACTAGATGTGCTGAAATATAAGAAGTCCAAAAGTAAAACTTCTTGAGGTTGTCTGCATTCCATGACCTTGGTATCTTTCTTCCCTCCATTGTTTCCAAGTTACATGTTTCTTGAAGGTCATACCTAAACACCTTGAAAGGTCCCTCCCATCTAGGCCCCAGTTTTGTCGTTAGATAGCCTTACGGTTCTGTCGAGAACTTTCCTTAGAATGTAATCTCCTACCTGAAAATTCCTTAGATTGACCCGTATATTGTACTACCTTACCAATTGTTATTTTTATGAGGCCAGCTTAATCATATCTTGCTCTTGTCATCCATCTGTTAGGTCAAGTTCAACACATAGGGCATCATCGTTCAATCCTTGATCAGCCACTCTGATTCTCATGGATATGAGACCAACTTTAAGTGTTTTGATAGCTTTAATTCCATAAGTTAGTGCAAAGGGTGTTTCCTCAGTTAGTCTTTTGGTCATGGTATGATATGCTTAGAGAACATGATGAAGCTTATCCACCCAAGCACATTTCTCTCTTTCTAGCCTCTTCTTAAGGCTATTGATCATTATTTTGTTAGAAGCTTATTCTTGACAATTGATTTGAGGGTATGATACTAAGATGAAGTGGTTCTTAATTCCATGGCTATCACAGAATTATGGAAATGACCACTCCCAAACCGCATGCCATTATCAATAATGATGGCTCTTGGTACCCCAAAGTGTGTTATGATGTTGCTCCAGATGAACCTTATCATGTTAGCGTCTCTGTTATTGGCGAGTGTTTCTGCCTCTACCCACTTGGTGAAGTAGTTTGTGCCAACCAACAAATACTTATAATTCCTAGGTGTAGTAGATATTATCCCCATAATATCTAATCCCCATTGCACAAATGGCTATGGGCTAGTTAAGGGCCTCAAATCATTATTCAGTTAATGAACTATAAGTGAGAAGTTCTAGCACTTCTTGCACTTCCGAACATAAATACTTACATATTTCTATATATATGTCCACTGATATCCCTCTTAGATTGCTTAGAATGGCAGAGATCCTCCTCCTTCATGACTCTGACAAATCCTATTATGAATTTCATAAAGTACATGCTCGACGTCTTTTGGGTGAAAGAATTGGAGGTAAGGACATGTGAAACATATTTTATAGAGTTTTTCTTCAGGATCATGCTTGTAGCGAGCAACCTTCACTCTTATATTGTGAGATAATTTCTTATCATCCGAAAGTGTCTCATTCTTCAAGTATGCAACGATTAGATCCATCCAGTGGGGACCCTTTACAATGGTGAGAATTTTCTCAGCGACAATCATATTGTCAATACTAAGCTTAGTGTGGAATTCTACCTCGATTGTTCATTTGAGGTCAGAGTCTACTTATAAGGCTGCTAAGGCGTCATCATGACTATTTTACCTCGAGTGAACTGTTGAATGTGGACTTCTTCGAACTCTGCTATGAGCTTATGAACCATAGGGAGGCAGTCTTCCATCCTATCATCTTTTACATTGAAATTGCCCCTAACCTAATTGAACACTAGTTTAGAATCACCGAACATGTTGAGCTACTTTGACCCTAACAGTAGTGCCTTGCATAGGCTAGCTATCAGTGCTTCGTACTCAACTTCATTGTTGGAGGGTTTAAAGCCTAACCTGATTCCTTTCTCAATAATGGTGTCTTCCGAGGTTATCAAAAAAGTTCTCAGCCCTTCCCCTTTCGAATTGGAGGCTCCATTGACGTAAAGGGTCTAATCCTCTAACCGTTCTTCCTTGTTCATTAATTTCTCTACCAATAATTTTTCGATCGAACCGTCTCCAATGAATTTGGCGATGAAATCGACTAACATCTGCCCCTTAATAGCTGTCCTTGGCTAAAAGTGAATGTCAAACGTTCCAAGCTCCACTAACCATTTTTATAATCATCCAGGAAAGTTAGCTTCCTAAATGACAACTTTAACATGAAATAATGTGATCATGTGATCAGCTTCCTTGATGGCCATTTTTGTCATAGGGAGTTTTTCGATAACCCCCTTTCTTTTATATATCCCTACTGACTGAGGATTAGGACTCTAGTAGTTCCTCCCAGATCTTATAATATGGTTCACGAAGGAGGGGAAGAACAAAAACCCCATCTCTTCATCTATATCTAGTTGTTCGACTATTTTGTTGATTTTGTCCCGAAGATCTTCAAAACATATCATCCCACATGCACTGATTACTAAATTAACATTTTCTTAGCTTGGGTCTTCGTTTGAGCTATCAAATTTGTCCCCCATTTGTTGGTATCGATGTCATCTTTCCATGAGACGTTAATTCATTCCACAACCTCAATGGATTTATCATATAGATCCTCCCACTTAACGGGGAGGTGCTGAAGTGAAGGGACCAACCGCCCTTGTAGTTTTAAGACATCAAGTAACTTAGATATACTACAAATCTCATTGGTCTGTCGGAAAAAGTCTTCCATAATCTATACTGTATTGTCCAAACTGACTTCATCAATGTGTACCACCCAATTATCTGACTCGCGATCCCACATTGGCCTTCCATGAACAAGATGCTAAACTTTTGACAGTTAATGGCCATTTCAGAGGGCAATTTCAGTCCAAAATTTAGAAGCTGGTTCAATACTACTGGTAATTCCATTTGTTTCCCCCTGGACCGGTTACAAACAAGAATACATGCTCTTATGATAAGCGACAGAGCTTGGTCGGCAAACAATGTAGGGTTTAGGACAAAATATGGGCAGACTTTAAGGGGTTTGGGTGAAAATATGGGTTTGATGGGTGCTTTTCTGGGTACAATCTGGGTAGATGGATAAAATTTTGGGTCATTCTCTACGAAAATGGCATTTGTTTGTTTTGGAAGTGGATTGTGTGACACCCCGCCTAATTAAATACAGGGTGATCAAACCTTAATTAATTAATTTCAGAATATCAAGTTGGTTCAGCTAATGCATCACGGTCGAAAGACTCAAATTTTAATTTAATAAAAAAAATTAACCATATAATATTTAAAAAGGTTGGTGTCCAAATTTTATCTTGTTATTAACAATCATTATTAAAGGTAAATATTTAATCATCACCATACATCACAATAGCATTAAGAAAGGAACTAACTGAATTTAAATAGAGAACCAGAGTAAACACATCAAGTCAAAATCCCATACAATAATCCAATAACATAAAATCAAAGTCTAATGATAGAATAAAACAACTTTAAATATCTGAATGTAAAAATAGGATGGAAGACATGTCCGACCGAAGTAAATAACTGATAGATGAGGAGAAATAGACTCAGAAGCGTGTACTAGCAACATCCTGTAGCTTTCACAACAACTACAGCTCGACAAATGAATGGAATCTCCTCAGCCTGGTGTCCCTGTGGCTGAGCAGCGAAAATAATATAATAAGAAAAGAGATTTGCAGAAAAACAGGTCAGATGCCGAGTAGAAAACAATTTAAATATAGCAAGTGCGTAAATTGGTTAATTAGCACAAATATTATTCATGTTAACTCAGCGTACTCACTTGTTATGCTCACCTCTCATCTAATGTGCAAACCTAACGAGCCTAACTACCCATACTAGTCTTAATACTCTGCCTGACTATATGTAGTATAACCACTATGCCGGATAATCTATCTAAATTACACGAAGACAATATAAGTCTATTATTTAGTAAGGGTTTTAAAGATGTTTTAACTCATTCTCATAGCATTCTTAATTCTCAACTGGTGACCCAATAAGTATATACTTTAATTGAGTAGCAAACATGCAACACCGAATAGGTACTCAATATACATATATAAAATCTCACTATGTACACATACAAATATATATATTAATACTGCACCCATGGTTAAGAAACCACTCGTGCTAGGCATACTCGACTATCTAGTCCCATTGCAATGCTCACACATAAAGGACAACAAGTTCAATCTCTCAAGAACCAATAAAATATGTACACATATTGGAGGCGAACATAGTTCCAAGACGATGGACTATGCACATACCTATGCACCCATACGACCGTCATCACTATTGTTCTCACAGATAGCTCGTACCTAGGTTCCATGCTCTAGTGATACGACTCAAAATCCCTCGAAGGCACACAAGATATGGTCGTCCACGACGTGCTAACCTCCATTCGATAGTTAGTAGCTAGGCATGTCATACACATAATATTCCAAGTAATAAGCATGCACACAACTTATATAACTTAATAAATGTTCATGGAACCTAATTCCCATAGTACGTAGGTAATATTATCGTTTCTACTCTCAACGATATCTATTTATATAAAACCTCTCTAGGACTCACATTCTCTCATAGGTTTCCATACAAGTTCAATACCTCGAGTATAATTACACCCTTAATTCCCTAAAACTTTGGATATTAAGTCACCCATTACTCAAGTAGGTTAATACACTCACTTGGATAAATCTAGGATGATTTTTAACTCGATCGGACCCTAAAAACCCATTCGGGAATCTCGTTAGAAGTCAAGGGATTCTCGTTCGAATAAGGTCATTCGAACGAGTTCGTTCAAATGATGTTTCCACTTAGAATGAACTTCATCAACTCGTTAGAAGGGTCGGTGGATTTTTTGTTAGAAGGATCGTTCGAACAAGGTCATTCGAACGAGTTGGGCAGGTCTTCGAACGAAAAATCCGAAGAGGCCTAGTTCTTCTTAAATTCGATTTTTTTACAACTTTTGATCTTCAATACCAATCAAAAACTCATCCCAACTCTAATTTAATGTTTCTAAGCTATTTATAATCACCATAGGACCTCATTAATGCTACTTAAATCACAAATCTATAAATATATTCAAAGGGAATTCATCAATTTCTTAAAACTCTATAATTCTCATAAAAAGAACCTAGCAGATTTTTATTATTCTAAATCCTTAACTTAACTCATTTTTGAACGTAAAACCATCAAATATATCAAAATATAAAAGGTAAATTCCTCTACATGAATAACCATCTCCAATTTCTAAGATTCTCCACAAATTAGTCTAATTAAACCTAGTTTTCTTTGCAACAAGTTTATATGATCTAATCTAAATCAACAGGAACAATATAATGCTAAAAGAGGAGCGAGATAAACACTTGCCTTGGAATGGACTTCTGATTCTTGGGTTGAATTTGGCATGTGGTTGATCCTCTCATCGCCATATACACCTTGGTGTAATTCTTGGTGGGAAATCTTGTGTTCTTGGCTTAGTTCTCATATGAGATCTTCTTCCTCCTTAGTTCTCTCTCTCTCTCTCTCTCTCTCTCTCTCTCTCACGTAGGTTGGAACTGACAGTAACCTCTAACCCACCTAGCTATTATTTTAATCCTAATTTTCGTACACTTAATTCCCCAAAAATCCCAAAAGACGAAAATACCCCTCCCGGGTGTCATTTTGGGCTAAAATGCCCCAGACTCCAAATAAAACACCCGAGTAGTGTTTTCAATCTATTTCGACCCTTAAAAACACACTGGCACCCTCCAAATTGCCATCCGAGTTATATAAAAATAATTTACCTTTTTAACCCCCAAATAGATAATAGTGACGCGTCTCAAATTATAAAATAAATTTTCTCTCTTAAATTAATAAATCCCAATTTCCATAATTTCATAATAAAATAAATATGCGTAAAAATATGGGGTATTACAAATTGTGAGTGGCGTTTGTTATGGGATTGATCGGTGGGGCGATGACACCCCATTGAATTAAACCTTGGATTACATTCAGGAGATGGAAGCACTGATCAGTGGTATGGTTACCAGTTTGGTGAAAATCACAATGGGCGTCGAGTTTGAAATTTTTAGGAAGTAGGGTTTGGTAGTGGATGAGGGTCCAAAGGCTTGATAAGATTTTGGCCCAACAAGGCTTGGTAGACTTTAGATAGGTGAGCATGGAGCTCGGTGTATTCCATTCTAACTGGATTAGCAAGGCTTTCTGGCTCCCAAGAGGTAGCGGGCTGTGAGACGTTGATGGTCGAGATTGTAGTATGCTTCTTATATTTTCTTGGAGTGAATTGTCCGAATACTTTCTTTAGTGTAGCTTCTATCTTGGCAATACTTTCTTTAATATCCACTCCTGCATCCCACAGGGCTCGAAAATGTGGGTAATACTATCCTCCCATCGTCGCTCGAACATAGGGTAAGAAGTTTTTCTTCATAATACTAACTCGATCCTCTTCGAAAGGCCGATTGGTCATAGTGGCCGCTTTCTCCCTCCACCTTGCTATGAAATTGGTGACAAATTCTCCAAGATTATGATTGAGAAGTTATAAATCACGACGTGTAACCTCTAACTCCTTATTATATTTATACGGCGACATGAATTCACGAGCAACATCCTCCTAATTATGAATTCGAGATTCCTCGAGGGATAGAAACCAATGAAGAGCATTGTCCTTCAAAGTCTGTTGGAACATTTGGGCCATTATATCCTCAGAGGCACCTAGGAGAGTCATGTCTCGATGGTTGCTTTGGAAATGAACAATTGAGGGCCCGATACCCATGAACTTCTTATTTTTAGGAATCTTGAATTTTTTAGCAACCTTGTTTTAGGGTAGGGAGACGTATGTGTGTAATCCTTGTTGTTCTAGAATATTCAGAGCTAGTTAAACTTCTTAGTTTACAACTTAAGGTCCTCCTTGACCTTATTTAACTCCTCTTCTTACGAATCGACATGTACGAGTAGGTTATCCCCTGACTGGTCAAGATTCGACATAGGGAGCTAAGATGGTGGTGGTCCATTAACATGAGGTGCACGTGGGACATACTGATATTCGTTCGATACCTAAATAGGCTTAGGTGTGGGTGGACCCATAGCGTGAGGGAAGAGGATATCGGGCTCCTCGGGAACTGGGATTAAATTTTACTAAATCTCATGGACTTCGATTTGAAGGTCAATCTTGGCAGTAAGTTGGACTAGGAGTGTTATTAAATCAGGATGCACATTTGGTACTTGGTCTGCATTTTCCAAGGAGGGCTGGTGATGATAGATTCCAGAATCGGAGGAAGTAGTGGGAGAACTGATGGAACTTCGGGGAGGTTTGACGAAAGATCAAAGCTAATAGGGAGCTAAACCAAGGGTCGGGTATGTGATTGACTTGAGAAAAAAAATGATTCGAATTTATTTTTAAAATAGAAAAGGAAGAATTATTTCTATTGGAAAAGAGGAAAAAGGTGTTTTGACATTTTTTGGAAAGGGGAGGACATTTTTGGTATTTTTGATACAAGAGAGGAAAAATATTTTTGACAATTATGATAAAAAGGAAGAATAATGTTTTTCATATTTTGATAAGAGGAGCGAGGGAAAATGATTTTGACACTTTTAGTAAATAAGGCAAGAAAAATGTGAGAAGAGTCGCATCATGATTGATATTATTATTACTTTGTTCTCACTTGTATTAGGTTTACCTAAATGCAAAAAGAAATGTCGGATGGGACTCGAGCCTGGGAAATATTGTGTTTGAAAAATACATAAAACACGGGTTGACTTGTTGCTAGGCTCATGGACAGGGTCTATTTTAAAAAAAGATAAAATCACACAAAAATTTGAGCGACATACCGACTCGGCATTTTCGCAGAGTTTCGTGTAGTAATCGGCAAACTAAGTATGAATACCCTAGGCTTGACACCTATATTAGGGTATGCAGTTGTTGAATTAGTGGAAAGGTTCCCCCTTTGGCATTACTACCACGATATACATCTTTCTTTTGAGGGTAATTGGTACCTGTGGACAAGATATTTGATATACCTGAGTGTACATGAATTGACTCACTATATACCTCGTGGGGACAGTAAACGTGGGGGCAATAAATATACCTACCTAAATAGTAGGACACATGGCGAGCACACTAGTCAAGATGGTGACCGACATAGGCTCCCATACGATAAGGACGACCAAGAGTCCTTGATAAAGTAGAAGACTAAGTAATAGTATTGGATTGTAACTTAAACTCTACGAAGAGGGGACTCATCCAAATGTAACCCTAATGTAACCCCTAACTCTATATAAAGGGGACACCCCCATTATGAAAGGGGGATCAGAAGCTATAGAAACACATTCATGTAAACTCTCTCATTATTATAATGGAACACAGTAGAAGCCCCGTGAACGTAGGCCATTTATGGTCGAACCACGTAAATCTTTGTCTCTCTCATATTTATTTTTATACATGCATCATGGTGAATGGGCACCCCTCAACGGGAATATTTTTTGACACCAAAATTGGCACCGTCTGTGAGAAATGACATAAAAAGTCTTTCCTTCTTGTTGACATGACAAAGATTTACGTTGCGATGCAATGGCTTACACGCACGAAACCCCATCAAGAGCTAAGTTTTTCTTCCACTCCATACAAATAAATTATATGTTCTGCACGCATCTTTTTGTTCAACCCTGATTCTCGTATGTTTATATTCATAAACCTTGTGTTGAATTTTCATTTATTAATATGCATAACATTGAGTTTCATATCCTAGAAGTTTTGTATGAATCCTTAAACATATGGATTGTTTTGATGTTTTTCTGGGTATACACGTTATTTTCTGGGTTACATCATATATTACGATTCCTATATCCCATATTTTTTGGCAGGAGATAAACATTTAGAAGGGTTCTCTATCATCATCAAGAATATGGATCGTATCCTCACATACACATCCGATCAGTTTCTTTTAATAGGAAATGTTTTCCAAAAAATAATGTAAAGATTTCAACCTCCATTGGTGATGAACAAACCAAAAATCTTATGGTCATCTATGACAACCGACCTGTGGGCTATTTTCAGACCAGAACCAACAGAATTTCTCCTGTCTTGCCGACAAGATTACGCTCCTCTCCGGCCTGGGTATAAAGGTGACCAATCTGAGTCGAATTCAAGAACGTCTTCCACAGGTTTCCTCGGAAAATTCGCCCTTGTTGGTCGACTCATGCCATGCAAAGATGAGGACCTCAACTATGATTACTGGGGAACCCTAGGTGGTCGGCAACCAGTTTGCGACCACTATCATCATACATCTGACCAAGCATGTATTTCAGAAGTGAAACTCGTGAACATGGCCGAACAACATCTGATTACCCTCTTTTATTTTTGTGAAAAATAAATTTGAATATTGTCCCTTATTACCAACCCACAGAGGTAGAATTCAATTTGATTACAGAATTCAAACCACCCAATGTCAGGTCCTTGTTAGAATACCTCCGAAAATTCATATAACACCAATCGAGCATCAACAAGCTCCTTAGTCTCCATTCCGATTACTCTCAAACTTGCCTCCCTCCTCATCGATCAACTTCGATATGCTCCACCCCTGCTAGACGGCGTTTTTATGCGAAGAACAGGAACATAACCAGACAACTCATTGTGATCGATGACCATTACGTCACTGGATCACCCCTGGTGGTCAGTAACTACTGCACGGCGATTAAGAGGTCGGAGGGAAGATATTAGGACACTCCGATCTGCAACCCGGGGGGATTATTCTCCAACCAAGAAACAATGAGATCTTTAGTCTATGGCTTTATAATTTTTTGAACCGCGTCCTCTTTTTTTTTGATCGGTCACTAGTCGGCGGAAGGGATGAGGACAGCATCAATTCAGCACGCTTCATATGTTTCAAATAGGGATCAAACCTCCCCATGCTTTCATACTCAACAACTTTCTATAAAGATGAATTTTTTCTTTGGGTATTTTCTTAGAGTTCAAAGAATTTTGTAAAAGTAGATAATTCGAGATATTTGACAAATTTTGCACCAATCGGTTCTCTCGAACTTATACCGCGATCTTTATTTAATGCACCTTGCTCGTGATTTTTATTATCACATATTAGATCCAACAATGATTTTAAATGGCAATTTTTATGCAACTCTATTACAATTATTTCGTTCGCATAAATAGCGAGGCACACTTTTATAGCACTCATGTCATTTATTTGATCATTTAATTTTCAATATTTTCGTCTAAGCTACTGCAATTCAGTCTCGATGGAAGAAGATTATTGGTTATACCGATGGATGGACGGTGTAATATTTTGACTAGTACTTAGCGTAGCCCCGACAGATGCTCGGGCATGGCCACCCCTGTGATATATTATCATAAAAATCATTGGATCATTCATTATATTCATACACTACTATGAATTTTTTCCTCCACACATGATCGAGCGGATACATATCATATATTCTTTTCTGAACAAATCATTCTCATAATAACTTCTATTTGATGTATCCTCAACAGATGGTCGGAGAATTTATTAACTTCCACAGGAACAAGATTCAGTCCCGACGGATGCTCGACCACAATCTTAAGCTCTTGGAAATCTTATCAATGCTCCTGCAGGCGCTCGAGCACGCGTATATCGCTATATCTACTCATTACTATACATATTTTCCTCGACGGACTAGCCAAACACCACTTATTTTGTTCATACTCCAACGAATAGTTAAGCATGCTATAACACTTTAGTAACAAAAAATTCCCGGTCAAAATTATTATTACTCCGACTGATGCTCGGGTTTTATAATTCTTAACCCGTAGGACAGTCAGATACATTCAAAATTTATATCGGCAGATGATCGTCAAAATATTTTAATGTATTTAGCCCCGAAGATATCTACCACATAAGTCGTATTTTATCCCCAATGGATGTTTAGTCTGGATAATTCTTATATTTCGCTCAACCCCAATTGATGGATATGCACATTTTTGTTCGTTTCTCTCTCATAATATTTTATTTGCTCAAAAATTATGCTCATGATTTTTATCCTCATAAATTTGTTAGCAGGGGGCTATCTATACTTTATACTTCACAATTGCAACTGTCACTACACAATTTTCTGTGAAAATAATTTTTTGAAACGAACTTACAATTGAGTATTTGCTTAGAGCTATTTGCATAAATTCCAAATTAACTCCTATGTCGTACATCTGGATATATTTGACCAATTTTGCATCTTTTATTCGACTTTATTACAAATATTTTGTTCACATAAATAGTGGGGCACACTTATAGAGCACCCATGTAATTTATTCGATCATTTAATTTTCAATATTGTTGTCTAGCTATTATTTGTTATATCAATGGATGGTCGGTGTAATATTATTACTAATACTTAGCGTAGCCGTGACAGATGCTCGGGCACGACCATCCTCGTGAGATTTTTATCATAAAAATTATGGAATCATTCATTTCATTCATTCAATACTATGAATCTTTTCCTCGACACATGGTCGAGCTGATACACATCATATATTCCTTGACTGAATAAGCGTCGTATGGTAATTTCTATTTGATTTAGCCTCGACAGATGTTCGATCAATTTATTAACTTCCAAAGGTGCAAGATTCGATCCCGACGAGTGCTAGACCACAATCTTAAGCTCTTGGAAATCTTATTAAGGCTGCAACAGATACTCAAGTACAAATCATTTGCTGTATTTACTCGATACTGCGTAGCTTATCTCCGACATACTAGCCGTTATTGATCATCTGGATCTACGATTCTTAACCTGAAGGACTATTAGACATATTCAAGAATCGTTCGTAATATCTTCTTGGTCCTTTTTGCCTCGACGGATGCTCGAGCATGGATCACTCGCAATATCTACTAGATCCTCTACAATTTTCTCCTAGACATACATTCAGGCATCATTTATCTTATCAATTCTTCGACATATGATCGAGCATGGATCATTCGCAACATTACTAGATCTTTTGCAATTTTGCCTCAACACACCCTTAGCTTTGATGGATAGTCGACATTATGTGATCATGTCTCAAGCTCCAATGGATAGTTGGGCAATGTAATTCTTATTCAATTCAACCTCGGCGATTGGGAAGTTGGGAAAACTGTATAACAAAGGTCCAATAAACACATAAAGTAGTATAGAGTGCAACGATCAACTATTTTTATCAACAAGAACGAATCCAGTATGTAGGAAGTTACATATCCAGCAAGGTCACAATCAGCCGTGGATCCTAAGGATTGAAGTCGAGCATCACTGGACTTCTCTTTATCCACTCCAACTAACGATCTCATGATTTATGGATGACTCACATCTCATCTCCACCAACCCTCTTCATCGTCTGCTGACTTACGAAATTTTGGCCCACCGACCTGCGAACCGGGGCTCTCATAACCAAGCACTCAAACATTCTTTCTAATCTTATGTCCAATCATCATTGACCTATGTTTGGGTCTACCCCTACTGGTCGACGTTCTTTCACGTGAGATGAACAAAATGTGTTGGAAGAAACACTAGACCACCCTGAATGTATGAACAACATCGTCGTACAACCCATGGTGATCGGCAATCATTGGACAACGAAATTTCTCTTATCCACATCGAAATGGCTTCATCAGCACCAAGATATCCACTCTAGAGCAACAACATTTCTTGAACACCATATCAAATTACCGAATTTTTGCACGAAGATGCTTTGAAATCATATCAATTTCTTCATGTGCACGAGTTATATGAAGTTTTCCATAGTATCCATGACCACCATGCATGGTCGGTGAATAAGTGCGCCCCAAGGAACGATGCATTACATGGAGATATATGGGCAAGATAATCCTTGATTTTATCCAGCTCGATGAGTGATCGATGCGATATTATTACACATAACAAAGCCCCGAGGAATGGTCGGTCACACTTATCATCTCGGTTATTCTGATAAAATACTCGATGGATGGTTGGGCATTATATTTAGTCAGTCTCCTCTTCACAGCTCGATTAGGGGATCCATGGCAACAATGACACTAAATAGATTCACAGAAACATTTAAAGCAAAATAGAAGAGGCCAACTTAGGATGGATGCCAACATGGATAACACTGACATTTGTCTTTCAAATGACGATTAAGACTATGCTTGATTTAATTACAATAACTATCTTACTTATTTTAATTAAATTAAGGAATTCCTCGGGTCTTTGTCATATCCAAACACAAATGGCGTCACGAGTTGCCCCGATAATGACAAAAGCCCTACGAGGTTCCTAGGAAAAAATCCAACTCAGGTTGGTCGCCAACTATGTTAGTTGGTTAAAATCCTAAACAGGTGGATGGCACTTAAACCAGGTGCATTTTTGCCATCGTCTTTTAGGCCTAAAGAAGTGTGATGACACAACCTAAAAGGTAAAATAAATGGATATTTACATGCGAGGCATTATGAAATTGAAAAATGCGAACAAAATTGGTATTACATTGCGAGAAAGGCCTAAGTACAACAAGTGTACGGATTATACATCAAATATTAAAGACATAATATAGGGTCTTGCCCCGACTAGGTGTATGCTCGAGCAAGGCTCGTCACATTGGCCGGTGGTCTTCCTCTCCAATTGAACCATATGAAAACCTAATGAAGGGTCCTAACCCGAGTAGGTATATGCTTGAGCAAGGATCGGAACATAGGCCTGTGGTCTGCCTCTCTAAATGGACCATATGAAAAACCTAATGTAGGGTCTTTCCCAGACTCGGTATATGCTCGAGCAAGGCTCGACACATAGGCCTCTGGTTAGCCCCTCCAATTGGACCATATGAAAAACCTAATGCAGGGTCTTACCCTGACTAGGTATATGCTCGAGCAAGGCTCGACACATAGGCCTCTGGTTAGCCTCTCCAATTGGACCATATGAAAAACCTAATGCAGGTCCTTGCCCCGACTAGGTATATGCTCGATCAAGGCTTGCACATAGGCCTATGGTTGGCCTCTCCAATTGGAACATATGAAAAATGAAATGCACGGTCTTGCCCCAACTAGGTATATGCTTGAGTAAGGCTCGACACATAGGCCTGTGGTTGGCCTCTGCAATTGGACCATATGAAAAACCTAATGCAGGGTTTTGCCCCGACTACTTATATGCTCGAGCAAGGCTCGGCACATAGTCTTATGGTCAGCCTCTCCAATTGGACCATATGAAAAACCTAATGCAGAGTCATGCCCCAACTAGGTATATGCTCGAGCAAGGCTCAACACATAGGCCTGTGGTCGGCCTCTCCAATTGGACCATATGAAAAACCTAATGCAGGGTCTTGCTTCGACTAGGTATATGCTCAAACAAGGTTCAGAACATAGGCATGTGGTCGGCCTCTCCAATTGGACCATATGAAAAACCTAATGCATGGTCTTACCCCGACTAGGTATATGCTCGATCAAGTCTTGGCACATAGGCCTGTAGTCGGCCTCTCTAATTGGACCATATGAAAAACCTAATGCAGGGTCTTACCCCGACTAAGTACATGCTCGAGCAAGTCTTGACACATAGGCCTGTGGCCAGCCTCTCTAATTGGACCATATGATAAACCTAATGCAGGGTCTTACCCCGACTAAGTACATGCTCGAGCAAGGCTCGACAAATAGGCATATGGTCGGTCTCACCAATTGGACTATATAAGATCAAAATACAGGGAGATGCCCTAAACTTGATGCATGCTCGAGAAAGTCTCAGCAAATGAATTCTTAAAAGGCTTATGGTCGGCCTCATGAATTGGTCCATGCAATAAAACAGAATAATGAACTACGTTCGACTTGATCCCATAAGGGTACGTAGGCAGCTCAACATTCTCGAGTCCGGTTCCCATATCGATTGAACGTCTCTCAACTCAATGCACTCATCTAAAACCTTACAAAGTTAAGCAGATGAACCAAACAAGGCTTAAAAGTTGAACGACAACATAAAGAACGACAATCCAGTTGACATCAGCAACTACACAGGTTTGAAGAGAATACATACTATCTCCCAGCTCATCTCAAAATCAACTCAGCTGAACTGCGACCTGTGGGGCTATTGTGGGTGCAATAAATATACCTACCTAAATAACAGGATATGTGGCGAGCACACCAGTCAAGATGGCGACCAGCATGGGCTCCCACATGATAAGGATGACCAAGAGTCATTGATAAAGTAGAAGACTAAGGAACAGTATTGGATTGTAAGTTAAACTCTACGAAGAAGGTACTCATCCAAATGTAACCCTAATGTAACCCCTAACTCAATATAAAGGAGACACCCCCATTATGAAAGGGGGATCAGAAGCTATAGACACACATTCATGTAAAATATCTCATTATTCTAATGGAACACAGTAGTAGCCCCGTGGACGTTGGCCATTCATGGTTGAATCACGTAAATCTTTGTCTCTCTCATATTTATTTTATACATGCATCGTGATGAATGGGCACCCCCGTATGGGTAAATTTTTTGACACCACAGTACATGTGAGAGAAAATTTGATATACTTGAAATACGTGAACGAGTTCCTTGCTATATACCTATCATTGTGAGTTTGCTATATACCTATCATTGTGAGTTTGATCAAGCGGTACAATGTGGAGGAAACCATTCGATATATGTCAAAGGTACTTGGCCAATGGAAGGTGATAATCACATTGCTTAGGCTAACTGTCGAACCAGCACCCATCACAAAGTGATCCCTTGTACGAGACAAAATTTTGGTCAATATCCATGCTCTTAGTGTTGTAGTGTTTAAAATGCAAGATTCTTGATTAGTATATTATGGAGAGAGTATTTTATTTATCATGACGAGCACTATTCTAATAAGGAAGAATGTACGAGTAAAAAGTAAATCTAGCATGGAGCATGAAGATTACACTTAGCATGGATACATGTGAATGGGTGGTGTGTGAATATCTATAAATGAGTGTGTGATAGTGAATCTAAGAATGGATTAACTACGATTGGTGTGTGATAAATACAAGTGAGCGTGTATAAGGGGAGGTGTGTTCCTGTGACACCTAAGCATAGATATTCTAAGTGGTGTGTGCAACATGTGGATATAAGTGAATTTATATACAAGTGTAGGTGGTGTAAGGTGTACATGGATAGTATTTACAAGTGTGTGAAGTGAAAAGTGAGTGAGAGGTGATATAAACATGAGGTATACAAGAAGTAATAGAGGAGAAAATGCAACATACAGGTAGTTGCATACGAACACAAGCATAAAATGATAACACCCATGCAAATAGAGTCTAGCCCTCTTAAGTAAAATACCCAACAGACTCGCCACTGTGTCCATCCCTCCCCCGGGCGCTTTCAGGGATTACTTTTTTATCTTCTTCTCCATCTCGCGGATTGGATATCGCGGGCATGGTGGAGAGAGAGAGATGTATCGCGCCCTTCCTAGGAATGCTTCAGCCCTCGTTGGTGTGGGGTGATGTAAAGAGATAGAGTCGCCAGCCTATTTTGCATAAAATAGGCAAAAGAACATGTTTTTGCCTCAAAATAACGACATCAAAGACAAACTGATGCTTGAGAAACCAATAAGATGAGAGGTTCGGGGGCTAAGTTACGGAATGGTAAGGTGTTAAGCACCATTCCTTCCCTTTCAGTCTCTTATGGGCTTATGTTACTATTTTCCTTGATTTCACTGTGATGTGTGTGTACGTGTATATATAAGTGGAGATCGAAGTCTCTCGACTCGTATCATGGAAAAGATGGAGTGAGGTCATCCATAGGAATGTTCCTCATATAATAATTAAAAATATGGTATGTTCGCTTATCGAGATATTGATCGTTATGATGAAACGATAATATGTGTTAGATAAGATGCAAATATGAATAAGAAGTATGATATATGAATAATGTAATAGGAAAAAGATGAAAATATGAAAATAGGACTCGAGTCTTAGGTTTTAGCATGAGATGCCTACGTAGCCTATAAAGGGATCAAAGTCCATGTAGTTCACATGCGGTATGAGGGTGGGGTTTATCCCATAAAATTCAAATGGGGATTTTATTTAAGTGTCTAAGAAAAAGATGTTTTTAGTGAATTGGGGAGGTGCTGGGGACCTAAGGGAAGACCTAGGGTTCCTGCAATGTGGTGTCTACAGTAGGGGATTTTGATTATAGGCGTAACTTGAAATTCCGTTGGTGGATGAACAGGGAGAAAGTTTAGACTAGAGATTCCGTTGGGGAACATGGAATGTATTATCTTCTAATTCCATAGGGGACGAATTTTATTTGAGGTTGAAATTCTTCTAAGGAAGACTCGAGATATGAGATTCCGCTAGGGAATTGTAATAGACTTGGATCCGGGCGCATTGTTGGTTTTGTTTATGAAATATATTGAGGTTAGGTATGGATAGGGTTTAGGCTCGGGATAAAAGTGTAATATTAATCCTGATTGGGATTTCGAGAGTTTGTAAGGGGTTTACTGTTCCAAAAATGGTTTTCTTGATGAAGAGATGTTCTACTAATTGTTTGGTATTTTTAGGATTTTTTTGGGGAATGTTTGGATTTTTCTAGAATTTTGTAGAATTTTTTGTACATATATTGTAGGGGTTTGCCGATTGGTATGCTTTAGGGGTTTCCATTTGGCAATGGCATAGCATCTCAAGCTTTCTTGGGAAGAGTAACAAGCAGGTGCCGATTGGTATGCACAGGAGTATGTCGATCGGCATGTCGTTTAGTCTCCTATAGAAAGGGGGATATCCATCCTCATGTTTCACATCTTTAAGTTCTTGTACCTTCTCCATTCTCTCTTTAAAAACCATCCCTAAGTCCTTTTCCTTTCAAGACTTTAAATGGAGGGTTCTTTTAGTGACGAATATAATTTGGATTCGCTAAACATTGACGACTGGGCTAGCCTAGAGTGGCAGTCTAGAGTGCCCCTTTCCCTGGGTAATGAGAATGGTTTTGATATCTTTGACTCGATATCTGAAGGGCACTTCCTTTTTTCACAAGACTTCACACCACCATTCGTCTAGGGTGAGGAACCCTAGTGGCTACATAAGTATGGAGAATTTTGGTATTAATTTTCCATTTTTCTTTATTTTCTTGTGCTGATGAAAGGTTTTTCCTTTTTTTGTTTAGGAAGACTGGTATAGATCCTTCGAGCATGCATTCTTGGGGGACGAGTGTGTTGAAGGATGTTTGGAACCATCTCCAAGAAGTGGTGCACTGGATTGTTACCTCTACTGGTTTTGGCCGTCTGGTGCAGGCCTCGGATGAGATGCCATGTTCTAATGAGATATTATGCTCTTTGGGAGAGAGGTGATAGGACACTACCCAAACCTTCCATTTGGGCTTTAGGGAGATAACTATTACTCCCATAGATGTTCAACAGCTGATGGGGATAGACTGTGAGGGAGCGCAAATAGAGGTGGATCGCACAGTGAGGGTGACACCAGTGGGGATTTAGGCGGCATTGGGGGATGTGGGTAGGATCATTTCAGGGGATTCTATATGCATCTCTTCTCTTCAGTAAGTTCATTTGAGTAGGAGGGTCGATGAGACTGACGGGATACAAGTGAGACAGATGGCTTGATTGTTCATTCTACTTTTTCTTACAGGATTTCTGGTGGCGACGAGTGAAGACGTCGTTCATCTCTGGTTTTTGCAATTTCTGAGGACGTTTTCTGACGTCCAATTTTATGATTGGGGGATCCTGATTTTGGTGACTCTTTATTCTTCTTTGAATTCACTCAGCCCATGCTGCTAATAGACTTTTATAGGGGCCACGTACTTTTGGAGGTAACCTTAATATTTATGTTTCTTTTCATGTATTCCCCTCCATCCTTTTTAGCTTCTTCTTTAATGATTCCTATCTTTTTACTGACATGGTTTTATGAAGTGATTTAGCTCAATGTTAGGTTGATATCCCTGAAGGATGAGGATTTGGGGGACTTCTGCTGGATGTTCCTGTGGAGAAAGTCTAACTAGCGATCAAACCAGTCTTTGTCCTTGGCAGCAATACAAAAGGCATTGAACACATTGACGAGTGAATAATTTGTTTTTATTATGAATCCTTTCTTTTCATTTTCTTTCTTGCAATAATATTTATTAATTATCGTGGATTGCTTGCGATCGTTTACCCTTGGGGGATGGCTTCTCAGCATAAGGGGGTAACGGGTATGCATGTTCAGATGGGACGATTGATGACACACGAGTTTGGGTACATATGGTACTTAGTGCATAAGATATTGGAGCATTAGGTGGTGGTTCTACCATTGGTCCCCCAATGTATATTATGCGAGTGAAGGAGATGACTTTTGAGGCTCGGGCAACAGTGTTGGTCGGCGTGACCTACACGCTCTATACGAACATGGTCGCAAGTTATGACTACCAAGATTTCGTGATGAGATAGTTGATTCCCTCTTCCACCTCCTACGACTTTAGGTAGGGGTACCAGTGGGACGGTGGGATCTACCCATAATACGGGTGGTGGTACATCATCTGTGATGGCAGTGGTAGAGGAGGCTCCATTTAATTAGGCCACTCCCCTCTTATAATTTTTGTCTGACTAGCAGGGGTCATTGAGCATGACACACCGTCCTAATGCATCAGTGTCGGGGTTAATGAGGCTTATGGATGATGTCCTTTCGCCTGAGTCATATTCCTATTTTCTTATCTCTTCTTGTCTATTTTGATTCTTTCTTTTCTTTTTACTGACTAATTGGTCTTTTTCTTTTGTACCATACCTTGCAGTATGTTCAGGTGCCAACCACCTGGCTGAAGGATATTAAGCACTGGGTGGCCTCCGCTACATCAAGGATTCCATTCCTTCCTTCTTGGTTCCGTTTTCCACCTCGGATGAGGGATTGGGTTCTGGGGGTGGAGCTTCTACCGCTCATCACTGGGGAAAGCGTATTCGTCGCAGAGGGTGAGGGTTTGGGAGAGAAATATAGTTGGTTCGGGCTAAGGCCCATTTTTTTTATTGTTCTTCTTTTTTTTTTCTTGCAAAGATTTAATCAGGCAATGCCACTATGTCTATATATATATATATGTATATATATAAATACTTCTTTCCGGTTGAGGACGAATCCCAGTGCATGAGGCTAGGTTCTTTGTGGGAGAGTCGTCGACTGTCTACCCGTCCATCTCAATCTATTGGATGGGTTTGGCATATTTTAAAGGACTATTTGAAGTGGTTGTGGAAATGAGTAGTAGCAAAGATCCTGGCAGAAGAGAGCAGCCAGAGGTGGTCTATTCTTTTTAACACCATCGAAGATGGGGTAGTAGTTTATTCCTGACTGGTGAGGGCTACTACTCCATGGAGCACATTCAGAATATTAACCAGGCAGTGGAAATTTGGGGACCTATGGGGGCTGATCATGATGAGGATAGGTCTTCTGGAAGACATGGATAGGATTTTATGAAGCTCGGGAAAATTTATGTGAATTTTTTTTTTTAAAGTATATTTGGTGTAGCTTGATAGGTTTGTTCTTTTAGGATTGGTTTGGTGTTAGTGAAAGGAACTGGTTTGTTTTAACTCCCTTTTCTAAGACTTCATGTAATGGTGCCGCTTTTCCTTGTTTGAAATGAAAAGGATTTGGATCACATTCTTGTACCTCTTGAATAAGTTTTGCATTTGAGTTATATATACCAATATCTAAGGCATATATAATCGTTTTATTCATGTAAATAATAAAATGAACTGTCATTCTCGGAGGTTAGAAAAGAATAACATTTTATGAGAAAGAAGGGTACCATGCCCATATAGGGTGTATGATCTACCTACGTACATCTGTGGATTTTGAAAAATTTCTTGTGAGTTCTATTTTGTAAGCAAAAGGGTTTTTGAGAGGATCAGGCTCCACATAAGTCTGGGTATAAAGAAATGATGAGATTTTTTTTAGAATAGAAGCGAGTTGAGAAGGGAAGTAGTGTGCCAAGATTTCAGATTAAGGGTATAACTTTTTGAGATTTTCCAAGTTGACTAGACGTGCCATCTCTTATCCATCGAGGTCATTGAGCATAACGACATATCCTAAGAGAATATTTTGCACTATGTAGGGGCCAATCCAAATCAGTTTGAATTTCCCACCGTAGTGGTAAACCCCGTGTCCATAGTCCCAGGACAACACACCCACCCAAGTCCACTATTATCAATTACAGTTTACGGATTACAGTCCTCTAAGTTTACCGCGAATTAAACTAAGAAAATACACACCCTTATTAACCAGCTTAGTCTAAAACAACCCAACTTGACTGAAAGTCAGTCAGCTCAATAATTCCCAAGTAATAGTGACTACAACACACGCACAACAACACACTCTAACCCGAGATCCCGTGAAATAGTGCAACACACATTTCATTTATAATTTTTTTTAATCACAACATAAAAAAATTGTTTGTTTATAAAATAAGACCAAACACACAAGAGTTTAAGTCTACTCTTATTAACAATAAAAAGTTACCAATCATTGTCTAAGTGATGGGTAAGGTTCAGATTCAAATATCAAAATGGTTTTTGCACAAGCCAAACCAAACATCAAAATTAATTCTGATTTTAAAAATGTTTTAATCAGTTTATACAAAGTCAAGTTACCCACATGTGATCTACACACACTGAGATACACAAACTAGTAAGGTAAATAAGTGAGACTAAACTAAGTAAAAACAACAAGATTAAAAAGAGTTTAAGTTGAGTTAAACACAAGTTTATTCTGAGTTAAACTAGTTTAAATTGGGGTAAGTTAAGTCCAAAAATAAAACAAATAAAGACACTCAGTTTTTGGTCCGAGTTAAAACAATGAGTCAGGTCCGAGTTAAAGTCTGATTTACAGTCCGATATGAGGCAACCAAGCGTCTCAAACACGATAAATTAGGTCTCTAAAAGACCATCTAGCCAAACCACCAACAAAAACCATTGGCTCTAAAACCACTAAAGAAATCTCAGCCTTTTAATATAGGAGTATAAGGATTTGAATTAAAACAAATGTTTAATTCAAATAAATTATATATTCCATAAAAACGAAAATAACTAAATAAAATAAATTAATAAAAGGGTAAATCATATTTTACTAAGAGAGGATACTAAACATATTTAAAAAAATTATTTAACTAGAAAATATAAAAAAAATTTAATTCAAAATGTTGGAAAACAAACCCACACTCAAAATTGCGACAAATACACTACGGGCAATTTCAGACTTTACTACTCAAATTTCTCAGCGGCATAAAAAACTCCTAAGAGTTCACATAAAGTGTCTTTCTTAGACAATATTGATGAGTTCTTCTCCCGTCCTTTATCAAGGAAGTATATTTACTGAGAATTTCTTTCTTCTTATCTCTCAATTTTTTAATCTCCCTTTAAATGTTGAGTCTATGAAGGATTACCCTTATGTGGCTGCTATAGCCTTTATTTTTCCTTGAATTCTTCCATCCTTAAGTGAGTTGGGACGAGGGGTGGAGTTTTATCACTCTAAGTGAGTAAAGAGGCAATATGGGTATGATCAAGGCATTTTCCCCCTAACTTCACAACTAACCATTATCCTGAGCATTTGTATTTGTAATCGTATTCAAACTTCACTCGCGAGGGTATTATCTATAGAACTTCCAGATTTGAGAACTTACCCATATTTGACCGCAACTATTTGTCATCCATCAGACGCTCATGGTTATACAATGGAAATGTCAGACTCAACTCCTCAAGTCTTGCTTTCAAGATGTTTCACACGAGTCATTCATCGAGAAGATTTTCACTTTTGACAAATATTTTACTAAATGTACTAGTAAAGAAGAATGGCATAATATAAAGGTTATCATGGATTCTCATGATATATTTATTCCTATTTTGGTTAACCCCATTCATGAGGATACCATTTATTCAAAACATCCAGGAGCAGAGGCCATGTAAACAGAGGCCAAAGGTAAAGAAAAGTTAAAGCTCCTTCCAAAAGTAAACATCATGACATAGATGTTTATAACACTATCCTTGATGAGATTGGTGGGTCTTCCTCCCCCATGTATCTAGTAATAACACGAGCATCCAGGAAAAATAAGTGATGAAACAAAGCCATTGATATAGCTATTTTAGTAGATTAAGGTTCTGAGACCAATACTTTTGGTATTAAAGAGACTTTGCAAACTGTTCATGAGAAAGGATATGAGGCTATTGAATCAACTCCCCCTCAATCATCCATTCCAATTCTTATCATGTGGAAGGGCATCTTATTAGTTCTCACGCACACTCCAAATCATTTAATCGTTGTTCAAGCCTTTGGAGAGCTTGGGTTTGAATTTGAGTGGCTTGCTCTTGCTCGAGTATGAACTTATACAAGAGGGTTTCGAGAGAGGATGTGGATGAAGGTGGTGGAGTGATGGGTGGTGGCGGTGGTTGAGGTGGACACAACTCGCTACAATCGTGCGTGTATGGAGAATACTCAAATGAAGTGTGTGGAGTGGGGCCAAATTCATCATACACGAAATGATCTCTTTCGTGATGGACAAATGGTTGATACTCATGGGGTGCGTAGTGAGGGAATTGATCGTGAATGGGTGCACACGGTTGCCATGATGACTGTGGGAACGTGTGAGGATCCACAATATCGGGTTGAGATTCTTATTGCGTGGAAAGGTGAACAGGCCTCCACGAATAACTGGGGTACTCACACAACTCGGGATTAGGTATATCGGGATAATGGTCCGAGATGGGTTCCAAAATAGTGTCATATGGATACACATGTTCCATGGTGGGTTCGGATGGATATGTAATGTAAAGGCACTCATGGGACATGTGATAGGCATAATAACAGTGGGTGCATAACAAAGGATGAGACACGTCGATACTTGACACCGAGAGTGATGGAAAATGAAGTGCGTGCATGGACGGGTCAAGAGTATCAAGGGAACTCGTGAGGGAGGTGAAACCACTAAGTATCTCATAATGAGACGGCTCGGGATCACTCTCACACGTGTCGCGTGACATTGGAAAATGACCAAAGTAGTCCCGTAAGGGACGTTCTTCGGCCGTGAGGAGAGAAATATTTTTTGGATTTTGTAAATTTTTTCAAAAGGAAAGAAAATATTTTCGGATTTTTCTATAAAAATAAAGGAAGAAAATATTTTTGGATTTTTTTTATAAAAATAAAGAAAGAAAATATTTTTGGAGTTTTTTGTTTTAAAAATGAAAGAAAATATTTTTGGATTTTTTGTGGAAGAAAAGGTAGGGAAAAAATATGGACTCTTTGAATTTTGATGAACTCACTAAAATCTGACAACCTGAAAAATTAAATTGGACACACACAAGTCAAGAAGATTTCCTAACTAGCACATAGCCAATTTTTATCTTGAAATTAGGTGAAAGGGTAGTCAAATTTTAATTAAGTTCGCGGGCGATAAAAATTCACGGAAATCCATGTGACCGCCTTTGCAAAATTTATTCTCCTAGTAGGCTACCTAGTTAATGGATTTTAAATTTAGTGATGGCTAGGGTAGCACACAAATGGTAAGCGAGTGAGTCGGGTGATGAAATCCCTTCTCGTGAGTGAGCGGGTGTAGGTCTTAGTAATTTAATTCATCACACCATTCAAAAAATAAATGCTAGAATAAAATCACACAAGAGAACACAAGTACACACAATAATTGACTCGCTAACAGGAGAGGCGCGAGGGTTTGGAAATGTACCTCCCACGATTTTTAAGCCGTGGGGTGCCGAAAAATTTGAGTCGACCAGGGGAGATTACGCCTATCTCAGTCGTCCCCGGGAGTCCTACCAACCCAAGGTAGAGTCTTATAAATCCTCGCCAATGGACGCCCTCTCTCTACCTTGTCCTATCTCCCTATCACGCTTGCTTCGATTATTACAATTTGAAAATGAAAAATAAAATAAACGTGTCTCTATGCACCGCAATACAAGCAATGATAAAATTCCTAATACAAGTCTTCTAAAAATATAAAAATGGTACAAAAAATAATAAAGTGCAAAAATAAAATAAATGAACTACAAGTTGAAATCCACTCCAAGTGCTTCACGCTTCCAAGAATGTCAACGACGCCATTTGATAACTTTCTTTTTGTCTCCCCGACAACAACGCCATTTGATAGAAATGATTTTTGGGTGTATAATTTTCTTTTGGCGTTGCTTGAAAAGCTTTTCTAATCAAAACCTCAAATACCTACAAAATAATATCAACTCAAATGTAGAGGTAAGTAAGGGTATCAATCCACTTCCAAGGGGTTAAGCTAGAGGCAAATTTAATTGTAATTCAATTTTTATTTTCTTTTTGTGCTTTCTCACTTTTGTACTTTTTTTAGCCTTTTCAAAAATTAAAATAATTGGGTGGGGTGAGGATTTAAACTAAACTAAACTAAATGTGATATGATAACAACTAACTAGAAAGTTATAAAAACGAAAAATAAAGTCTAAACTAAAATAAGAGATAAAGTGAGGTAAATAATTGTGAGAAAAATCAAGGAGTGGGATTACACCACAAATTTTAGCTATTCTAATTAATTAATTTAATTAATTGAATTATCCCAAATTAATATCAAAATTACAAATCAACTCTCATTGAAAATGTAATCTTAATAGTGAGCTTTTAGAAAATTAAGTTTAACACCCCACAACTCTCGAAAAATAGATCTACATTCCTTTTAATTAATCACCCGCTAGGATCGATCAATTAAAATTTATATAAATCTTAGAAAATAAATTTAGAGTTGAAATTCAAGTTATAATACCCCACTTAAGAAACCCATATCTCTGGTTTGAATCTAAAATGGGTATTATAAATAGAATTTCGATTTTCTCTCGAAAATCATTTACCCTCTCTCGAGGCGTAAATTTAAGGGTGAAGGATCAAAAATAACATTCAAAGGGAATTTTCAAGTAATGAAACTAATTAAGCTAAAATAACATCAAATAAGGGTTTCCCCCTACCCCTAGAAAGGGGATTAGCCTAACATGATATTAAATATGATGAGCAAATAATCAAAGGCATATATAATAAAAGAGTAGAGAAAGAGAACAAATCTTCAATAAGTCTCCTTGAAATTGGCAATTCGAACTCTAGCATCTTCCATACAATATAATTACTCACAATTAAATCTCACTAAATCTTTTAAAAAAATAAAAACAAAAACTATTTACAAAATAGTATTTCTCTCTTTATAATTCTCTCTCTAAAAATTCCTATCTAAGAAGCTCTTTATTGAATCTAAACTAAAAATTACAAAATAAAAATAAAAAGGATAGTGGATGAATTCATAATGTACAATTAAATAATAAAAGATATTTGCTAAAAATCCAAATTCTAACATTATAAAATTGTACATTATAACTCACCCAAAGAAATAAATTCTAGATCATTACTTTATACTGAGATAATTGTTAAAAATGCAAAATCTCAACATAAAAGAATGGGTTAGAATTTACCTCCCATAAGGGATGAATTCAACTACATCAATCTATTTTGAAGTGATTGCTAAAAATGCAAAAATTTATTATAGAGGGGTGGCGTTGAATTTGTCCTAGAGATAAATTTCACTACACACATCTATATTGAGATATTTGCTAAAAATGAAAATACTCTCTAAAGAGGAGTGTAGAGAAATTTATCACACAAAGCTTAAAAACTAATTTTGAGATCTTATTGAAAATGGCCCAAGTCTTTAATTTATATGGTGCACATGGAGGCTAGGGGTATTTTTGGGAATGGACATGAGTGTGCATGAAAATGGTGAGAGGAGCACGAGGTGTGAGTATGTTGAGGTCATGTGGGTGAGGGGATTGGAATAAAATCTGATTGGGTAAAAGGGTATTTTGGGCAATGGTTAAAAGTTGGTAGTTAGGGGGTAATTTGGGTAAAGGTTTTAAGTGGGAGTAAAACATGTGGGTATTTAGTTATTTGTTTGGCTTGGGATTTGGTAGCTCACGATTTGGTTTGGGTTGAAAGGCTTTGGGGTTGGAATAAAATGGGTGTGGGTCTTGGGATGAGATGGGTCATGGGGTTATGTGGGTCACCGATGGCTGGCCGGAGAGGTGGTAGGACGGGTATGAGAGATCGCGGGTTGCGATCGTAACTGTAAGGAGGGCGCCGACGGAAGGGAGAGGAGGTTGAGGGCGGCCCCGGGTTGAACCGGGTTTGGTTGTGGTAGATCGGGGCCAAGCGGAGATGGGGTTGGGGGTAATGGGATCGCCAGAGGGGGATCAGGTATTTGGGTTTCGGGGTCTGGGCGGAGGTGCAAGGATCTCGGGTTTAGAGGGTCACCGGTTGAGGGGAGTTCGGAGGTTGGTGGGTAGTCCGGAGTTAGGGTGACGGGTTTGGGATGGTTTGATGATGGTGAGGTGAAGGTGATGGTGGTTGAAGATGGAGAGAGGAGAGGTTATGGGTTGTTAATGGAGTTTGGAGAGAGGAGAGAGAGAGAGGTGGGTGTGAAGTTGAAGATGAATGTGGGGGTTATTGTGTGTGGTGAGTTATAGGGTAAAATGGTGAGGGTGAGTGAGGTATTTTTAGGAGTATTGGTGTGTATAGGATATGTGGGTGTGAGTGTGTATTAGTGTGTTTAATTTGTGACCCTAAAATAAAATTAATAAACACTCAACTAAAATTAATAAAAATATAAAATAAAATCTACCTACAAATAAAACAAACTAAAGAAAAAAAAAATAAAAATATTAAAACTAAAAAATAAAATCCTAAGCTTATATAAAAACTAAAATAAAACAAAAGAAATAAAAACTAAAAATCTAATTGATAAAAATTAATCCTAATAAAATAAGACTAAACAAAAAGCTAATAAAAATCAAAATAAAATAAAATTATATTAATAAAAATTAAATATAAAAATAAAAATTAAAAGCTAAAAATTCTAAATAAATCTAAAATAAACCTAAAAATAAAATGACTCAAACTAAAAATCTAAAAAATATAAAAAGACACACACTAAACACACACATGCATGGGGTGATGCTTTGGGCTAGGTTTAGGGTAGGCTAGGGTATGGGATTGGTAAATAGCAGCATTCAACGCGCATTTGCCTCGATATATAGCTTTTGACACCGTAAACGACATTTGACCTACAAAATAGACAATAAAATGCACAAGACCCAAATTGCCAAGAATTAGCAACTAAAGTACGTCTATTCGGGGTATAAATTATACAGTTTTGGGTTCTTATCAGAAACTTCCAAAGCCATCAAGCTGACCAAGCGTAAATTCTTCCGAATTTAGCCCCTTAAGTTAGTAATGTTAATATCTCGAACAAGGTAATTGAATCATTTTTATTCCATATCACTCTATTGTTCGTTTCTAATAAAATTCCCTAGTTTTTGTGTAATTGTGATAAAGTTTTCAGGAATGGAATGCAATAAAAGAAAAGAAGAAAACTAGAAGAAATGTAAAAGGGCAAAAGTATAAATTCCATTCGGAATTCAGAAGCAACGTCAAAATTGAAGTTGAAGAGCATGAGTTCACAAGAGCATAGGAAGAAACAGCACTCAAATCGGAGTTCTAGATCAAAAGATATGGTCAGTCAAAGTTTAAGGAAAAAGTAAAACTAGAAGAATTTCGGACCGATCCGGTTTGGATCCGGATCCATCCGAATTGATAAAGTCCAGTAGCCCCCGGATTGATGATGAACCGATGGAAGCAAAAACTTCGGACCCATCCGACTAGGCCCGGGCCGATCTGGTAAAAAGAAAAGAACCGATCCGGTGTATTCGGACCGATCCGAGGTTGAACCGGACCGGTCTGGTCGTGTGAAATGCTGACAATTAATTGTTCAATTAAAACAGAGCAACTCTTGGAAAAACGTACCAACAAGCGTTATTTGCTATCAATTTTGATACTTGGTATTATAAAAGCTAGTGCCCTATATCATTTGAAGAGGAGAGACCAACCAAGAAAGTAGAGAGAGAATTGTAGCATGTTGTTAGTTGTTGGTAGATTACAAATTAGCTAAAGAATTTGAGAGTTAGTTTTTGAGAGAAACATTCAGAAGTTTAAATTTCTTTCATAAGAACCCTAGTTTGTACTGCTGATTAAGGAGAAGTTATCTGGATTTCAATTTCAATTACTTTCCTGCTGCTGAATTCAAGTAATATCATTCTATTCTCTGTTACTTTATTATTTGCAGATTTATTTCCCATGTCTTATAGTTCCATAATTCTGAGTATGAATTTGTTCTTAAATCCAATCATGAGTAGCTAAATTTCCCAAGGGTTGGGGTACATGAAATCAATCCAAGGCAGATTATCTATGTAGAAAATAGAGGCTAAATTAAAATATTGATTGAATCGTGAAAGAAAATTATACAAAAACTGTCAATCTTTTAATCTCTCTTGCCCTAGGTACTTGAGATGTTTAAGAAAGCTTTGCTAGTATAATTTATCATTCACCGCTTTATACCTATTTTTGATTTCATATGATGCGGGCTTGAACCTCATATATTTAATGCTTAGAAGTTATAAAGGTTGGATCTAATCAATTATTTTAATTTACAAATCTAGTATTCTCTATGATAATTTGCTAAGGATTGAGGGATTGTATTCTACCCTGTTTTCTCCCATTTGATTAAAAGTTTTTCCTGCAATTTTTAGACTGCTTCATTAAAATTTCCAGTTTGCTTTTGTTAAGAAAAGTTTTATTTCGCTAGAAATCTTCCATAATCATTAATCATCTTTTTGTTTATTTTAAGAAATCATTTTCAGATCTAATAAGTTTCCTGATTACTAGTTGACATTTTCTTTCCCCGTGGATTCGATCCCGACTTACCGGGTTATTACTTGAGCGATAGGTTTGCACTTGAACCTAGAGTGAACGCACTTTTAAGACAAATTTTAAGTCGCGTCAAGTTTTTGGCGCCGTTGTCGGGGAAAGAAAAATTGTTAAATTTTCAAGAAAGTTATTTGTATCTACAAGTGATTTCTATAAAAAATAATTTTTTTTTTCATCTCTTATGTGCTTATGCTGAATTCATCCCCCACCCATGTTCACAAAAATCCTACTGCCGAAGCAAGTTCTGAAAATTCTGAGTCTTTTCCTTTTTGGGTTCCACCTCCTTCACCTAATAATTCCATTACTAGTCGTACATTGAGTCAAACCCGGAGTGAGAATTTTGAACCTTTTGGTAGCGATATGTCGGAACATGGTAGTGTTGGTGTTGGTGCTGGAGAGGATGAGATACCATATCTTCCTATGAAAGATTTATTATTTCCGGAGAAAACTGTTACCCCTGGTTGCATTTTACTCCCGTATAATGCCGGTCAGTTCCATTATCGGAATGGCATGATCCAAATCCTTCCTACATTTCATGGGATGGATTCTGAAAAACCATATCTCCATATTCGAGAGTTCGAAGATACATGTGAGACTTTTGGAGACCAAGCTTGTCCACAAGATGTAGTCCGGTTGAAGCTCTTCCCTTTTTCCTTAAAGGATCAAGCTAAAACTTGGTTATGGTCCCTACCCCCAAATTCTGTGTTACCTTGGAGAGATATGCAAAAGAAGTTTATATCAAAATTTTTCCCCCAACACAAAACTAATTCTGTTAAAGCCCAAATTCAAGCTTTTAGACAAAATGAGAATGAGGCTTTTGATAAATGTTGGGAGAGATTTCAGGAGTTAGTTAGTGCGTTCCCAGATCACGGTTTTGAAAAGCACATTAGCGTCGAAACAACTTGTCCAAACCATGTGTGAAAGACCTTTTTGGGAGTTAAATTCGAGCGATGCTGAAGCTCATTTGAAATATATAGCTGAAACTACCCAAGCATGGGATACCTCTGATCCCAATAGTCAAAATAGAAATTGACAAGTGTCCAACTTGCCTGCTGCGTCCGGTATTTATCACTTGGACAAGGACACTTTGTTGGATCGAAAATTTGACCAATTAGAGAAGAATTTCAGAGATATGCTTGAAGTGCGATTGAGAGATGTGTCTGGATCCGTGCAAGATGGAAAGGAAAAAGTGTGTGCCATTTGTAATGCGGGTCATTCTACCAAAGGATGTCCTACCATTCCTGCATACAAAGCAATGTATACTGAACAAGTTGAGGCAATATGGGGCTTTCGAGGAAATTATAATGCACAGCAAGGGAATGCATATAATCAGTCGTGGAGGAATCCTGGATTCAATTATGGACAACCTCAAGGTGGGATGGTTCATAATCCACAAATGACTCTACGACCACCTCCTCAATTTCAGCAAGTGGCTCCTCCAATGCAAAATTCTATGCAAGTACCACCTTCTGGTCCGTATGTAGCTCCACCTAGGAGAACGCTTGAAGATAATTTCAATCAATTCATCCAATCCCAAAAAGAGAGAGATGCTAAATATGATCGAATGTTTGCTGAAATGCATACTAGCATTTCTAGGTTGCAAGCTGCGGCGAATACTCAAGAGAAAGGTAAACTTCCAGCCCAAGGCCAAAGACCTCCTCTTCAAGGTCAAACCACGGTTGGCTCCACATCATCGAAGTTGCAAGAACATTGTCAAGCTTTTACTACTCTTTGTAGTGGCCGTGTGATTGATCTATCACCAAAGCTTCCAAAGGTGAATGATGATGGAGTTGAACCCGAAATTTCAAAGGAATCTGAAATTCCCGAGTATGAAGAACCTTCCTTAGAAAAGGAATTGAAAGATAAGGAAGTTTGACCTAAAATTGAAGTCAAGTTGCCTATTGCTGCTCCATTTCCTCAACGCTTAGAGCCACCCAAGAAAGGGGCTTCACGTACCGAGGTGTTGGATGTGTTGAAGCAAGTAAAATTGAATTTGCCATTCCTTCATGCTATTCAACAAATTCTAGCATATGCTAAGGTTATCAAAGATACTGTCAAAAGACGGCTTAAGGTAAAGAAAAATGTTTTCTTGGCACAAAATGTGAGCTCGATTCTTCTCAACGATCTTCCACCTAAATTCAAAGATCCAGATGCACCTACCATTTCGTGCGTCATAGGAGAGAAAAAAGTGGAAATAGCATTGCTTGATTTAGGTGCGAGTGTCAATATCCTTCCATACTCCATTTATAAGCAACTTGAATTAGGTGATTTAAAACCTACCCGAATCACTCTATAGTTAGCAGACAGAACAGTGAAAGTGCCTCGAGGGATTGTAGAAGACGTGATAGTTCAAGTGGGCACGTTCTACTTTCAGGTTGATTTTGTCATTTGGGACACTGAGCCTGTGCCCCATACGAGAAATCATGTTCCAATAATATTGGGCCATCCATTCTTAGCTACTGCTAATGCTTTGATCAATACACAGAATGGCCAAATGCAATTCACTTTTGGAAACATGACTCTCGAGACCAATATTTTTAATGTAGCTAACCAAATGGGTGATGAGGATGAAATTCTTTAGGTTGATTTTATTGAAGAGGTAGTGGATGAGAATATTGAGAAAATCATAGGAGGAGATGCTTTGGAAGTGTGTTTAGTGCAAAGTGGTGAGGAAAAGAGTTCTTATACTGAGTTTGAGCGTGAGATGGAAGAGTTGAAAAATTGGTTACAAGATGAAGAAAGTTTTGAGAGTTTGCGAGATGTTGACTGGATTTCTAGGTATGAAGAATTACCTCCGAGGGAGACAACCATGAGTCCCTCTGAAAATAGATTTCCTAGTCTTGAGTTGAAGAAACTACCCTCACATGTCAAATATGCCTTTCTAGGAGAGAATGATACATTTCCCGTTGTTGTGTCTTCCCGTCTAGAAAAAGAGCAAGAGGGTATGTTGTTGGATGTGTTAAGAAAGCATAGAAGTGCTTTTGGTTGGACTATAGCAGATTTGAAAGGTATAAGTCCATTAATTTGTACCCATAAAATCCATCTCGAGGAAGAAGTGAAGCCCTCGCGTGAGATGCAAAGGCGTTTAAACCCAACCATGAAAGATGTAGTAAGAGCGGAAATCATCAAATTGTTAGATGCTGGAATTATCTATCCCATTTCAGATAGTAAATGGGTAAGCCCAATTCAAGTCGTTCCAAAAAAATCAGGAATGACCGTGGTTGAAAATGCTAAGGGAGAATTAATACCTCAACGCACCACCACCGGGTGGCGTGTTTGCATTGACTACCGAAAGCTCAATGCCGGAACTAGAAAAGATCATTTTCCCTTACCGTTTATCGATCAAGTGATTGAACGAGTGGCGGGCCATCCTTACTATTGTTTCCTAGATGGGTATTCCGGATATAATCAGATTGAAGTGGATGTACTTGATCAAGAAAAGACGACTTTTACATGTCCGTTTGGTACGTTTGCCTATAAACGTATGCCATTTGGGTTATGTAATGTGCCAGCTACTTTTCAAAGGTGCATGTTAAGTCTCTTTAGCGACATGATTGAAAAAGGTCTTGAGGTGTTCATGGACGATTTCAGCGTTTTTGGTCCATCTTTTGACCAATGTTTAGCTAATCTTGAAAGAGTTCTATTCCGATGTGTGGAAAAAGACTTAGTCCTCAATTGGGAAAAATGCCATTTTATGGTTACCGAGGGTGTAGTTTTAGGCCACATAGTCTCATCTAGGGGGATTGAAGTTGATCGAGCCAAAATTGAAGTAATAGCTGAGTTACCCTCGCCAAAATCACTTAAAGATGTGAGGTCCTTTCTAGGCCATGCTGGAATTTATAGGAGGTTTATCAAAGACTTTAGCGCCATCGCTAGACCTTTGAGTAATCTTCTCATGAAAGACACTCCATTTGAGTGGAATAAAGCATGTCAAGAAGCTTTTGATAAACTTAAAAGCATGCTTGTTTCCGCACCTATCATGCAAGCTCCGGATTGGTCACTACCATTTGAGCTTATGTGTGATGCAAGTGATTACGCTATTGGGGCTGTTCTTGGACAGAGGAAAGACAAGAAAGCTCATGTTATTTACTATGCTAGTAGAACATTATCTGACCCTCAGCTTAACTACTCTACTACAGAGAAAGAGTTACTAGCAGTCATTTTTTCTCTCGACAAATTTCGCTCGTACATTGTTGAGTCACCTATCATATGCTTCACTGATCATTCGGCACTTAAATATCTCTTGAGTAAAAAAGATGCCAAATCCCGACTAATCAGGTGGATCCTACTCCTACAAGAGTTTAATCTCTCGATTTAAGATAAGAAAGGAGTAGAAAACGTCGTCGCGGACCATTTGTCACGCCTCTCGTCTGACGTGCCTATTGATCCCATTCCCATAGACGAGTATTTCCCGGATGAAAATTTATTTGCTACTTCTTTTCTCCCTTAGTTTGCGGATATAGTTAATTATCTTGTCACTGGAGTCGTTCCATCTACTTGGACTCCGCAAGAGAGAAGGAAGTTCATTACTTGGTCACGCATGTTCTTTTATGATGATCCCTATTTATTTAAGTATTGTGCTGACCAAATCATCCGAAGATGTGTACCCGATGAAGAAATTCAAGGGGTAATTCGATTTTTTCATACGGAAGCATGTGGAGGTCATTTTTCTAAAAATAAAAATGATGCGAAAATCCTTCAGAGTGGTCTCTATTGGCCCACAATCTTCCGGGATGTGAATGCTTTTTGTAAATCTTGCGATAGATGCCAAAGAATGGGAGCTATTACTCGCCGTGACATGATGCCATTAACCCCAATTTTAGTATTGGAGTTGTTTGATTGTTGGGGTATTGACTTCATGGGCCCATTTCCACCTTCTTTTGGTTTTATATACATCCTCGTCGCTGTAGATTACGTCTCAAAATGGGTTGAGGCGATAGCTACAAGGACGAATGATAGCAAAGTAGTGATAAAATTTATTCAAGAAAATATACTTTCTCGTTTTGGTATGCCTAAGGCCATAATCAGTGATAATGGATCTCATTTTTGCAATAGGCCTATGGAGAAACTCATGCGGAAGTATGGAATTATCCATAAAGTTGGAACAACTTATCACCCTCAATCGAATGGCCAAGCTGAGCTTGCTAATCGGGAAATTAAAAATATCTTGGAAAAGACAGTCGATCCTAATAGGAAAGATTGGTCTCTCCGATTGAATGATACACTTTGGGCCTATAGAACCGCATACAAGAATCCCCTTGGGATGACCCCATTTCGATTTGTGTATGGCAAACCTTGTCATCTTCTGGTAGAAATCGAACACAAAGCCTATTGGGCTATCAAAAGGGTGAACTTCAGTATGGATAAAGCCGGTGAAACACGTAAACTTCAGTTGAATGAGTTGGAAGAAATACGCAATGATGCGTATGAAAGTGCTAAAATATCCAAGGACCGAATGAAACAAGCTCATGACGGAATCATTCGTAAGAAAGAATTTCATTCGGGACAAAAAGTACTTCTCTACAACTCGAGGTTGGACTTATTTCTCGGAAAATTGCGGTCAAGATGGTCAGGTCCATTCATTGTAAAAGAGGTATTTCCCCATGGAGTTGTTGAACTCATAGATGAGAAAGGGGGAACTACATTTAAAGTTAATGGGCATCGTCTCAAACCCTATTTTGAAGCAATTGTCAAGGAAGCCGACACAATCTGGCTGTCGGACCCCATTTATAGGGGTTGACTGAACAAAAAGAGGTGAGGTCGTCGCACCCCCGACATGTATGGGGTGATTGTAGTACATAGGAGTCTTAGGAACTAGGAGTCTTAGGTTTGAATCAGTCTCGGGGTTAAGAATCCGAAGGGTGAGGGGTAGTTCGTCTTCGATGAGCATTAAGGATAGTCTGAAGTGTGAGGAGTGGAAAATTCATGTTTGGAAGAGAGAATAAAAGCATTTTTGAAGAAAAGAAGAGAGAGTAAGAGTTTAGAAAATCAGCAGACCGGATCGGTCCGGCTGATATTAAAAGAACCGATCCGATTAGGCGGATCGGTCCGGGTGAATTAAAGAACCGATCCGGTAAGGCGGATCGGTCCGGTCCCAAAACCGGATCGGTCCGGTGGTCTGTAGAATTCATTTCCCAAGATCCACCTCTTCGATCCACACCTCTTCACTTTCCCCAATCCCTTCACTTCCTTCAAAAATTCGTCCAAATTCATCCACCCTTTCATTCCCTCCAAACTCCTACTCACCCACTATAAATACACCCATCACCCTACCCATTTTCTTCACACCTTCACCTACACTTACCTTCTCTTCTCCATTACTGTTTCTATCCTCCATATCCATGGCTGCTCCTCAGAAGTATACCTCCATTGAAGTCCTTCCCGACGGACATGGAGAGTACCGTTCCCACCGCGAAGCAAATCGGTGCCGTAAGTTTTTCAGCCCTACGCGAAAGATTCATATCGAACGTCAAGTGTTGTGGGATCAAATGCCCAATTCTGTCACAGCCCTTTTCCTGTCCCGGGGCTGGTGCCGTTTCTTCAATGAGCCTTATGAGGCAGTTTGGGAGAATGAAGTGCGACAGTTTTACGGATCTCTTGTTCGTACCGCTGAATTTGAATCCCAAGCCTATGTGGATTCCATCCCTATCCCATTCTCACTTGACCTTGTGGCACAGAAGCTAGAATCTTTTGGTGTGATCACTCCGGCCCAATTTGATTATCCGAGTCCCGATCCCGTTCTATCTAAGGAGGTCTGTATCTCGCGAATCCAGCCCGGTGCGGTTTGGAATACCGAGACCTTTCCCGTCGGTCGCTTATCCGATAAGGCACGCTTCACCTTTCATATCGTTTGTGCCAATATCTTGCAAACCTCCAATGATTCGGCGATGAGGCCTCGCCAAGCCACTATGATGTATCATCTGTTCGACCCTGCAACCGTGATCAATTTGGCCCGAACATTTTACACCGATATCCTTTTTGTGGCTTATGATAAAAAGGGCCGCGCTCCTCTTCCTTATGGTCGACTCATTACATCCGTGCTTCAAGATGCCGGGATTGCACCACCTCAAGATCTTATCAACTTGCCTAAGCCTTTAGGTCAAGAGTCCCGCACTCGAAGTGAGCGGCAAATTCAGCTAGTCCGTGCAAGGCGCGGTGGCGATTCGAGTGACGAAGAGAGTGGCGAGGAGGATGTTGAGATGGGGGAAGGTGACGAGGAAGAGTATGATGAGACGGCTGATCCGGATTATGTTCCGGTTGGTACGGGCTTAACTGAGCGCGTTATCTCTCTTGAAACTCGTTTTGATGCACATGTGTCCTCCTACGAGAGGGACATGAGTTTGGTCCTGCGCATGCAGGCCGACTTGTATCGTCTCCAGGCGGGACCCGAGGCCTCTCTTCCTCCTTACAATTATAATCCATATGATCCTACTGCTACCAGTACTTCCCATCACCCACCTACCCCTTAGGATGCCCTCTCCCCTTTTAGGATTTTTCTACCTATGTTTTTTTTTTTTTTCTTTTATTTGTTTCCACAGTGTTGTCACAGTTTGTAATATACAGTTTTAGTCTAATATTGGCTAGTTTTATTTCTTGCACTCTTTCTGTTATCTTCTTTATCTATCTTATCCTTTGATTGAGGACAATGCAAATCCTTAAGTTAGGGGGGATGACAGGTGCGTATTCATAAAACTTCGCCTAAAATAAAAAAAAAAATAAAAAAAATTGAAAAATTTAGAAAAAGTCAAAAATATTTTTCTTCAATATAAATAAAAATTGGAATTTAAATTTTTCAAAAAAAGGTCACCTTTATTCTATTTAAAGTCTCAAATTGTAAAATTCATAATGTACTAAGCCAAAATTGACCGAAGATGGAAATTGAAAGAAAATTGACGACTTAACGAATAAGTGTGGAGATTGTTCAAACCCGGTGAGATTTCCAGCATATCGATGTTTTTGAGTTTTTAAGTCAATCCGAGTTTATGATTAACTCAAAGTTCTTTTCAACATTTTAATAAGTCGTTAATGATCTCAATCCTTTGTTTTGATCGGTTATGGGAAATGTGTGAAATGTTATCTCGAAATTCGTGCTAAATATATATCTAAACTTAATTAATCTCGAGATGCATATGGTAATGTGATTAGCAATTTGGACAATGAAGTAGGCCATCGTTTCTTACCCAAAAATATTAGCCATAAAAAGTTGTGAAAAACAAAATTATCCCTTTGCAACCCAATTTGAGCCGAATAAAATATTTTCTTTTCGTTTGATAACCCGAAAAAACCCAAATAGCCCGGAATTGTGAAAAATGGAAAAAGTCATAATTTATGTCCGAAAAGTGCAACAAAAAGGGGCAAGAAAAAAATAGAAGAATGCTCAACAAAAGTTAGAAAGAAAATAAAAGTATGAAAAAAAAAGAAGAGAAAAATGAGCAAATGCCCGAAAAAGCACTAATGGACATCATAAGCAAATTTTCCAATTCCGAACATTCATTCCCATTTTTACCCTTTACACCTTAAACCCGAAAAGTCCGAACTGAGTCCGAATGGCGAAATTAATTACTGCGTGGAGAGCTAAGACATGAAAAGATAATAAAAGAGAATAAAATGGTGTGAACTAGAGGTGATGTTCCCGTTTCCCTATAACCGTACTCCGATGATGAGATCGTTTCACCATATATTTCCTTCTTTTCAATTTTATATGCATGAATTTGTGTCCATTATATTTACTCTTTATATCATGCATACCGAGAGAAAATAGCCACAATCCGAGTGATTCGTTTGCGAGAGAATTCCATAAGAATTTGAATCAAAACAAATTTTCGGAAAGTAACGTAATGCTCAATCGGTGGAAATTCGAGGTTTAATTTGGGCTTTGCACACACACACTATGGTTTTAGATAGTTGAATATGAGTTGATGGTGATTATTTTTTCGAAAAGTTTAAATTGTACAATTTTTAAGTATTTTGATATTTATTTGAGTCAATAAAGAATTTTGTGGGTGTATTCACTGCAAACCCTCACGAGACAAAACTCATCCTACTAGGGTAACCTAGGGGTTTAAAGGCTTGTTCCATATGCTCAATGAAATCGCGTGCCTGCGAAAGTGGAATTTTATTTTAATAAAGGAATTTTCAAGAGTTGAATTCAAATACATTGCCCGGGACGTGCAAAGTCCTAAGTTAGGGGGATTTGACAAAGCGTAAATTCTTCCGAATTTAGCCCCTTAAGTTAGTGATGTTAATATCTCGAACAAGGTAATTGAATCATTTTTAGTCCATATCACTCTATTGTTCGTTTCTAACAAAATTCCCTAGTTTTTGTGTAATTGTGATAAAGTTTTCAGGAATGGAATGCAATAAAAGAAAAGAAGAAAACTAGAAGAAATGTAAAAGGGCAAAAGTGTAAATTCCAATCGGAATTCAGAAGCAACGTTAAAATTGAAGCTGAAGAGCATGAGTTCACAAGAGAATAGGAAGAAACGACACTCAAATCGGAATTCTAGATCAAAAGTTATGGTGCGTCAAAGTTTAAGGAAAAAGTCAAACTAGAAGAATTTCGGACCGATCCGGTTTGGATCCGGATCCATCCGAATTGACAAAGTCCAGTAGCCCCCGGATTGATGACGAACCGATGGAAGCAAAAACTTCAGACCCATCCGACTAGGCCCGGATCGATCTGGTAAAAAGAAAAGAACCGATCCGGTGTATTCGGACCGATCCGAGGTTGAGCCGGACCGGTCCGGTCGTGTGAAATGCTGACAATTAATTGTTCAATTAAAACAGAGCAACTCTTGGAAAAACGTACCAACAAGCGTTATTGGCTATCAATTTTGATACTTGGTATTATAAAATCTAGTGCCCTATATCATTTGAAGAGGAGAGACCAACCAAGAAAGTAGAGAGAAAATTGTAGCATGTTGTTAGTTGTTGGTAGATTACAAATTAGCTAAAGAATTTGAGAGTTAGTTTTTGAGAGAAACATTCAAAAGTTTAAATTTCTTTCATAAGAGCCCTAGTTTGTACTGCTGATTAAGGAGAAGTTATCTGGATTTCAATTTCAATTACTTTCTTACTGCTGAATTCAAGTAATATCATTCTATTCTCTGTTACTTTATTATTTGCAGATTTATTTCCCATGTCTTGTAGTTCCATAATTCTGAGTATGAATTTGTTCTTCAATCCAATCATGAGTAGCTAAATTTCCCAAGGGTTGGGGTACATGAACTCAATCCAAGGCAGATTATCTACGTAGAAAATAGAGGCTAAATTAAAATATTGATTGAATCGTGAAAGAAAATTATACAAAAACTGTCAATCTTTTAATCTCTCTTACCCTAGGTACTTGAGATGTTTAAGAAAGCTTTGCTAGTATAACTTATCATTCACCGCTTTATACCTATTTTGATTTCATATGATGCGGGCTTGAACCTCATATATGTAATGCTTAGAAGTTATAAAGGTTGGATCTAATCAATTATTTTAATTTACAAATCTAGTATTCTCTATGATAATTTGCTAAGGATTGAGGGATTGTATTCTACCCTGTTTTCTCCCATTTGATTAAAAGTTTTTCCTGCAATTTTTAGACTGCTTTCATTAAAATTTCCAGTTTGCTTTTGTTAAGAAAAGTTTTATTTCGCTAGAAATCTTCCAAAATTATTAATCATCTTTTTGTTTATTTTAAGAAATCATTTTCAGATCTAATAAGTTTCCTGATTACTAGTTGACATTTTCTTTCCCTGTGGATTCGATCCCGACTTACCGGGTTATTACTTGAGCGATAGGTTTGCACTTGAACCTAGAGTGAACGCACTTTTTAAGACAAATTTTAAGTCGTGTCACAAGCCCTAGGACATAGCCTACACTGAGGCCCTTAATTACTGAAAGAACCTGCTCTTCATCTGTAACAGCCTTTAAAGTTTCATTGTGTTCAGTGGAAATGAGAACTGGTATGGTAGCAGAAAAATCAACCATTGGAAACACCTGGTCTACTTGAAGTTGATCCTAATAGAACTTTAGGATGTGGCTTTTTAAATCTTCCTGATCTTCAATCAAAGAACCATCATCATCTGTTATTGAATTGATCCTTAACTTGTGCTTTTTGGCTCTGACACACTAATGAAAAAACTTTGTATTTAAGTCTCCTTATTGGAGGTATTCTATGGAAGACTTTAGTCTCTAAAATTATTCTTCATTCTTATAGGCATTCATCAAAGTCTCTTTATCTTTATTCATAGCTTCTCTAGTGGCTTCATTACTATCCAATTCATAATTGAGCTATAGTTGAAGGTTCTTATCCTCTTAGTCTTTGATAGATTAATGGAAATCTTTGAAGTTTTTCTTATTCCACTTCTTCAAAACTCCTTTTAACCTCTACAACTTCTTTGCATATTTTTTGAAATCAAATTCCTTAATCTCTTCATTTTTAGAATTTTGGATTAAGTCTAAAAATTGAGGGTGGTTACACCACATATGCTGGAATTTGAATGATTCTGGAAAGCCATCTACATTAGATTTGAGAGAAATAATTAAGGGGGCATGATCTAATGCTGGCCTATTTAAATGCTTGACAATAAAAGTAGGAAACGTAATGATAAATTATTAGATTACTAAACATCTATCCAGTCTTGCCATTATAACATCATCGCCTCTTCTATGGTTACACTATGTGAACTTGGTGCCTGCATACCCCAACTCAGTAAGATCCGTCTCTTCAAAAGCTTGAATGAAGTAATCCACTGCTGCTGGATCTATATTGTTGCCACCAAAGTTTTCATTCTGAGTTGCAACAACATTGAAATGACCAATGACCAAGTGATGTTCATTTTGGAAATTAGCTGAAACATTGCACAACTAATCCCAAAGATCCTTCCTTTTCTCTTCAAAATATTTTGCATAAATAATTTAATGACTAAAGAGTACTACACTGATGGATAGCTCAATTCCAAAGTCAAGTATTGGGGCTTATCTATAACGCATTGGGTGACTACACTAGATCTCTAAAACATCCCAAAATTTCCATTAAAATTACTACAACTCGTTTGAAATCACCATTTCATTATGAATTTTTAAATTTTTTTAGGGTCTACCTTTGGTTCAAGTAGAGCAATAAAAGGCATTTGTGAATCTTGATAAGCAATTTTAGTCTCCTTGAAGAGGAGTTTTGGGCAGCCCCTCTACTGTTCCACACTAAAAGATTCACCATTGAGACTGAGAGAGTTTAGAGTTAGTGGTACCTTTAGCAGTTGATCTCATAAGTCTTCTGAGCAGTGGATCTTTCATTGTTTGTTGCTTCCCCTTATCTTTTGTAAATTCTACTTGATTATTCTTCAAATCATCCTCCACAATCTTCATCTTGTTGGAACGTAGTTTCTTTTCAATCGGTCTTGCAAACAATTAGAGTTCCTCAATGAAAGGTATACGGTATGCATGTTCATTATCTACATTGGTGTGGTACAAGAGCTTAGCTATTTGATTCTTTTAAAATTTTGGGATTACTATTCTTTTAGGGTGCAGTGAACATTGTACAACAATTCATCGTGGATTTTGATCATGCGGTCTAAAATTTTATTGCATTTTTCTTGCCATTCCGTGATTTGAACTGCTGAATTCTATAGACTTCTTGAACTATGCATCCATTCATGTATTTGGCCTCCTCATTGTCACCTTTAATATTAACTACTTTAGGTTCCCCTTTATTCGCCTTGTCCTTTTCTTCTTGTTGATCTTCTTTAGTTTTATTCTCATACCTCTGCAAGATCTTCTTTGGCCTGAACTCTTCACCTTTATTTGGTTTGTATCCATTATTTTTAATTAATAAAATGAAATATTCCTTATCCAGGCCCTTCTTTGAGAAATTTTTGCAATATTTTGGTTTTTTTCCACTAGCACCTCCTGCCCGAACCCTTTGTCACAACATCCAATCCAAACTCTCTTTGGTGTACTTTTTATAAGATTTACTTCAACACAAACATGATCTATGATTGGTCTATTAATCTCTAGGGTTGAAGCATTAAGGTGTAATGGTTTTTAATAAGTTGAGAAATTGAGTAAGTGTAAGACTTGAAAAGAAGTGAATTGGAAGTTGAGGAAAGGGTATCTAGATAAGTGATAACTTACTCTCTTTCTGATTTGAAGTCTAGAGTCCATTTAAAAATCCTTATAGGGAGGAACCCTACATACCAGGTATCTCTTATCCACATTATTGAATAGTCTTCTTCAGAGTTCAATCTTATGAGGATGTCTTTATTATCCATCAGACCGTTATTAAAAGATGTCTTGAGGGAGAAATTTTGGAAAACTTGGTTTATGACTTCCATTGAAGGCCTTCCATGGGAAAACATTCCAACTAAGACATGTTTGAAAGGTTTTGACAGAGTTTCAGTGTCTTCACTGGAAATTATTACTACCGGATCTCCATTGAATGGTGATGGTGTTCTGAGGTTAAGGTCATGTTGTTGAGATGAAGTTTCTACCACAACTGAAGCAAATGATCAATTCCACACAATCTTGATGCCAGGGGGCTTAGGTTCATTATGGGGAGGATGGCTTTGGGTTTCCATGAAAACCCTAATAGGTTTTTGGGGCGACTTGATATATATATAGTTAGATAGATAGATAGATAGATAGAGATAGAGAGAGAGAGGATTAGAGATAGTTTGATGGTAAAGTTTGTGTAATTATCAATTCTCACTCAATTTATAAAAATAAAAGTAATGGAGACGTTAATGCTTTCTCAACACTATTCTAATCTAAGGAAGAATTTGTTGATTATGGAAGTACACCTTCCTATCATTATCAAAGTTTACCTTCAAATGACATTGGCTCACTTAAACTAAATGTAGATCACTCGGCTAACACTTCACCTTTTTCATCTGCTCCAAGAGACGTGATACTGAACCTAGAGCATTTTGTGAGAGATTATGATGAATCAATGATCTTTTCTCCTAACTCAAACAGTACCAACAGTAGACTGTTGCCTTTTGGGAAAGTTCCACGTTCAGAGCTTATAAGTTTTGTCACACTTCTCATTCAAATTTCATTTCATTAGTCTTGATTTTGTGACTGACATTATTTATGTCTCCTTGGAGTAGGTTCCATAGATGGGGATGAGTGAGGCCCCAAGAGTGAGAACATTATTTTCGTCCACTCTTTCAAATGCTCGTCCTCCTCATGCCCCTTTTCAAAGGGATAGGAACTCTATGTTGGTATTGTCTTTAAGCTCAGCACGAAAGGTATGTTTGCAAAGTTTCACTTATAAATTTTCTAGAATATGATTAGTATGAGTGTTCACAAAGTATCTTCGTGATTTCTTTTGAAGATTTTAATAATATTCCCCATAACTTCTAGGAGTTCCACAATGGATGCTCGCACCATCAATCATGTAACGAGAAATTCTTCTCATGTATTTAAAAAAAAATATCATTCTTAGTAGTGTTAATATTTCTTTAAACATTTTTAGTTGTGTCTTGGTCAGAAGATGTCTATTCCACCTTCCATATCTTCTCGTGGACCCATTTCTTCTTCAAGGGCGAGTAGTTCATCCAACCACCCCCGACTAATGTAGAAATTATTTTATCTTGGGAACTTTATTTTCCCTTGGGCATTTCCTTTCACTTTTTAAATGAAATGCCTCATGAGTTTTTCATCTTTGTAAGGACCTATGGTGAGCAACCCCTTTCATTCGGGGGAATTATTTTTCCCACTGGGATAATTATATCCCAATTTCCATTTTGTTGTAGGATTTATGTACCCCGAGTATATCTACAAATGGATAAAAGGCCCCAAGTCCAAGCCCTATCTACTCAAGCTACTTTGAGCATGCCTTCAAGTTGAACCACATTACCTATTACTCTTTTAGAGAATCTAACATAGAATGTATGGTTTATTATGGTATAAGTATTCAAAATTGTCTTCATAGTAATCATTTTCTCAAGTTGTTATTTAATACATTTTTCTCTTTAATCCTTCGTTGTCAAGTTATCATAAGTAATCTCTCCCCCAGTAACTCAATCTTTTGAGTCTCAAGAGCGTGCAATGATGGACTTGAGAACATTTCCCCATGTGGAGACTCATGTACACATATTTATCCATTTTATCACGCTTTTTAAACTTGTGTTATTTCACACTCTCTGATTTTTTTTATTCAGATTGAGGCTTCGCTTAGTTTGAGAACTCCTGTTTTTTGGGATTCCAAGTACTTGGTGTTATTTTCTTACACCTTTACTTGTACTTAGAACATTTTTCCATATGTGATTAACTTATTTAATTATTTTTTAGGTTACACTTAAGATACATTCGATTTCTCCTATATTGATGGAGCCTTATGAAATTACACCCATATCTTTGTATTTATTTACTTATACTGTGCAAATGTTCAAGCAATCACTCATCCCAGTTTTTTGTTTACACATGAGTATTATGAACACTCCCATGTTTGTGGAGACTAGGGTTTTAAACTGTCATACCTCTTATTTGTTTTATTATGCTTTGAAAATACTTACTTGATTGGTTAATCATGTTTCCTTGTTTTCAAGTGAACACTACGAGCACTCCCATGTCTAAGGAGCCTAAGTTATTAAACTGGCATACCTCTTATTTATTTTCTGATTCTTTTCAAATACTATCTCGGTTGCTCAATCATGTTTCCTTATTTTCAAGTGAACAGTATGAGAACTCCTATGCCTCTGGAGCCTCAGGTACTAAACTATTCTACCTCTCTATTTATTTTCTTATACTGTATAAATATTTGAATGCTCTTCTCAATCTATTTATTTATTTTCAGATTCAAGCTGCGAGTGCTCCCTTTTACTGTGAAGCCTTAGGTACTTACTTTTGTAGCTTTTATTAATTTTCTTGTACTTGTTCAAATAATTGAATGCTTTTCACAATCTCTCATTGTTTTCAGATTGCAACTGTTAGTTCCCCCATCCACGTGGAGCCTTAGACCGAGCAATGGGGGATCATTTTCTAGTTTCCACTACAGATATTTCTTTTGAGAAATGAATGGTCTTATTAACTAATTGACTATATCAATCTTACATATATTCTATAAGCATTCCTCTAAATATGTACTTGAATTTCTTGTACTAAAGTGATTAACGTAGGATCTCAAGTAGTATGCTTGATCCTATAGGCATACTGGTAATTCTGATTGCTCCGAATTACTAGTATGTGACACCCCACCTAATTAAATACCGGTCGATCACTCCTTTATTAAATTAAATCAAGGTAAACAGTTGGTTCATTCTCAGCATCACTATCGATAAAAATAAATTTTCCAATTTAACACCCTAAATAATTAAGCTAAGTGTCAAAACCATTTTCATACATAACTTTCCAAATTTTATTTAAAGAAAAATTATTTATTTATTTTATCTAACCACATTCAATAAGTAAGAGTCACACCACATTTAAATTCTGCAACATAGTCCAATTAATTTAATACATTCGTCAATCGAATGTCAACATACGAAATCTAAAGTCACACATCCAAACTGAATAAATCCCATAGTAACAATACTGGAAATAACTGAAATACAAATGTCCAATAACAACGGAATAATGGAAAGAGCTACACATGCTCAACTAGATGAAAGTACTAAGAGTGGATCCGAATGAACGAAGTCGTCTAATCAAGAGACCTGCAACTCCTACCTAAGATGCAACGCGTTCCTTCCTATTGAACCTAAGAAAGACGCCCCTGTGGCTGGGCACCTGTAATACATACATATATATACAAGAGAGCGGGAGAGAAAAAGAAACGGGTCAGAGCCCGATAGTGTGTATGATTTAAAATTCGTTTAACAAATATTTAAATTGATACAGGCCAATGCAACAACATATTAGTATGACACTCTCTTGAGAAATTCTCACCTCTCTTCTAATGTGCACACCTATCGCACTAACATTCCCAACGATTTATCCTATCCTTTTATCACACTACCCTTCCCAACAATTTAGTTTATCTCAAATTACTCATAGGATTTCAAAACCAAATAATATCATTGTTTAAAAAGATACTTCCAATTAGTAGCACAACTCCCGTTTTAGCTTCATTCATTTATAAAGTTTCCCTGTGTCATATTATACTTTTCAAACAAGTATTTCTGATTTATAGTCCAGAATTATTTCTCACTTACCATATCACAGCAACAGTTTAAATTTCCCGAATTTCAAATATATATATTAAGCACTCGTATAATATATACATTCTAACGGCACCAACATATAAACTATGGTACAGGCATACTCTGCTATCAAATCCCCGCATCGCTCACACTTAGGGATATACAAGTTCGGAATCACTCTCGAACTGTATCAACATATATACACAAACAAGATTGAGGCGAAGCATAGATTCCAAGTCTCTAAGAGGTCAGTACATACCCTCACGTCTCTTAGGACCGTCTGAACTATCGGTCCGATAGCCTGTACCAAGGATATCTAACTTCTAGGGTACAAGTCAATATCCCCCATAAAGGTCCCATCGAGATAAGACTGTCCCAGCGCGGTAACCTCAGGGATAGCAAGTAGCGCGGGTACGTTTTTCATACGTATATAATATATGCATACACAACCATATAAATATACCACTTATTATTATATCCATATAGGTTTCTCTCATCCCCCATAATTACAATATTTATCCTTAATTTTCACATTAAGTATTCTTATAAGGGTTCCTCACTAACCTTAACTCGAAGGGTTTCTCCAACTCATTTCGCGACACTTGTGAACTCTATCCTCACATGTATAAAATTCAGTAGGTGTCCTTATTATGTTCCAACGTAACTCTCTTACGCACCTTACCCTTCAATACATAAATTAATCGAGTAATTATCCCAAAATGTAATTCTTAGTCCACATTAAGTATCTCCAAAATTCATTCGTATAACCTACTGGTCTCCCCTATCTCCCAAAACATTATATTAAGGATGCCCAAGAATTTTTGCATGATAAATTAAATTTAACTCATTTAATAAGGGAAATAGGAGTCTGCCAGGAGGGGTTGATCGATCGAGGTTTGGGGCTCGATCGATCGAACCTTCGATCGATCGAAGCTCTAGGCTCGATCGATCGATCAAGCAGGTATTTCGATTTTCTGCAGAATTGCAGTTACGGGTTCTACCACTTTTCTTCATCCAAATCCATATTTTCTAAACCCAAACGTCCCAAAAATTCTACTACTAACATTATATCAATATACCAGACATTTTTAACGTATGGCATGTGTATTTCTATCATTTAAACATGGATTATCAACCCAAAATTCATACACAACATCAAGAACCCTAAAATCTCTAAATCATGGTTCTAATCTGTTTTACCCCAGAATTCCTTTCTTAATTACAACAAAATTTCGTGGGTTATCTTTCTACATCGCAAGAGATTTCCAGAATAAGGTTTAAGTCTATACTACATGCAAGTTCCTATCAAAATTTGGGTTTTCTTCCATATATCTCATCCCTAATCATTCCTAAACTAATATGGAAATTGCACCAACAAAAATAGCAAGATAAACCCTTGCCTGGGATTTTTAGAAGTCTGGATTGCGACTGATTTTGGTGTGGTTGCGTTCACCGTCTCGCGATCTACGCGTTGGTGGTGGCGGCGGTGCAAACCGTTAAGTTTTGGGCCTTGAATTTGCCTTGAGAGCTCTCTCCTTCCTCTCCTATGGCCGTCACTTGTGTTTTGAGTTTCTAACCCTAGAAGGTAACCTAGGTATCTGATATAACTCCTCTAATTTTCGTGGGTTTAATTACCCAAAAATGTAAAATGACCAAAATGCCCTCCCGGGTTACTAATTAGGCCTAAAAACGCCCGAGACCCAAACTAAACCCCCGGGTACACTTTTCTGACTATCTCGACCCTTCCGGATGCGTTGGGGCACTCAAAACGACCATACAAACAACTTATAAAAATTTCATTTTTATTTATCAATATTTAGTCCTGACGCGACACGGGCGCGTCCCGACTCAAATTTCCAAAATTGACATTTTATTCTCTCGTGACATCAATATAACCAATATAATATATTACTTTGCTCATTAGTAATATTCAACAAATTTCCCATAATTACTAACTCTCGTCACGTTAATAATTATAACATAATAAATTTCCAGATTTATTAAATAATTTACTCACATTAAATTTAATAAATCCCCAAATTAATATAGCATAAAAATACAGGGTTATACATACTTCCCCCTAGTAACGGAATTTCGTCCCAAAATTCGGAAAATATGGCATACCTGGTAAAAATAACTCTGGATATCTTTCGCGCGTATCTGCCTCGCGCTCCCAAGTGGATTCCTCGACATTATGATGCTCCCACTGGACCCGCACAAGTGGAACTATCTTCGACCTCAATCTCCTCTCACTATAGTCTAGGATAGCCACCGATCTCTCCTCGTAAGAGCTGTCAGGCTGTAAGTCTATCTCATCTATCGCAATGTGAGTATGGGCCATATCATCCTGAAGGTACCGTCTCAACGACGAGATGTGAAATACATCGTGAATGCGTTGCAAATGTTCTAGCAGTCCCAATCTGTATGCCACCGGCCCAATCCTCTCGATGATGGGAAATGGTCCCACTTACCTCGGAGCCAATTTCCCCTTCTTCACGAACCTCATCACTCCCTTCATAGGAGATACACGCAATAACACTTGGTCCCCCACACTAAACTCTCGGAAGAATCGTTTCGCATCGGCGTAGCTCTTGTGCCTATCCTGGGCTACCCGAATGCGACTCCTGATAATTTCAATCCTCGCGGAGGTCTCCTGAATCACCTCTGGTCCTAGCAACTTGTTATCCCCCACCTCGAGCCAACAAGCTGGGGAACGACAAGGCCTGCCATACAAAGCCTCAAATGGAGCCATGCCAATGTGAACTGATAAGAGTTATTATAAGCAAACTTTACCAGTGGAAGGTGTGGCTCCCAACCTCCTCCAAAATTTAGAACACACTTGCGTAGCATATCCTCTAACATCTAATTAGTATGCTCTGTTTGTCCATCTGTCTATGGGTGATAAGCTGAACTCAGCCTCAACTCAGTACCTATAGCCTCCTGAAAGCTTTCCCAAAAACGTGACACAAAAATCTTGTCTCTATCTGACACAATATTCAGGGGCACCCCATGTAATCTGACAACCTCAGCAATGAACAACTGAGCATACTGACTCGTGGTATAGTCTATCCGTACCGGCAGAAAATGAGCCACCTTGGTCAAACGGTCTACAATCACCCAGATGGAGTCGTGGCCCCGCTGTGATGTAGGCAACCCTGTAATAAAATCCATGAAAATACTCTCCCACTTCCACGCAGGTATTTCTAATGGCTGAAGCAACCCTGACGATTTCTGATGGTCCACCTTCACCAGCTGGCAGGTAGAACACTTGGACACAAACTCAGCAATGTCCTTCTTCATCCCACTCCACCAGTATTGTCTCCTCATATCCTGGTACATCTTATCTCCTCTAGGATGCACTGCAAATCGGGACCCGTGAGATTGGGTCATCACTGCATGACGCAATTCTGCTCCTTCTGGAACTACTAACCTCCCATTAAACCTCTGACCCCCGTCGGAACTAACAGAATAGGACTCAACACCTTCAGCCAAAAGTCGTACAATCTGCTCCTGGCAAAATGGGTCTGTGGTCTATGCCTGTATCACCCTCGTAACAATCTCGGGTGTGACTGACATAACGGATATGAAAGAATGGGAAACTGCGTCCTGGTGGCCCAACTCCTTCCACTTAGCTTTCCAGACGTCCGTTACCTCGTCTACCGGTCTACGACTCAACGCATCAGCAACTACGTTGGCCTTCCCCGGATGATACTGTATATCAAACTGGTAGTCCTTCACAAACTCTAACCATCTGCGCTGACGCATATTCAGCTCTCGCTGAGTGAACAAGTACTGCAGTGATTTGTGGTCTGTGAACAAACGGAACTTCTCCCCCAATAAATAGTGTCTCCATATCCTCAATGCAAAAACTACCCCTGCTAACTCCAGGTCGTGGGTGGGGTAATTCTTTTCATGCGGCTTAAGCTTGCGGGAGGCAAAAGCTATAGCTTTCTCCTCCTGCTGAAGTACTCACCCAAGTCCCCGTAAAGAGGCATCGGTATAAACCAGTTACTCCGCACCCGGCTTCGGTAAATCAAGGACTGGCGCTGAAGTAAGCTTGTCTTTCAGCTCGTCGAAAGCCAACTGACAAGCGTCATCCCAAACATATGGTACCCCCTTGCGAGTCAGATTGGTCAATGGACCCGCTATTTTGGAGAATCCACGAATGAATCTCCTGTAGTATCCGGCTAATCCCAATAAACTACGCACGTTTGTCGGTGTCGTGGGTTGTCCCCATTCCCTCACCGCTGACACTTTATTCGGGTTAACTACTATCCCCTGCTAAGAAACAACATGGCTCAAGAACTGTACTTCTCGCAACCAGAACCCTCACTTCTCGTACTTAGCATACAATTGATGCTCTCGTAGAGTCTGAAGAATCTACCTCAAGTGCTCAGCATGCTCCTCCTCGGAGTGTGAGTATATCAAGATGTCATCTATGAAGACGATGACAAACTGATCCAAGAACTCTTTGAATACTCGGTTCATCAAGTCCATGAAAACGGCTGGAGCATTTGTGAGTCCGAACGGCATCACCCTAAACTCATAGGACCCATATCTCGTCAAGAAGGCAGTCTTTGAAACATCATTCTCTCTAATACACAACTGATGGTACCCCGACCTCAGATCTATCTTCGAAAAGAAAGTTGCTCCCCTCAGCTGGTCGAACAGATTATCGATTCGGGGCAATGGATACTTATTCCGTATCGTGACCTTGTTCAGCTCCCGGTAGTCCACACATAATCTCAGTGAACCATCTCTCTTCTTCACAAACAAGACTGGAGCGCCCCAAGGTGAGGTACTCCTACGAATGAAGCCCTAACCTAACAGCTTCTCTATCTGATCTCGTAGCTCTCGTATCTCTGCCGCAGCCATACGGTATGGTGCGCGTGCTATAGGTCTCGTATCTGGCAATAAATCTATGACAAAGTCTATCTCTCGACTAAGGGGTAGGCCTGGTATCTCCTGGAATATATCGGAATACTCACGAATGACTGGGATCGAGTCTAAAGGAATCACAACCTCCTTAGAGGCATCCTCCTCTATATAATACAAATGAGCGGTCGAACCTCCCTATGGGCGAGGCATTTCCACTACAAACATCTCTTGCCCCGGAATGGCAAAAACAATGCTCCCACAGAAGCAATCAATCATGGCTCTATAAGCGATGAGCCAATCCATACTGATAATAACATCATGCTCATGCATATCTAAGACTAACATGTCTGCAGGTAATACCAAGCTACCCATCTCTACCCCCACTCCCCGACATACAAAGAAAATAAGCGACCCACTCCCTAGTGGTGAGTCTACACGTGTCACAGTGCTCTCTGCTGTGGCTAATAACCCTAAGGCTTTCGCAAAATAGGTAGCTATAAAATAGTGCGTTGCCCCAGTATCAAACAAAACTCGACTCATAGTAACATGGATAGAAAAACATACCCTCAATCGCGGGTGGTGCATGCGGAGCTACTGCCTGTGGGAGGTTATAGACACGTCTGCCCTGTAGCTTTCTCTGCTGAACTGAGGCTGTTGGAAAGGGTGGTGGAGCTGGCTTCTGGGGTTTATTGTTATCACATTCCTGTCTTGGAGCCCTATTCTTCTCTGGGCAATCCTGACGCCTATGGCTATTCCTGCCACATTGGAAGCACCTCCCTCGAAACTGCTTCACTTCATTACGGTATTGACTAGTCTCGCTTTTTCCCTGGTCTTGCTGACCTTGAGGGGAAATCTGCGGAAAAGCTATGTCAGGGCGAGGACAATCCAGCCACTTGTGACCCGGTTGTACACATTTATAGCAGAGTTTCAAAATTCTTCGCTGGTCAGATTGTAGTTTATCCCCAGTCTGATTCGGACAAGATTTACGTTTGTGATCGTCCATTCCACAACCGAAACACCTCTTGGTGATTTCATTCTGAACCTGACTTCGTTGGCCCTGACACTTTTGTCCCTCTACATAAATCTCGTTACTTCTGGAACTGACTCGATATTGATTATTTTGTTGACGCAAATTCGGTGCCTTCGCACAATTCTCAACGTTAGTCACATGCATTTGGTTAACCTCTCTAGGTCTTTTGCCTCCTTTAAGTTTTAGGTTGCGTTCTTGGTATTGTAGAACTGCAGTGGTAACTGCTTGTGCCACGATACCTGCTAACTCGGCGGTTGATATTCTCCCTGGGGATACCTGAGGGGTGAGTCGATCTTGCTCGTTGACTCCCTTAACCGCCTTAGGTAGTTCTTCTTTACGATCCATCTGAAAATTTAAGTAAATTTGGATGAGTTCATCATTCAAATAAACAAATCGTAGAAGTACGAATTTCCAATGTATAGAGATAAACACAACATTCCTAGTATTAGGGCTCTATATCAAAGAAAGCAACGCTGAAAGCATAATCTCATTTATGGGTGATTTAATATAATTGAGCATTAAAATAAGGGTTTAAAATAAATATTGATTAGGTTAAAATAGTTAATATTTATGGGAATCACACATTTATTTGAGAGATAGGGTAAGTATAATCTCGTTTTATGCGATCTCGTTGTATATACATGAATGGGCGACGAGATTTATTTATTTCTCAACTATGGATTATTTTAATGAATTGTCTGAGGTCCAGAGACAGATTTTATATTCCGAGTTTTGAATAAAAATTTGGAGAGCACGGTTGATTCCGGAAGGGCCGAGAAAGTCAAAATGACCGCTCTGGATGTTTTATTAGAGTTCTAAAATTTTCTTGACTAGTTTGACTTGATTTGGGGTATAATAGTTATTTTTATGTGTGTATTATCATTTAAATCTAGGATTACTATTGACAAGGTAATAATAAGCTTATGTGGGAAATTAATCTCAATTAAAAGAAAACCTATTTTGAGAGAGAGAACATAAGAAGAAGAGAAAGAAGAGGAAGCTTGAGAATCTTTAACATCTTGTACAATCCTTGACTTTAAGGAAGAATTAACCCCTATGATATTTAAGGCAAGTGGATTAATTTGCTAAATACTTAATTGTGTTACCTATTTCATAAATCTTGGTATGAATTGGGTAATATTAGAGATTTATGTGTTAAACCCTAGAATCTAGTATAAAAGATTAATTCTTGTTGTGTTGTTATGGGTTCGAAGGTATAGACATGGTGGAACTCATATTTTGGGTATATTATGAAACGAATCATTATAGAAGGAAGGTTTGTTGGTGAATTAGTAAAATTTCATTGGTTGTGGAACTGTACCATTCGGACCGGTTCATTTTCTAAGGATACTGAATCGGTCCAGGCGTTATGGGATTTATTTCAATTTTATGGGACCAGACCGGTTCATTTTTAAGAGGTACTGGAGCGGTCTATAAGTGGGAAGTTTTTGTCAGTTTTTAGGAACCGATCGGTTCATTTTTGGAAACCTCTGGTCCGATTACTGTAGCTTTGAACTTTGATGATACTCCTCTTTAGTTGATTTAAATACTTCGAAAACCATTTTATATTACTGGGCAAATTTGTTTATGGATCGTAATGTGGGTAGGATGCGATTCGATGGAGGGGTTACTTAGGGGCTATTCTAGAGGCATATTTGTAAGGGTACTGTGTTGCTTCCTTTTTCGTAAATCCCCCATGGAGTGGGGATTCTTTCGAGGAGGGTTACGGGTTAATGAGAAAGAGTTCATTGGTTATTCCAAGGGTAAATTGGAGAAATAATCATAAGGGTGATGAGTTATCGATGAACAATTAAGTGAGTAGATTATGATATGAACTTGAGATGTTTGTGTTGATCATTAGCTAGTGTAAGGTGTGATATTTACATATAGCTAGGATTAGTAATATATGTGTATACATTCAAAAGTTTGATAATTTTTATATATAATGTGGATTTATATTGGATGTGTAATATATTCTATATGGTGCATACCCCTCTAGTGCTATTGTGGGATGTTACGCAATGTGGGAAACTCCTCTGGCTCGAGGACCGGGGAGAATACGGTGCCTAGGTCATAGCGTCCAGTACTTTACCGTGTGTGAGGAAGGGGTAAGATGTCTTGGGTATTATTCTTCTTACCTTTAGGCGAGGAACTATGGCCTCTTCCCATACGCTTGTGAATAGGTTTTATACCAAGTCGGTGTGAGAGTCCAATTGCTGGTAACCCACAATGATAAGTGAGTAATTCCCTGAAATATGATAGCATTGTAGATACTGTTAATATACATATACGATGTGTGTTGTGTATTGCTTTAGTTATATGATATGTGAGATGTGTATTATCGCTTTTTAATACAATATTGAATTATGTATGTTTTGATGTTTATAGACTGGAACTTAGGAGTATGTACTATTGACTGAGAGCCGAACGGATTCCGACGAATAACCATGTTAGGTAGTAGGGTATTGGAGGGGGGTTCCTTGTTTGGATTTCTCTTGCGAGATGTCCCACGCATGAAACTTAGCGCTATGTTGGAAGTGGGGAAATGTTTGGTGATTAGTACATGAGGTATTTAATTTTTCTTAATAGAGGAATGTCTTCTAACATTTAATAAGTTGTAATTATGTATATGAGAGTGATAGTTAGGCTTGAGGGGGTAGGTTTCGTATATTTAGTGGGGTAGATTAGCTATATACTTATGTGTAGGCCTAGGTGCGCGCTATAGCTGAGAGGGAAAATTGGGTCTCAAGGGAGTGCGACTCCACGTCATTTGTAAAATCTTGCATTTTTAATTATTATGCATTGAATTCACTTGCTATAACTATTTTCCAAGCCAGGGATCTGACCCGTTTATATCTTCCCCTTTCTATGTATATTTTGTGTACATTAGGTGTTCTGCCGCAAGGACTCCCATGATGATTATATGTTCCATAGTTTTGGGAGTTGTAGCACAAGCGGGATGCTACAGGATTTTTGGTATAGACACATTCCTTTTTGTAATCTAGTTAAGATATTACACTTATAAACCGGGTGTGTGTGTACCTAAAGGTCTTATATGTTGATATATTTTGATTTTTGTATGGTCTGTTTCCCGACAGCATATTGGGGAATATTCTTTCTGATGTATACTCTTAGCATGTTAATGAGCTAGTCTGTTATTGTCTTTTGTTGTTCATGTTCCGTTGTATGTGTTTGATTTTTTTTTGTATGTACGCTTTTAAAAAGATATTATTTGGCACCTATTTATTTATTTATATAGGGTGGTTACCTGTATATTTATACCCGCCAGTTAGTGCTGAGAATGATACACTTGAGATTCCTGTTGTATTTTAGTATAAGGCTGGCCACCTATATATTTGAGTTGGCGGGGTGTCACAGTCCACATAATTAGCCTCAACCCTATAAATCTGTCATTTTAATCTTTTGGTCCATATAATCGGCCTCGACCCGGTGAAAATGTAATTTGAATTTCTAGGTCAAAAGAATTGACCTTAAGGCTATGAATCGGTCACCTCCACCCCTAGGTCCGCAGAGTCGACCCTAATCTTATTCCCGAACATCGATGAGGGGTTTATCTTTCGATGTGTTTTAGTTAATATAAGCTATACCGTCGTGGGGCTTTGTAGACACCCCATTCTACTACCCCTATGTACAATAATTGGGACCTAACACTCCTTCTTTCTCAATAAATCCTAGGTCCTAATTTGAATGTTGATCTATAGGCCATCGAGCGCTTCTGAGTCGTGTTTGACTCCGATCAACTCTCTAACTTGAGAAATCTCAATAAAATCATTCAGGGTTCCGAATCCCATTTCTAATAGTCCATATCGAGCGTGAATTGACCTCATGATTCGCATGAACGATCCATTTAACTCCGATAACTGAGGTCGAGGCCATCGAGTGATTTGGGTCCCCATTTGACTTTAGTCAACTTTCTAACTTGAACTAAGCTTTCTTAATCCTCTTTTTAATGGTCTATAAAGTGTGTGCATAGGCCTCATGGTTTTCACGAATGATCCTTTTTAATTTAAAAATTCATCGGGTACTCTCGAGCATCATTTGGCCTTGGTCAACTGTCCAAACTCAGAAAATCTAAATGAAATATCAAAGACACTTGATCCCCTCTCTAACAGTCCTTCTAAGCCCTGTTTCACTTCGGTCAACTCCCTAACTTGAGAGTTGATTAATGGATTCTTGAAGACTCTTAATACCGTTTCCAAAGGTCCTGACCGTGCACAATTTGAACTTACGATTTGCTTTTTATTCCCATTTTAATGAAAAAGTCTATTTCGGACTGCTAGTAGGCACCCTAGACCCCTTGCTTGTCGACAGGGTGTACTTTTCCTTCCCAACAAGGCAAGAACTGTGCCGATAGATAGGGTAGGGGCCATGTCGATCGACTTCCCACTAAACTCTAAAATGTCACCATTTAAGGATACCATGGCCTCACTCCCGAGGACCTCCTTTTCAGTAATCATAAACATTCTCTCAAAATCAGAGCGCCATCTTTCCCCAAAAATTTTATTTTCCAACATTCTCTCGATTTATCTTACCTTACTTTCCTACCACCGTTGGTCACTTACATCACCCTTTTTCACCACCATTATATCATTATAAAATTAGCCTACTCTCCTTCAAAATCCAATAATAAAAATCTTCTTGGAGGTATATTCCTACTCTTTTCTAGTTTATCCATTTAGTATTATTTATGCACTTTATTTTCACTTTGATATCTTTTTTAGTCTTACTTTATTGGATTACATCAACTAACATCATTTTTTATTATTAGTATTCACATAACCCGTTTTTATAAATTCTAAAAGACAAAAAAAAGGTTTAGTTGTAAACTCCAAAAGTGACATTTCCTCCTTTTTTGAACTTTTACACCTGGATACGTTTTCTTGAAAAACATCCAAAGAGGAGTGAGATTTGGGTTTATGAGTTCAATCCCACCCCTATGAAGTATCAAATTACATGGACTTTTATGTCCCTTGGTCTACGTAGGCATCCTAGGCCAATCTTGGGGTTTGAGTCCTATATTTTCGGTTTTACCCTTTTATACTATCTTGTACTTATTGTATGGGTCACGAACTCCTAATTATTTGTGTCTTATTTGACGTTCACATTCTCTTTTCTATAGTAACTTTTGATTCGACGAAAACTCATATTATGCTTATTTTTATGTCATTTTGGGTACACCGCTTAGGATGATTTTTCTCCGTATTTCCCGTGGTGCGAGTCTGATGATTTACATTACAGACATGTACACACACATCATGCTTTGGAAAAAAATAGAATATTAACATAGTCTATGAGAGACCTAAAGGGAATAATGGGTGTCTAACACCTTCCAATTCGTAACTTAGTCCTAGGAACCTCGATCCATTTAGTTTCATATGCATTAATATAACTTTGATGCTTTTCTCTCGAGATATATACATTTCATTTCCCTCTTTTGAGGAAAATAGTCTGTCAACTCCATTCCATCGTGTTATCCTCTTTTGACCATGGATGATTTTATATCTGATACAACCCATGAAGATACCAGCGCGAGTGGTAGAAAGAGGACTCCCACATCCTCAAATCATCATCACGGGGCATGGTGGTAAGAGAGGGGGACAATCTCCTTCAGGTTGTCCCCCGATCCAAATTTTGGGTCCGACCCACGCTAGATGAATATGACCCTAATGGCCACAATGAGTGGCTCGTCACCACCATCTTCCCCTAAATTCAAATCTTCGATCTTCTGAAGTTATTATCTTGGACCATATTGCATGCATTCTTAAGCATCCTATAGATATTTAGAATTCTTAACTATGTAGGAATCATCGACGAAGCATCCAGATATGGGGTTGATGCTCTCGTCCCCGAACTCTGCCCTTGCACACAATTATAAATGGTAAATTACCTATTCATTAGGAAAAACACTTACTTTCAAGTCAGAGGTGGTCTTTCACTTTCTTCTAACTTTATTTTTTCTTTTATCCTTTTCTTTAGGGAAAATCACTCATGGATATAGTCCATCATGAACATATTTCTTCATTTGACCCCTCTCATGACTTGCCCGGGGCTCCTCCACTTCTTTAATTATTTGAACTTTTATTTCTTCATTAAGATGAGTGTAAAATGACGCCTCAATCGGATGTGTTTCTTCCATTGAGAAATGCCTCTCAATTGACCTAATCACTATTTATGTTCCAACGATGTTAGCTTTCATGCACTGGTGACATGTGGAAGGAATGATAGCATGAGTATTCATCCACACCCTTTATATCAGCAACTGGTAACTTTATCGATAATCATGATATGGAAATTTATGTGGGAAGTGAAGTTACGTAATTTTATTCCAACATTCACGTATCCGAGTGATTGCATTACAACATTATCAAATCTTGTAATCATTGTAGAAACCATTCCAATCTTCTCATATGAGGTCCTTTTCTCATAAAGAGTACTTATGGGCAAGATGATGATCGATGCCCCTCCATCTAGGGGTGCTCGAGGAAAACTAATCTCATTTACCATAGCGATAACATACTGAGGTCTGTCATGAAATAAATGTACATGTCTATCCGCTCAGAAAACACCACTTACGAGGTGTACCTTTTAATAAGACTCCTAACGGGGACATGACAGCTGATGGATGGTTCCCCTCAATCTTGTATCTCTTCAAGAATTTTTGTAATGACCCCACTTTTATATGTTCATATATAGTTTCAAATGTTGTATTTTTTCATATGTTATATGAATAATGTTAATTTATTATTTTAGTCTAATCCCCCCTTCAGAAATCATGAAATATCAAATTATTACAAACATATAATTTTAAAGTTTTCGATAGGTGTGTTCATATGGGAGACTAGTTTTGACCATTATAATATAACAATTGACTTGAGGTAAAAAAAAATAAAGTTTTAGATATATAAATTAGGTTTTTAACACAACAAACGGTGCGTTAAATAGAGATCCAAGCAAGAAGTTATGCCAAAATTATGATATAATGGCAAATCTGTCCATCCTTTAAGTTGTATTTTGTCCTATTACCACACTATGTGTTATATTTTGATTTCTTGGAAGGGGAGGCTAGTTAGGCCGACTCAAACACTTTAAAATAAGCCCCTTCTTCATCAAAATGGATTAAATCAAAGTTTTATAGGATATCCTAAGCTAAATGATATGTTTTGGGGTAGAAAAATGAAATTTATGAAACTTTGGGGACTTGATTTTTAAATAATGAAAGTTTTAGGGACTAAAAATGAAAATATATAAAGGACCTTTTTGTAAATAAAATATTTTCAAGGACCCCTAAGAAATATTGAAAATGTATGGTGTAGAATTACTAAAATACTCCTCATATGTAAAATGACCCTAATACCCTTAATAATTTTACACATCGTGCTTGACACCTCGTGCTATACTTTTGCCACCCCACTTAACACGTGTCACCTTGAAAGGAAGGGACAATCCACATGTCATGCAAATAGATAAAGTTAAAATACCTGTCACATCCGGGTGAATTATGGCTGCAAGATATCCCTGTTACGTGACATGCGACATGCTGACTCACCCAAATGGATGCTTAGTCATTGGGACACACGTAAACACCCTAATAACTTTGGAAAACTATAAATAAGTCCTTAGTATCAATTCCTATAGGAAATTACTCCAAAATTTCAAAAGGAAATAATGAGACAAAGTGCGGGGAAAGTTTAAGAAGAAGTTTCGTTTAAAGATTAACGAGCGATCCAAGACTCTGTCTCTGTAACTTCGGATTTCTGTTCTAGGTGAGTACTCTGTGACATTCCTTATGTATTTTTATTATATGATATTATGCAAAGTACACATATTTTTTGAAATGATTTTATTCTCAAAATACATCTGATACCGATGATTTCGTCATTTGTTATATGTGTATATCTCTCGATATATACATCTGATTTGAATTATGAAACTATTGATTCAGTCTATGGAAACTCTCTTACTATGTTGGCCTTGAATACCTGGTGGAAATATTTGGATGGTACCTTCCCTGCTGGTTTATCACTGGTGTGCCCTAAATAAGGCGTTGTTTCAGATATCATGATTTTCTGTCTGTGTTGTTGCCGGGTGGAAATATTTGGAAACAATATCTTTTTACCTGGGCATTAGAGCGTACATAGCCATCAAAATAAAAATTGAATAATGGACATATTACCCAATTTTTTTATCTGTTCTATTCTGAACTGATTATTCTGAAAATAAATACTGCCAGTTTACTTTATATATTTTACTGCAAATTCTTGTCCATATATGTATATGCCTTATGTTGGAAATTGAATAGGTATCAATTTTTCTGAAAAACCATGGAATGTTTGGAGATTAATTCTCACTCGGCTTTTAGCCGATGTTGTATAAATAATCATTTTACACGAAATAAGTAGGTTCGTGGAGGGAACTAAAAAGGGCTGTGTTAAAGATTCAGCTTTTAGGGCTCCTTTTGTTATTATGTTTCTTTTATCATTTAGAGCATGTCTGGATCCCTTGTAATAAGTTTTTAAAGTTTGTCTTAAAGTTGTAATTATTCGTTACTTTTAATACAAATGAAGTTTCCTTTAGAAAGCTCTGATGACGTAACTCCTTTACTTTCAGTATTTTACAATTCATAACCATGTGATTTTATTTCCGTTGCACTCATTTAAGGAAACAATTATGTCTGAATATTGTAACACCCCGCCTAATTAAATACCGGGTGGCCAGTCCCATACCAAATTAAAACAGAATATACAGTTGGCTCATTCTTGGCATCACTGTCGAAAATATTTACAAATCACCCAATACCCAAATAAGCTAGTGTTAAAAACTTTCTAAATTTGAATTCAATAAAATTCATTTATTTAGTTTACGAATAACACTACACATTTTATTCTACCAAAATGATAACCGAACACATAAAATAAAAGAATCTAAATGTAACTAGAATAAACATTCCCGATTAATTATCCAATACACTAATCCCAACAATAATAAATGTATTAAAATGACACTAGTACAAAACTATTTGACTCAGATAGAAAGGAGATAACTAAATTCCTCTGGGCGACATGCCCTGCATAAAAGCACACTAAATAATGTGAATCAAATGAAGATAGGCGTCTAAGTAATTCTCCATAGCTCCATAGCTCGTCATAATCCTCTAAGGTTGGCGTCCCTGATGCTGGACACCTGATATAGAAGGTACAATAGAAAAGAGAATATGCAAGGAAATGGGTCAGAGCCTAATGTAAAAATAGTTTTGAAAACAACAAGTATTTAACAAGTTCAATAAAGCATTTGTTATGAACATGTTAGTATCCAGACTCTCACTTGATATTCTCACCTCTCATCTAGAGTGCACGCTTAACGTTTTTTTATTAACCTCCTAGTTAATGGTTCTTCCTAACACTTTCCATAATATGATTCTATCCCATATTATAACCCCGTGTGTCCCATACCATACGTAGTAGAATCATTCATATACATTTCCCATTAATATGAATTAAGCTTTTCCAATAAATATTCATTAACTTAATTCAATTCTTTTTATCTATTCACCGTCATCTACAATTATCACACAGAAAATTAATTTAACCACTATATATACATTCATTTAATTCATTATATATATACATATATAATACGGTACCCCGAGAAATAGCTGTGGTGCATGCATTACTCTATGATCACGTTACAGTATCGGTAGTCGCCGAATAGGGAACTAAAGGTTCGGTAAGGATTAATCGAACCACAAACATCAACACAAAAATTGGAGGTGAACATAGTTGTCATACCCACGGGTCACGCACATACCAACGTTCCCATAGTCAGCGGACTTATCAACTCACCGATAAGTCTTTCATAGACCTATGTTCTCGAGAGACAAATAAAAAATCCCATGGATTCATCAGGATATGACTTACCTCACGCGCAAACCTCCCATCGATAGCAAATAAGTTAGGTATGTTATACATACAAATCATCAATTAATCAAATAGGCATTATCATCTACCTATAGATATAATATCAACAAGGTAATCACACTACCCTAAGATAATTTTCATACGTTGCATTATATCTCTTTAAATCCTACGTATTAAATTATCATGACTTTACATCTTAAATTTAATTATCATAATTCTCATCAATTAAATCCCAATCATATTAATTCGATTCTTATCTAGGGCGTACTGATCTTCCCTAAGTCCCATTATATCCAAGGTACATTCTCTTTATACCGAAATAAGTAAAGTATGAATTCTCACATAGTTTTCCCAAAATTATTTCCTATATTAATTTACTATTTGGTAGTTTCTCTCACTCCAATAAACCGACAAACTCAGAACTGGACTCTAAGAAAATTCCCAGAAATTCACCCTATCGTTTGAACCAGAATGACATGTCGTTCGAACCACTTCCAATTTCGTTCGAACCACTTCCAATATCGTTCGAACGACTTCGTGCTTGATCCCCATCTCGTTTGAACCACTTCGCGCGACTTCGTGCGAGACCTACTATTTCGTCTTCTTCACCAAATTTCAGCGTTTTTCACCATTTTTGAACCTAAAAACCTCTAAGATTCAACACCCAACATCTCATCATTAATATCCATCAACACCTAACAGGTTATTAATCATTCCTAACCTACTAGGATCATTAATTTGTCATAAATCCTCATAATTATATAAAATCCCCAAATCAATTTATATGAACCCTAGTTTCCAAATTTTCTATTAAAGAACCTAATCAACCCAGATTCGTTCTTCAATATATAATTCAATTTCATGATTAACCCTCTACATACATGAAGGAATTTCAACCACAAATTAACCCAGTCCTTAATCATAATTTAAATCTCCAATTTTTCACCCAATTAACATGTAAATCATGATTAATTTCACCTATTCTAACATGGACATTATACTAACTAGATTGCAATAATCAAATACTTGCCTCTAACGAAGGTCTGATCCTTTGGGGTTATCTAACACAGGTGTTTCTACCCTTCTCCGATCAAGTTCCGGTGGTGGTTAGTGGCGGTGACCTTTGGCCCTTGGTTCTCCTCCTTTCCAAGCAATCTTCTCTTCTGCCAAGAACCATTTCACTCTCTCTCAAAAGGTGACCTCTCAATTTTTTTGTAGAAAAGAAAATGAACCTACGTACAACTAATCTCCAAATATTTATAATAAGACAAAATCCGAAATCACTATTCACCCCCTTTAAAAATGACCAAAATTCCCTTTTGGGTTTCTTTTCATTTCCAAATGACCCGAGGCCCAAAACCAACATCCAAATAGACTTTTCTGACTATTTCATCCCTTTCGGACGCAACGATGCACTCGAAATGACTATAAGGTTGAAAAAAAATCCTTTTTAATCTAACAAATTTGTCCAGACACTTCCCATACCGCGTCCGACTAAGAATTCAAATTTCTGAATTAATAACTCACAATAATAACAATAAAATCAAAATCATATATTACCTAAATATATTTAAGTAATATACAGAATCATTCATTTTAATATCCACAAATTGGATTTAAACCCAATGAATTAATTTATAATAAAATCCAATTAATCCATTAATTTATAATATAATCCAATTTAATGTCATTAAAATTACGGGGTATTACAAATATATGTTGCCTTAGTGGCATGTCCAGACACTCGTTCCCTACTACTAATTTGGGATGGGTCCGTGATAATTTTCTTGTGAACTATCAATCTGGTTTCGAACTTCACCACAATTTGATTAAAATCTATTTGAACTTTTAACTTTTTATGATCGCCTCGCACTCAGAATCAATCTTTACTTCATAGGTTTGAGGATTTCGAATATATGGCTCTTCAAATGGTCCTCATTCTTTATGTTTGAACACTACACTGATGTTAACTTATCCAACATTTGTCTCCTCATCCCAATCACGTTTGTAGTTTGTGTTAACTAGCACGAACCACCACTCGTTACATGCTTTGTTATTTTCCACCCACTCCTCAGACTCCATCATATCGTCCAATCATGAGCTATAACCATATTTGTAGAATCATATTTATGGGCAGCCAGTGGATTCTCTTTGAATTCCATGGGAATAATTTAAAGAGTGTTGTTGGAGACTTCCTCATTTATTATCTTTCGTGGCTAGAACCTTTGGTGTAGCTCGTCAAACTTTGAATCGACGTTTTCTGTGGCTATGCATATTTGCTCATTTGAGTGGGGTGGTCCTACCTCCCTATCTCATACCGACATTTGATAACAATGCAAAGCTTCTGCAAAACTACATGGCAATGGAGGAGGAACAACATTTCCAAACATCATTTTTCCTGAAGCACCATCCTTTAATCTATGGCCATTTTTGTTTCCCTTGGGAATACTATCCACATAGTTAACTATTTGTCGTCCAGTGACCAAAAACCTTCCTAGTTGAACAACAACTTGATTCCTCCAACTATGTTTTTTTGGCTTTATGATCATCATGATGTTCTCTATTTCTCGAGTAAATTCTCTAGACATTCTATCAGGACTTTCATTTATCTGGTGAACTTTATATTCTTCCAGTAGTCCTTTCACGCATATCTATAGAAGCCTTGTTTATGTGGTTTCCTCGTGAATATCTAGAGATATATCTCTAAAATACTTAATATACTACATCAGCTCCTCATCTGATTTATGTGTTTCTTTATCCAAGTGCCTTAAGGTGAATTCATTTTCAACCACGAAGAAATTATCAAAGAACTCCCTATGCATCTCTTCCCACGTGGTAATATTGTTTGGATATAAGTGGGGATATCATAGGTAAGCCTTTCTTGTGAGGATTTTTTTTATAAATATCTCCAAATCAAGCTCTTATTATTGCACTGTATAATGAGGTACTCCACTAACCTGGTTCTCTTTGGGGTTCTCTCATCTTCCATTGAAATTTATGAACTTTGGTATGACATACCAGTTGAGAGTATAGTATCTGATTGATACTATCTGGATAAGGGTTTTTCAACTTCTCATACAAGATATCATACTCTCTCTGTTTGAATGAAATGAGACTTTTTACATCCTCCAAAGTAACAACCTTGGTGAAACTTCTCCTATAGTAGAAGTTACCATTGGTGTAACACAGACTTAGTCCAATATTCCCATGTACACATTGTGATCCTTCAAAAAAAAAAACAAGGTCATAAGATTCATTCTAGTCACTAATAGAGTAACTGAGTTGCTCCCTTGGCCCAAAAAAGGACGAGGACCTCACGTCCTTATAGTAACAACATCTTCATTGGTGGTTTGGTCATTTTGAACTCCATTTCCTACTAGATTATCTTCAAAGACCAACTTCTTGGAAAAATTGTGATATTTTTTCCCCATTGCAACAAGGATAACTCCCCAGCAGAGTAACCAAATATAGGAGGATAAGGGTACTGGGCATTTGAAAATATGTAAATGGGTGAGGCATGACTCACTCCAATGGGAACTATCTATAAAGTAATAATATTTTGAGAAAAAAAGTAAAGAAAAAAGCCAACTTTCCTAGTATAATAACGATTTTTCTTGTTACAAAGATGAATAACTGATGATTAAGTACATATTTTTGATAATAAATCTAGGAATGAACACAGTTGAGAGCAACGATTGTTTGAAAGTGGAAAGATATGCAGCTAAATATTTAGGAGATCAGAGGGAGATAATATCCGTGTGGGATTTTATGCATCATAACAATGCTAGTTATGTTATTTTGTGGTTGATGTGCCTCAAGTACGCTATTTATAATAAAATATTAGGGCTCAGATGACACATGCGCACCAAAGGGATATTCCCTTGTGATAAATATCATCAAATACTTTTGTATTTATTACCTTTTATCACTATCTACCATGATTTATCTATTTTGGAGTGACACTTGGTGAAAAAGTGATATTTTTGGCCATGATGCCAAAAAGTACTATTTTTTCTGTTTATCGAAAGTTTCTTGCTAAGTAAGTTTTGATAATTTACGAGTGACCTTGAGGGTTACTCTCTATTTATCGTATTAAAATGTCTTGCAAACAAGCAAGTGACTACTCGTTATTTTGTAATGTCAATTGTGTAATGTATGAGTTAGTGAAGGTGGACTCTTGGGCCCCTCGCCTCAATTTTCTGTTTTCTAAGATTTTCAAGTGGTTGATCCTTAGATTGATCGATAAGATTTAACTCCAAGCCTCCAAACCAAAATTCTCTAGAGGTTCCAACTGACCATTTTCTCGAGCCGTAACTGCTTGTCCAAGGCTTATTGACAATTAAATGTATGAAAATAAGAAAACTAATTATTAGTGAGGGAATTGCTCGCCCAATTATTTATGTGTTTCTTGAGTGACTGCTCACAATTTAGTTCACTAAGAATCTAGGGGGCTACTCGTGTACTTGCTTTTATTCTGAGAGCTCTATGATTTGGGGTTATTGGCATAGTACCCTTATTGAAAGCTCGCATAAGTTTTGGAGTGCATAGGGGTTTCTCTTGCACTCATTCCTCTTTCACTTGTTCCTCATGTTTCTCAGGGTTTCTTGTGCAACCTCCTTGGGTATTATTCTCATAAAAACTGGTGGCTTGGGGTTGCTCGTGCAACCCCTTTACTTTGATATTTCTCTCATAACCCACTTATAGCTTGGGGGTTGCTCGTGTTCCCCTATATATGACCAAGCAGTTATCAGGCACGTAACGTGGGGAATCATATTATGTAGCATAATTAACTTTACAAATAACACATCTTTATATCCTAGTCATTATTGAGATAATTTAATTGGAGTACAATCATAATTATTTAGTGGAATAGATTATGATTGAATAACAAAGGAAATAGATTACGATAATTATATATGGTATTTTTTTAATATTTATTGGAGATAATTAAATAATTTATCTTATTTCCTAAGTATTGTCCAAATACCCAAGTAATTAGGCCCAAATTATCAAGAAATCCAGTTTGGACCAAGCCCACCTTATACTTGTATATAAAGGTGTGGGAGGGTTTTTAAGGATAGTAATTCATCATTAGGGTTTGAGAGCGGTGATAGAAAACAATATTCACATTTTTTGGAAGAGGCCTAGAGAGAGACCACCATATTTCACTCATCGGGAAGGGGTTTCATCTCTAAGGGTGACTATGCACCTATTTAGTTTTAAGGAGGATCATACACTTTAAGATTAGATCTTTACATAAGGTTAAGCAAGATTTTGGAAATTCAAAAGAGGGACTTAATGATTTCATCATCTTTAACCTTTGTCTCCTTATAAGAATCACAACATAGTTTTCTTTGGTATTGTATTTTTGAAACCTTAGGTTTATTATTTAAATATAGCTTTTATTTGTTTTCAATGCGTAATTAATAAAATATCTTTCGAGATGAATTTTTTTTCTGCATTTTAAATGCCAATCCCATGTTATTTTTATCAGAGCATATATTAAGATTTATCATGTATTGAAATATAAAACCCTAGTTTTTTTTTTATGTCATGTGATTGTACAACATTGTGTATGGAATCTTACTAACATGGTTTTGTATATATTCTATATTTATATCCCTTGGATCATGGTCACATATATACATTTTGTGTGATTGAATCCTACAATGGTTTATCTGTAGTTATTTTTTGCTTCTAAATTGGATATGGTCGTAATATTTAGGTTTTTGAAATTATTGCTTTATCGGTGCATTTAGAGGTGTCAAAAGAGGGTTGTAATGTTTATTTATAGTTAAAATCATCTATTTACATGGGTTTTGGTGTTGGGTAAAGTTTTATGGAGTTTCATGAAGCTTTGGAAAAGTTATGAACGATTTTGCATGACTTTGCGAAGAGGATAAGAATTTGTCAACACAGGTGATTCGAAATGATCCAAAATTCATCCCGGATCGATCCGATTTCTAGTCCTAATCAATTTGATCGGGTTCAATTAGTTTTGTTTCTTGATTTTCTGGGTGTTTTTCGATGACTTCTCATGGTTGTTCTTCCTCATCTCCCTTCCATACCAAGTTGGATGAGTTGCAGAAACAAAGGTCTTCAAGAACTCTTGTTTTTGATGAAGTCTACTTCAAGTTGAACACCAAGTCAAAAGGGAAGTCTTCTACAACATGGGCTCTTGGGATAAAAGATTTCTACTTCAAGAATGATTCTTGGCCATGATGGATTGGGGTATTTTTGTCCTCATAACTTTGTTTGCATTAGTTTTATATTTGTGAGTATATCTCTTTATTATTATGTTGTATGATTTGGCATTATAATTGGATTAATTAGGGACACCCATTTTATAGACAATATAAATTTATATTGAGACCAACCTAGATCACGTTTTTTTTCTGGAAAATTCGTTATATGTATTCTTTTCTAAATTTAATTAAATCGGGATAGTTAATTTAAATGTAAAAATCATTTTTTTCTCTCTGGGTTTTAGTTGAATATAAATATCGTTTTATTCTGGAATTAAATTAATGAGATCGAGAAAATTAATTCGTACAGGTAAATTATAAATTACTGAGGATTTAATTAGCTCTTTTAGACTTGAATAAATAGTTTTCAAAACCCTCAAGTTTTTAAAATACTAAGTGGGAGAGGGGTTTCAACATTGTAAGAGAGCAGCCCTCTAAGTTCTAGGGTGTTTAAAGATAAACAAAGTCTTAACCCATATTAATGGCAATGAATACAATAGTAAATGCATTCTAAGTGACAATGAAGGCAATGAATAGAAAAATAAATGCATTCACAATGACAATGCATAAACTCACATGTATAACTGAGCAAATAAATAATCAATACAAGTGTCTAGCATCAAATGAACATAAAAAAAATACTAGCTAGAGGGATATAAAAGAAATCACTCTGGATACATGTCACACCCGATGTTCGGTATATGGTAATGCAAATAAAATACCAATAAAATTTCAAACGAAAATGAAATAGAACTTTATTTAGGAGGATGCATAGAAACCTATTACATATCTCTCATCATAAAAAATAAATAAAATAGTATCTCAAAGTCTTCATAAAACAAAAACAAAATTGGGACTAATAAGGTCACATAGCTAGTAAGTTATGGTAAAAGTGTTCCAATTGGTACTGTCATCTTTGCTAGTTACCATCCACACATACATTACTGAAAATATTTTCCATGGTACTTGTTGATACCAAAATTAATATGCTGATGTGGACGAATAAGATGAAGACACGTGTCAATCTACGTGGCACAATAGCAGCGAGGAAGATCATTTCCCGACCAACCATGCTTCTTTCCGAGCAACGAGAATACACCGAGGAACTCTATCACACCGAGGAACTCTATCACACTGAGGATCTCTATCGCATCGAGGAACTCTAACGCACCGAGGTACTCTAATGTTCCGAGGAACTCCTGATCAGCGAACAGCTATGGCGGTCCGAGCTGCATCTCGGTCGTATCATTAATTGCCAGATAATCAATAGCTCAGATATTCATTGAATGCTTATATTCTTGGCACGCACTCTGCATTAAATGTATTACCCTTTCATATGTATGTCATTTAATGTATCGATACGTGGCACAATAGCAGCGAGGAAGATCATTTCCCGACCAACCATGCTTCTTTCCGAGCAACGAGAATACACCGAGGAACTCTATCACACCGAGGAACTCTATCACACCGAGGATCTCTATCGCATCGAGGATCTCTATCGCATCGAGGAACTCTAACGCACCGAGGTACTATAATGTTCCGAGGAACTCCTGATCAGCGAACAGCTATGGCGGTCCGAGCTGCATCTCGGTCGTATCATTAATTGCCAGATAATTAACAGCTCAGATATTCATTGAATGCTTATATTCTTGGCACGCACTCTGCATTAAATGTATTACCCTTTCATATGTATGTCATTTAATGTATCGAACCTTTCATGTACAGCCTCAAGGCTATAAATACCTTGTATCATCCTCATTCAAAGGGGACCGGAGTTTCTTGATAGAACTTGTAATCAAGAATTCCACAAACACTCAGCAATAACATAACAGTGGACGTAGGCTTTATTCCTAGCCGAACCACTTTAAAAATCTCTGTCTTATTTATTTATCTGTGATTGAAAAATTAGAGCGATTTAATTTTTTACATCAACAGATTGGCGCCGTCTGTGGGAAACGACTGTTATTATCGTTTTTCATAAAAATCATTTATCACCAATGGCAGATAATCCAGAATCCAGTAATCGAAATGTTGGAAATACTGGAAATCTTCCAAATCCATCTGCATCCCCAGATCTGGCTGGAATCATGACGAATCTGGCTCAAGGACAAACCGCCATGCAAGAATCTATGAGGCAACTCATTCAAACTCTTCAGGGCGGTGCACCTACCTATTCAGGGAAAAGGAGTGATCATAGGTAATCGCAATCTAGACGTACCGGGTCATATCGCAATGAAGAGTCTAATGATTCTTCTTATCAACCTGGGCAAACTTCATCGATACGGGCTACGGATACAGATCAACGTATCACTCTTTCTCCGGAAAGAACTAGCGCTTTGGAAAGATTAAGCAGGGTGTCTCCTTTCAGTCGATTAGGACCAAGGAGGAACATGAGTCCACCTAGGGCTCCATCAAGAAGTTTTCGACCACCACCAGGTTTGAGAGAAGGATCTGCACAATCGCGACCAACTACTCGTCGGGATAAATCTCAGGAAGCTACGTCAGAGCAGTCAGTTGCTCGAACTAAGCGGCCCGAGGAAGGGAATGAAGCATGGAAAGGTTCCATTCAACGGTTGGAAGATAGATTGGGAGAAATGGCTAAGGCAAGGAACCCCTTACAGAGAACTTTTGTTCAAGGAACACCTTTTGTGCAAGCCATTGTGGATTTCCCTACACCGTCAAAATTCAAAGCACCCGTAGTGACCCCCAAGTACGATGGAAAGACAGATCCCGTACTTCATATAGAACAATACCAGGCTGCTGCAGATATCTACGCTGTCCCTGACGAGATGAGGTGTAGAGCATTCTCAGGAACTCTTACCGGATCTGCACAGATATGGTACAATAATCTTCCTCGGGGTAAGATTTCAACCTTTGTTCAGTTAGCCGAATTGTTTATTGGCAATTTTTGTTTTGGAGCAAAGCCGGTAAAGCGAGTAGCACACTTGCTAAGTGTTAGACAAAAATCAGGTGAAAGTACTAGAGATTACATAACTTGTTTCAATAACGAGAAGTTGGAAGTCATAGATTATGAAGAAAAGACAGCAATCATCGCTCTGATGAGTGGTTTGCTGCCTAACAAGCTGTACTACACTTTGGCCAAAGATCCACCTAAAAATATGTCGGAGTTGATGGCAAAGGCGGCCAAAATCATGAATGCCGAGGAGGCTATGGCTGCGAAGAAAAATATGGACAAAGAAGTTAAAGTTGAGGTCGACAATTCTAAGAAGAAAGATCAGAAAGGTAATGGTGGTGACAAACATTCCAGGAATAACAGGATGAAGTTGGAAGTCCTAAAGAAGTATGATAATTATACTCCATTGAAAATGGGTATTAATCATGTTTTGGAAGAAATCAGGAATAACGAGGAAATCAAGTGGCCAGAGAAACTGAAGACAAATCCCGACCTGAGGAATAAAGACAAATATTGCGAGTTTCACAAAGATCATGGCCATATGACCAAAAATTGTATAGCCCTTCAGAACGAGATTGAAACACTCATCCGAAGAGGAAAATTATCAAAGTATGTAGATCGCAGAGGTGAAAGGAAGAATGATGATAGAACTAGAGAGAGATCTAGATCTCCTCGTCGTGCAGAGGATAAAAAGAAGAGGGACCATGAAGAGGATCCAGATGATGACCCCGATCTTCCCAAGAAACCGAGGAAACCTGAACGAGAGGTATTTTCCATACGTTTTGGATCACTTGATTGTAATGTTATTACAGGAGGAGATGCAGGAGGAGGAGACCTTACTGCAGAAAGAAAAGCTTACCTCGGAGAGGCTCAAGCTTGTTCATACATTCAGCGAATAAACCTGGCCGAGGATGATCGTCCGAGGAAGGTAAACAAAGAGAAGCTAGTGATTGGTTTTTCAAAAAACGACCTGGCAGGTGTTCTTTACCCTCATGATGATCCTATGGTGATCAAAATGAGGATGAAGGATGTGATCATTTCAAGGGTGTTAGTAGACAATGGTAGTTCGGCAGACATCATGTACTATTCATGCTTTGATAGCTTGAATTTAAAATTATCTCAATTGGAACCTTATCACAGACCCCTTCTGGGTTTTGCTGGCGAGAAAGTTTTTCCACTTGGGACGATCAAGTTGGATATACTCATTGGAACTTGGCCTGCTTGTCGAACAGAAAGAATACGCTTCTTTGTGATGGATAAGAATGTGCAGTCCGCCTACAACATCATCATGGGAAGAGTTGGATTGAAGAAGTTCGAAGCAGTTCCATCTACAGTACATCAATGTTTGAAATTCCCAACGAATTTTGGAGTAGGAATTATGAAAGGTGATCAAAAAGTAGCTCGGGAATGCTATTATTCGTCTGCCGAGCAAGAAGAAATTGAAGAATGAAGGAAAAAGACCACTACTTACCAAGTGGAGGAAGGCACAGAAATTGAAACTCTTGACCCTAGGGATGAAACTCAACTCGTAAAAGGGCAGGTTGTGGAATCTACAGAAATTGTTATCCTAGACGACGAGCATCCTGAACGAGTAACTCAGATAGGATCGTCGTTGGATGTTTCAATAAAACAAGAGTTGATAACTTTCTTGAGAAGCAGGAAGAATACTTTTGCTTGGAGTCATGAAGACATGCCAGGTATAGATCCAAACTTTTTATGTCATGAGCTCAACGTGAATAAGGAGATCAAGCCTGTGAAGCAAAGAAGAAGAGTGTTTAGTCCCGAGAAGAACCAGGCCATACAAGAGGAGGTCGAGAAACTCCAGAAAGCCCAATTCATTGAAGATGTGAAATATCCAGATTGGTTGGCAAATGTGGTGATGGTAAAGAAGAAGAACAACAAATGGAGAATGTGTGTTGATTTTACTGATCTCAACAAGGCATGTCCAAAAGATCATTTTCCATTGCCCATAATTGATCAACTAGTGGATGCTACCTCGGGACACGAGTTACTCAGCTTCATGGATGCTTATTCTGGCTACAACCAGATCAAAATGAAACCTGAAGACAGGGAAAGTACTTCTTTTATTACCCCAAGGGGAACTTATTGTTATAATGTTATGCCTTTTGGTTTAAAAAATGCAGGTGCAACATATCAGCGGTTGATGAACAAGGTTTTTACCGAACAAATCAGCCGCAATATGGAGGTCTATGTCGACGACATGCTCACCAAAAGCAAGAGAGCTGCAGATCATTTGGTTGACTTGAGTCAAACTTTTGATCAACTGGATAAATACCAGATGAAGCTCAACCCGACGAAGTGTACCTTTGGAGTACGAGAAGGAATGTTCCTCGGATACATCGTCAACCAGCGAGGTATTGAGGAAAATCCAGAAAAGATCAAGGCTCTTTTAGGGCTGTGATCTCCGACGACGAAGAAAGAAGTGCAGAGTCTTACCGGACGGGTTGCAGCACTCAACAGATTTGTATCCCGAGCAACTGATAAATGCCTCCCATTCTTCAAAACACTGCGAAAAAGCTTTGAGTGGACTGATGAATGTGAGAAAGCCTTTCAAGATTTGAAGAAGTATTTGGGAGCCCCACCATTGTTGTCTAGGACAATAACTGGAGAGACGCTGTACTTGTATTTGGCAGTATCAGAAAATGCAGTTAGCTCGGCATTGATCAGAATGGAGAATGGAGTCCAGAAGCCAATTTATTACACAAGCAAGGCCTTCCGAGGTGCGGAAATCAGATACCCAAAGCTGGAAAAATTGGCACTGGCATTAATTGAAGCAAGTAGAAGAATGAGGCCATACTTCCAGGCCCATACCATCATTGTGTATACTGACATGCCGTTAAGACAAGCCCTTCACAAGCCAGAAAAATCAGGAAGATTGATGTACTGGGCAATAGAGCTCGGTGAATATGATATTGTGTATGAACCCAGATCATCGTTGAAGGGGCAAGCCGTGGCAGATTTTATAGCAGAGTTCACATACCCTGATACCCCCGAGGAGCAAAAGGTGCTTGCTGACTTACCTGTGGACGATACAGGATCAACAGACACAGATCCAGACCAACCAAGTTTGGTAAAAGGACTTGTGGATGTAGAAAAATCATCATATTCAAACCCCGACCAACTCCGGTTGGATGAAGGGCGTGAACAAATGACCAAAGAGGAACGAAAGATACCCGGGGATGATGAAAGAAAGCAGATGATATTTCATCGAGGAACTCTAACAGATAAGAAATTTGAAGACGAGTTACATACATGGAGATTATATGTAGATGGATCATCTTGCACGGCTGGTTGTGGAGCAGGGATTGTTTTAAACTCTCCAGACGATATTGACATGGAGTATGCCTTGAGATTCCAATTCAAAGCTTCCAATAATGAGGCTGAATATGAGGCTATGATAGCAGGTTTTCATTTGGCGAAAGTTATGGAGGCACGACAAGTAATTGTTTTCAGTGATTCTCAATTAATTGTGAATCAGATGATGGGAATATATGCAGTGAAGGGAGAGTTAATGGTGAAGTACCATGCAAAAGTGATGGAGTTATTAACAGAATTTGATGCTATTCAATTGGTAAGGATACCGAGAATGGAGAATGCTAGAGCAGACGCATTGGCCCGGCTAACGTCAGCTACGCGCACCGAGCTACGAAGAACAATACCAATTGAAGTATTAGAAAGTCGGAGCATAGAAGAAGATCTGACGGTGAAGATTATTACCCTTGATTTAGGACCATCTTGGATGGATCCTATCAGAGCATACATTGAAGAAGGAGAATTGCCGGAGGACAAACTAGCTGCCAAGAAATTGAAGTATAAAGTTGCTCGGTATGTGTTAACTAATGGTGTTTTGTACAGACGAGGAATTATGGCAGGTTTGCAGAGATGTGTGCATCCATCAGAAGTCAAAGAATTGATTGAAGAAATTCATGAAGGATCTTGTGGAGCTCATGTAGCAGGTCGAACACTCTTGCAAAGGGTAATGACCAGGGATACTATTGGCCGACGATGAGGGCTGATTGTATAGCCTATGCTAAGAAGTGTGACAAATGCCAACGTTTTTCCTCCATCCGAAGAACTCCACAGGCATTGTTGACACCAATAACATCACCTTGGCCATTTGCCATGTGGGGAATTGATCTGGTTGGACCACTGCCAACGACCCGAGGAAGGTTCAAGTATCTCGTCGTGGCAGTAGACTATTTTACTAAGTGGGTGGAAGCTGAACCACTAATTGATATGACGTACGAGAAGGTGTATCAGTTCATATGGAAGAATATCATTTGTCGATATGGTCTCCCCCATGCTTTCATCACAGACCATGGAACGCAATTTGATAATGAAGAATTTGCTGCCTATTGTCATCAGTCAAACGTCTTGAAGTTTCATTCAGCACCAGGCCATCCTCAAAGCAATGGACAGACTGAAGTGACGAACAGAACATTACTAAATGTATTGAAGAAGAGGTTAAGTGAGGCTAAAGCAAATTGGATTAATGAGCTACAGTCAGTTTTGTGGGCTTACCGAACAACTCCCCGAGCAGCAACAGGAGAATCACCATATATGCTAGCATTTGGAAGTGAGGCTGTGATACCTGCCGAGTTGGGCCTACCAACACACAGGGTGTTAAATTTCAATTCTCCGATCAGTGATCTGATGAGAAGGATGGATTTGGATATGCTCGAAGAAGTCAGAGAAGAGGCAGCCATTAGGAATGCTGCTTATCAACAACGAACAACTCTGTTTTACAACAAAAGGGTAAAGAAATGTGATCTAAAAGAGGGGGATTATGTGCTAAAGAAGGTCATTCAGAAGCAGAATAAACTGGAAGCAAACTGGCATGGACCTTACCGAGTTACAGAGGTTGTTCGACCAGGAACTTACAGAATAGCAAATCTAGAAGGAGAGGAATTTAAGAACGCATGGAATGCTGAACACCTGCGCAAGTATTATCAATGATGTCAAATGTAAAGCATTTCTTTCATTATGAATAAAACGAGGATGTTTCACCATTTTCTTTCTGGTTGAAAATTTTTCGGGGAATACTAGTGTAACACACTACACAACAAAAGTGCTCTAAGGAGCCAACCTCCTTTGGTTAGGAGGACAGCTCTACGGAGCAAAAGTGCTATAAGTAGCCAACCACAGCTCTACGGAGCAAAAGTGCTATAAGTAGCCAACCACAGCTCTACGGAGCAAAAGTGCTATAAGTAGCCAACCTCAGCTCTACGGAGCAAAAGTGCTATAAGTAGCCAACCTCCTTTGGTTAGGAGGACTGCTCTACGGAGCAAAAGTGCTATAAGTAGCCAGCCTCCTTTGGTTAGGAGGACATGCTCTATGGAGAAAAAGTGCTATAAGTAGCCAACCTCCTTTGGTTAGGAGGACATGCTCTAAGGAGCCAAAAAATGCTCTAAGGAGCCAAAAGCTTTAAGGAGCCAGAAACTGTACACCAGCATGATCAACTACGGTTGGTAAGATAAAAATATACTCTCATATTACAACTTATGTTGGTCGGGAGGTAATATTATTACAATGAGTTCTTTGAAGAACAAAATGTTCAAAAAATACACCAAGTATAGTTGGTCGGGGATAAAAACCCAATAACTGTAGTTGGTCGGCGAGGACAAATTATTGATCTTAGTTGGTCGGACGCAATTTTATAATTAAACCAAGTATAGCTGGTCGAGGATAAAAAACCCATCAGCTGTAATTGGTCGACAAACATTATTCACCCACCTTGGTTGGTTGGAAACAGTTTGAACATTTTTACTCATTACTTTATTATTAAGTGATCGAGAAACATTACTAATACTTGTAACTTTTATTAAGTTGCTTATTGAACAATAATATTGTTATCTTTTTAACAGATACATAGATACATATGTACAAATATAAAGGTGTTTGATAAACACAAGACTAACAAAATTGGCAAACAGAAAATGAAAATCTTTTCATTAATCTAGAATAAATTACAAGTTACAAGAATGTACTAAATTGTTACATGGATATTACTATTCTATTGGTTTTTTGCCCTGTGCTTTAGAAACAGGTTCCTCGCCGGAAGGAGGGTCTTCTAGGCAAAGGGGAGAATTGATGAAATTAACATCTCTGAGCATTCTGACGTTCATAACAGAAGGTGTATCCAAAAGATGCTCAGGACGAGATAATTCAACTTGGGAGTGAAGGCTATAATCACCAAGGTATTTTGAAATTAGACTGCGAGGAATGGAACGAGCTGGGATCCATGCCATATCCAATTTGAAAGGTGGTACAGACAAGTCTAATAATGATGGAGCATGATAGTCCCATAAAAAATGCCCTTGCTCCAACTTTAACACACCCAATGCATTTAACCATCCTTGCTTGTAACCTTCATTGTTAGCATGTTCAATGCGAGCATCCAGATGAACGAGAGCTTCATTGTATCCTGCCATCCAGAATTCCCTTGGCTGTTTATGGAATTGGAAGGTTAATCTATCCAATTGTTCATGAAGGCTTTTGGCAAAGAGATCCTTGTTATGCAAGGCAGATTTCGTCGATGCCAGCTGATCTTCCAGAGACAGATTTTTATTGGACATTTCAGTCAGAGCACGGTCTTTTACTTTCAACTGGAATGCTTGAGTTTCCAGAGTAGACTGAGTGCGAGCCTCTTCAACATTTTGGCTGAGGACTCTTCCTCGCCCCCGAGAACCTCTTCCTCGTCCCCGAGCAGTTCCAGAAATGGCAGATCTTCTTAAGTCCTCCAGCTCTTGCCTTAGCTTGGCATTTTCGACCTCTAAGAACGAGAAGCCTTCATCAGTAACTGGTATTAATGCAGTAGAAGATGAAGTAGCAGATTCATATTGGGCCAATTTTTTCTGCAAATTATTATTTTCTTGTTCCAGGATCTCGGCAATTTGTCTGCAGGCTTCAACTTCACCTTTTAGAGTTCTTTCCCTAATATCATATGCAGCGATGATCTTCTTATGGCCTGTTTCAGAAGAAAGTTGTTGGTATCTATTTTCATAATCTTTGTGTAACAAAGCCATTGATTCATTGTGCTGACCTTGGAGATCCTCTAAGGAACAATGCAGTTCTTCGATCAGGTCATAATAAGCGACATTGTTGGCCACAGCTCGGTCGAGTAAATCTTTCAAGTACCGATAAGCCTCAATAGCCTGCTCTGAAGCACCATGACCAAGGATATCAGCAATTTCCGATGTAGTAAGGTTTGTATGACCAGCCTTATAGTATTGATGACATTGCTGCATCAGCTCGGTATCATGAGAAGAGATCAATTCCATTCTAGCAACAAACTAAGGACGAGAAAAAGACAACAATCAACAAAAACAAGTTATCAACAAAAGAGATGAGCAAAGATATGTTTTATTAGATCATCAAAAAAGTTACATTGTTCGATTACAAGGAGATACAAAAATGCTACCGAACAACTTCACACCTTTTCCTTGTCTCCCAAGACTTTCTCGGGAGGCTGGGACGAGGAGCTCGGTTGCTCGGAGGTAACAACAGCTTGATCGGTAGGAATCTTCTCGGGAGGAGGAAGCATGGAAGAAACGTCCTCGGTGGCAGAGGGTTGAGAGGCAGAAACTTGATCGCCCATAGCCATAGAAGACTCATCTGAGGCAGGCTCATCTTCTTCTTCTTCCACAATTGGTGGAGGAGGACCAGGGAGATGCCGTTGGAATAGTTCAGAATCGTTTTGGACCTTTAGCTCTTGCAGAGCAGCCACCCAGCCATCATGGAAGTATTTCAACTCCCCATATTGGACTTGGGATGTCATTGCAGCTATCCCTCTCTCCCATCCTTTCTCCCAACCAACACTGAAATGTTTCTTGATTGCAACTTTTCTCCTCGACTTCTCCGAGGAGAGCTTCACCTCCAATTCCTCTTTCTTAACCTTGATATCTCGCAGAGTAGATAATTCTTCTTCTGCCTTCTTCAACTTATCATCAGATTCCTGATGTTTAACCTCCAAACCCTTAATTTTCTCCTCCAAATTCTTGGAGGTCTCATCCATCCTCATCTTATCAGCCTCAGCCATAGCCAACTTTTTCTCCCAAACAGTTTTCTCCTCGATGTACTGTTGGCGAGATTCCTTCACAGATTGGGCTAAACCCAACAAAGCATCGTCAACATCGGACGAGGAACTGGAAGTTTTAATAACTTGATCTTTCTTCACGATGGCATTGAAGCAGTTCACCAGCTGAAAGATAAGAAAAACAATAAAGTCAACACAAATACAAGAATTTAAGAAAAAGAAAGAAAGACCAAAGGAGTGAGAAATTTACTGAAGAAAGATGACGAGCAGCTAGGGATGTCAGTGTATCCCTAGGAATTTTTTCATCAACCCCGAGAACCTCGGGTATAACTGAGCTCTTGGAAGAACTCGGAAGAATGATGTTTGAAACACTACTACCACCAGCGGGTAGAGAAGATGCAGTTCCAGCAAGATTAACTGAGGATGATTTCCTCAATCTCTTCAAAGGACAGTCGGCAACATCAACCAAGGAAGAAGTCTTGGTCGGAGAGATTGTAATCACATCAGCAGGAGCATTTTTCTTGCTCGGGGCCACTGGGGGCTTCTCGACAACCTTGGAGGAACCAGCATCTACTTTTTTAGTCCCCTCTGGGACATCAATTTTGCCTTTCTGGGCTCCAACAGCAGAAGAAATTTCACCAAATAGAGCAGGAGGAGCTCTTTTCTTGCCCATTCTCTGAGATAGGGGGATATGAGAATCTGAAGATGAACTTTCTGGTGTTGAAGCTGGTTCAACAGGGCGAGCAGTATAAGAGGTTGTGTAACTCTTATACTGTAGTAAATATGAAGCAGATCTAATATGCTCGTCAGCAATGGTCTTATGCAAATTCCAGATAAGTTTCAAATGCTTGATATTCACTTCTGACTCTTTTGGAGTTTTTCTTTTGCTATCAACTGCAAATAAATACATAATGGAATATCAGTCATACATTTTGTCAAACATGATGAAAGCATAATTTCATAAGTAAAATAAAATGAAAAATAAACCTATCCCATTGCCGTATGGGGGGCATCTGGGACCGTTGTATACTTCATTCCCAGATAAAGGCGCATGTTGCCAATTTTTTATGACCAACCCATGCTCAAAATAATCCCTATTTGAGTCAGGGAGATTAACTACAAGAGCCCTATTCAAATACCTAGTTTTTAAATAATAAATATTATCTAGAACAGCCCATTTATAACAAAACATAATTTCAGGGATCCCAATACGAGTCCCATGAGTTAGATTTAATTTGTGCACCCCGTTAATTATTCTCCATGAACTGGGGGCTATTTTTGCAGGAACAAGATCAAAATATTGACAAAACTCAAGACATAATGGGTTTGGTGGAAAGGAAAAACCGCATTCAGCAACAAAAAGACTGGGGAACCAATGTCCCTCAGCCAATCGAAAGTAATCTAAAGGCTCAGAAAGAACCTCTAGAATTACCCACGAAGGAATGGAAAAATCAGAACGGAATTTCTCAATAGACTCCACAATATAAACCATATTGAAATAAAGAAATACAGAAGAAAGAAAGAAGATCTTACAGAAAGAAAGGAGGGGTGTTGACAACGAACGGAAACAAGGATGAACGTACAAGAGAAGAAGAGAATAGAAAGCTTGAATGCAGAGAATGAAAAACGTAGACGACGGTATGGTTACCAAAGAAGTTTAAATACATTGCATTGGGAAGCGGCGAAAGAAATGATTACCAAAAAGAAACTACTAAACTTCCGGCGGCTAAGAGGACAAAATTTGCACGAAGATCGAAGCGCTTATAAAAAGGGCGGAAACTGCGAAATAAGAAGCAAATTTGAATACAATGTTCCTGAAACCCAGGAAGGACATTTAATATTGCCATATACCGAGAAAGAATGTTCCATACTCCTCAAAATTCAAAATATGAAACATTGGGGGCTTCTGTTGATACCAAAATTAATATGATGATGTGGACGAATAAGATGAAGACACGTGTCAATCTACGTGGCACAATAGCAGCGAGGAAGATCATTTCCCGACCAACCATGCTTCTTTTCGAGCAACGAGAATACACCGAGGAACTCTATCACACCGAGGATCTCTATCGCATCGAGGATCTCTATCGCATCGAGGAACTCTAACGCATCGAGGTACTCTAATGTTCCGAGGAACTCCTGATCAGCGAACAACTATGGCGGTCCGAGCTGCATCTCGGTCGTATCATTAATTGCCAGATAATCAACAGCTCAGATATTCATTGAATGCTTATATTCTTGGCACGCACTCTGCATTAAATGTATTACCCTTTCATATGTATGTCATTTAATGTATCGAACCTTTCATGTACAGCCTCAAGGCTATAAATACCTTGTATCATCCTCATTCAAAGGGGACCGGAGTTTCTTGATAGAACTTGTAATCAAGAATTCCACAAACACTCAGCAATAACATAACAGTGGACGTAGGCTTTATTCCTAGCCGAACCACTTTAAAAATCTCTGTCTTATTTATTTATCTGTGATTGAAAAATTAGAGCGATCTAATTTTTTACATCAACAGTACTACTATATAAAAATCCACTGGGGTAGGGGTATTTCTCCTTCTTAGAGTTCATTTTCCATCTGGAAGGGAAATAAATAACTAAAACTTCACTAAGTAGATAATTTTTATTTATATAATAAGTGTATATATGTGAGTTTGCTATATTGCATAACTGGTAATGAATTACATGTAATATATAAGAGTTAATATTAATCTAAAACAAATGATATATCAATAGTAAGAAAAAGGCAAGGTAAAATATGCTATTATTTGTAAGAACCGTATGGTAACTGGATAAGCATTTATCGAGTCATAAAGATAAGGGTTCAAACTATAACAAGATAACTCATAATTATTGAGGCTTAAAATGCATAGAAATACTCTTATAATAACATCCAAAATCTTTGGATAAAATCCATCCAAAACCTTTAAAGATAAAGTTGAACTGCTAAGACCAAACTACGAAGAGCGACATCCATACAGTGAGCAAAAATTAGGCCCTCAATCCTTAAGTTCTATTGGCCAAATAGTGCTTTTGGGGATATATCGAAAGCCTATTCCCTGAATTGTAATGTATCATACTAGTTTTAAATGAAAACAAAGGTTATAGAATACCATTTAGGTTGATTCCTGAATAAAAATTGTCAATTTTTTTTTGTAGGAATTCAAACATATTAGTTTCAAGAATCGAGGTTAACTAGTTCTAGCTATTAATTTTCAGTCTAAATGGCGTATGTTTTACTTTAACATTCACGGATTTAGGCTATAATTCGAGCTACGACATTATGATATTAATGGTCTAGGATGAAAATGGAGACTAACAAGTTTGGTTTAAAAGATTTTAGTTTAACATAGCTCTTGAATTTTGTTTATGAAATATCCAGGTCTATAATTTTCAAACAATGATTTAGGGTATCAAAACCCAGTTTGGATTTAATTAAGCTTTGGTTCGATTCCTCGAACCCAGGGCTTGAGTTTTTCCACTTTGAAACTGGTTCAAAGTAAGGATTATACATTCCACCATTAAAACTCAGGGTTTAATGGAGGTTTTTGATATTCAATATTTTTAGTACATTTTCTATGTTAGAACGTCCATATAAACTCATATTTAAGACCTATGAATACCCATAAATGTAAACATCTATAAAAAACAAAAATGATATATAAAATCACAATGATACCAAAATATTTAGTTTTTTACTATGTGTTTTCAGTGAGGTGAAGTACATTTTTACAATGGGGAGGGAGAGTTTTTATTATGCTAGTGGAGGTGAAGATATTGGTGGAAAAAATAGGTGGAGTTTACCATGATTTTGTAGAGTATAACCTTGGTACCATGTGGGGTAACACGATTATCATGTGTTTACCATGTGCTACACTTACTCAGAAGGCATCTATCTGGCCAAATAGTTCGAAGGGTGAAGTGAAAATAGTTTTGGGTTTGATTTTGGTACTTGGATAGTATATAAGGAGAATTTAAGGATATTTATTTACCTCTTTCAAAGTTTAGGGAATAATTGTGTAATTTTTTTTAACATGTTAGGATGGTTGATGTAATTGTTACAAAATACAAGTCCTACGATTAAGTTTTGTGTTTATGTTTGGGTTATAAGGTATGGTATGGTTTAAGTAATAAATTTTGATGTTTAGAAGGGCATAATGATAATTTTGGAACATTAAGGGTTACTAAGGCAATTACCTTATTCTTTAGGGTTATTTATAGATATAATATATATCACTTATATGGGGGTGGGGGGTTTAAGGGTTTTTTACATTATACCTTTCTAAAAAATGTTTTCCTCAAAACTACCTGCAAATAGTGTGGGATAGTGTAATGTCATGAATTCTTCAGTTTCCCACGTTGTTTCTTCCATACCATGGGGTTGCCAAAGGATCTTTACTAGTGCAATGGTATTTCGTCGAAGAACTTTGTTTTGCCAATCATGAATTTTAATAGGTTTTTCTTTGAAATCGTGATTTAATTTCCCTGATACACCTTCTCAAGTAATAATGTGATTGGGATTAGGTATATACTTTTGTAATTGTGAAACATGAAAAATGTCGCGTATATTGGACAATTCTAATGGAAGTTATTAATGATAGTCTACTGATCCTATACGTTAAATTATTCTAAAATTTCCCATATAACAAGGAGCGAACTTATTTTTACTCCCAAATTGAATAATTACTTTTCATGTAGACGCTTTCGAGAATACATGGTTGTCTATATGAAACTCTAAAGGATTTCTTATGTTATCCGCATAACTCTTTTGTCGACTTTGGGCCATATGTAATCTTTTTTGAATTACTCATGTCTAATCTCTCGTTTGAGTTATAATTTTGGTTCCAAAGATATTTTTTTCTCCAGATTCATTCTAGAATAATGTTGAACGACAAGGTCTACCTTATAAGGCTTCATAAGGAGTCACTTGAATTGTTGTAAGAGAATTCAATTAAGGCGACATGATAATTCCATATACCAAAAATGTCGAGAGCACAAGCTTGTAACATATCCTCGATGGTTTAAATTACTCTTTTGGATTTGTAGGAGGGTACTTTAGATTATAGATGGAGGCTCATGTGACACCCCGCCTAATTAAATATCGGGCGATCACTCCTATATATTAAATTAAAATCAAGGTGAATAGTTGGTTCATTCTTAGCATCACTGTCGTAAAAATAAATTTTTCCAAATTAACACCCTAATTAATTAAGCTAAGTGTCAAAACCATTTTTCAACATTTCTGACACATTTTATTTTTAAAGGAAAATTATTTGATTTAATTAGTAACAACATTTTCAATAAGTAAGAATCATACAACAATTAACCTGGAACATAATCCAATTACTATAAACATTCAACATTCAAAGTGCCAACATTTAAAACTTAAAGTAAAACATCCATACTGAAACAAATCCCATAGTAACAGTACTAGGAATAAGTGAAATACAAATGTCCCAAATAAACAGATAAATAGTGGAAAGGGCGACACATGCCCAATAAATGAGTATGATAGATGTGGAATCAAGTAAACGAAGTCGTCTATGCAAGTGGCCTGCAACTCCCACCTAAGCTGCAACACGTTCCTTTCAAGGGATCCTAAGCAAGACGCCCCTGTGGCTGGGCACCTGTAATACATACATATATATACAAGAGAGAGAGAGAGAGAGAGAAATGGGTCAGAGCCCGATAGTGTATATGATTTAAAAATTGTTTAGCAAGTATTTAAATTGATACAGGCCAATGCAACAACATATTAGTGCGACACTCCCTTGAGAAATTCTCACCTCTCTTCTAATGTGCACACCTATCGCACTAACCTTCCCAACGGGTTGTCTTATCATTTATCGCACTAATCTTCCCAATGATTTAACTTATCTTCGATTACTCGTAAGATTCAAAATTTAACGATTCCATTGTTTGAAAGGAATATTTCAATTAGTAACCAAAGTTCTCATTTTGACTTTATTAATCAATAAAGTTTTCCAATTTCATATTATACTTTCTCAAAACAAGTATTTACAATTTGAGCCATCAACCATGTCCTACATATCAAATCACAGTAGGCAGTTCCAGATTTCAGAATTTCATATATATATATTAACTACTCGAAAATATATATATCATAACAACACCCCAAATAATAACTATGGTGCGAGCATACTCTACTATCCAAACCCCATATCACTCACATTAAGGGGAATACAAATTCGGAATCACTCTCGAATTGTATTAACACATACTCAAACAATATTGAGGCGAAGTATAGATTCCAACTCTCTTAGGACCGTCTGAACTATCCCTGCGATAGCCTGTACCAAGGATACCTATACACAAACAATATGAGGCGAAGCATAGATTCCAAGTCTGTAAGAGGAAAGCACATACCCGCATCTCTTAGGACCGTCTGAACTATCATTCCGATAGCCTGTACCAAGGATACCTATCTTCAAGGGTACAAGTCAATATCCCCCATAAAGATGCCAGACCAAGGATATAAACGGGTATATCACCACCAGGTAAGTGATAGTGAGCTCAAACAGTAGTAGCTATGGCAGCCATAGAGATGCAAGTATATAAGTATGTAAGTGTGTAGAAGGGGATGAGTATAAGAAGAAATAAGACTGATGTATAGTGGTTCAGCCAATTTGGCCTACATCCACTGTGAGTGTGTGATCCACTAGTATGGGCACTAATGGCCTTAGATACAATGCACATAACCCTCTCTCTCTCTACTGTGTGTGTACAAGCAGAGTTTTAGCTAGGGCTACTGTTCATGGATCGATCCCCTGTAGGGTTGTAGATAACAAGTATATATAGGTCTTGGGGGGTGTAGTGTACCCCCCTCAAGTAAGCATGGTGCATGTGAATAATGATCTAGACAATCCTCTGTTGACACCTGTAGATGCCAAATGATGACATAATATTCCCTCACGTGAGGGGGTGATTCTGTTATAACGGTCTGCCACGTGCCATATGAGCCTGACGCGCACTGTTCCACGCGTCTCCCAAACCACGCGCCGTCATGATATCACCCTCGGCCTATGAGCCGAGGCCGAGGGCAAAGTTTCTTCCGGTAGTGATCCTGGCTTAATTCTAGCCTCGTACTGTCGTACCCTCGTAGTGTCGTTCGGAGCCTGGTGGAGGGTCGGCCCCTCGTAGTGTCGTCCGAAGCCTGGTGGAGGGTCGTACCCTCGTAGGGTCGTCTGGAGCCTGGGGAATAGTCGGCCACTCGTAGGGTCGTCTGGGCCTGGTGGAGGCCAGCTGGAGCCTGGTGAAGGGTCGGTCCCTCGCAGGGTCGTCCGTTTTGGAGATAATCTTCAGCCAGACCAAGGATATAAACGGGTATATCAATCACCCCCCAGCCCTTAGCCATAGGTGTCCTTGAGATGGCTGAGGGATAATGCTAAAATTGGGATGCGTGTATGACTAGTTAGGTGAGTGACACATGGGCAGGTAGTCATTGCCAATCAAGTTCCCAAGGCAGGGCGGCTGCACACTCGCGTGGGGCTCTGTGCCCTGATTATACCCTTCTTGGCAAATGTGCCCATTTATTACCAAGGTATTTAAGAGTTTTTAAACTCTCTCTCCACAGCTTCTTCTTCTTCGCGCCCAAGTTTACTCTCTCTCTGGAACCAGTCGCCATTTGTAGCCTTCAATCCTTCAGGCCTCGCAGCGCTCTTGTTCTCTCCTTATCAGGTAACCTTTTTCTCCTCGCGCCTTCCTTTGTCTTCATTTCTGTGTATTTTTTAGGGTTGTAGGTCGGCACTTTCTTAGAGTTCCTCCATAGCCTTTTCCGGTGTCTTCTCCGGTTGTTAGTTCTTGAACGTTCTTGACAAAAACTTTTTAGTTCTTTGGTTTAATCCAGAAGTCAAACCTGGTCAATCCCCCAAGTGTTTGTAGTTGAATTAGCCAAGTCTAGTGTAATTTCTCCAAGTGTAGGGTCTTCCCTTTAATGCTTAGGAGGCTTTACAACTTAGTGTCTGAATTCCCATCTTTGAGAGAGAAGCTCTTTACCGAAATTAGACGAATAGAGGAAGAGGAAGAGAGGAGACGAGGGGCCGACCCTAATTGGGTACGACCCATCTGTCCCGTTCCTCTTACCACCATAAGACCATCTGAATCCTCTGAGTCTTGTGGGTCGTCATCTCGTCCGGCAGATACTCCCAAACCAAGGGAAATGGACGAGAGAGCCTCCTCGCCAACTGGTGCTGGAACGTCGGGTAGAAGGGACACGTCTGACCTTAGCCCTCCTCGAGAGGCCGAGGGTACGATCCCCTATGAGGCCATCCGTGTGACAACCCTATCCCCTAATGCCTTCCAAGTGGCTTTTCCCCAGGGTCCTCCTGCCGGTGATGAGGGGGAAAGAGATCAGGACGAGGATGATGATACAGATGATGAGGTTGACACCTACCATGCCTCGTCCTTTATCTCCTCCGTTAGGGATAAAGACCGTCTGATATGGAGGCATATTTACGGAGTGCCCTCTGGGGTAACTATGAGGGTTCCCTCTGATACTGAGAGGGTTTTTGACTGTCAAGAGGGAGAGGTTGCAGTTTATGAGCAAATGTTCAAGGTAGGTGTCAGACTTCCCTTCCACCCTGCCATTGTAGATATTCTGTCTGCTCTGGGCGTCTCCCCCTATCAACTTCCACCCATCTCTTGGAGGACGATCCTGGGTTACATTTCCTTGTGGAAAAACGCTTTCACTGATGAGCCCTCGTCCGACGTATTCCTGGCCTGTTACAACATCACCTCTTCATCTAAACAGCCAGGATACTATCATCTAGGGGCGAGAAGGTCTGAGAAGAAACTTCTCCACGTGGCTGAAACTTCCAATCATGATTGGAAAAAGAGATTCTTCTTCATATCTGGGGCGTGGGAGTGCTCCACCGAGGCGTCCCCTTCTGCCGATGGTCCGAGGGTCCCTAACAAATGGTCTAATCCCTCAATGAAAGCTAGGTCAGACCCCGGACTTAGCTTGGAGGAAAGGGATATTGTTGAGTATCTGAGGGGACGAGGGAGAGGGGGTGAGATCCCAAAGTTCGAAGATTTGATGACCCCTCGGTACCTCAAAGAAGCTGGTCTGAGGGTCGGCCCTCTGACAGAACTATGTGAGTTATACAACACGTTTTCCATTCTTTACTTTTTTGAAGTGTTTCCTGTTTATCTCTGTATTTTTCTGATGCATGGTACCCTTTTCAGGTCGTCCTGTAGGTGTGTCAGATTACCTCTGGGAAATGACTGCTCTAAGCCTACTCGCTGGTTTGTCAAAGAAGAAGGGGAAGGAGCCTCAGCAAGCTCCAAAGAAGACGAGGGCTTCAGGGCCGACGGTTGTTGAGCCGACAGCCGACAGTCACAAAAGGAAGGAGCCTGAGGCTCCAGTTGAGCATCGGCCTGACCCTAAGACAAGGGCCAGGGTCGAGGCCTCTGAGGGGGAAACCTCTTCATCGAGCATGGGGGCCTTCTGGTCTCAAAATCTGGCCCATCTGAGGGCCGACCCCTCGTCGCTGATCACAAACTTGAGGGCAGCCAAGGCCTCGATGTTCTCTGCACCGTCGGCCTCTGACTTCGAGTTCTTGGCGAAGATGCCCCCTGCCAAAGTGTACGACTATGGTCTGCACTCCCTTGCTCAGGTATTGGTCTTGACCTTTTAATTTTATTCTTACTAACTGTTACCTCGGCCCATCTTGATGTTTGTTCATTTTTTCTTGCAGTCTGTTTGTGCCTTGACCTCAGCCACCAAGTGGATGGCCGAGAATCAACAAAAGTTTCACGAAGCTGAGAGGGCCATTCAATAAGAGGCTGACCTTCGGACAGAGCTGGACACTGCGAGGGCCGAGCTGGAGAGTACAAGGACTGAGCACGCTAGAGTCCTTGATGAGCTGACGAGGCAGCATGATGCCGATCTGCAGGCTAAGGACTTGTTGATCGAGGACAAGGACTTGTTGCTCAAGGACAAGGACGAGGCCTTAACCAATATGGAGGCCAAGCACAAGACTGACCTTGAAGTAGCTATCCAGAAAGCCGAGGCTGATGCTGTTGAGGCTTACAAGGTCTCTGACGAATTCCAAGCCTTCAGCCTTGAATATCTTGAGAGGGGAATTAGGACGGCCTGTCGGTGGGTCGTCCTAAAGTTTGCCGACACAGTATCATCCATCCGCCCTTCTCTTGAGGTGGTTCAGCTGGATGATCCCTTGATTGCTGAGGCCCTGTCTCAAGTGGAGTCGCAAGTTCATGTTGAGGGAGTCGGCACGTCTGAGGATCGGCCAGTCATGATTGCTGAAGAGACCCCATTGGTTGATGTTGGGGCTCTGCCTTCTGATATCGCCCCTTAGGATGGCCGTTTGTGGCCCATACCCTTACTTTTGTATTTTTGTTCTAAATATTGTAAAACACTTATATTAATACCATCGTCTCTTCCTTATTTTCTTCTTTTATAGTTTGCTCCTTGTTGATGATGATGCTACTAACCCTTCCCTCGTCTTTTTTGAGAACAGTGGAGGGGTCGTCCCCTCCACTGGTCCTCATTATAGCCGAGGATTCAATAAACCAAACTAATGATTTTCATGAAGTCTACACTCGTCTTTTTTGAGAACAGTGGAGGGGTCGTCCCCTCCACTGGTCCTCATTATAGCCGAGGGTTCAACAAACCAAACATGATTTTTATGTAGTCTACCCTCGTCTTTTTTGAGAACAGTGGAGGGGTCGTCCCCTCCACTGGTCCTCATTATAGCCGAGGGTTCAACAAACCAAACTAATGATTTTTATGTAGTCTTCCCTCGTCTTTTTTGAGAACAGTGGAGGGGTCTCCCCCTCCACTGCTCCTCATTATAGCCGAGGGTTCAACAAACCAAACTAATGATTTTTATGTAGTCTACCCTCGTCTTTTTTGAGAACAGTGGAGGGGTCGTCCCCTCCACTGGTCCTCATTATAGCCGAGGGTTCAACAAACCAAAATGATATTTATGTAGTCTTCCCTCGTCTTTTTTGAGAACAGTGGAGGGGTCTCCCCCTCCACTGGTCCTCATTATAGCCGAGGGTTCAACAAACCAAACTAGTGATTTTTATGCAGTCTACCCTCGTCTTTTTTTAGAACAGTGGAGGGGTTGTCCCCTCCAATGGTCCTCATTATAGCCGAGGGTTCAACAAACCAAACATGTGATTTTTATGTAGTCTTCCCTCATCTTTTTTGAGAACAGTGGAGGGGTCGCCCCCTCCACTGGTCCTCATTATAGCCGAGGGTTCAACAAACCAAACTAATGATTTTTATGTAGTCTACCCTCGTCTTTTTTGAGAACAGTGGAGGGGTCGTCCCCTCCACTGGTCCTCATTATAGCCGAGGGTTCAACAAACCAAACTAATGATTTTTATGTAGTCTACCCTCGTCTTTTTTGAGAACAGTGGAGGGATCGTCCCCTCCATTGGTCCTCATTATAGCCGAGGGTTCAACAAACCAAACTAATGATTTTTATGTAGTCTACCCTCGTCTTTTTTGAGAACAGTGGAGGGGTCGTCCCCACCATTGGTCCTCATTATAGCCGAGGGTTCAACTATCCAAATTAATGGTTTTTTATAGATGTTTCCACGCATACTGGAACTGACAACTATAGGGTGAGGGGAATCATATTTCTCATTAATTTTCCAAAGTCCTGTTGGAGCAATTCCTATTACAACTATGGTCTATCAAGACCTTACAACACTACTGGTAGTATTTCTTCAAATCATCTGCGTTCCAGGGGTTGGAAAAAGGTTCCCCTTCTAGGTTTTCTAGTCTATATGTCCCAGGGACAACTTCATCGATGACCCTGTAGGGGCCGTGCCAATTAGGATGGAGTTTGTTGGGCTTTTTCCAAGTCTTCTTGAGAACCAAGTCTCCTACTGCGATAGGTCTCTGTTTCACCCTCTGATTGTAAAACCTTGCGGTCCTCTGCTGGTAGGAAGCCTGCCTTATCTCAGCATCCTCCATTCTTTCCTCAATCAAGTCCAGGTCCAGTCTCCTCGCTTCCGTATTTCCCTAGGGGTCGTACATTTGGACCCTATGAGTGGGAAACTCGACTTCGGTAGGGATGACTGCTTCTGATCCATAAGCTAACATGAATGGGGTCTCCCCAGTAGAGGTCCTTACTGTCGTCCTGTACGCCCACAACACTGCATATAACTCCTCGACCCATCTTCCTTTTGCCTCTTCAAGCCTCTTCTTAATCCCATCTAGGATTGTCCTATTCGTAACTTCGGTTTGCCCATTGGCCTGAGGTCGGCCTGGGGTGGAGAAAAAATGTTTGATACTTACCCTCTCACAGTACTTCTGCAGAGAGGCATTCTTGAACTAGGTCCCGTTATCCGAGATGAGGGTGTTGGGTAGACCATATCTGCATATCACATTCTTCCAGATGAACTGGAAGGTCTTCTGCTCCGTTATCGTGACCATTGGTTCGGCCTCTACCCACTTTGAAAAGTAGTCAATTGCTACGATGAGGAACCGATAGTTATTGACTGCCCTCGGTAAGGGTCCTACCAGGTCAATCCCCCACACTGCAAACGTCCATGGGGATGTAATGGAGGTAAGGGGCTGATGAGGTTGGTGAGGGATGGTAGCAAATCTTTGGCATTTATCACACTTTTTAACATATGCAGCAGCATCTTTCCCCAAGGTCGGCCACCAGTAGCCTTGGGTGATCACCCTATTTGCCAAGGATCTACCCTCAATGTGGCTTGAGCACGACCCTTCATGCACATCTTTCAAAATAGAAGGGACTTCTGAGGGATGCACACACCTGAGTAAGGGGAGCAGAAACCCCTTTTTGTACAGCGTGTCTCCGATGACAGTGAACTTTGCAGCCCTGTATCTCAGCTTCTTCCTCTCTTGGCTTGCTTCTGCCATCTCTCCTCCTTTAATGTATCTGATCAGAGGATCCATCCATGAAAGTTCTTGAGAAACATTCATGCAAATGCCAAATGTTCCCTCGACGTCTTCGATAGTTGGTCGAAGCAAGATTTCTACCGGGACTGTCCTCCTTATGTCTGTCCTAGTAGCTGAGGCCAACCTTGCAAGGGCGTCAGCATGGCCATTGTCGAGCCTAGGTATCCTCTTGAATTTCACTTCTTTAAAGTTTTTCAGCAATGACCTCACCTTCTCAAGATACCTAGCCATCCTCTCGTCTTTGGCCTCATAGGCTCCTAGTATCTGATTCACCACCAGCCTTGAATCACTGTGAACCAAAATTTGGCCGACACTAAGAGATTTGGCCAAGGAAAGGCTAGCTATCAAGGCCTCATACTCAGCCTCATTGTTGGAGGCTTTGAAATTGAAGCTCAGGGCATACTCGATGTCTGTGCCATCGGGTACTGATACTATCAATCCAGCTCCGCTCCCGCTTTCGCAAGAGGACCCGTCGACGAAGAGACTCCATACAGCATGTTCCTCCAAGAAATTTCCCTCGATGAGTGACCCTTGTCTAAAAAGGTATCTTCCCTCTTCATTTTCAGCCACCTTTCTTCTAGCGGTGCTTGTCTCAGCCTTATCTGCAGGAGGGTCGGTGAGCCTACCTTGCTGGGTATCTGTCTGGCTTAGACCCTCACCCTTGGCCTCGTCACTCTCCCAAGTAAATTCAGCCACAAAATCTGCCAATGCCTGCCCCTTAATGGCCGTCTTAGGCTGATACACAATATCGAACTCCCCCAGATCTATAGCCCAGGTCATTAGCCTTCCTGATTTTTCAGGCTTGTGTAGGACCTGCCTAAGAGGAGAGTCAGTAAGGATGACCATAGTATGGGACTGGAAGTACGGTTTCATCTTCCTTGAGGCATGGATCAAGGCGTAGGCCAACTTTTCCATCCTCGGGTATCTTTGCTCTGCCCTCTGGAGTGCCTTGCTGTTAAAGTATACAGGCTTCTGTATACCATCCTCGTCTCTCACAATGGCTGCGCTGATGGCAGACTCTGAGACGGCGAGGTATACGTAAAGTCGTTCACCCTGCACGGGTCGTGACAGCAGCAAGGGAGACCCTAAGTATGATTTTAGCTCCTTGAAAGCCTCATCACACTCTTCACTCCATTCAAAGGCCTTCCTGAGGATCTTGAAAAATGGTAGACACCTGTTTGTAGCCCTCGACACAAATCTGTTCAAGGCAGCCACTCTCCCTGTGAGCCTCTGAACGTCTTTAATGGACTTGGGGGTCTTCATCTCAATAAGGGCCTTTATCTTTTCAGAATTGGCCTCGATGCCTCTTTGATTGATAATGAACCCCAAGAACTTCCCCGCTCCGACCCCGAAGACACACTTGGCCGGATTAAGCTTCATCTGGTACTTGTCCATCGTATTAAAGGTCCTCTCCAGGTTTGCCACATGATCCTCTGCTTTCAAACTCTTGGTCAGCATGTCATCCACGTAGACCTCCATAGACTTCCCAATTTGGTCTTCGAACATTTTATTTACGAGGCGCTGGTACGTTGCCCCCGCGTTTTTTAGACCGAAGGGCATGACCCTATAGAAGTATGTACCCTTGTCAGTGATGAAGGCAGTCCTCTCCGAGTCTTCAGGGTTCATGAAGATCTGGTTGTACCCTGAGTAGGCATCCATAAAACTCATGAGCTCGTGGCCTGCAGTACCGTCTACAATCTGGTCAATGCGGGGGAGAGGGAAGCTGTCTTTGGGGCAGTGCTTGTTGAGGTCTGTGAAGTCCACACACATCCGCCACTTCCCGTTGGCCTTTGGGACAATGACTGCGTTGGACAGCCACTCAGGGTAGATGACCTCTCTGATAAATTCAGCGTCCTCTAGCTTTTTGACCTCATCCCTGATGACCTCGTACTTCTCTCTAGAGTAAATCCTCCTCTTCTGCTTTACCGGCTTCACTCCCTCTACCATATTGAGCTTGTGGCACATGATTTCAGGGTCGATCCCCGGCATATCTACATGACTCCACGCGAAGACGCTTCGTCTTTTCCTCAACAGTTTAATGAGGTCTTCCTTGATGTTGGGTCTCAGAGACTTTCCAACTTGGACGGTTTTTCCCGGGTCATCCTCATCGAGGATGATAGGTTCTACCTCCTCAGCGGCCTCTCCTTTCTTGAGCTTCGTCTCATCCCTGGGGTCTAGGGTATCAATATTGTAAGTGGCTGTAGCCCTCTTGTGTGCCTCCCTTTCTTCGGCGGAGTTGTTGTAGCACTCTCGCGCTATCGTCTGGTCTCCCTGAACCTCCCCCACCCCGTATGGGGTAGGGAATTTAATCATCTGGTGGACCATAGACGGCACGGCCTCGAACCCTTTGAGGGCCACCCGCCCCAATATGATATTATAGGCTGAAAACACATGCTCATCCATCACAAAGAAACTGACCTTCCTGGTGAGCCATCTCGGCCACTCGTCCCCCATCCTAACATCAGCCTCATACACTCCCAGGGGGTGAACTTTTTCCCCACTGAATCCAATCAACGGATTATGGTACGGGACGAGTCTAGCACGGCTGAGACCTAAGGCCTTGAAGCATGGCCAAAACATTACGTCTGCAGATGAGCCCCCATCGACCAGGATCCTCGGCACCTCACACCCATGCACCCTGGTCGTGATGACGAGCGGGTCATCATGCGTGGCTAAGAGGCCTTTGAAGTCCATTCGTGAGAACCCTACTATCAGTGTGTCCATGTCCACCTTCTTCCTCTTTTCTGGCTTATCCTCCAGAGAGGTCGAATGTACAGTCTTCGTCACTGCCCTGGCTTCTGCCACGTGGGCCTTCCTATCTGCGACTTCCGATCCTCCTCCTGCCAGACCCCCAGAGATCATTCCCACTCCGAGCGAGATCATATTAAGCCTATTGACGGGGCCCTGATCGTCTCTCGGCGGGAGGTCAGGGTCGTCCTCATCATCAGAAGGGTCGTCCCCTCTTTTTTGAGGACCCTCTCTACATGAATCGACTCGCTTCTTTCTGGGGTCGTCCCCTCGGCCCCTCTTGAAGGCGCCTCTGTCGACGTATTTTTTGAGCTTCCCTTCTTTCAGCATCTTCTCAATCTCATCTTTCAGAGCAAAGCATTTGTCTGTCACGTGACCGTGGTCTTGATGAAATTCACACCACAGGTTCTTATTTCTCTTGCCAGGTGCTGTCCTTAGCTTCTCAGGCCACTTCAGGGATCGGTCACTCTTTATCTCATTGAGAATTTCCTCACAGCTGACCGTCAGAGGGGTGTAACCAGCGAACTTGTCGTCCGTGGACCTCTTCTTCCCCTCTTTGTTCTTCTTAGGGTACTTACCCCCACCAGTACCTCCCTTTTCGTCTTCATATTTTGCGGCCATCGCCTCTTCGGCATTCATCACCTTTCCTGCTGTCGACAGCAATTCGGCCATCGTCCTCGGAGGGTCTTCAGCAAGCTTCCATAACAGCTTCCCCTTTTGAAGTCCTCCAATCAGGGCTGTCATAGCTATGCTTTCCTCGTAGTCTTCTACTTCCAGCTTCTCTTTATTGAATCTGGCTATATAGTCCCTCAGACTCTCACTCTTCCCCTGCTTGACATAGAGCAGGTGGGTGGTCTTCTTCTGTGGCCTCACCCCGAAGCAGAAATTATGGATGAACAGGTCGGCCATCTGCTTAAAGTTTTCGATGGAATTTTTTGGAAGAGACGTGTAGCAAATGTGTGCAGCCCCTGTCAGGGTTCCGGAGAAGGCACGACATCTCATCTCATCTGAGATAGAGTATATGTCCGCTGTCGATTGATACATCTCAACATGGTGGACAGGGTTGGTGCTCCCATCGTATCTTGGGGTGACCACAGGTGGTTTGAACCTTGATGGCGTAGGGAAGTCGACTATCTTCGCCACAAAGGGTGAGCCTATGGTATATCCCTTCTGAAGGGGATCTCGGCTCTTCAATATATCACCTATCTTATCCTCTAGCCACTGGATTGAGTCATTCCAGGGCCTCACAGGGTCGGCACGGCCGATGTTATCCCCAGCCGCCTCTTGAAGGTGGACGGAGGGTTCTGCTGCAGCAGGCCTGTGTCGGCTGTTCACTTCACTTTGGCCGTCATCCCGCCCCCAGGGTCGGCCATCTGCTGCCTCCTGCCTAGACCTCGCCGCACTTCTTGACCTGGACAACTTGTGTCGCAGGTCATTTACTGGGCTTAGCCTCTCAAAGGCCGACCCCCTGCTCAAGCGATCAAAAGCAGAGCCTCTCGGGCGATCGTCAGGGTTTGGTCTTACGAACTTTCCTCTACTATCCTGGAGGGGTCGCACAGTGTTGTTGGAGACCTCATACGGTTCCCAGCATTCAATTGGGGCCTCCTCTCCCTCCAGATCGTCATACCTGTCCTCAGGGCAAGGGTTTCCTTGCCTCCCCAGGCGCAGACGCCGGGGGTCAGCAACATCCCTACTCCGCTGAGGGGGTGGCAGGTCTTTGTGTGGTGCCTGGGGTGGTCCCCTGGCCTCATGCTGTCCTGGAGCTGCTGCCGGAGTAATCATCTCAGGTGAGACCCCGGGTGGTCTCAGTATGTTCTGGCTTAGAGCTGTGAACTGCTCCTGCATCATCCGTTGGCTTGCTGCCAGAGACTTTAGGGCTGCCGCCACATCAGCCATCTCAGACTGAGGCGGCGGCTGACTGGAACTGGGTCTTCCCCCCTCATCCGGCAGGGGAAGAGGTGGTGGTGGCATCTCAGGTGCCATGTGCCTTGAGCTAGAACAGCTGAAGAATGGTGAGCTTGGGAACCTTAGTGGGTCTCTTTCAATGGTGAAACACCTCCTCTCAGGGGGAGGGTTGGTTCACCACCAGAGTGCCCAGTGAGGTCAAGCTGTGCAAAGGAAGAGATGTCTTCGAGTTTCCCACAGATGGCGCCAATCTGATGATGCTGAGATTTAGCACCACCAGGTAAGTGATAGTGAGCTCAAACAGTAGTAGCTATGGCAGCCATAGAGATGCAAGTATATAAGTATGTAAGTGTGTAGAAGGGGATGAGTATAAGAAGAAATAAGACTGATGTATAGTGGTTCAGCCAATTTGGCCTACATCTACTGTGAGTGTGTGATCCACTAAGTATGGGCACTAATGGCCTTAGATACAATGCACATAACCCTCTCTCTCTCTACTGTGTGTGTACAAGCAGAGTTTTAGCTAGGGCTACTGTTCATGGATCGATCCCCTGTAGGGTTGTAGATAACAAGTATATATAGGTCTTGGGGGGTGTAGTGTACCCCCCCCCAAGTAAGCATGGTGCATGTGAATAATGATCTAGCCAATCCCCTGTTGACACCTGTAGATGCCAAATGATGACATAATATTCCCTCACGTGAGGGGGTGATTCTGTTATAATGGTCTGCCACGTGCCATATGAGCCTGACGCGCACTGTTCCACGCGTCTCCCAAACCACGCGCCGTCATGATATCACCCTCGGCCTATGAGCCGAGGCCAAGGGCAAAGTTTCTTTCGGTAGTGAGCCTGGCTTAATTCTAGCCTCGTACTGTCGTACCCTCGTAGTGTCGTCCGGAGCCTGGTGGAGGGTCGGCCCCTCGTAGTGTCGTCCGGAGCCTGGTGGAGGGTCGTACCCTCGTAGGGTCGTCTGGGGCCTGGGGAAGGGTCGACCACTCGTAGGGTCGTCTGGGCCTTGTGGAGGCCAGCTGGAGCCTGGTGAAGGGTCGGCCCCTCGCAGGGTCGTCCGTTTTGGAGATAATCTTCAGCCAGACCAAGGATATAAACGGGTATATCACACATACCCGCATCTCTTAGGACCGTCTGAACTATCATTCCGATAGCCTGTACCAAGGATACGTATCTTCTAGGGTACAAGTCAATATCCCCCATAAAGGTCCCATCAAGATAAGACTATCCCAGCGCGGAAACCTCAGGGATAGCAAGTAGCGTGGGCATGATTTTCACACATAGATAGTATATGCATACACAATCATATAACTATACTAATATTACCATATCAATAATGGGTAAATTCTCAATTCCCATAATTTCGTCATTCGTATTTATTTTACATTATAAAGTTATCACGTATAACCATTCACATCTTACTTTAATTTGAGGAACTTTTTCACTTACTACATAACGCTTCATGGATTCTATCCTCCCAATTATAAAATTCAGTAGGTATATACATTTGTCCCAAAGTAACTCTCTTACGTGTCTCTTTCTTTAAATCATAAATTTACCGACCCTTATGTAATTCTCCCAAAATACAATCTTTGCCCGACATCAAGGGTCCCAAAATCTATTCACATGTCCTATTGGTCTTCCCTATCTCCCAAAACATTTTATTAAGGATGCCCAAGAATTATCTCAAAATAAATTGAATTTGACTCATTTAAAAAGGAAATAGGAGTCTGCCAGGAGGGGTCGATCGATCGAGGTCTGGGGCTCGATCGATCGATCAAGCAGGTCTACGAAATCTGCAGAATTGCAGTTACGGGTTTCATCTTCTAACTTATACCAAATCCATATTTTACAATCCCAAACGTCTCAAAATTTGTACTACTAACATCCTAACATGATATCATGCATTTCCTACGTAAAGCATGTTAATTTAAGTCACTAAATATGGATTAATCATACCATAATTCATTTAAATATTCAAGAACCCTAGAAATCTCTAAATCATGGTTCCAATATGTTTTTCTAGAAATTCCTTCTTATACTAAATTAAAATTTCATGGATTATTCTTCTACATCACCAACAATTTCCAGAATAAGGTTTAAGTCATCACTACATGCAAATTCCTATCACAATTTCGGTTTTCATCAATGAAATTCATCCGTAATGATCCCTAAACTAATATGAAGGATGCACCAACGAAATAAGTAAGATAAACACTTGCCTAGGATTTTCGACGTTCTGATTTGCAGATGTTTTTGGTGTGGTTGCGTAGCTTGTTGCACGATCTACGCGTTGGTGGTGGTTGCGGTGTAAACGGATGGATTTCGGGCCTTGAATTTTCCTTGAGAGCTCTCTCCCTCCTATGCTATGGCCGTCACTTGTGTTTAGAGTTTCTAACCCTATATGACAATCCAGATATCTGATATAACCCTTTGAATTTTCGTGGGTTTAGTTACCCAAAAAGGTGAAATGTCCAAAACGCCCTCTTGGGGTACCAATTCAGCCTAAAAACGCCTCGAGACCCAAACTAAACCCCCGGGTACACTTTTCTACCTATCTCGACCCTTCTGGACGGGTTGGCGCACTCAAAACGACCATACGAACGACTTATAAAATATTCACTTTTATTTATCAATATTTAGTCCCGACGCGACACGGGCGCGTCCCGACTCAAATTTCCAAAATTGTCATTATTCACTCGTGACATTCAATATAATCAATATCATATATTACTTTGGTCAATAGTAATATTCAACAAATTTCTCATAATTACTAACTCTCGTCACGTTAATAATTATAACATAATTAATTTCGGATTTTTATTAAATAAATTAACTCACATTAAATTTAATAAATCCCCAAATTAATATAGCATAAAAATACGGGGTATTACATACTTCCCCACTAATAACGGAATTTTTTCCCGAAATTCAGAAAATAAGGCATACCTGGTAAGAACAAATCTGGATATTTTTCGCGCATATCTCCCTCGCGCTCCCAAGTGGATTCCTCCACATTGTGGTGCTCCCACTGGACCTGTACAAGTGGAACTATCTTTGACCTCAATCTCCTCTCACTGTAGTCTAGGATAGCCACCGGTCTCTCCTCGTAAGAGCTGTCAGGCTGTAATTCTATCTCATCTATCGCAATGCGAGTATGGGCCATATCATCCCGAAGATACCGTCTCAACGACGAGATGTGGAATACATCGTGAATGCGATGTAAGTGTTCTGGCAGTCCCAATCTGTATGCTACCGGCCCAATCCTCTCGATGATGAGAAATGGTCCCACGTACCTCGGGGCCAATTTCCCCTTCTTCCCGAACCTCATCACTCCTTTCATAGGAGATACACGCAGTAACACTTGGTCCCCCACATTAAACTCCCGGAAGAACCGTTGCGCATCGGCGTAGCTCTTCTGCCTGTCCTGGGTTACTCGAATGCGACTCCTAATCATCTCAATCCTCGCGGAGGTTTCCTGAATCACCTCTGGTCCTAGAAACTTGTTATCCCCCACCTCGAGCCAACAAGTTGGAGAACAACAAGGCCTTCCATACAAAGCCTCAAATGGAGCCATACCAATCGTAAACTGATAAGAGTTATTATAAGCAAACTCTACCAGTGGAAGATGTGGCTCCAAACCTCCTCCAAAATCAAGATCACACATGCGTAGCATATCCTCTAACATCTGATTAGTACGCTCTGTCTGTCCATCTGTCTGTGGGTGGTAAGATGAACTCAACCTCAACTCGGTACCCATAGCCTCCTGAAATCTTTCCCAGAAATGTGACACGAAAATCTCGTCCCTATCCGACACCATATTCAGGGGCACCCTATGTAATGTGAAAACCTCAGCAATGAACAACTGATCATACTGACCCGTGGTATAGTCTGTCCGCACCGACAGAAAATGAGCCACCTTGGTCAAACGGTCTACAATCACCCTGATAGAATCGTGCCCCCGCTGTTATGTAGGCAACCCTGTAATAAAATCCATGGAAATACTCTCCCACTTCCACGCGGGTACTTCCAATGGCTGAAGCAATCCTGACGGTTTCTGGTGGTCCACCTTCACCAGCTGGCAAGTAGAACACTTGGACACGAACTCAGCAATGTCCTTCTTCATCCCACTCCACCAGTATTGCCTCCACATATCCTGGTACATCTTATCTCCTCCAGGATGTACTGCAAATCGGGACCTGTGAGATTGGGTCATCACTGCATGACGTAATTTTGCACCTTCTGGAACCACCAATCTCCCAAATAACCTCAAACCCCCATCAGAACTAACAGAATAGGACTCATCACCCTTGACTAAAAGTCGTACAATCTGCTCCTGGCAAAACGGGTCTGTGGTCTGGGCCTGTATTACCCTCATAACAATCTCGGGTGTAACTGTCATAACTGATATGAAGGAACGGGCTACTGCGTCCTGGTGGCCTAACTCCTTCCACTTTGCTTTTCAAACATCCGCTACCTCGTCTACCGATCTATGGCTCAACGCATCAGCAACTACGTTGGCCTTCCCCGGATGATACTGTATGTCAAACTGATAGTCCTTCACAAACTCTAACCATTTTTGCTGTCGCATATTCAGCTCTCGCTGAGTGAATAGGTACTGCAGTGACTTGTGGTCTGTGAACAAACGGAACTTCTCCCCCAATAAGTAGTGCCTCCATATCCTCAATGCAAAAACGATCGCTGCTAACTCCAGGTCGTGGGTGGGGTAATTCTTCTCATGCGGCTTAAGCTTGTGGGTGGCAAAAGCTACAGCCTTCTCCTCCTGCTGAAGTACTCCCCCAAGTCCACGTAAAGAGGCATCGGTGTAAACCAGGTACTCCGCACCCGGCTTTGGTAAAGCAAGGACTGGCGCTGAAGTAAGATTGTCTTTCAGCTTGTCGAAAGCCAACTGACAAGCATCATCCCAAACATATGGTACCCCCTCGCGAGTCAGATTCGTCAATGGACCCACTATTTTGGAGAATCCCCGAATGAATTTCCTGTAGTATCCGCCTAACCCCAAGAAACTACGCACTTCTGTCGGTGTCGTGGGCTGTCCCCATTCCCTCACCTCTGACACTTTACTTGGGTCAACTGCAATACCCTTCTCAGAAACAACATGGCCCAAGAACTGTATTTCTCGCAACCAGAATCCACACTTCTCGTACTTAGCATACAACTGATGCTCTCCTAGAGTCTGAAGAACCTGCCTCAAATGCTCGGCGTGCTCCTCCTCGGAGTGTGAATATATCAAAATGTCATCTATAAAGACGATGACAAACTGATCCAAGAACTCTCTGAATACTCGGTTCATTAAGTCTATGAATACGGCTGGAGCATTTGTGAGACCAAATGGCATCACTCTGAACTCGTAAGACCCATATCTCGTCAAGAAGGCAGTCTTTAAAGCATCCTGCTCTCTAATACGTAGCTGATGGTACCCCGACCTCAGATCTATCTTCGAAAAGAAAGTTTCTCCCCTCAGTTGGTCGAACAGATCATCGATTCGAGGCAATGGATATTTATTCCGTATCGTGACCTTGTTCAACTCCCGGTAGTCCACACACAACCTCAGTGAACCATCTCTCTTCTTCACAAACAGAACCGGAGCGCCCCAAGGTGAGGTACTCCAGCGAATGAAGCCCTGACCTAACAGTTGCTCTATCTGATCTCGTAACTCTCGCATCTCCGCCGGAGCCATACGGTATGGAGCGCGTGCTATAGGTCTGGTATCTGGAAATAAATCTATAACAAAGTCTATCTCTCGACTGGGGGGTAGGCCTAGTATTTCCTGAAACACATCGTAATACTCACGAACAACTGGAATCGAGTCTAACGGAATCAGAACCTCCTTAGAGGTATCCTCCTCTATATTATACAAATGAGTGGTCGAACCTCCCTCTGGGAGAGGCATCGCCACTACAAACATCTCTTGGCCCGGAATGGCAAAAACAATGCTCCCACCGAAGCAATCAATCATGGCTCTATAAGCTGCGAGCCAATCCATACCGATAATGACATCATGCTCATGCATATCTAAGACTAACATGTCTGCAGGTAATACCAAACTACCAATCTCTACCCCCACTCCTCGGCATATAAAGAAGATAAGTGGCCCACTCCCCAGTGGTGAGTCTATACACGTCACTGTGCTCTCTGCTGTGGCTAACAACCCTAAGGCCTTCGCAAAATGCGTAGCTATAAAATAATGAGTCTCCCCAGTATCAAACAAAACCCGACCCATAGTACCATGGATAGGAAACGTACCCTCAATCCCGGGTGGTGCCTGTGGAGCTGCTGCCTAGTGGACGTTATAGACACGTCCGTACTGTAACTGCCCCTGCTGCACTGAAGCTGCTGTAACGGCTGGTAGGGCTGGAGCTGGGAGTGTAGACAGAAAAAGTGGTCTCTGTGGCTCATTATGGGCACCCTGCTGTTGTGGGGCCTTATCTCCCTCCGGACAATCCTACGCCTATGGCCGTGTCTACCACACCCAAAACATCGGCCCTTGAAGTTGCCTCCCCTCTGACCCTGCTGACCACGGCCCTGCTGGCCTTTACCTCCCCGCCACTAGCCCTGCTGGCCCTGATGAACACGCTGTTGGCCCTGTTGGCCCTACTGCTAACCCTGCTGTCGGTGTTGGCCTTGCTGGCCCTGATGATTAGGCTGATCCTGCCTATAACCCCCAAATCCCTGCCTGGAATCACCTGAACGGAATCGCTTAGCAGGGTCCCCCTGATGGGAACTCTGCTCGTGCTGACGAGTATGTCCATGAGATGGTGCCCCATTAGCACTATTTCCCCCGGTCCTTCCCTGCTGGATGGACTCTCCTGCTCTCTTGCTTCCCTGCAGATGGAAGCGGTGATCCTGGAAATGTAGCAACGCGACATTGAGTACATCAGTGAAAGTACTCAGAGATAGATTCCCAATAAGATGCTGACGGATCCTCCAAGCTAACCCGTCCAAAAACAACATAATCTTCTTGCCCTCAGTGGGTGCCTCATCTGGCATGATGGTGAGAAGTCTCGTGAACTCCTCCTCATACTCAGCTACAGTAGAGCTCTCCTGCTTAAAATTCAGTAATTTCCGCCTCATCTCAGTCTGTACGGTGGGTGGAAAGTACTTGCGGTCAAACCGCTCCCAGAACAACTGAATAGGGATCGTGTCCCTCTCCTCCAATGTGGTAGTGGACTCCCACCACTGCAAAAAGGCTCCCACCAGCTTAAAGGAAGCCAACAACTGCCTTTTCACGTCGGTGCACTCATACATGCGAAGATGCCGCTGGATGTCTTTCTTCCATTGGCCGACTGTGACGATATCTGAGCTACCAGAGAACTCAGGGGGATGTGCCTTCTGAAAAGCATCCCTAACCCTCTCCCATGCAGATGGAAGTTGTGCTGGTACTGGCGCCACTGCCTGAATCTGGGGTGGAACCTGCTGAACCACCGCTAGTGCGGCATTCACAGCCTGAGCAACATTGGCGGCTACTTCATTAGCATTCATAGTGCCTTGTGCCGGAGCTGCTGGCTGCTCGGCCTGGGCACGCCTATCCTTCGGTGCACGTCTCGGAGGCATCTGAAACGTGAAGAAGTTTATTAGTCTACAGTCATTATCTAATCTCAAATAGCTAAAGACATAAACTTGAAAGCAAGAATACAACCATCCTAAAATAGGGCTCTATAGCAATAATGTTAAGCTGAAAGCAAAATAAGCCGTACAGATCATATGGACACTAGAACCTGATGCTCTGATACCACCTGTGACACCCCGACTAATTAAATATCGGGCGATCACTCCTTTATTAAATTAAAATCAAGGTGAACAGTTGGTTCATTCTTAGAATCACTTTCGTAAAAATAATTTTTTCCAAATTAACACCCAAATTAATTAAGATAAATGTCAAAACCATTTTTCAACATTTCTGACCAATTTTATTTTTAAAGGAAAATTATTTTATTTAATTAGTAACAACATTTTCAATAAGTAAGAATCATACAACAATTAACCTGGAACATAATCCAATTACTATAAACATTCAACATTCAAAGTCCCAACATTTAAAACTTAAAGTAAAACATCCATACTGAAACAAATCCCATAGTAACAGTACTAGGAATAACTAAAATACAAATTTCCCAAATAAACAGATAAATAGTGGAAAGGGCGACACATGCCCAATAAATGAGTATGATAGATGTGGAATCAAGTAAACGAAGTCGTCTATGCAAGTGGCCTGCAACTCCCACCTAAGCTGCAGCACGTTCCTTTCAAGGGATCCTAAGCAAGACGCCCCTGTGGCTGGGCACCTGTAATACATACATATATATACAAGAGAGAGAGAGAGAGAGAGAGAGAGAGAAACGGGTCAGAGCCCGATAGTGTATATGATTTAAAAATTGTTTAGCAAGTATTTAAATTGATACAGGCCAATGCAACAACATATTAGTGCGACACTCCCTTGAGAAATTCTCACCTCTCTTATAATGTGCACACCTATCGCACTAACTTTCCCAATGGGTTGTCTTATCATTTATCGCACTAATCTTCCCAATGATTTAACTTATCTTAGATTACTCGTAAGATTCAAAATTTAACGATTCCATTGTTTGAAAAGAATATTTCAATTAGTAACCAAAGTTCTCATTTTGACTTTATTAATCAATAAAGTTTTCCAATTTCATATTATACTTTCTCAAAACAAGTATTTACAATTTGAGTCATCAACCATGTCCTACATATCAAATCAGAGTAGGCAGTTCCAGATTTCAGAATTTCATATATATATATTAACTACTCAAAAATATATATATCATAACAGCACCCCAAATAATAACTATGGTGCGGGCATACTCTACTTTCCGAACCCCATATCACTCACATTAAGGGCAATACAAAATCTGAATCACTCTCTGATTGTATTAACACATACTCAAACAATACTGAGGCGAAGTATAGATTCCAAGTCTCTTAGGACCGTCTAAACTATCACTGCGATAACCTGTACCAAGGATACCTATACACAAACAATATGAGGCGAAGCATAGATTCCAAGTATCTAAGAGGAAAGCACATACCCACATCTCTTAGGACCGTCTGAACTATCATTCCGATAGCCTGTACCAAGGATACCTATCTTCTAGGGTACAAGTCAATATCCCCCATAAAGGTCCCATCGAGATAAGACTGTCCCAACGCGGAAACCTCAGGGATAGCAAGTAGCGTGGGCATGATTTTCACACATAGATAGTATATGCATACACAATCATATAACTATACTAATATTACCATATCAATAATGGGTAAATTCTCAATTCCCATAATTTCATCATTCGCATTTATTTCACATTATAAAGTTATCACGTATAACCATTCACATCTTACTTTAATTTGAGGAACTTTTCCACTTACTACATAACACTTCATGGATTCTATCCTCCCAATTATCAAATTCAGTAGGTATATACATTTGTCCCAAAGTAACTCTCTTACGTGTCTCTCTCTTTAAATCATAAATTTACCGACCCTTATGTAATTCTCCCAAAATACAATCTTCGCCCGACATCAAGGGTCCCAAAATCTGTTCACATGTCCTATTGGTCTTCCCTATCTCCCAAAACATTTTATTAAGGATGCGCAAGAATTATCTCACAATAAATTGAATTTGACTCATTTAAAAAGGAAATAGGAGTCTGCCAGGAGGGGTCGATCGATCGAGGTCTGGGGCTCGATCGATCGAAGGTCTAGGCTCGATCGATCGATCAAGCAGGTCTACGAAATCTGCAGAATTGCAGTTACGGGTTTCATCTTCTAACTAACACAAAATCCATATTTTACAATCCCAAACTTCTCAAAATTTGTACTACTAACATCCTAACATGATATCATACATTTCCTACGTAAAGCATGTCAATTTACGTCACTAAACATGGATTAATCATACCATAATTCATTTAAATATTCAAGAACCCTAGAAATCTCTAAATCATGGTTCCAATCTGTTTTTCCAGAAATTCCTCTTATACTACATTAAAATTTCGTGGATTATTCTTCTACATCACCAACAATTTCCAGAATAAGGTTTAAGTCATCACTACATGCAAATTCCTATCACAATTTAGGTTTTCTTCACTGAAATTCATCCCTAATCATCCCTAAAGTAATATGAAGGATACACCAATGAAATAAGTAAGATAAACACTTGCCTGGGATTTTTGACGTTCTGATTTGCAGATGTTTTTGGTGTGGTTGCGTAGCCCGTTGCGTGATCTATGCGTTGGTGGTGGTTGCGGTGTAAACGGGTGGATTTCGGGCCTTGAATTTTCCTTGAGAGCTCTCTCCTTCCTCTCCTATGGCCGTCACTTGTGTTTAGAGTTTCTAACCCTATATGACAATCCAGATATCTGATATAACCCTTTGAATTTTCGTGGGTTTAATTACCCAAAAAGGTGAAATGTCCAAAACGCCCTCCCGGGGTACTAATTAGGCCTAAAAACGCCCCGAGACCCAAACTAAACCCCCGGGTACACTTTTCTGACTATCTCGACCCTTTCGGACGTGTTGGCGCACTAAAAACGACCATACGAACGACTTATAAAATATTCACTTTTATTTATTAATATTTAGTCCCGACACGACACGGGCGCGTCCCGACTCAAATTTCCAAAATTATCATTTTATTCACTCGTGACATCCAATATAATCAATATCATATATTACTTTGCTCAATAGTAATATTCAACAAATTTCCCATAATTACTAACTCTCGTCACGTTAATAATTATAACATAATTAATTTCCGTATTTTTATTAAATAAATTAACTCACATTAAATTTAATAAATCCCCAAATTAATATAGCATAAAAATACGGGGTATTACAGCTCAACCCCTTTAAAGTATATTAATAATAAGTTAATCTCCCAAACCTTGGATTAGTGATAGAACATGAAAACACAAACTTAATGAAGATAAGACTCGGTTTAAACTCATAAATCTCTTGTGTATAACTCAGAGGATAGTAATGAAGTTAGAAGTAACTTAGCTATAGGGAGAGAGAAGTAAGCACCGTAGATACACCTTGGTAGGCAGGCAAACACACCAAATACTCTCAAAAATCTATGTCACGTATTAAAAAGCTTCGTAAAAAATGACAATGGCGAGTGAATTAAGACCTCTGGTTTGTAATAACTCTCTCTAATGTGTATTCTCTCTAGTAATAACTTCTTAAACTCTCAAAAATATCATCCTCTCCTCAAGGGTGGTTTGGGTCCTTAAATAGCCCCCACACCATCCCCGAGGCAACTCAGTCATTGAAGACTATGAAAGACATCCCTCATACTTTATGCCACAGCATTAAATGCCTAATGCACTAGGTGCCTCCACATTATAAACATTAAATGTCAAGACATGTCTTTTGCCTAACCACTATGTGTCAGGGGGGTGTTGTTGCAGAGGTGGCTCACCAACTGCCTGACAGCCCCAAATACCACGGTGGTTTACTCAAGTGTAAGTGTGACATTGTTTAGCTGTCTAATGACATCACCTACAGTAGATGTCACATTAAGTAGGGGCTATTTGGTTCACAACTCAACGCCCGATGGAACTCCAAGATGCTCCGCCCGAGGTTCAACGGTCAGGGCCTTTCGGTGTTTTACCAGGTATATCTAGGATCGTTAGGACAAGCCCCAATGGTTCCTAACTTCACAATCCTCCAAACCAAGTCCTTCTAAAGTTCCCACGATTAGGTCATTCGATAGAGCATGAAATCTCTCCCAGGCCCTGCCCAACCTGGTCTCTCACGAGTACTGTTTAACCTCACACTAAAACTCCTTATTGTTCTCTTTACATAATTACAATCGTTATAGCTTACAGTCAATATAAACAAAGATATAATATGACTAATACAACAAGCTAAAAGACAAGTTATCACGCTGAGCTTCCTCGCTTGAGCTTCCACGCTGAGTTTCCACGGTGCCTTAATCCCTAAAACACTGTTACTAATGTGGAAGTTCTTCTAATTCTCAAAATTACCTTCAAGGACCCTCTACATTTGCCCATTCGTGGTGAGATTTGTTGGAATAAGAAATGTCTACAAGAAACTTCTCAATTCTATGAACCTTCTTTGCGTGAAAAAAATTCTGGCCTCTTTTCCTTTGTTAGAACTGCAGCGTTGTAATCTCTATGAAAAAGTAAAATTCTCCTCGATGTACCTGAGTTGAAGTGCAATGACTTATTGGGGCTTGGATGAAGGGACATCGCCACTTTTTCCTTATACCGAGCTTCAATCGTTCTAGCTTTTCATTATTTGAAATTCTCCCGAAAGTCCTACTAACCTTCTCAAATACTCGTTTTGATTGTTGGCAAGTGAGATTCTCCCTTGTAATGCCTCAATATGTTCTAAAAAGCATAAATTCTCCCCGATGTAGCTGATTCACCATTTGAACAACGTTTGAACTTGTGGAGAGGGGACATCGTAACTTTTTTAAACCGTTGGGACATCAGTTCCATTGGGAGTTATTGGATATGTCTGACAAAAATTCTCGTGCCAAAACTCAAACTTGCTGAAGAAGGCAACCCCTTCTGTTCCATAGGTGTCGATTCGTAAGTGAGGTGGCACCATCTTTTCAACTGTCAGAACATTTATCGAAGTGACACGTGTTCATTTGAAATGATTATATGCGGTTGTGCACGTGTGATGGTGGGAAACTCAAAAGACAGGCTTTAAAAGCTTCAAACGTCCCTTCTATTTCAAAACCCTCCTCTTTCCTTCATCTTCTTCAAGCTCCCACATTTCTTAGAGAGAGAAAATGGCGCAAGAACCTCCATTATTGTCCAGTTCTTTACTCACTATCCTCCCTCTCTCTCATCTGTTGCGCCACCGCCCGTGGTTGTGCTGCTCCCTCTTTGTTCATAGCCCTTCTTACTCAGTTATACCATTAATTTCCACTATACTATGGCTTTTTCAAGCACTTCTAAGGCTGCTGGCACTGCTGCTGCCCCTAACGGCACTTCCCTGAATGCTGCTCGTCAAGAGCAATTACGTTTCTACCGCCGGGTGCCTATCTTTGACAAGCATAATAAATTTTCTGATGCATGAAAGACTTGCCATTTATCATCCCAATTAGACCCCATACTATTGGGTGATGAGGAAATGGATTCATCAAAGTGGGGATATCTTCCCCCAGAGGGGACTCTGCATTTTCGTTTGGACCGTGGTGGCTTCCCCTACTCCCAGATTGACTTCGAAGGACCCGGGGGTCACCAACCCATTTCAGTGCCTGGCATACACGTATACAGAGTTCTTATGCTAATGATCTTGCCAAGATTAGGCTTCATCAAGCCTAATGGTTTGGGGAGTTCACCCTCTCTCAGCATAACGCGGTGTTACAAGTACTAGATTACAAATGGAACATCACAACTCACACCTTTTTTGCTGCATGGAGGGAGTTCAGCGTTACACTGGAGGACGTCTATGAACTCCTTGGGTTTGAGCCCATGGGTGAGTTAACCTACCACGATGAGGCTTTGGATACCGAAGAGGCTGCTGATCGAGTTGAGCTAGATCAGGTCTACTGTAGTTGCACCGGTTCCTCGAACAAAGCCACATTTACCCCCTTATCAACTATTTTTAGAAGCTCCGACGTCGAAGGATTTCAGTGTTCTAACGGGCCGAGGTAAAGGTACACCATGGAACAACCAGCCTTCATACTCGTTTTGCTTTCACGCTTCTTCCTAAGTGTAACAACCCGAAAATTTTTAAAGGAATATTTTAAATAAAAAAATTGGAATTTTTGAAATTTTTTTTTTAGAATTTTATAAACTTTATTGGTTAAATATGTTGGTTATGATTTTAGAAGAATAAAACTTCCAGCGGAATTGAAATCATATTTAAAACAAATTTTTAATTGAATTTTTAATATTTTCCCTTATGGCATTTTTAGGGGAAACTGTAAGATTTTGGGCATGATCGATCTATCGACCCTTTTCATCGATTGATCGATGGTCCCAGAATCTGTGCGCAGCAGTGCGTAATTTTGACGAAATAAATCATTTTCATTATATTTTTAACATTAAAACTTTGCTATAAAAAGGGACTTCGGGTATTAATTTTTCACACACAACTTGGGCCAACCTTTGGCAACCAAACACCCTCCTCTCTCTTCTTCTTCCAACCCCAAAACCCAAAACACCATTAAAACACTTTTGAAGCTTATTTTTGGGGGTCAAAACATAATTTTTTCAAAGTGGTGCAAGAGAGCTTTTCGATCAATTTTTCGAGGAGAACCTGAAACTCTCGTCAATTTCATCGTCCGAAAAATCAGGCATGTTTATCCTATTCTTTTTCTTTAGTGTTATATGTCTTGATTATAGCCTCAATTAAAACTCATGGGGTCTAAAATGAAATTAAGAACTTAAGATATGGAAGAAAGTAATTATGGGGCTGATTTGTAAAAATAATTTAATTATGTCAAATAAATATAATTTTGTTATTATTTGGATTATTGGTGATATTATGGACAAATTTATGTAAAGGACCCCTTAAATAATTGTGGACTTGTAAAGCACCCATAAATAATATTTTGGAGTAGTTGAGGATAATTGTGGACTTGTAGAGTACCCTTTAAAAATTAAAATTAGATGTTTATGTAAATTCTTCAAACAACTAAAATATTGGTGCTAAGAAAATAAATAATAATTATGAAACTTACGATAAATAATAATTAGGGAAAGTTATAATAAATACTTGTTCTTAATTTCCCAATATTTGGATAAAAATCATTTATTGGTAAATTAATATTTGTGGGAATATTATCATAAATTGTTGACTATTTCAAATATGAAATATTAAAATATTGAATATTTCGGGGAAGTTGGTATTTTAGATAATTAGTTTTCACACTTGCTATTGTACACTTGCTAGGCATGGGACTAATAAAGTGGGCCTTAGTTGCGATTTATGGTAATTTGGTATGGGACTAATTAAAATAAATCTATGCGGGTTATATAAATTGGGGTGGGGGAAAATTCTCTAATTTTACAGTGGATGTGATAATTTAAAATTGATATCTAGTTGAAGTAAATTGTTAAAATCATCATTTATTTATTATGTGATGAAATTGTATTTTAGGGACTTTTATTTTGGGACTAAGGATTATTTTGAGGATTTTCACATCGCTATTAAGGGTGGGAGAAAAATTATGGTGAATAACTAGTATGAGAAATTTTGGGAAATTAATACCGCAAGACTAAAATTGGTATTATAATTGAATGGCGGCATCATGTGTCCAGGGCCGACAGTTTAACCGGGTCAGAGGACGTTTATGTCGTGTCGGGTGTGGAACCTTGTCATATCGCGAGGATCGCAGGATAAAAATAGATCAGGCGGGGGAGTTGACAAGGGGATGTGTGTGTGTGTGGAACCTTGTCATATGTCGAGAGTCGCGGATTAAAAACGGGTCAGACGACATTCTTGACAAGGGGAGATGTGGTAATATTAATAAATTTTGGTGTAAATCACCCACGGCGGGAGGACCGCCATACCTAATAATAAAGTGAGAACAAATCACCCCGATTAATTCAGAAACATTAACATCGTGGGGTTTCGATTAAATTTAAAATAATATTGGTGTGGCACATTTAAACCTTGGGGGTATTTTGAAAATTTAATTTTTAAGGATAATAGACTTTCTTTCAATTTAAATATTCTATTGTTATGGTCGATATGTATAGCACTACTTCCTGGGTTCAAGGACCCTAATTGGAAGGAGTAGCCAGTATGCATGCTCAGGGCTTTGGCTCTAACACATGCATTGACTAATATTTTCTGGAATTAAATTGGAGTAGCTGCATAGATATTTTTTGAGATCCTTTGGAAATGCAGCAGAATTTATATTACCGTTTTAGTTATTTATCTTCTCCTATTCAGTCGTATTTATTGTGAGACTATATTTGGATTTTATTGGGCCTTTCGGTTCCAAAGTTGTCTTAAGAGATTTCGGTTGGACTTGATTTATTGTAATAATTAAGATATTCGAAAATTGCATGTGACAGACTTTATATAACACATTGATGATAAATCATTTGGATATTCTTAATATTTGGCATTGATTTAAAATATTCATCTTGTGGATTAAAATTTATATGTCTCACATCTGTCACATGCTAAGGATGATATTTAATTTATGGTGGCGGTCGACGCTAGAATTTAGCGGGGTGTTATAGATGGTATCAGAGCATGGCCTTAGGTCTCGTAGGTTATGAGTCTATTTTACTTACGCCTTTGATGATTCGTACTCTTAGTTTTTTGAGTCTCATGATAAGTATTCTTATCTTTTGAGATGAAGAACACTAGGAAAAATGGCAATAGGAAGGAGGGATTTGTTTCTGGTTCCGCCGGTTAGGAGGGACAAAGGCAATTTACCTTAGATGCCGAAGCACTTGTGGTAATCGTAAGAGAGGACACAATGTCCGATATTGAAATCGAGAGATAGAGAGGAACGACGTTAGTGCCACAACAACAGGAACCACCCGTCTCAAATTGGGATAAAGTGAGTACCAACTTTTTCAGCGGAGATCCTTCTACCTTTACTGGAGGATCCTATCCCAAAATCACTCACCAATGGAGGAGGGACATGGAATGACACTTGAAATTAGTGGAATGCACAGAAGTGCCAAAGTAGTTATTACCCACATTTTAGTTATCGGGAAATGCATTACAATGGTGGGAGAGCATGACCACATTTGAGGAACGAGATAGATTGACTTGTACGTATTTTCAAATAAAATTCAACAACAAATATTTCCCTTATGCTATTAGGAGTGCGAAAAAGAGAGAATTTCTAGAATTGGACCAAGGTTCAAAATCAGTTGTAGAGTACGAAAAAGAGTTCATAAACTTATCTATGTTCATACCTGAGGAAGTAGATTCCGAGAATAAAACGATGGAGTGCTTCATCAAAGGGTTGTCATGGCCCATCAGACAAATGGTTTTGGGAAATCCGGCATACACTGCTTACTCCCAAGTAGTGGATTTGGCAATGTTACATTGGCAGGAGAGAATAAACCATCAAAAGGAAATAGGAAAGAGGAAAGAGGCTGAGAGTCAGGGCGGAGACTATAGGGTCCGTAATGACCAAACTTGGAAGAGGCAGAGGCCGAACCGGGGTCAGCAAAATGATAACTTTCACCATGACAACCAGAGGCAAGGGCGTCAGGGTGAGCAAAATGGGAATTTGGAGCTTTTTTACGGTACTTGTTTCAAGTGTGGGAAAGTGGGTCAGAAGGCAAACAGGTGTCTCAAGAGAGACAACCATCAGGGTCCCGTTATACAAGGTCAAATGAATCAAGGCCAAAGACCTCCAGCACCGACAGGGATCGGGGAGCCCCGTCTGTCCTGGCAGCAATAGGCGTTCAGGGAGTGCCAGAAGCACCAGCAGCACTTGGTGCACATGGTGTAGCTGCAGCGCCAAACAACCTTGGCTATGGGAGGTTCTACCAACTTTCGCCTCGAGAGGAGTGGGCACCGCAGGAACCACGACGTGGCTAAAGTGAGGATAGGTACGGAAAATATTTTTTTATATATATGCATAGTATAATGATTTCCTTTTGAGTATAATTAGGTGTATGGGCGCCTAATTATTTCATGTATACATTTTAATCTTGTTAAATTTCGAGGATGAAATTTCTTGTTAGTGGGGAAGTATGTAACAACCTGAAAATTTTTAAAGGAATATTTTAAATAAAAAAAATTTTGAATTTTTGATTTTGTTTGTTTTTCTAATTTTATAAATTTTATTGGTTAAATACGTTGGTTATGATTTTAGAAGAATATAACTTCAAGCGGAATTGAAATCGGATTTAAAACGAGTTTTTAATTGAATTTTTAATATTTTGCCTTATGGCATTTTTAGGGGAAACTGTCAGATTTTTGGGATGATCGATCGATGGTCCCAAAATATGTGCGCAATAGTGCATAATTTTGACGAAATAAATCATTTTTGTTATATTTTTAACCCTAAAACTTTGCTATAAAAAGGGACTTCGGGTATTGATTTTTCACACACAACTTGGGCCAACCTTTGGCAACCAAACACCCTCCTCTCTCTTCTTCTTCCAACCCCAAAACCCAAAACACCATTAAAACACTTTTGAAGCTTATTTTTGGGGGTCAAAACAGAATTATTTCAAAGTGGTGTAAGAGAGCTTTTTGATCAATTTTTCGAGGAGAACCCGAAACTCTCATCAATTTCATCGTCCGAAAAACCAGGCATGTTTATCCTATTCTTTTTCTTTTGTGTTATATGTCTTGATTATAGCCTCAATTAAAACTCATGGGGTCTATAATAAAATTAAGAACTTAAGATATGGAAGAAAGTAATTATGGGGCTGCTTTGTAAAATAATTTAATTCTGTCAAATAAATATAATTTTGTTATTATTTGGATTATTGGTGATATTATGGACAAATTTATGTAAAGGACCCCTTAAATAATTGTGGACTTGCAAAGGACTCATAAATAATACTTTGGACTAGTTGAGGACCCTTAAATAATTGTGGACTTGTAAAGGACCCATAAATAATATTTTGGACTAGTTGAGGACACTTAAATAAGTGTGTACTTGTAGATTGGATGTTTATGTAAATTCCTAAAACAACTAAAATATTGGTGCTAAGAAAATAAATAATAAATACGGAACTTACATTAAATAATAATTAGGGGAAGTTAAAATAAATACTTGTTCTTAATTTCCCCATATTTGGATAATAATCATTTATTGGGAAATTAATATTGTTGGGAATATTTTCATAAATTGTTGATTATGTCAATTATGAAATATTAAAATATTGAATATTTTGTGAAAGTCGGTATTTTAGATAATTAGTTTTCTCCCCTTGCTATAGTACACTCGTTAGGTATGGGACTAATAAAGTCGGCCTTAGTTACGATTTATGGTAATTAGGTATGGGACTAAGTAAAATAAATCTATGCGGGTTATATAAATTGGGGTGGGGGAAAATTCTCTAATTTTACTGTGGATGTGATTGTTTAGAATTGATATCTAGTTGAAGTAAATTGTTAAAATCATCATTTATTTATTATGTGATGAAATTTTATTTTAGGGACTTTAATTTTGGGACTAAGGATTATTTTGAGGATTTTCACATCGCTATTAAGGGTGGGGGAAAAATTACGGTGAATAACTAGTATGAGAAATTTTGGGAAATTAATACCGCAAGACTAAAATTGGTATTATAATTGAATGGAGGCATCATGTGTCCAGGGCCGACAGTTTAACCGGGTCAGAGGACATTTATGTCTTGTCGTGTGTGGAACCATGTCATATCACGAGGATCGCAGGACAAAAACGGATCAGACTGCGGAGTTGACAAGGGGATGTGTGTGTGTGTGTGGAAACTTGTCATATGTCGAGGGCCGCTGATTAAAAATGGGTCAGACGATGGTCTTGACAAGGGGATGTGTGGTAATATTAATAAATTTTAGTGTAAATCACCCACAGCGGGAAGACCACCATACCTAATAATAAAGTGAAACAATTCATCCAGATTAATTTAGAAACATTAACATCGTGGGGTTTCGGTTAAATTTAAAACAATATTGGTGTGGCACATTTAAACCTTGGGGGTATTTAGAAAATTTAATTGTTTAGGATAATACAATTTATTTTAATTAAAATATTCTATTGTTATGGTCGATATGCATAGCACTACTGTCTGTGTTCAAGGACCCTAATTGGAAGGAGTAGCCGGTATTTATTCTCAGGTCTTTGGATTTGACACTTGCGTTGACTAATATTTTTAGGAATTATATTGGAGTAGCTGCATAGATATTTTTGGAGATCCTTTGGAAGTGCAGCTGGATTTATATTACCGTTTTTGTTATTTATCTTCTCCTATTTAGTAGTATTTATTGTGAGACTATATTTGGATTTTATTGGTCCTTTCGGTTCCAAAGTTGTCTTAAAAGATTTCAGTCGGACTTGATTTATTGTAATAATTAAGATATTCGGAAATTGCATGTGAAGGACTTTATATCACACTTTGATGATAAATCAGTTGGATATTCTTAATATTTGGGATTGATTTAAAATATTCATCTTATGGATTAAAATTTATATGTCTCACATTTGTCACATACTAATGATGATATTTAATTTATTAACGCCCGGCTTAATTTTGGTGGCGGTCGACGCCAGAATTTAGCGGGGTGTTACACTAATCGGGAAACCCAACGATCATCCTAGGCGGGATCTGATAAATATTTCCATTCTTTTAGCTAGGGGGTTCAACCTTCCTCTGGCCGCCATCGCCTTTGGGTCCCTCTACCCCTGGTTTGATCGAACCCACATAGACATGGAATGATCACTGGGCCGTTATAACTTGGCCAATTTTGCCAACATAATTATTATGACCGGCTTTCTTTACACCCGCTTTCCAGCTATTCCCGCCAAGTCAATTTCTCTACCCGTGAGCCAAGGTTTCAAGCCCCCATGCTTACTGTGTTTCCATAAGAAGCAAAGTCGAAAGGAGATAATGGATGTTTTTGATCTTCTAGAATCCTTTTTGATGAGGCCCTACAGTGAGTCTTCGTTTTCCCATAGTTGGTATTTCTTTCCTTCTGTAGCCACAAAGGTTAAGTTCATCCCATCTGTATAAGATCCCTTGCAAGATGTGGTTCTTCTATTTACCCAAGGGTTTCTTCCCTCCTATACTGAATGTAGATACACCTCGGAGCCCTATAACCCTGATAGATGTAGTAGGCAGTTTCGGTTTGATTAGGGAGTCCCTCGGCTTATGTTTCAACACATCCATGCAAAGGCCACTTTCGCTGTAGCCAACAGCTTCTATACAGCAGCACCGGTGCTTGGTGTGATATCTACCATCGATGGGAGAGTCACCCTTACTAGTGCCATTAGGAAGGGAGATGTATCCACCTATTTCTCCACCAAGTTCCATTTGGGGCAACTGGAAATGATCCGTGAGTACATTCAGTCCCCTCCTTAATATCCCTCGGTCCTTTCCTTTTCTTCTACTGAACTGGGTCTTAAGGGGAACTCTGTGCTTGGGGTTGAATTTCCTTTGAGTACAACGATTAAAGGGTATCCCCAAGAGCTACCCCCTCATTGCCCAATGATTCCCTCTGCTACCCCGAAGTCCAAGGCTACTGCAGCCCCTAAACAAACTTCCCCTTCAACCAAAGTTGCAAAGGACCTTCACAGCCAGCTGCCAAAAAATCTAAGAAGTCCAAGTCCTCAAAATCTAAGCCTCAGGTTCAAACTCAAAATCCCTTAGAGGCGTTTCCTATTGTCACTGTTCCCCCTCCCATGTCTCCCGAGATAGTTGAAGAGCTGAGGAAGCAGGTGCAAGCTGAGGTCGATAGGATACATGTTGAGTTTCAATGATGCACTATCACCGTTCTTCCTTCGAATAATTTTCCCACGATCGTGGTTGATCCTAGTGAGCCACCGGCAAAAGGGAGAAGAAGTTCGAGAGTACATGAAAGTGGTGGTGCAACGAGCTTAAGGAGGAAAATGATGGGAACCAATCCCTAGAAGAAACAGATGCTTGAGAAACCTCCATCCACAGCTCTTTCTACTACGTCCTCGCCACCTTCAATAGTAGTTATACCTTCTCATTCTCCCTCTGGATCTGAGGTATGTTGTGCATTCTTGATTTCTTATTCCCCTTCTCTTAAGGTGTGTTGCATCTCATCATTTCTTAACAAGAAAATGCCTTGGTGTAGGGAGTTGGAGAAGAAAGGCCCAATCCTCGTAGTCCCCCTATAAGCCGCTTCATGGGGGCGTTGCGGTATCTCTCAAGCTGATACCACTCCTCCTCATTCCCCTATGACAATCCTTACCCACTCACGGAGATTGTCCTCCCAACGCGCCAAAGAAACTGCTACGAGGGCTGCCACTGTTGAGTCTACTGAACTACCTAGTTAACCAGGGGAACTACTGCAGCCTCTTCTAAGTTACCATGGAATCAGGAGGTCCCTCTGCCCCTCATTGTGGTCGAGGAGAGTTACCCATAGGTAAATTTCTTGCCAAGTCTAACATCTTTTATTTGTCCCATTGTTCTGTTTATCATTTCTAATATGTTGGGCCGTTTTAGGTGGAAGTGGCATCACTGATAGCTAACATTCTCCTTCCTCCTGCATTGTTAAGGCCCCTTACTGCAGTCCCTCTTTTTGATGCCATTATCGGGGTAAGTAACGCTTATATGTATTTCTCCCTTTTAAGTATCAATTTGTCTTTCCTAACACTTAGCTTTATTGCTGCAGCTTTCCCCAAGTCTCTCTCCGCCCTTTTCCCTTAGTGGCCTTATGCCCTTCAAGGCCACGGTTGATGCTATTACTCTCGTTGGGGCACCTCTTGAAGATCCAATGTCTTCTTCCGATGATGTGCCCGTGTTGGCTTTATTACTTTATATTAGCGAGGGAAGCTTGCCTACCATTGAAGCTTCTCTAGCTAAGGGCTCCGTTGAAGCTGCTGAGGCGATGAGCCTGCCTCCAACGGCTTCTACCATTAGGGTCCCCGTGGTGACTCCCGTTCTCGCTCCTACTACTACCGAGGTACTTTAATAATTTCCCTGTATTTCTCAGTTTATCTAACTTCACCCATGTAGGTGACTTAACAATGAAAACACTTGTTAATGTTTTTCCAAAAACTCCACCTATATCGTTGACTTAACAACGAAACACTTGTTAAGATTTTTTCAAAAACTCCACCTATATCGGTGACTTAACAAGGAAAATAGTTGTTAAGATTTTTCCAAAAACTCCTCCTATATCGGTGACTTAATAACGAAAAACTTGTTAATATTTTTCCAAAAAGTACACCTATATCGGTGACTTAACAACGAAAAAACTTATTAAGATTTTTCCAAAGAAAACACTTGTTAATAATTTTCCAAAAACTCCACCTCTACCGGTGACTTAACAATGAAAACACTTGTTAATATTTTTCCAAAAACTCCACCCATATCGGTGACTTTACAATGAAAACACTTGTTAAGATTTTTTCATAACCTCCATATTTCCTCTGACTATTCTCAGGTTGCGCGAGAGGATTCTCCGCCAGTTCCTTCGCCTATTGGCTCGCCCCATCGGGAACTTGTCTTCTCGAAAGATTCCATCCATAATGACCAAGGTTCTACGACCAGTGCCGTTGCCGACAGTGAATATGGGTGCGAGCTTCCTCTGCCCCACATGGCTCCTCACGCCTTCTACCTGATGGTGCTCCAACATTCTCCTCAAATGCCTGCCAACCATCGTTTGGTAGTTCAGAAACTTACGAACCATCATCCTGAAACATTAACGGTGGATTGCCTTCGTTCAAACATCTGAGTTATGAGCTACAAGCTTCAGGGTATGGCCACCATTATTGCTGAAATTGCCAATATTCCAACTGCGAGCGTTACCAGACCCCTTCTTAACCAATTTCTAGGTTTTCTAAGGGATTTGGGTCACGAAGGCTTCCATTTTGATTTGCTCATCATGCATTTGAAGACTTTGAAGAGCCAACGATTGGACAACCAGAGGGAACTCTTATGAAAACATCAGGAGGACCAGCGGGCCGAAGAAGCTGAGCTGGCCGAGTTAGCACCTCTTCTGGAAACCATTAACAAAGAGGTGGGGGGCCTCAAGGAATATCTACTCGCGGCAAAGTCGAAATGAGAGAAACTCTTCTCGAGCGCACCCAAGCCCAAACGAGACTGGAGGTTTCTATGAATGCCCAACGGTCTTGTCAAGCAGCTTCTTTGGGTCTACCTGGAGATTTCTTCTCTTCCCCAAACCTATGGTTTCTACTAGGCCCATGAGTTTTTGTATATATTTTTCTTTTGTTCTTCTTCTTATGTTATTCTTGGGCAATAGCTCCCAATTTTGTAATGCCCCAAATCTTATGAATGAAGAAAGATATCAATTTTCTCGTGCCATTTCTTTGTGTTATAACTATTTGCATTGATTGCGAAGTGTGAAGTTTTGTAATTCTTTAATCTCTACTTGAGCTATAATAAAAAGAACTTGTATACTTATCATAAAAGAACTTATATATACATAATCAGCTAGATACATCAGTGGCCCAAACATAATTTCTTACACATGATAAACCTTCAACCATTTATTATTCATTTTGAATGGTTTGTCTTCTTCCATCTTAGAAATTAGGCAATAACCTGAGTCATGAGCTTCCTTCACTATGAAAGGTCCTTCCTAATTTTCTGCAAAATTGGTTAGAGGAAGACCCCTGATATGTTTCACTGTTGTTTTCAATACGAGGTCTCCCTCCATGAACTTCCTTGGTCTCACTAAGTTATTATATGCCCTGGAGAGTTGATTTGTATACATTTGAAAGTGTCGCATCGCATTATCTTTGTGTTCGTCCAATGCTTCCAACTACACATGTCTATTCTGGGGGAGCATGTTACTTCACAAAGCATATCGAGTAGAGGGGACTTCTAACTCTACTGGGAGAATCTCCTCGGCCCCATAGATAAGAGAGAATGATGTATATCTCGTGGGCATCCTATTAGTTGTTCGATAGGCCCACAATACGGCTGGTATCTTGTCATCCCATTATCCTGGGAAATCCTCCATTATTTTAGCCAGGATATTGACCAAAGTTTTGTTAGTCGAATTGGCTTGACCGTTTCCCTTTGGGTATGCCACTATCGAAGTGTGATGGACAATGTAGTATTTGTTTGTGAGCATCGTTACTTCTGAATTAACGAAAGGGGTATCATTGTCTGAAAGGATAACCTTTGGTATCCCAAAATGACAAATGATGTATTCTCTGATGAAGTTGCTCACCACCCCCACTATTGCCCTTCTCAGTGGTATCACCTCAGCCCACTTTATGAAACACTCTGTTGCTACTAGTATCTATATCTTCGTCCTCGAAGAAGGGTGTATTACCCCTACCAGGTCGAACGCCCAAGTGTTAAAAGGGTAAGGTGTGCCAAGGAGTATAAATCCACTGATGGGGCATATATCATATTTCCATGAAGTTGGAAAGCCTTTCACCTTCGAACGAACTCAGTCGAATCTTTCTCCATTATTGGCCAATAGTATCCCAAAGTCATCAACTGGTCATATAACTTGGCCCCTCCCATGTGAGATGGATCGTGTGCCTGTTTGAGGACCTCTGTTGCCTCTTCTCTTGTGATACAATGAAAAGTCCTGTTGAAGTATCCCCTTCGATAAAGTTGTCCCTCTTGAATGTGGAATCTTAGGGCCCTTCGCCTAAGTCCCATCGCATTAATTTTCTCCATCGGGATAACTCCATCTTTAATGAAGCCAATACAGGATTATCTCCAGTTAGCCTGAGCCTCCACAAAATGACATTCAGCTACCTCGAAGAATAATTGGCATTTATCTCACTTCCGTTGTAGTTCTGCCGCATCCTATTTCATCTTAGGCCAAAAATACCCCTCCCTTTGCATTCTTCGGTAGAGGGGTATCTCAGTTGCTTCGTAGTGTTTTTCATGTGTTTTCTTTAATCTTTTCTCTACCTCTTCTGGACCGATGCATCTCGATAACCATCCTCCTATATTTATGAAGTAAAGGTTTTCCTAATTCGTGAAGTATTGGGATAATTCTTTCAGTCCGATCGCTCCTTCCCCAGACTCCAATTGCCTTTTGATCTCGCCCCTCCAGTTTTTGTCCTCTTCCATTAATAGAATTGACCGTACCATCGAAGGAGCTATTCTTCGTTGGATCATAATGGTATTTGTATCGTTCCTCATGATCATCTTCTGGGAAATGGTGGCATATGCGTCTGGGTGGCAGTTCATCATTCTGGGCTGCCTCTTGATCTTGGTCCAATAAAACAGGTAGAGGAGACTTTGGATGATTGTTCTGTATGGTGCCAGACTCATGTGTTTCAACACATACTCTCCATTCACTTGTTAAACCACAAAGTTTGAATCCCCCTTGATACAAAGTGAATGGATCCCCCTTCGAAGAGCCTCTAGCAATCCCAACACCAATGCTTTATATTCTGCCTCATTGTTAGAACAAGGGAAATTCAACTTGTAGGAAAGTCAAATCTCATCCATTCCCTTTGACAGAATAACCCCTCCTCCTTTCTTTTTTTATCGAGGATCCATCGAACTGCATTTTCCATTCCTCATTCGTTGCGTCTAGGTGGTTCTCCTTCAAATCGTCTCCTGGAATATTTTATTTGGGTGGTTCAAACGTTCTTGAGGGGAAAATAGCCAACAAATCAGTGTTTTCCTGGCTTTTTATTGCACGAGGAACCACACACTTCAAGTCATATTCAGATAGGATGAGGAACCACCAAGCTGCCTTACCAATCAAAACCATTCTTGCTAGAAAATACTTAATAGGATCACATCTAGTTACATTATGAATTGTAAAAGACAACATATAATGCCTAAGTTTTTGCATTACAAAGACTGAGGCTAAATAATTCCTTTCTAAGCTACTGTATCTGACTTCTAGTCAATGAATGATCCTGTTGAGGTAGTAGACTGGCCATTCTTTCCCGTTAATCTTTTATGCCAGCAAAGCTCCCACGGTCCTCATGGTGGATGTGACGTACAGCTCCAACGGTATTCCTGCCTTAGGGGGTACCATGGTCTGTGGTGAAACGAGCAATTTCTTCAGCCCATCGAAAGACTCTTGCTGAACCTCTTACCATTTGAACTTCGTGTTCTTTCGCAATAGCTGCATCAACGGATGCGTTATTTCGGTTAATACAGGAACAAATCTCCTAAGGTAGGAGACTTTACCGAGGAAATTCTTCAACTCCTTTACCGTTCTTGGGCATGACATCTCCAAAACTGCCTGTTGTTTGTCCTGCTCCATCTTCACCCCTTGTCGATCATCCACAAAGCCTAGGAATTTCCCACTTGTCACTCCAAAAATACACTTCAATGGGTTCATCTTCAATTTATACTTCCTACAATGGGAATACACTTTTCTCAAATCGCTCAGATGGGACTCCTCCTTCCTCGATTTAGTGACCAAGCCATCCATATAAAATTCCACAAATTTATGATTTTCATTCTTGACTCCAAACAGCATCACCTTGTACATGAAGTTTCCCAACGGGTTCTGAATGCCATTTTCTTTACATCCATGGGGGCCATCTTGATCTGTTTATAACCTACATACCCGTCCATAAAGTTGTACATCTCGTGACCTGCCGTTGCATCTATCAAGCTATCAATAGAGGGCAGAGGGAACTCATCTTTGGGGTAAGCTCTATTCAAATCTCTTAAGTCCATGCAGATCCTTATTTAGTTTTTATCTTTCTTCCCCACCGGGACAATACTGGATAGCCAGAGTGGGTGTTATATCGCTATGATGAACCCTGCCATTAGTAAGTGTTGGACCTCTTCCTAGATCTTCAAATCTAGCTTAGGTTTGTAAGTTCTCATCACTTGTTTCACCGGAATGGCTGAAGGAATTACGTTCAACTTGTGGAAGCTTACTTCCTCATCCAGCCCCTCTATCTCTGTGTATTTCCCCGTGAAGAAGTCTATATACTCTCGAATCAACTCAACCAAGGTCTCTCATTTGTCCTTATTAAGATCCTTTGAGATGAAGATGGGACTTAGATCTCCCCCTTCTTTGGCCAGATTCAACTATTCTAATTCTTGTGCATGTGGTTTTGGTCGATCCGTTATGTACTCTGGTTCCTCAACGACTTCCTCCCCCAATTCCTTTATGCTGGAGTTGTCTATCACCATGCATTGTCCTCGTTGATCTACCAAAAAGCATTCATATATCGGGTCAAGCTCATCATCAGTTTCCTCGGTCGCCCACTCACACCGATACAATCGATACACCACATTTCCTTCCTCGGTAATGACCTTCTTGTATTATCTGCTGGTAGTGGTGACTGCCTTCCTCTTCTTCTCTCTGGAAGCCTCGACCACTCTTTCTCCTGAGAATCGGCTCAGCACGCTTTGTCATTGGACCTCATTCTCCACCGGGTCCACTCTGGGCCTTATTCTGTCTTTGAGATTCTTCGAGATTCCTTGGGGCTGAGGGACCACCTGGTGAGCTTCTTCGGCTATTTCCCTTGTGCTACTCGCAACCTCCTTCTTCTGCTCGTTTAAGGGCCCCATCCTTTCTCTGATCGAAGGAACCGATGCTCCCTCCATTCTTCTGGTTAGGACCTAGACATCTACCTCTAACTCTGTGTAAAATGATGCATCCACCAAGTGAGCCTCCTCAATAGCGAAGGGCTTCTTTGTAGTCCTAATGGTCACCTCTATTCCCTTGACATTTTCTTTGGCACATTGGTGGTACGTAGAAGGAACTAGCCCTTAGTTGTGAATCCACACCCTTCCTATTAAAAGATGATAGGAAGTTGCACGCTCTATTACGTGGAACTTGATATGGGAACTCAGATTTCCCATTACAATCCCAGCATTAATGTACCCAATGGATTTGTAAGATGGATTATCATACCCTGAAATTACCAAAGGAATGAGGACCAACCTTTCTTCCGAAATATTGGCTGTGTGGAAATAATTGATTGGCATGATATTTATGGAAGCTCCCCCATCCATAAAAGTCCTTGCAAAGCTAACCCTGTTGACACTGGCAGTCATATACAGTGGCCTGTTATGAGGGAACCTTACATCCCTATCTGCATCACTGAAGGTTACCTCTGACAGAAACCTTCTCACCAACTTGGCCATGGGTACCTTCCATATCAGTGAAGGGACTACGTTCTTCCTCGCAATATCGAGTATTGCCTGGGTTATCTCTAACCTACTCTCCTTCGGTACCCCCCCGGTCGAAGAACCAGGTGAACTTTGGGGATTTCAAAACTGCGCAGTGTTCCAGAACTGGGTCTACTTCCTCACCTTAAATGCCGTATACCTCCTCCATATCCTTGGTGCTTTCTTCGTCGTAAGCCAACACTACATTATCCATTCCCTTTGTACAATCTTCCAGAGCCTCTTCGTACTCTTCTTGCTTCGTTGTTGACTTTCTTTCTCCTCCCTCCACCTCTTCATCATAGGCCACCACGAGATTGGCCCCATATGCAGGCAGTGGGTTGTTGTTGACGTTCTATGGAGGGATTTGCAACATCCCTGCCTTCACGTACTTGTCGATGATTCTTCTCAGTGTGAAACAACTCTCAGTTGGATGCTGGATCCTTCGATTAACCTGGTAGTACTTTGGATCTGCCTTTATTGCCGCATCGGGCTCCCCAATGGGAATGTCCTTTGGATCATAGACCGTTCCCCCCTTGGACCATCGCATTATAACAGCTGACAGCTTCCTCCATTGTACAAGGCAATGGTGGTGGGTCATCCCTATCTCTTCTGAAATTTATCTTATTGTCCTTCTTCGGTTTTCTACCCCCCGGTGTACGCTATCCATGGAGGCTGAGACCTCCCCCCCCACAGGTTGCATCGACTGCCTAAACATCATGGGCACCACCACCGTATTGGGCTGCACCACCAAGGAGATATTTCACATCGCTTTTAAGAATTCCGCGAAATTCCCCTCACGTGTCTCATTGATAAGATGAAAGATGTACTCAGGAAGCAGCCCCTCAGCACAGATTTGTAATATCTTGGATTCCTTGGCCTCCTCCCTCGCGTCGAGGGACCTTTCCTTAAACCTCCGAACGTAGGCCACCACTTCCTCCCCAGGTCGTTTCTTCTCCCTACCCATTTGGTTAAAAGTAAACTCATCTTCTGCCAGAAAGAACTTCTGTACAAACAACACATGCATCTCCTCCAATGTAGAAACGATGTTAGGAGCCAAATAAGAATACCAGGTATATGCTTTATCAGTTAAGGATTTGGAAAACTCCCTCAACCTAAGTTTTTTATTATTGCAATGCGCACCCAAGTGTTCGACAAAGCGCTTAATATGCTCCTTTGAGTTCCCTCCTTTTCCCCGTTTATTTTTCAAAAATAGGAGGGATATAGTCCTTTGGGTAGGGCTCATCATTGTATTCCTGGAGATAAGGCATTCGAAAGTCATCATAAATCTAAGCTACCTCTCCTGCAGATTGCGAGGAAGCTTGCATAAAATCCAGCATCTCCTTCCGCATTTCCTTTCTCATTTCCTCCATGGGTGATGCTAATGGGGCAACATCCAATGGCACCATGGGATGGGTGCTGATTGCGACTAGCACAAACGTCACCGTAGGGGCCGCTGATACGCCTGAGGTTCCCACTTCCGGATTCACAATAGAGGGTATGCTTGCTGGGATCGTTCCCGCTACACCTGCACTAGGTGGGGCCATTGGGGCCACCCCTGGTGTTCCGAAGGCATTGGGTTCCAATCTTCCCAGCATTGTTGAAGCTATCGGAGTTTGCAAAAACTCAAAAAACTTACTCATGAGGAGCGCCACCTGAGTGGGTCCCAACCCCGCACTCATGGAAGCCAGTATCACCCATGGGATGGTCGTCGTCACCTGAACTGGAGGTACATCTATTCGAGGACCCCCATCCCTTAGATCCTCCTGTTCTCTCAAATCTTTCTCTTCATTGTGTTGGATGTCATCAAAGTTGAGCCTTCGATTAACATTATCTTACGCCATACTCCCTACTTAGAAGAATGACTCCCAAGCAGAGTCGCCAAAATTTAGGAGGGTACTTTAGATTATAGATGGAGACGTAACCCCTTTGAAGTATAGTAATGATAAGTTAATCAGCTAAAACCTTGGATTAGTGATAGAACATGCAAACAAAAACTTAATAAAGATAAGACTCGGTTTAAACTCACAAATCTCTCGTGTATAACTCAGAGGATAGTAATGAATTTAGAAGTAACTTAGCTAGAGGGAGAGAGAAGTAAGAACCCTAGATACACCTTAGTAGGCAGACAAACACACCAAACACTCTTAAGAATCTGTGTCACGTATTAAGAAGATTTGCAATAAATGACAATGGCGAGTGAATTAAGACCTCTGGTTTGTAATAACTCTCTCTAATGTGTATTCTCTCTACTAATAACTTCTTAAACTCTCAAAAATATCATCCTCTCGTTAAGGGTGGTTGGGGCCCTTAAATATCCCCCACACCATTCCCGAGGCAGCTCAGTCATTAAAGACTATGAAAGACATCCCTCATACTTTATGTCATAGTAGTAAATGACTGATGCACTAGTTGTCTCCACGTCATAAATAATAAATGCCAAGACATGCCTTTTGCCTAAATACTATGTGTCAAGGGGTTTTTTCCCATAGGTGGCTCACCAACTGCCTGACAGCCCCAAATACCATGGTGGTTTACTCAAGTGTAAGTGTGACATTGTTTATCTGGCTAATCACATCACCTACAGTAGATGTGCCATTAAGTAGAGGGCTATTTGTTTCACAACTCAACGCCCGATGGAACTCCAAGCTGCACTGCCCGAGGTTCCACGGTCAGGGAACTTCAGTGTTTTACCTGGTATATCTAGGATGGTCAGGACAAGCCCCAACGGTGCGTCACTTCTCAATTCTCCAAACCAAGTCCCTCTAAAGTTCCCACGGTGAGGTCATTCGATAGAGCAAGAAAGCAATGACGACTCGAATATGATTATGATAAACCATGTTTAAATCATGCTTACAGTATGGGATGGGGATAATGTGTTATGAGAATATATAATGTTAAGTTATTGTGTTCAGTCTAATCCTACCTTCATAACTTATGAAATATGAAATTAGTCATAAACACAAATTTGTGAAGTTTTCGATAGGAATGTTCATGTTCGGGACTCGTTTTGACCACTATAATATGATAATTGACCTGGGGAGAAAACTAGATAATTGTATATATATGAGTTAAGTTTGTAACAAAATAAACGGTGTATAAAACAAAGGTCCGAGGAAGGAGTTATTCTAAAATTATGAATAGGGGGTAAAGTAGTCATTTAGCTTTTAAGGATATTTTGTCTTTTATGGCGACACATGTCATATTTGGATTGGACCAAGGGGAGGTGACTTATGCATACTTTAGAACCTTGAAATGACCTCCTCCTTCATCCAAAATCAGGCATGAGAGATTTTTGCTTGAGGAGAGAGAATCGGGAAGCTCGGGAAGTAGAAAGTGAGGAGAAAAATTGAGAAAAATCCGAAGGAAATTACGAAAAAGTCCCTAAGGTAATTCTATGCATAAATCTTGTTATTATTTTGGTATTATTGATTGAAATGATCGAAATCATTGATTTTTTATTGAAATTTCATGACATGGTGTATATGTACGGATAGATGCAAGTTTAAGAAAAGTTGAACTTGTAAATCAAGTATATTGATTCGATTGAAAACCTTGCGTATTCAAACTCCTATAAGTTTTTGTATATTTATTAGAATTGAATAATTCTAGTTGGATATGAAAATATACTCGTATATGTATAACATATCTAAATATTAGGTTAAAATACATAGAAATGAATCCTTGGTGATAGTTTGAAGTTCATGTATCAAATCTGCCCCAAAGGTGTAAGTATGCACACCAGGTGTTCGATGTTTTGCTTGACATAGAAAATGAACCTCAAAAATTATGAAAAATTAATTTTATATTTCTCAATATGTTTATGTATGTTGGTTGAAATATCAAAGGAATTTATGATTCAGAAAAATTATAAAAGTTTTTTGAAGTTGACTGAACGATAAAAGAGTCTATAGGGAGATTTGATTTGTAATAAATAAATGGACACGTCTTGCTCTAGGAAACTTGAAATGATGTGTTGTCTTTTATATTGGGAACCTAATATGATAAGAATTGGATTACCAAGAAAAATTAAAGTATGTTAGGGCTATGGATTGGATATGTTAAATATTTTAACATCAAATTGGATGACACTTCATTTATAATAAATGATTAGAATTGGATGATATAATGCTTGTGGATTCGGTTAAGGTTAAGTTATTCTTTGGATTGTTAATATCACTATGATGATACTAATATTTTAAGACTTTATATGTGAAAGTTAAGAAGAACCGGTTGAACAAGTTCCAGACAAAGGCAAGGAAAAAACACAAGAAGTGGCCAAGGTGAGTGTACTCACTAGAAAAAGATGTATTATACATAGCTATGGAGATGATTTGAATATCACTTACGGGTAAGATGTATTACACATGCTTATGGGTATGATCTGAATATCAACCACTAGTAAGAGGTATTATACATGGTTACGGATATGATCCGAATAATATTGAATATGAATTTGTTCATTTCGATTTATCAAAATAGGAGGTTACTCCCTGACCCGGAATGGGGGAGATTTATCTATTTAAGACAAGGGGTTACTCCCTGACCAGGAATGGGGGAGAATTGTCTATTGCAGGCAAGATATGTGAATCATGATTTGGACTAGTTGGTCATTCTTTATGAATGGGCCGGATAAGTATGCATATATAATCATGGGGATATGGTTTATTGCATTTAATTTTATGAAATAGTGTAGTAGTGATACATTTGTTGAGCTATTTTGCTCACGGTTCCTATGTTTATGTTTTTCAGGTATTGTGATATCACTGCCAAATCTAGGAGTTCGATGGGGGTTATAAAGGGGTGTATAAAACCATGAATTGGTCAAACGTAAATGGGGTAATTTAAGCCTACTTATCTTTTTAGTAAGCTAGAATAAGCATAATTACCTTAAAATTGTGAAAGGATTTTAGTTTTATTGATTCATGTTAATAATTGAATAAAGATACTCATGTTTATGGTTTGATTTAGGTAATTATGATTTGACTCACTTTGACTTTCAAACTTAATTATAAGTCACTGGGTTGGGGTGTTTCAACTTTGGTATCAGAGCTGAGGTTTTAAAGGTTCTGGGGGAAGGAGCGCCTAGATTTGGCAGTGGAAGTAGAAATTATTTTGAGTCATAAGCAAATTTGCTTTATTGACTAACATTTGTTAGTTATGCATATATATTTTTGTATGGGATATCAAATGTAAGGATCTTGCAGGAAAGGTAATGTGATGTTAAGGTTTATTCGGGGATGACAACGAATACTTGTATTTTTATATGAATCATTGCATTGTTTTATATGTTGTATGGACAAACATGTCATTGAAGAAATTTTTTAAAGATAAAAGTTGGTAAGAAAAATTGTAAAGTATTTGAAGTGATATCTTCCTATACTGATATATGTGGACTTGAGTCGTGTTACATAGCAAGCCATGAATGGGTGCACTCCTCATTTGTCTGGGAGAGTGATGTACAAGAACCCATATCCTACTAAAGGACAAGAAGTGAGAATAATTATTGTTATATGATTATAATGGGACTTGAATTATTAGAGGGTGAATAAAATGAAGGTTCACATAATAAAGGTGAAGTTAGAAGATTAGAAGTTGTATATGTTTAAAGTTAATATGTGAAATGGTACAAAATATAATTTATCACAATCGATCTGAATATAGGTTCATAATGGATTATGATAAGTAAAAGAAAAGAGTAATGAGAGCGAGGATGCACTTCTTTAATAGTATGAGTATATGTAGTGGATATTACCCTTGCAATGTTTTGAAATGCTATTATGAATAATAAAGTCGAGACACGGTGTTAAAGAGTTGGAAGTTTAAAAATATTGGGGAGCCCTTTTAAGAGTATGGGTTGGGTATGAGTAAGGGAAAGATGCTAATCGGGTTGGAATCTTGACAAATGATTTGGGTTGATATTGGGTTGTATTTGTCGTTGTATGTACGTGTTATCATTAAGAGTATGGCATATAATGAATATGATTGACATTATACGGAGTCACCAAGAAGCATGTGCAAGGATTAGATGTTATGTGAGATACCATAATGTGATACATTAAGGTATTTCTTCAAGTTATTGAAAATAAACACGGTATATAATAGTTAAGATAAGTATTATTGGGTTGGAATGTGTGGTTAAAGTTTTAAGTGGTGATGTTATGTTTAACATCCATGTTACCAAACAAGTAAGGTGAGTGTATTAGTAATGTTGCATAAGACAATAATGTTAATAAGGATTGGGGTAAGATTATGATTGTAAAGTTATTGTGTTGGATAAATGACTTATTAAGGTCATTGTATGTTTAGTTAAAGTCAAACAATTGTATTTGGTATTGAATGGAAGATGAAAAGATGGCATATAATAAGCTAGTCTGGTAATATGATATTTATGAATTGAAATATTGAATGGAAATTGGAGAAAGTCAATATAAGAAGTTAGTATTGTAGTGGAGTATTTATTATTTGAAATATTACACGATAATAAGGATGGACCACAGGAATGAAGGTATGAAGTAATATATGAATTGGGAATTGACTTCCATTTATAAGATGATTATTCTTATGTGTAAGTGAGGAATAAAATGAAGATGATATGAGAGAAGATTTTTCGGGCATGAGGAAATAGTATTCCCAATTAGTTGGTAAGTGAAATTCCTCCTAAATTTTGGGGACAAAATTTTCTAAGGGGGGAAGGTTGTGACGGCCCGAATATGATTATGATAAACCATGTTTAAAACATGCTTATCGTATGGGATGGGGATGATGTGTTATTAGAATATATAATGTTAAGTTATTGTGTTTATTCTAATCCTACCTTCATAACTTATGAAATATGGAAGTAGTCATAAACACAAATTTGTGAACTCTTCGGTAGGAATGTTCAAGTTCGGGACTAGTTTTGGCCGCTATAATATGATAATTGACTTGGGTAGAAAACTAGATAATTGTAGATATATGAGTTATGTTTGTAACACAATAAACGGTGTATAAAACAAAGGTCCGAGGAAGGAGTTATTCTGATATTATGAATAGGGGTAAAGTAGTCATTTAGCTTTTAAGGATATTTTGTCTTTTATGGCGACACATGTCAAATTTGGATTGGACCAAGGGGAGGTGACTTATGACAACTTTAGAACCTTTAAATGACCTCCTCCTTCGGCCAAAATCAGGCATGAAAGATTTTGGCTTGAGGAGAGACAATCGGGAAGCTCGGGAAGTCGAAAGTGAGGAGAAAAATTGAGAAAAATCTGTAGGAAATTACAAAAAAGTCCCTAAGGTAATTCTATGCATAAATCTTGTTATTATTTTGGTATTATTGATTGAAATGATAGAAATCCTTGATTTTTTTATTGAAATTTCATGACTTGGCGTATATTTACGGATAGATGCAAGTTTAAGCAAAGTTGAAAGTGTAAATCATGTATATTGATTCGATTGAAGACCTTGTGTATTCATACTCCTATAAGTTTTTGTATATTTATTGGAATTGAACAATTCTAGTTGGATATGAAAATCGACTCGTATATGTATAACATATCTAAATATTACGTGAAAATATTTAGAAAGGAATCCTTGGAGATAGTTTGAAGTTCATTTATCAAATCTGCCCCAAAGGTGTGAGTATGCACAACAGGTGTTCGATGTTTTGCTTGACATATAAAATGAATCTCAAAAATTATGAAACTTTAATGTTATATTGCCCAATATGTTTATGTATGTTGGGTGAAATATCAAAATAAGTTATAATTCAAAAAAATTGTGAAAGTTCTTTGAGGTTGACTGAACGATAAAAGAGTCTATAGGGCAGATTTGATTTATAATAAAGAAATGGACACATCTTGCTCTAGGAAACTTGAAATGATGTGTTGTCTTTTATATTAGGAACCTAATATGATAAGAATAAGATTACCAAGAATAAATTAAAGTATGTTAGGGCTATGGATTGGATATGTTAAATATTTTAACATGAAATTGGATGACACTTAATTTATAATAAATTATTTGAATGGGATGATATAATGCTTGTGGATTCGGTTAAGGTTAAGTTATTCTTTGGATTGTTAATATCATTATGATGATACCAATATTTTAAGACTTTATATGTGAAAGTGAAGAAGAACCGGTTGAACAAGTACCAGACAAAGTCAAGGAAAAAACACATGAAGTGTCCAAGGTGAGTGTACTCACTAGAAAAACATGTATTATACATGGCTATGGATATGATTTGAATATCACTCACGGGTAAGATGTATTACACATGGTTATGGGTATGATCTGAATATCAATCACTGGTAATATGTATTATACATGGTTACGGATATGATAAGAATAATATTGAATATGAATTTGTTCATTTCGATTTACCAAAATGGGAGGTTACTCACCGATCCGGAATGGGGGAGATTTATCTATTAAAGACAAGGGGTTACTCCCCGACCAGGGATGGGGGAGAATTGTCTATTGCAAACAAGATACGTGAATCATGATTTGGACAAGTTGGTCATTCTTTATGAACGGGCCGGATAAGTATGCATATATCGTCACGGGGATATGATTTATTGCATTTAATTTTATGCAATAGTGTAGTAGTGATACATTTGATGAGCTATTTTTCTCATGGTTCCTATGTTATTGTTTTTCAGGTATTGTGATATCACTGCCAAATCTAGGAGTTCGATGGGGTTAGCAAGGGGTGTATAAAACCATGAATTGTTTAAACGTAAATGGGGTAATTTAAGCCTACTTATCTTTTCAGTAAGCTAGAATAAGCATAATTACCTTAAAATTGTGAAAGGATTTTAGTTTTATTGATTCATGTTAATAATTGAATAAAGATACTTGTGTTTATGGTTTGATTTAGGTAATTATGATTTGACTCACTTTGACTTTCAAACTTAATTGTAAGTGAATGTGTTAGGGTGTTTCAAAAGCTCTCCCAGGCCCTGCCCAGCCTAGTCTCTCGCGAGTACCGTTTGCACTCGCGCTAAAACTCTTTATTGTTCTCATCATATAATTACAACCGTTATAGCTTACAAACAATATAAATAAAGATACATTATGACTAATACAACAAGCTAAAATACAAGTTGTCCCATTGAGATGCCTCTCTTGAGCTACCACACTGAGATTCCACGGTGCCTTAATCCCTAAAACACTGTTACTAGTGTGGAAATTCTTCTAATTCTTGAAATTAACTTCAATCCGCCTCTATAGGATTGAACATTGGTTTTTGGATGGAAGGCAGTACCTAGGTAAAGCTTTCCTCGGGATGCTAATGTTTAATTTTTACTTGTTGGCATGTCACACATTTTGCCATAAAATTATCTAAGTCTATCTTCATAACTTGCCACCAATACTGTCATTTGAGATTGTGATGTGTTTTGGTGCTCCCTGGATGAATCATAAATTTTTAACAATGGGTTTCCTCCAAGATTTCACTTCATAAGGAGGGATTTAGTGGGTCACACAATCCATTCTTAAATCTTAACCCTCTCTCAGGGCTATATGACCAATCTTTCTTTTTTTATTATTTTACAATCTTTGTTCTTTGTTTCTTAGGAATTCATCCACTAATTTTGTTCTAAAATTCTTTTGTAGATGGTCAGGCGAGTGCTGATATTTCTCAGAATCATTGGGTTTTTAGAAGATTCTCTTTAAAAGTTGTATTCTCCTAACGTAGTTAAAAATGTAAACGTAATATTGAGTTTTCCATTCGATTTTTGACTTAAGGCCTTGTCAACCACATCAACCTTCCCTGGGTGTTATTGTAATTTAAACTTATAATTTTTAAAAAACTAAATCCATAATTATTGTCAAAAATTTAGATCTTTCTGAGTAAATATGTATTTGAGACTCTTATAATCGGAGAATACAAAAATTCTTTCCCATACAAATAACGTCTCCCAATCTTCAATGCAAAGACTATTGCAGCCAACTCTGAATCGTGTATCGGCTAATTTCATTCATGAATATTTAATTGTTGTGACCCATATTCGATCACCATTCATTGTTGCATTAACAAACATTCCAATAATTGTATTGATGCATGAGTATAAACGTCAAAACAGACATCACTAGAGGGAATGGTAAGAACTCGGGTAGTGGTTAACTTTTCCTTTAATGTGAGGAATGCTTCTTTACACTCTTAAGTCCACACATATTGGAGATCTTTTCGGGTTATTTTCATTAATGGTAAGGCAAATTTTGAAAATCCTTCAATGAAGCGTCGATAATTACATGCAAGTTTGAGAAAGCTTTGAATTTTGACAATGTTCGTAGGTTGCTGATATTCGAGTAGTACTTTATTTTTTTATTAGATCCACCTGTATACATGTTTCGATAATCACTTTCCTTAGAAACTACACCTCTATCATAATAAAATAACATTTTCTCTTTTTTTTCATAAAGTTGGTGTTGGTGTAAGGTTTCTACTACTATTCGTAAGTGATTTTCGTGGTCCTCTCTTGTATTAGAGTATATTAAGATATTTCCTATGAAAATAATTATAAATTGATCCAAGAACGGTCGAAATACGCTATGCATTAGGTCCATGAATGTTGCAGGTGCATTAGTTATCCCAAAGTACATAGCAATGAATTGAAAATGGTCATATCGCGTTCGAAAGGCAATTTTGGACATATATTCTTCTTTCACATGAAGTTGGTGATGCCCAGATCGTAAATTAAATTTTGAAAATATTTTTAACCCTCGCAATTGGTCAAACAGGTCTCTTATCTTAGACAAAGGATATTCATTTTTTATTGTAACTTAATTCAGCTTCCGATAGTCAATTCACAATTGAAACGTTACATCCTTCTTATTCATAAACAAGACTGGCGCTCCCCAAGGGGATGTACTAGGTCATATAAAACCCTTGTTTAATAAGTCATCAAGTTAGATTCTATGTTCCCGTAGTTCCAATGCTGACATGGGATAAGGAGGTATAGAAATGGGGGACGTGTTGGGAAATAATTCAATTGCAAATTTGAGTTATTGTTGTGGGGGTTGACCGTGCAAATCCTTAAGAAATACTTCATCATATTTATCTATGCTAATAGGAGAATATGAAAACCCTTTTTGCTAAAGTTGAGAAAATATTAACTTTGAGTGACTTTTTCCTTGTAAGTAAAATGGGGTTTAATGAGTTTTTTTTAATATTACTATATTTTTGTTGCAGTTAACATGAGCAAAGTTGGGTGATAAAACATTAATTTCTATGATCAAGTCAAATTCCTTTAGTTATAGGATTACTAAATCTTCTACTAAAATCATAATTCTGATCCATAGGATATGCTATTTACAAACTCAAATAGTTACAGTTGTTTCTCCTATTAGCATTCCTATGGATAATAAATGTTCTAAGGGACTAGTAGATAATTGCAACAGAGTCTTGAAGTCAAATCTAACGAAAGAATGTGTTGAGCCATAACCAAATTTTATATGTGTCCAGATGTTGTGAAAAATTATGTTACCTTCTATCACGTCGTCATTATTGGGATTTTTTATGGAAAAAATGGAAAAATTTCATCCTTGAGTTCCATTCATCGATTTTTTCTTTTTTCCACGAAACCTTTGCTTAGGTGGGTGATTGTCAGAGTCACCAGTTTGTGTCACAAACGGGGGTTTAATGAAATTGTGGCTTTGACTATGGGCGTGCAGGTAAAAGTTCCTAGGATATGATTATTCTAGGCTTGGACATGCATTCTTATATGTCCTAATCTATTAGACTCATGAAATCCCTGTGTAGATCCACTATTACTAGGATTGATTTGAATGAAAACCCGACCATCCTTCGGTTTGGCATAAGGTTTGCCTCTCTAATTAGGTTGGTATCTAATGATATATGAGCTTCTAGGCGGTGGAGTTGTGATTCAGTTAATTACTTGAGATACCAGATTCCTTTCGATAAGGAAGGCTACCTCTATCATTTGATTAAAGTCACGAAGTTGCAATGGGATAATAGAAGCTTTAATGTAGGTTTGCAAACCACATTGAAAATGTTTACAGTTTTTAGCTTCAATATCCACATAGTGCTAGGCATACTAAGAAATTTCTGTATACTTGGCCTCATATTGTGATCTTGTCATTTGTTGCTGTTGAAAACCTATGAATTCCACTATCATTTAATCTTTCAGTAATTCAAAAAACTACTTTTCAAATTAAATCTCCTCAAATTGACTCCAAGTTAAATTGTTAATATTTCGGGATCGAAGAACAAGTGACCACCAAAAATCTACATCGCCTTTAAAAAGATAGGTTGCTATTTTCACCCTAAGTTCAGGGATTATACCTAACGCATTAAGAACATTAAGCATCTGATGTAGTTCTCGCCATAAAATACTAGTGGTTTTTTTTAAATAAATTCCTTAAGTGCATTCATTCTTCATGTCTGATTTGGGATCTTATTATTAGCCGGGTTTTGCCATGGTATATTTTGTTATATCCTGGTCAAAGTCTGTAGTTCTATTAGATAACATAAGATTCCTTAATTATTCATAGGTGAAATTTCAATATTGTGTTGTTCTCTTTGTGATCCACTGGCGGATTCTCGTGCATTAACTATCATATACAAAATAAATTCAAGATATAATGACAGTTGGAATAAGCAAACAAACTTTTATATTAATATCACATGCTATTTTTTGTTGGTACGTGATACAGTTAACACTTGTTTCAGTAAAATAGTACATTCTATATGTTACTTTTTACAACTCCTATTAGTACAAATGGTGAGTTAGGTTTATTATGCCTAGTTAGGAATATGGTGATCACTTATTGGCGCACACACAAAAAAAAACCCAATGAAATATACTTGATCCTTAGTAAATTTATTTATATACATTCAAATTAATTTCCTAGTTTACTTCAGGCATGTTGAGGTATGATTCTATCAAGTATTGGTCCGGGGTCGAAAGGGTCAAAGTTAGTAGAGGTAATGCCGGAAGCAGTGGAAGTTAAACAACTGGTGTTGGATGAAATAGGTTCGTAATTAATTGGGGAATCTGGGGGAGTAATTATGAGCTCTTCTAGTGGATCCACGTCCAAACCTAGATGAATGGATTGTTGAATTATTTCAAGATCTTCGGAATATATTTTGGCTTGTCTATCGACTTGTGATTCACCCACTGGGTGACCAAAGAGAAAATGTGTTTGATATATGGGGCTGAGATAGGCCGATATTAATCGATACTTTGAATAGTCTGACACCACTTCTCATATGTTCAAACTTTTCATGTGTCGAGCCACATATAGCTAGGTAAATCTTATCCCAGATCTTTATGTCTGTAAGAAAAAAAATATTTTCATAATGTAATAAGGATGTTTTTAATAACTAATATTCTTATTCTATGTCTCGTATAGGTGCAAAATCTCCTAAGTCCTGTATAGGCATAAAAACCTACCGCTCGCTCTGATACCTTGTCGTCACACCCGATTTTTTATATATGATAATGCTAATAAAATAACAAAATATTCAAGCGAAAATCAAATAGAACTTTAATTAGGCGGATGCATAACATCTTATTAAATATCTCTCTTCATGAAACATAAATAAAAGGGTATTTTGAAGTCTTCATAAAACATAAAAAGAGGGGACTAATAAGGTCACATAAGCTAGTAGGTTATGGTGAAAGTGTTCTAGATCTTGCTACTATCTTCGCTAGTTACCTCCCACATATACAAAATCGAAAAGATGTTCCTTGGTATGACATAATAAAAATCCATCGGGCCGGGGGGGGGGGGGGGGGGGTATTTCTCCTTCTTTGAATTTAGTTTCTATCTAGAAGGGAAACAAATAAACAAAAATTTACCAGGTAGATAATTTTTATTTCTATAACAATTGTTTATATGTGAGGTTGTTAGATAAAATAATTGGTAATGAGGTACATGTAACATATGCTAGTTTATTGTAATTTGAAACAAAAGGAGATATCAACGGTAAACAAATGGCACGGGAAAGTGTGTAGATATTTGTAAGAAGAATATAGTGATTATAAGTGTATAAGAATTTATCGAGTCATAAAGATAATGGTTCAGACTATAACATGGTAGCCCATAATTATCGGTTATCGAGGCTTCAAATGTGTAGAAATACTTGTATAATAATATCCAAAACTGTTGGATAATATTAATCCAAAACCTATGTAAATATAATCAATACAAAACCTTTGGTGATAAAGTAACAGTGTTAAGCCCAAACTCCAACGAGCAACATGCATATGGAATGCCAACACTAGTACCTCGATCCCTGGGTCCTACATGCCAAATAGTGCTTTCGGGGGTATATTGGAAGTCTATTCCTTGAATTATAATGCATGCTACTTGGTTTAAATGAAAATATAGGTTGTATGAAAGTATCATATTATGATTTAATCGGATACAGATTGAATCATTATTCACGGTATGTCTAAACCACACAAAAGATTTCGTAAATGAGGTTAAGATATCTAAGGCTATCACGTAGTGACAATAACAAATACGGTAATTCAATGGTGTAAGTTCGAAAGTAATATCAAAACACAGTCACCTACTTTTTAATTTCGAGTTGATTGCAACTGATCTTCGTTCTCACAGGTGTAAACTGAGTATTCTGAAACCATGGATATCATAAATATTAAGAGTATGAAAGTAAAATAAAATTCTTAGTAAAGTTGTGGTTCAAAATAAATTTATTTTGAAGTTTAAATTTTAAATCGAGGTTAAATATGTAATTATGAAAGGTTAATTTTTTCATTATATTTTCTCATTTCAATTATTTTTGGGATTGGTGACAAGAGACACTTTTGTTGTATTTATAAAAAAGGACCCGAATTTAAAGTCTGGGGTTGATATGAAGCACTTGGAAATTCCAGGGATTAAAATGAAAATTGAAAGTTGATGTTTTAATTCCTTAAAATTGTTTTCTCGAGAAATTACTTTCTAGGAAACCAAACAAGGTGATGTAATATATCCTTTTAGCACGAAAAATAGAATAAAATTTTTAAAAAAATATCAAATTTTTCGGATTGGAGATGCGTGTGACACCCCGCCTAATTAAATACCGGGCGATCACTCCTTTATTAAATTAAAACCAAGGGGAACAGTTGGTTCATTCTTAGCATCACTGTAGTGAAAACAAATTTTTCCAAATTAACACCCTACTTAATTAAGCTAAGTGTCAAAACCATTTTTGAACATTATTAACCAATTTTATTTTTAAAGGAAAATTATTTATTTAATTAGTAACAACATTTTCAGTAAGTAAGAATCATACAACAATTATCCTGGAACATAATCCAATTGATTTAAACATTCAACATCCAAAATCCCGACATTTAAAACTTAATGTAAAACATACATGCTGAATAAATCCCAAAGTAACAGTACTAGAAATAACTGAAATACCAATGTCCCTCTAAAACAGATAAATAGTGGAAAGGGCGACACATGCCCCAATAGCTGAGAATCATAGAAGTGGAATCAAGTAAATGAAATCGTCTAAGCAAGTGTCCTGCAACTTCCACCTAAGCTGCAGAACGTTCCTTCCAAGGGATCCTAAACAAGACGCCCATGTGGATGGGAACCTGTAGTACATACATATATATACAAGAGAGAGAGAGAGAGAGAGAGAGAGAGAGAGAGAGAGAGAGAGAGAGAGAGAGAGAGAGAGAGAGAGAGAGAACGGGTCAGAGCCCGATAGTGTATATGATTTAAAAATTCGTTTAGCAAGTATTTAAATTAATACAGTCCAATGCAACAACATATTAGTGCGACACTCTCTTGAGAAATTCTCACCTCTCTTCTAATGTGCACACCTATCGCACTAACCTTCCCAATGGTCTATATCATCATATATCACGCTATCCTTTCCCAATGGTTTAACTTATCTTAGGTTATTCGCAGGATTCAAAATTTAACGATTCAATTGTTTGAAAAGAATATTTCAATTAGTAAGAAAAATTCTCATTTTAACTTTATTAATCAATAAAGTTTTCCAGTGTCATATTATACTTTCTCAAAAAAAGTATTTACAATTTGAGTCATCAACCATGTTCTACATATCAGCTCACAGTAGGCAGTTCCAGATTTCAGAATTTCATATATATATATATATTAACTACTCGTAAAATATATATATCATAAGAACACCCCACATAAAAACTAAAGTGCGGGCATACTCTACTATCCAAAACCCCATATCACTCGTATTAAGGGGAATACATTTGGAATCACTCTCGAATTTTATTAACACATACACAAACAATATTGAGGCGAATCATAGATTCCAAGTCTCTAAGAGGATGGCACATGCCTGCGTCTCTTAGGATCGTCTGAACTATCACATCGATAGCCTGTACCGAGGATATATATCTTCTAGGGTACAAGTCAATATCCCCCAAAAAGGTCCCATCGAGATAAGACTGTCCCAGCGCGGTAACCTCAGGGATAGCAAGTAGCGTGGGCATGATATTCACACATAGATAGCATATGCATACACAATCATATAACTGTACTAATATTACCATATCAATATTGGGTATATTCTCAAATCCCATGGTTACGACTTTTATCCTTATTTTCACATTATTAGTATCGCGTATAAGGGTTCGTCTCTAACCTTAATTCGAAGGATTCTTCTAACTCATTACGTAACTTTTATGGACTCTATCCTCCCAAGTATATAATTTAGTAGGTGTCCTTTTTATGTTCCAACGTAACTCTCTTGTGCATTTCCCCCTTTTATACATAAATTCACCGACCCTTAAGTAATTATCCTCAAAAATACAATTCTCATCTCATATTAAAAGTCCCCAAAATTATTCATATGTCTTACTGATCTTCCCTATCTCCCAAAACACTTTATTAAGGATGTCCAAGAATTATTTCACATTAAATCGAATTTAACTAACTTAAAAAGGGAAAACATGAGTCTTCAGGAGTGGTCGATCGATCGAGGTCTGGGGCTCGATCGATCGAACCTTCGATCGATCGAAGCTCTAGGCTCGATCGATCGATCAAGCAGGTATTGCGATTTTTGCAGTTTTGCAGTTACGGGTTCTAACACATATCTTCATCCAAATTCAAGTTTTTCATTCCCAAACGTCCAAATATTCACACTACTAATATTATATCATCATACTAGGTATTTCCAACGTAAAGCATGTGGATTTCTATCACTAAACATGTATTAATAGCCCAAAAATTTATATAATTATCAAGAACCCTAGAATTCTATTAAACATGGTTCTAACAAGTATTTCCAGAATTTTCTTCTTATAAACATCATAATTTCGTGGGTAATTCCACTACATGGCAAGGATTTCCAGGATTATCATTTAAACCATAACTACATGCGATTCCTATCTCAAATCTTTGGGTTTCTTCCATAAAAACTCATTCTAATTACTCCTAAACTAATATGAAAGATGCACCAACGAAATAAGCAAGATAAACACTTACCTGGGGTTTTTGGTGTTCTGATTTGCAGATGATTTTGGTGTGGTTACGTTCCCCGTCGCGCGATCTACGCGTTGGTGGTGGTGGCGGTGCAAACAAATGGATTTTGGGCCTTGGATTGCCTTGGAAGCTCTCTCCTTCCCTCTCCTATGGTCGTCACTTATCTTTGGTTGTTCTAACCCTGGAAGACAACCTTAGACATCTGATATAACCCGTAGAATTTCGTGGGTTTAATTACCCATAATTGCGAAATGTCCAAAACGCCCTCCCGGGGTACTAATTAGGCCTAAAAATGCCCCGAGACCGAAACTAAACCCCCGGGTACACTTTTCTGACTATCTCAACCCTTCCAGACGCGTTGGCGCACTCAAAATGACCATACGAACAACTTATAAAGTATTCACTTTTATTTATCAATATTTACTCTCGACGCGACACGGGCGCGTCCCGACTCAAATTTCAAAAATTGTCATTTTATTCACTCGTTACATTCAATATAACCAATATTATATATTACTTCACTTATTAGTAATATTCGACAAATTTCCAATAATTACTAACTCTCGTCACGTTAATAATTATAACATAATTAATTTACAAATTTTTATTAAATAATTAACTCACATTAAATTTAATAAATCCCCAAATTAATATAGCATAAAAATACGGGGTATTACATACTTCCCCCCTAATAACGGAATTTCATCCCGAAATTCAGAAAACAAGGCATACCTGGTAAGAACAAATCTGGATATCTCTCGCGCATATCGGCCTCGCGCTCCCAAGTGGATTCCTCGACATTATGATGCTCCCACTGGACTCGTACAAGTGGAACTATCTTCGACCGTAATTTCCTCTCACTATAGTCTAGGATAGCTACTGGTCTCTCCTCGTAAGAGGTGTCAGGTTGTAAGTCTATCTCATCTATCGCGATGTGAGTATGGTCCATATCATCCCGAAGATACCGTCTCAACGGCGATATGTGGAATACATCGTGAATGCGATGCAAATGTTCTGGCAGTCCCAATTTGTAGGCTACCGGCCCAATCCTCTCGATGATGGGAAATGGTCCCACGTACCTCGGGGACAATTTTCCCTTCTTCCCGAACCTCATCACTCCTTTCATAGGAGATACACGCAGTAACCCTTGGTCCCCGACATTAAAATCCTGGAAGAACCATTTCGCATCGGCGTAGCTCTTCTGCCTGTCTTGGGCTACTCGAATGTTACTCCTGATCATCTCAATCCTCGCGGAGGTTTCCTGCATCACCTCCGGTCCAAGCAACTTGGTATCCACCACCTCGAGCCAACATGTTGGGGAACGAAAAGGTCTGCCATACAGATCCTCAAATGGATCCATGCCAATCGTGAAATGATAAGAGTTATTATAAGGAAACTCTACCAGTGGAAGATTTGGCTCCCAACCTCCTCCAAAATCAAGAACACACATGCGTAGCATATCCTCTAACATCTTATTTGTACGCTCTGTCTGTCCATCTGTCTGTGGGTGATAAGCTGAACTCAACCTCAACTCAATACCCATAGCCTCCTTAAAGCTTTCCCAGAAACGTGACACAAAAATCTTGTCTCTATCTGACACAATATTCAGGGGCACCCCATGTAATCTGATAATCTCAGCAATGAATATCTGAGCATACTGACCCGTGGTATAGTCTGTCCGCACCGGCAGAAAATGAGCCACTTTGGTCAAATGGTCTACAATCACCCAGATAGAGTCGTGGCCCCGCTGTGATGTAGGCAACACTGTAATAAAATCCATGGAAATACTCTCCCACTTCCATGCGGGTACTTCCAATGGCTGAAGCAATCCTGACAGTTTCTGATGGTCCATCTTTACCAGCTGGTAGGTAGAACACTTGGATACGAACTCAGCAATGTCCTTCTTCATCCCACTCCACCAGTATTGCCTCCTCATATCCTGGTACATCTTATCTCCTCCATGATGTACTGCAAATCGGGACCCGTGAGACTGGGTCATCACTGCATGACGTAATTCTGCTCCTTCTGGAACCACCAATCTCCCATTAAACCTCAAACCCCCATCAGAACTAACAGAGTAGGACTCAGCACCCTCAGCTAAAAGTCGTAGAGTCTGCTCCTGACAAAATGGGTCTATGGTCTGTGCTGGTATCACCCTTGTAACAATCTTGGGTGTGACTGTCATAACAGATATGAAGGAATGGGCTACTGCATCCTGGTGACCTAACTCCTTCCACTTTGCTTTCCAGATGTCCGCTACCTCGTCTACCGATCTACGGCTCAACGCATAAGCAACTACATTGGCCTTCCCCGAATGATACTGTATGTCAAACTGATAGTCCTTCACAAACTCTAACCATCCGCGCTGTCGCATATTCAGCTCTCGTTGAGTGAATAGGTACTGCAGTGACTTGTGGTCTGTGAACAAGCGGAATTTCTCCCCCAATAAGTAGTTCCTCCATATCCTCAATGCAAAAATGACCGATGCTAACTCCAGGTCGTGGGTGGGGTAATTCTTCTCATGCGGCATAAGCTTGCGGGAGGCAAAAGCTATAGCCTTCTCCTCCTACTGAAGTACTCCCCCAAGTCCCCGTAAAGAGGCATCGGTGTAAACCAGGTACTCCACACCCGGCATCGGTAAAGCAAGGACTGGCGCTGAAGTAAGCTTGTCTTTCAGCTCGTCGAAAGCCAATTGACAAGCGTCATCCCAAACATATGGTACCCCCTTGCGAGTCAGATTCGTCAATGGACCCGCTATTTTGGAGAATGCCTGAATGAATCTCCTGTAGTAACCGGCTAACCCCAAGAAACTACGCACTTCCGTCGGTGTCGTGGGCTGTCTCCATTCCCTCACCGCTGACACTTTACTCGGGTCAACTGCTATCCCCTGCTCAGAAACAACATGCCCCAAGAACTGTACTTCTAGCAACCAGAATTCACACTTCTCGTACTTAGCATACAACTGATTCTCTCGTAGAGTCTGAAGAACTTGCCTCAAATGCTCGGCATGCTCCTCCTCAGAGTGTGAATATATCAAAATGTCATCTATGAAGACGATGACAAACTGATCCAAGAACTCTCTGAATACTCGGTTCATTAAGTCCATGAACACAGCTGGAGAATTTGTGAGACCGAATGGCATCACTCTGAACTCATAAGACCCATATCTCGTCAAGAAGGCAGTCTTTGAAACATCCTACTCTCTAATATGTAGCTAATGGTATCCCGACCTCAGATCTATCTTCGAAAAGAAAGTTGCTCCCCTCAGCTGGTCGAACAGATCATCGATTCGAAGCAACAGATACTTATTCCGTATTGTGACCTTGTTCAACACCCGGTAGTCCACACACAACCTCAGTGAACCATCTCTCTTCTTCACAAACAGAACTCGAGCGCCCCAAGGTGAGGTACTCCTGCGAATGAAGCCCTAACCTAACAGCTGCTCTATCTGATCTAGTAACTCTCGCATCTCCGCTGGAGCCATACGGTATGGAGCGCGTGCTATAGGTCTAGTATCTGGAAATAAATCTATAACAAAGTCTATCTCTCGACTGGGGGTTAGGCCTGGTATTTCCTGGAATACATCGGAATACTCACGAACAACTGGAATCGAGTCTAACGGAATCACAACCTCCTTAGAGGTATCCTCCTCTATACAATACAAATGAGCGGTTGAGCCTCCCTCTGGGCGAGGCATCACCACTACAAACATCTCTTGCCCCGGAATGGCAAAAACAATGCTCCTACCGAAGCAATCAATCATGGCTCTATAAGCTGCGAGCCAATCCATACCGATAATAACATCGTGCTCATGCATATCTAAGACCAACGTGTCTGCAGGTAATAATAAGCTATCAATCTCTACCCCCACTCCCCGGCATATAAAGAAAATGAACCATTCCCCAGTGGTGAGTCTACATACGTAATAGTGCCCTCTACTATGGCTAATAATTCTAAGGTCTTCGCAAAATACGTAGCTATAAAACAATGCGTTGCCCCCGTATAAAAAAAAAACTCGACCCATAGTACCATGGATAGAAAACATACCCCAAATCGTGGGTGGTGTCTGTGGAGCTTCCTGGTGGACGTTATAGACACGTCCATACTATAACTGCCCCTGCTGCATTGGAGCTGCTAGAACGGTTGGTAGGGCTGGTACCTAGGCTAGTACTGGGAGGGCAGGTGGAAAAAGTGGCCTCTGTGGCTCATTACGGGCACCCTGTTGCTGTGGGGCCCTCTCACCCTCTGGGCAATCCTGGCGTTTATGGCCATGCTTGCCACACACAAAACATCGGCCTTCGAAGTTACTTCCCCTCCGACCCTGATGCTGTCGGTGTCGGCTTTGCCGACTTGGGACTTTATTCCTCTTTCGAAACTGCTTCACTTTACCACGTTGTTGAATTGACTCACTTTTTCCTTGGTCTTGCTGGCCTTGAGGGGAAATTTGCGGAAAAACTATGTCAGGGTGAGGACAATCCATCCACTTGTGACCCGGCTATACACATTTATAGCGGAGTTTCGAAATTCTTCGCTGGTCGGATTGTAGTTTATCCCCAGTCTGATTTGGACAAGATTTACGTTTGTGATCATCCATTCCACAACTGAAACACCTCTTTGTGACTTCACTCGGACCTTGGCTTTGCTTACCCTGACGCGTTTAGGTTTCCCCGCACAATTTGTTAACCTCGTGGCTTTTATGGGCCTGAAGAGCTTGTTGTTGCGATTTTTGTGTCTTCACACACTTGTTATTTCCAGTCATGACAGACTGATTGTACTCTCTAGATCTTTTGCCCCCCGTGAGCTGTGTGTTGAGTTCTTGATACTTCAAGACCGCGGTGGTAACTGCTTGTGCTACGATACCTACTAACTCGGCGGTTGATATTCTCTCTGGGGATACCTGCGGTGTGAGTCAATCATGCTCGTTGACTCCCCCAACCGTTTTAGCTAGTTCTTCTTGACGATCCATCTGAAAAATGAATTAAATTTGGACGAGTTCATCATTCGTATAAACAATCGCAGAAGCACGAATTTTCCAATGTAGAGATAAACACAACATTCCTAGTATTAGGGCTCTATATCAAAGAAAGCAACGCTGAAAGCTTAATAAGCCGCACAGATCCTAAAGGACACTAGAACCTGATGCTCTGATACCACCTGTGACACCCCGCCTAATTAAATACCGGGCGATCACTGCTTTATTAAATTAAAATCAAGGTGAACAGTTGGTTCATTCTTAGCATCACTGTCGTGAAAATAAATTTTTCCAAATTAACACCCTACTTAATTAAGCTAAGTGTCAAAACCATTTTTCAACATTATTAACCAATTTTATTTTTAAAGGAAAATTATTTATTTAATTAGTAACAACATTTTTAATAAGTAAGAATCATACAACAATTATCCTGGAACATAATCCAATCGATTTAAACATTCAACATCCAAAATCCCAACATTTAAAACTTAATGTAAAAGATACATGCTGAATAAATCCCAAAGTAACAGTACTAGAAATAACTGAAATACAAATGTCCGTCTAAAACAGATAAATAGTGGAAAGGGCGACACATGCCCCAATAACTGAGAATCATAGAAGTGGTATCAAGTAAATGAAATCGTCTAAGCAAGTGGCCTGCAACTTCCAACTAAGCTGCAGCACGTTCCTTCCAAGGGATCCTAAACAAGACGCCCCTGTGGCTGGGCACCTGTAGTACATACATATATATACAAGAGAGAGAGAGAGAGAGAGAGAGAGAAATGGGTCAGATCCCGATAGTGTATATGATTTAAAAATTCGTTTAGCAAGTATTTAAATTGATACAGGCCAATGCAACAACATATTAGTGCGACACTCTCTTGAGAAATTCTCACCTCTCTTCTAATGTGCACACCTATCGCACTAACCTTCCCAATGGTCTATCTCATCATATATCACGCTATCCTTTCCCAATGGTTTAACTTATCTTAGGTTATTCGCAGGATTCAAAATTTAACGATTCAATTTTTTGAAAAGAATATTTCAATTAGTAAGCAAAATTCTCATTTTAACTTTATTAATCAATAAAGTTTTCCAGTGTCGTATTATACTTTCTCAAAACAAGTATTTACAATTTGAGTCATCAACCATGTTCTACATATCAACTCACAGTTTGCAGTTCCAGATTTCAGAATTTCATATATTTATTAACTACTCGTAAAATATATATATCATAACAACACCCCACATAAAAACTAAAGTGCGGGCATACTCTACTATCCCAAACCCCATATCACTCGTATTAAGGCGAATAAATTCGGATTCACTCTCGAATTGTATTAACACATACACAAACAATATTGAGGCGAAGCATAGATTCCAAGTCTCTAAGAGGATGGCACATGCCTGCGTCTCTTAGGACCGTCTGAACTATCACATCGATAGCCTGTACCAAGGATATCTATCTTCTAGGGTACAAGTGAATATCCCCCATAAAGTTCCCATCGAGATAAGACTGTCCCAGCGCGGTAACCTCGGGGATAGCAAGTAGCGTGGGCATGATTTTCACACATAGATAGCATATGCATACACAATCATATAACTATACTAATATTACCATATCAATATTGGGTATATTCTCAAATCCCATAGTTACGACTTTTATCCTTATTTTCACATTATTAGTATTGCGTATAAGGGTTCGTCTCTAACCTTAATTCGAAGGATTCTTCCAACTTATTACGTAACTCTCATGGACTCTATCCTCCCAAGTATAAAATTTAGTAGGTGTCCTTTTTATGTTCCAACGTAACTCTATTGTGCATTTCCCCCTTTTATACATAAATTCATCGACCCTTAAGTAATTATCCTCAAAAATACAATTCTCATCTCATATTAAAAGTCCCAAAAATTATTCATATGTCCTACTAATCTTCCCTATCTCCCAAAACACTTTATTAAGGATGTCCTAGAATTATTTCACATTAAATTGAATTTAACTTAAAAAGGGAAAACATGAGTCTGCCAAGAGTGGTCGATTGATCGAGGTCTGGGGCTCGATCGATCGAACCTTCGATCGATCGAAGCTCTGGGCTCGATCGATCGATCAAGCAGGTAATGCGATTTTTGCAGTTTTGTAGTTACGGGTCTACCACATATCTTCATCCAAATTCAAGTTTTTCATTCCCAAACGTCCAAAGATTCATACTACTAATATTATATCATCATACTAGCTATTTCCAACGTAAAGAATGTGGATTTCTATCACTAAACATGGATTAATAGCCCAAAAATTTATATAATTATCAAGAACCCTAGAATTCTCTTAAACATGGTTCTAACAAGTATTTCCTGAATTTTCTTCTTATAAACATCATAATTTCGTGGGTAATTCCTCTACATGGCAAGGGTTTCCAGGATTATCATTTAAACCATAACTACATGCGATTCCTATCTCAAATCTTTGGTTTTCTTCCATAAAAACTCATTCCAATTACTCCTAAACTAATATGAAAGATGCAACAATGAAATAAGCAAGGTAAACAGTTACCTGGGATTTTTGGTGTTCTGATTTGCAGATGATTTTGGTGTGGTTGCATTCCCCGTCGCGCGATCTACGTGTTGGTGGTGGTGGCGGTGCAAACGGATGGATTTTGGGCCTTAGATTGCCTTGGAAGCTCTCTCCTTCCCTGTCTTATGGCCGTCACTTGTCTTTGGTTGTTCTAACCATAGAAGACAACCTTAGACATCTGATATAACCCTTAGAATTTCGTGGGTTTAATTACCCATAATTGCAAAATGTCCAAAAATCCCTCCTGGGGTACTAATTACGCCTAAAAATGCCCCGAGACCGAAACTAAACCCCGGGGTACACTTTCCTGACTATATCGACCCTTCCGGACGCGTTGGCGCACTCAAAACGACCATACGGACAACTTATAAAGTATTCACTTTTATTTATCAATATTTACTCTCGACGCGACACGGGCGCGTCCCGACTCAAATTTCAAAAATTGTCATTTTATTCACTCGTTACATTCAATATAACCAATATTATATATTACTTCGCTCATTAGTAATATTCGACAAATTTCCCATAATTACTAACTCTCGTCACGTTAGTAATTATAACATAATTAATTTCCGAATTTTTATTAAATAATTAACTCACATTAAATTTAATAAATCCCCAAATTAATATAGAATAAAAATACGGGGTATTACAATGCGCACTCACGCGTTGGGTCAAATGCCATACGTGCTTGGATTTGACTCCACTCGTGCGCGTACATTACATTTCATCTTCTACCTTCATATCGTTGACTTTATGGTTTGAAAACATTGGCCTCAAATTTCAATAGCTCTATAATACCATTTAGGTTCATTCCTGAAAGAAAATTATCCAATGTTTTGAGAGGAATACAACTATATTAGTTTCAAGCACAAAGGTTAATTTGTTTGAGCTATTGATTTTCTGTAAAAATGATGCAAGTTTTACTTTAATATTCTTGGATTTAGGCTGTAATTTGACCTACGACATGGTGATATTTATGATCGAGGATCAAAATGGAGCCTAGCCAGTTTGGTTTCAAAGATTTTTGCCCACAACTCCTGAATTTTATATATGAAATTCTAGGTCTCTAATTTTTAAATTTCAATTTAGGGTATCGAAACCCATTTTGGGTTGAATTAAGCTATGCACCCAGAGCTTTAGTTCTCCCACTTTGAAACTGGTTCAAAGTCAGGAGTACATATTCCACCATTAAAGCTCATGCTTTAATGTAGGTTCTGATATCAAAGCTTTTTTAGCGCATTTCTTACGTTAGAACTTCCATGTAAACTCATATTAAAGACTTATGAATACCCACAAATGTAAACGATCGAAAAAAATTAGAATGATACATCAAATCATAAACATAACAAAAACACATAAATAAGTATTAATCATTTTCATTCCTAAATTACTCTTAATTATCTTCTATTAACTATTTTCTGTCTTCTCTTTTTACACAAATGCATAAATAAATATGAATATTTTTTATCTTTCCTTTATTATTATTATTATTATTATTATTATTATTATTATTATTATTATTATTATTATTATTATTATTATTATTATTATTATTATTATTATTATTATTATTATTATTATTATTATTATTATTATTATTATTATTATTATTATTATTATTATTATTATAATAATAATAATTATTATTATTATTATTATTATTATTATTATTATTATTATTATTATTATTATTATGATCATCATCATCATCATCATCATCATCATCGTCGTCGTCGTCGTCGTCGTCATCATTATTAATATTATTTTTAAAGATTTTTTTTTTATTTTTGCCAATTTTTATTTATTTTCATTTCCCTTCTTTATTTAATTGTATATGTTTTATATTTTTATTTATTCTTTTTTGTTATTTTTTTATTTCATTTTTTCTCTTGCTTTTATTTTTTTAGTGTCTCTTTTATTTTTTATTTCACCTGTTTATTTATTTATTTATCTTCTTCCTTATCTTATATATATATATATATATATATATATATATATATATATATATATATTATCTTTTATATATATACTAGGGTATGCCCGTGCCTGAAGGCACGCTGATAATTTTGAAAAGCATAATGTCCCCAAAAATACAAATAAGAATTAAAAAAACACGTTGCAACAGATATGCTTCATTACAAACGCACGCACATAAAACTATTTCCCACTTAATAGTAAAGGAATAATTATTGAATATAAGATGAGTTGAGTGAAAAACTTAAGACCCAAAAAATTTCCATATTATAGGTGCACGCTTGGAAACATTACAAATTAAACTTTATTGTGTTCATTTTATTTGGTTTGGGGTATATGATTTTAGGGTCTTTCATGACTTGAACTGAGTTCCAATCTAAGTGTGTTCGATGGTTCCAAAATTCTGTATATTGCGTGGGCCTCACAAAAAAATGTTAAACCCTTTTTTTAGAATTAATCATTATTCATATTGTGTAATTTTCTTCACATTGTTGTTCCGTTTGTGATATAATAACACTAAAAACATATTTGTAAATTAAGCCAAGGTAAAAAGTGAGGTAAAATCTTTTAAATTGATTGTATTAGATCTCTCACCCACCACATGCACCCACCAACTATTCTATCCCTATCTCACCTACCACCTGCACCCACTAACTATTCTATCCCTAGCCTGGTTGCTGTACCAAGCTAGCAAACCTACGATCGAAATACACCTTTACACCCTTGAACATACCTAGTTGTTGTAGTAGCTTATATAGATATTGCTCTATATTCGGCGCAACAAAATAAAATAGCAGGGACAGTTCTCATATTATCATTTTACCAAATATTTATTTACCATGAATGATACCTCCACCGCACTGATCAAACCCAAAGAAGCAACACAGTAGAGACACCATATACTTGACGCACCACAAAAAAATACTAATAACATTTCTCTATCAATATAAAAACTGAAATGACTGGAAAACCAAACATAAAAACATAGACATTGAGAACTGGAACACCAAAGATAAGAACATAATGTATTCAGTGTTTTTGGAAAAAAAATTCAAAAAGAAATATTCAGGGGAAACAATGAAAAAAGACAAAAGTGCCTTGAAAAAGAGTCATGTATATTTAAATGTACATACCCATTCAAGATAAGCTAAACAAACAAAATAAAAACCCTATATAAGAAACCAAAAAAAATAAGCAAATAATTTACAGACATCTTCCATGGGCTGTGAAATAGGTGGATCAACCTCCACAAAGTTAGAACTCTACCTTACCAAATTAGAGATACGCCAATATCTGATACTAAGCTTGTAAATGGGAGATTGAGGGAACACACACTTACGGATCTTGATTTGAGGCTTAAAAGGAGGACATTCCAAGAAGGGGATAAACAAAAATCACAGCACCTGCAATTTTTGGAAACAGAAAAGTGGAAATTATTACACTCTTGAACATACTTAGTTTTGGTCCACCGCCCACCTAACACCAACCACAAAAGTGGAAAAAAATCGGCGATTTTTTAACAAAGGTTCTCTTTTCTGCACCCTCATCGTCCTGGATTGTGTTCATATTTTAACCCTACAACAACCAAAAAATATACACAGAAAAACCTAAAAAAACCATAAACTAACAACCTCAGAGCTTCGATTTACTCCCCCGGTCAGAAACGTAGTTGGACTTGTCTTCGGCCTGATCATGATGACCAAGTGACGATCTAAACACAGGCCAAATGTCCAGTTGGGCTGGAAACAGTGGAGAATCCCCAAGCCCCACTAGTTGTGCGGAAACAATACCCACAGATGGTAAATCGAAAATGAAAACCGTGGGGAAACAATACCAAAACAATACCGTGGGTAAATCCAAAACAATGCCCACCTGTTGTGGGGAAACAATACCGACACACCTTTCGTGGTCGTTTAATGGTTGAATGGAGAGAGAGAGAGAGAGAGAGAGAGAGAGAGAGAGAGAGAGATAAGTGAGAGAGCATGTACTTTATCACAGCTCTAAAGGGTGAGCAGGTGAAAATTTTTGTTAGTAGGGAAAGATCTAAAGTACCAAAATGTCTCAGTCTTCTTGTCTTCCTAAAATATCCTTTGTATTTTAATTAAAGAAAAATTTTAAAAGTTAAAATGAGGGAAAAAATAAATTTCAGTAGGGTAAAATTGTAATTATAATTAGAGTATAAAATGAGGACAGAAATAGCCTTGTTTTTGAATTTTTGAGTGTGAAAAAAAGAGGGGGAACTCAAATGCTTAGAGGGCAAAAGAGGTGGTTCATGAAAAGCTTATATATATGACATCATAAGTTAAACTTGTGACATACATAAGTTTCATACTTTATTATATAGATTAAATTTTTTGTCATTAAATTTTCTTTCTAATTTCATTCATATATATATTTTTGCTCCAAAAATTTCTTTTTCGTCTATTTTTTAACACGAGTTATTTTTCTTAATCCATTTTTTATAGTTACATGATTTTTTGCCATTTTTTAATATCAAAATCCACATTCTCTTATTATTACAAATATACATTTATACTTGCATTTAAATATTTAAATTATCGCCTTTACACACACACACACACACACACACACAGACACACACACACACACACACACACACACACACACACACACACACACACACACACACACACACACACACACACACACACACATATATATATATATATATATATATATATATATATATATATATATATATATATATATATATATATATATATATATATATATATATACCTGCACTTTTATATTTGTTTTTGTTTGGGTTCTCTAACTTTTAGAGGTTGTTTGTTAATTTTTCCTTTCGAATACCCATAATTTTATAGTCCCAAAGCTCCCAACAACTTTATTCCGAATCCCTTTTTTTCACAGATGCTATCATACTTTTACGCACACAAACATAGTGTGTGTGTGTACAAACATATTTTGCAGGTAACCCGTACAATAGGATGGAAAGATTTATAAAGAAATCTTTAAATTATCTCATGGAGTCAAATAAATATCGGATGTTATCGTACTCAGGAACACTAACCTCGGCCTGTCTCACAACCGAGTTGTAGAGAAGCTTACAACATCCATAGGGAAGGTTGTCTCCTGGAAGGTCGGCTCCTCATTGACCAACCTCGGCTGGGCAGCAGCCGAGGTCGACAACATCCTATGGTATCAAGCCATTGCCAACATTGTACTCTGCACTCGACGTTACATCCTAACCTCTGTCAGTCTCCCAGACCGAGGTCATATTGATGATTGACAGGACAAAGCAACAACATCAGACTTCACCAACCTCGTACTCGGTCAGGCCGATGTTATTACAAATGATGTCAGAAGTCCGAGCACACGCAAACACATGAAATAGTTGGAACATGTGGACAAGGCAGTTGTAACTAAATCATTCCCCTCACATGAGGGAATATTTAGTCATCATTATCTACATAAGATCAACCAGGTTTTAACAAGACACTATTTCGATTCTCATATGCATGCTCATTACACTCTTGGGGGGTACACTACACCCCGAAGAACTTTATATACTTGTATTCTCCTACATTATAAGGGATCGATAATTGCAATTATAGCTAAAAATCTGCTGGTTACACGGTAGAGAGAGAAAGCTTGAGAGATTGTATCTATAACCATTAATGCCTTCATCTAGTGAAATTACTCACACACTCAGAGTGGACGTAGGCCAGATTGGCTGAACAACTTATATACTAGTGTTCTTCCTCTTCTCCTCACCTCCCTCTACTAGATATTCACTCTTTGTGTTGCCATTATTATTGCAAGCTTGAGCTTACCGACACCTCATCTGGTGGTGCGGTTTCCAGCATCATCATTTTGGTACCGTCTATGGGAACGAGAAGATTCATCTCTTCCTCTTTTGCTGCTTAACCTCACCAGAGACTTTGGTGGTGAACCAGGCCTCATCCTTTGCGTGGAGATGTTTAACCATTGAAAGATATCCCTTAAGGTTTCCAAGCGCTATAATCCTTTCATCAAAAGCTCCAGCATATGGCACCGGAGTTACCACTGAAGAAACACTTTAAAATGAAAAGCTGCATTTACAAGGTTGATAACAAAATGTTATGGTTGTGTAAACTCCGAATAAACTTTTTGGGCAAAAATCTTTTCAAAAAACACAAGATATGTTTTAAAATCTGTTTCTGAATGTTTGGATTAAATTTGATAGTTGATTACCTTATTTTTCAAAATCTAATAAACATCTACTAAAATTACCATGCAGTCCCAATCACAACAATTGTTAAGAACATTCATAAAAATAGACACAGGGATTTTTAACGTGGTAAAACCCTTAAGCAAGGTAAACCTCCACGGTGATCTCTACGCGACAAAATAAAAAACCACTAGAATAAAAATCAGGTTACAACACTTCAGCAAACCATAAAGATCCTAACCTAAGTTCATAATGTACCTACACGAGATTCTCCACTCCAAAGGTAATCAGACATAACCACAATGTCTAAGTGTTCGTGTGAGATAGTGTTTGTGATGTGATACTATATGCAAACATGCTACTCACCCTCTCAATAATTTATACAAACAATCCTAACAAATTACAATGGTTCTAATATGAAAGTGATTTTTGAATCTTGATTTTCCAAGCAAAGACTTCTTGATCTTTTATTAAACCACAAATCTAAAGGATACCTTGCTTGGAAGACGGTTCAAGGTCTTAGAACATTTGAGGGTTTTGAAAATAGTTTTGAAATTGTAAACCTCCAATTGAGATCCAAATTATACTAGAAGTCTACTTTAACAAAACAGATTCAGACTTAACATGAAAAGACTGATTTAGCAAGTTTTGACATATAAAACTTCTTTTTAGATTTGTACGCGTTAAAACTTTTGCAAGATTTCTTTTGTGTTCCTTTTAGTTTTGAACACTAGTATTTCATAAAATATGAAATAAAAATTAGAAACACATAACTCACTAGATCTGAAAACTTATATTTGGAAACTAAAAGTTTTTTATTTCAAAAACTCGTTGAAACAGAATATATCTAAAATGCTAGATCTAGAAAGAGAAACAAAAAACTATAACGTGAAATGTTCTCTTTTGGAAAGACTCAGTTTCAGTTATGAAACTTAAGTCTCTCTTGGAGATAAGTTCTGAGAGAATCAAAGATTTGAAGAGGACTTCAAACGGAAACACAAAACTAACAACACATAAACCCTAGAAGGATCTAACTCTCAAAAGTAGATTTTATGGTCTATGGAACTTTTAGGTTTTGGTGTTTGTCTTGGGAGAAAACTCACAGAGGTTTGAACTTACGAAGAAAACTAGGGTTGAAAAAAATCCCTAAGGGACATTTCTTGAGATGCACCCATGAAACAATCTCCATATGCACACATAAACATACTTTGATTTCATGCAAGTTATCTAATAACATATATATGATCAAATCAAGAAAAACTTTTTGATCTCACTAATCAGATTTTAATACATGTGGAAATTAAATCAATTAAATCTGATTTATTCAAAAGTCAAATTAATAACAATCTGATTTATTACGATACAATCCAATATATCTCATATGAAGAATTATTCCAATTCAAGTAATTAAATTATGTAACAATTTTAATTCTAAATCATACAAAGAATAATATGAGGAAAAGAAGATTAACAAGTATGATTTTTTAACGTGGTTAAAACCCAAACTAGGAAAAACATCCACGGTGACCTCTACGCCACAAAATAAAAAAATTCACTAAAAAATATAGGTTACAGGCTATATAACAAACTAAACACACAAACAGACCTATAAAAGTTTAGAATATATACCCACTTGTTTGATTCTAACTTATTTGCAGTTCGGATGTTGTAGTTGTTCTCTCAACTTCGTAACTCCTTGCTTCTTATTTAGCAAATTCCAACTCAGTCAAAACTGATCTCTCAACAACATACTGGTTGTGCAAAACGTGCAAGTGAATATGTTCTAAATTCAAACCATGCAAGAACTTAATTCAAATCACAAGCATATAAGTTTTCTTCAAAAACTTAACAAAATAAATTTTCAATCAAAAATCTTATAAACACTCTTTATAAGAAACACTTATCATGGAGACACAAAAAGATTATTCAATCATTTAAAATGTGTTCTCAATCTCTCAAAAATATATTATCAATTTTATGAGGAAAATATTATTTCACAAATATGAGAAAACAGATCTTAAAAAAGATTTTCAATAAACATATAAGATCGGGAGAAATTCTAATTTAAACATCATATAGCATCTAACACAAAATCAGAATATTTAGATCACAAAAATATTCAATGAAATTCAGATCTAAAAATCTAAGGAATTATAGTTTTTGTAAAAATTATTTCATCTTGAAAGCACATAAATTCTCTCTACAATAACACAATATTTCAATCTCTAAAGTTATGAGATGATGTGAAAGATCATTGAGAATTTAAAAACAAAAACAAAATAAAGATGACGTAGAATCAACATGATGAGTGTAAAATAATATTCAATCTCTCTCTTAGATATTCTTTCTAATTATCCATATATTTCTGTCTGAAAATATTAAACCCTCTTGTGGTTATCACTCTAGAAAATATGACTGAATGAGTCTAACACAAATAAACTCTCAAATGATGTTTATATAGGTGAGAAAATAATATTCTAAAAACATTTAAAATCAAGGGTTTAGATTAACAGTTATTAATCTAGGGTTGTGATTAATTTGAGTTAAAACTAATTATCAGATTTTAAACAACTAAACTGTCTAATTGATTAAGGCTATTATGAAAACCTAAACCCCCAAAGATATAACACGGATGGTATAGGGTTTTAGTTTCAGCAAACTCCTCCAACGGATATAATAATGACAGCTGGCATATAAACATTCTAAGCTAAAAGGATTTAATGAGTAACTGACAATTATAAACTTACTAAAATTCAATGGTCCAAACCAAGTCACAAGACTTCAAGACAAGCCAAGGATATAAGGGGTAAATCTCGATCCACAGTTCTGCTTGTGACAAGTATGAAATATGATAGCCAAAGGATCAAAATAAATCAGTCAAGCAGGTAGCACGTATTGAATCTCGGTTCAAGAGTTCCATTAGGAAAAAAAACTGCCAATTGAATTTCTTGTTTACTAAAAAAAAATGTTTAATAACAAATTCAAGAAGGTCTTAGACATCTTAGGTCTAAAACAAGTCAATTCGGTCCTATGGCCAAAAGCTAAAGGTTAAGTCACTAAAAAGTGACGAAATATAACAGGTCTACTATATTGTCTAAGGCTTCCCCTATAAGTTAATAACCAATACGGTCAAAAAATACAAAGGCACTAAAAAGGCCATGCATACAAAATTAACAGCTATTGGACGACCAGAGTGATAGCAGCTAAAAGCTATAACTTGACTGAAGTTATTAAGGTTTAATATAATACACTAAGCCTCTATCTAAGTCTCATAAAAGGATGAAGACAATAGCCAAATATCTAATGGGTATAGATAGGTATGGCTTATAGACGAAAGTTACTATAGTACGTAGTAGGTACAAGGGGTATCACCTACATAGTGGCAAAGGAAAAAACTTATATGTAACATGTATGAAATTGGCTTAAGAACCTAAAGTTACAAAAGCTATGATACAACTCATGGGTTCAAGTCTATACCTAAAGTGACACAATGTGAAATCAAATAGGACAACCATAAATCAAACTCTAGTAAACATGTACTAAACCTATTCGGCCTACAAAAAAACAGTTTACTAAACAAACGAAAAAGATTTTTTAACAAGAAATTCAATATTAACAAATAAAAATTCAAAATGAAAATTTATTTTAATCAATAAATTCCGAAAATGATTTTAAAACTAAGAAATTCATTTTAAACAAAGTTACACCAATTTTATTACAATTATTTTCGAAAAAAAAATAATATAATTTTTCTTTTAGAAAACGTTAAGGCAATCAAATAATGTTAGTCCATATATGCATGAGTGCCTAATGTGTCAAGTGCAAATGTGCATCACATGCGAATACCTTTACTCGAATATGTCGTTGAGTAGAGTCGAGGCCGGTTGATTCGTCGAGTAATGTTATATGATGTACCATGGAGTAGGCTCGTACTAAAAAATATGTTTTGACACAATATCCAAATTAGTTCAAATGCCTAAATAATGTAGACTAAAGTAAGTCAAAGATTTAGGGTGTTTCAAGGGTTTCTTCTTCTTCTAATATCTCTCTCTTCTTTCCCTCTCTTCACCCTTCCATCTCTTCTATGTCTTCTCTCTACTCTCTCTTTTCTCTCAGAAATGGCAAAATGATAAAATCTCAAATTGTTGAGGGTTGATCCCTTTTTATACTAATGTAGAAGGATTGAGAACATTATCCTCAATCCAACGACTGAGATTAAGTCTAAGTTAGTTGAATTAGATCCAACGGTTTAACACAAGAGATAAATTAAACGAACACTGATTGGTTAAAGCTGAGTTCACAGAATTGAGATGAAACACATGCAGAACGTTGATTAAGTAGATCTAATGGCGGGGAAAATGTACGTGTTTTGTGTCTTACAACAAACACAATCTAATCCGACAGAATGCTAACATGTGTACGCACCAGATGTGATTAAAAATGCATATATGAAAATAATTATAATGCACACCTTCAGTTCTCAGGCGCTTTCGAATTCTACCCAGGCAAACAATCATCATAGAAAATAATGTTTAAGACTAGTTTTGACCTTTATGACATAACAATTGACTTGAGGTAAAAACTAGATGTTTGTATATATATGAGTTATGTTTTTAATACAACAAACGGTTCATCGAACGGACATCCGAGTGGGAAGATATTGTCTTTTTACGAACAGGGGGTAAAGCAGTCATTTAGCCTTAAATGATATTTTGTTTTATATAATGCCACATGTTATATTTTGATTGGTTGGAGGTGGAGGTTGGTTTGGCCGACTTAAACACTTGAGATATCATCTTTTCTTTAGCAAGTTCAGTTGGGAGAGTTTTAGGTTGAGGAAAAACAATTGTGAGGGTTAGGAAGAAGAAAGTGAGGAGAAACATTCAGAAAAATTCATAGAAAATTACGTAAAAGCCCCTAAGGTAATTCCATCCATAAATCTTGTTTGATTTTTTTTTATTGCTGATTTAAATGATAGAAATAATCACTTGTTTACTGAAATTCCATGTCTTCATGTGTACTCATGGATAGATGCATGTTTAAGCAAGCTTGAATGTGTAAACCCTTGAAACTACTTTGTTTAGAAACCTTGTGTATTCAAATTATCATATCTTTTTGTATACTTACTTTAATTGATTAATTCCAATTGGATATTAACATGGACTTATATGTGTGTGACATATCCGAAAATCATATGAAAATACCAAGAAATGAGTCTTTGGTGAGAGTTTGAAGTTAGGGTATGAAATATGCCTTAAGGGTGAAAGTATGCCCGTCATGTGTTCAATGTTTTGCTTGACATAGCAAACGAACCTTAAAAATTATGAAACTTTAATTTTGTATTGTTCAATATGTTACTGATGTTAGGTGAAATATCATATAAAGTTATGATGTATAAAAATAATGAAAATTCTAGGAAGATGACTAAACCATATATGAGCCTTTAGGGCAGATTTGCTATGTGGTAAAGAAATGGGCATATCTTGATCTAGGAAACTCAAAATGATGTGTTGTCTTTTGTTTTGGAAACCTAATATGATAAAGATTGGATTACCAAGAAGAATTAAAGAAGGTTTGGGATGTAATTTGAATATGTTAGATATCAGAACTTGAGTCTAGATGGGACTTCATTTATAATGAATGATTTAAATTGAATCATATGATGCTTATGAATTGAGTTATGTTGAAGTTATTCTTTGGACTATTAATATTCTTATGATGATACTAATATTCTGAGAATGATAGGAAGAGAAGAAGAACCGACTGAACAAGATCCAGATAAAGGAAAAGGGAAAGCTTGTTAAATTTCCAAGGTGAGTGTACTTATGATTGTTTCGTATATACAAATATATGAATATAGATCTAAGAGTAGGATTTGTTTGAATACTTCGGTATTCATGATTTTTTTATATTAAAATATGCAGGATTGCTTGGGTCTTATGATCCAGGATTGCAATTGGACAAAGATCCATTGATTTGATTTGTCTTATGACAAGGATTTGTTGGAACTCATGATACAGGATTTGTTATTGCCAATGGGTAGAATTATTTGGAACTTATGATCCAGGATTTGTTATTGCTAATGGGCAGTATTGTTCGGATTTTATATCCACATATTCGATATAGAATTGTCATCCTATTGCAAGGATGGAGTACCTCACTAAGCTTAATGCTTACGGTTTATATTTTAACAATTTCAGGTTTGTACGCTGCCAGCTTGGATAATATATGACTGGTAACTTTGAGAGTTGCATCGTTGGAAGAGCTGGGGTTTAAGTATGGATATTTTATCATTGTTACATTGAAAATTTTAATATACTCACACATTTTGTATATTGAGTTAGCACGGATTGAGTTGATCATAGTTAATCATAGTATTGTATAATCTCTAATTATGACTCTGATGTTGACTTCGTTATGGCACAAGAACAATATTATGTTCATTATGCAGAAAAATATTGATGAATCAATTAAATTTTCAATGGGATCGATATTATGATCCAATTATTCTAATAACAAATGATTAGTATGGATATTGGGTTTGGGGTGTGACACTAGGAGACTCTAGAGAGAGAAAATTCTTTTAAGAAAAAGTTCCATGTTTTGTGTTTCACCAAAAACACATACACACCCAATAGTTTGTTTTTTCCAGGCTCCTTAATATATATCATTTCTTGGAGTGTTTGGCACTGAGTTTTTCTCTACACCTCAAAGAAGGGAAGTTTGGGTTCACTTCTACATACCACAAAGAAGAAGTTTATTTGCTATGACATACCCACTTAGAGAAAGGCTCCTTATTCGGGTGGCGATGACCAGAAAAAGTTCGATCGGTGGATTCAGAGACCGCGGTGGACCTTCGTGCTTATTCGCTAGGTAGAGGTGTGTACAAGAAGAAGTATCGGGGCTTGGACGAAGTCAAGTAACGCATTGTAAGTCATTTTGTCTAGTACTTGTAAAACTGTACTTACTGGATTTGAGGCTAGGGCCGTCCGAGATTTTTTCCCGTTGTCAGTTTTTCCTCGTACATCGCAGTGGAGTGGTTGTTTACTTATTTTATCTTTTGCAATTCACATTATATGCATGCTTAGGTAAAAGATAAAATTGGAATATTTAATTTGGTGCTAAATTGGTTTGGGTAAAAATTCATTTAATTCAAGTCATTAATTTTATTGGATAAAATTTGGTTCGGCCTAATTTGCAAAAATGGATTAATTAATTGTTAGGAAAATTTTAGGACTTGGGTTAAATTAATTTGTTTAAGTGAAAATCAATTTGTTGAATATTTTAATGTCACTTTGAGTTTAGTTTAATTTTAATTTAAAGAAAAATTAAAATTTGTTGTTTGTGTGTGTTTTGTTGACCCATCTCTATTCCGTGTTCAAAGGAATTTTTTTTAAAGAGAAAGATTTAAAAATTGGGGGTCCTATCGTTTTCAAATTGGTATCAGAGAGGGATCGCTAAAGTATTTCGTTTAAGATCATTTTAAATATTTTTGACTAAAATGGAATTTTTCCCATTTTCAAAATTTCCTATTTTTGATAGTTCTAATTATGTATATTGGAAAACACGTATGCGTTGGGCACTTAAGTCTCTAGATGAGAGGGTTTGGCTTTCTATCATTAGCGGGGTGGTCCCCACCTCAATATTTAGTTGAAAATGAACGTGTTCCCAATCCCACCGATAGATAGAGTGAGAATGAATTTAAACTTGCCAATTTTTATTCTCGAGGATTAAATGCCTTGTTTAACACGGTCATACTGGATGAATTGTGCTGCATTATGATGTGTGAAACCGCTAAAGAAGCTTAGGATATTTTACAACTCACTCATGAAGGAACTGGAGTCGTAAAAGCTTCTAAACTCTAAACCCTCACCACTCAATTTGAAACCATCAAAGTGAATGAAAAAGAAAAGTTTGATGAATTTTATTCTAGACTTTCCGATATAGTTAATTCATCTTTTAATTTGGGAGAGAAAGTACCCGACAACCGAGTAGTAAAGAAAATTTTAAGGTCCCTACCTGATAGATTTATTCCTAAGGTGACCATGTTAAATTCTTTACCCACTTTAGCCTCTACGAAATTAGAAGAGCTCGTAGGTGATTTACAAACCTATGAACTAGACATGTTTCCCTCTGAAACTGAAAAGAAAATAGATACGGGCGTTACTTTGAAAGCTTGAAATGAGGAAAACAAGTAGCAGATAGTGGAAGTGAGAGTGACTCGGAAGATATGGCTATAATTGCTAAGAAGTTTCGAAAATTTCTTAAATTTAACAAAGATAAATTTAAAAATGATTTTAACAAATTTGAAAATTCTAAGCATGACAAAGTCAAGAAGATCCTTAAAACATTTAATGAAAATTTAAATAGGAACGAGTCAAATAGGTGTTATGGTTATGAAGGGTATGACCATAGGGAAAAAGAGTTCCGCACTAAATTAAGGAGAGAGGGTAAGAAACCAATTTCCTTCAATGCATCCCTTAGTGATAGTGATAACGAAGAGGGACCCGATTCCCCCACTAAGCCCAACTTTGTGGATTTTATGGAAAGCCATGTGAGTGAAAGTGCACACTCCTTTATTGTTGAAATTATAACACATGACACTTACAAGGCCTTTGTTTGTGAATCCCAAAGAGATGATGGTAGTGAGAGTGGAGAAGAAAGAGAGAGTGAAAGTGAAAATGAGGTTGATGTGAGTGAACTTTAAATTGCGTTTCAAGAATTATATGAAGAATCTATTAAATTAAAAAGAAAAAGTTTGAAGTTAAAATCTAGTTTAAGAGAGCGTGCCATGGTCATTGATGAAAGTGAGTTAGTGGAAGACCTTAGGACACGTGAGAGAGGTCTTCGTGAGAAGCTTGAATATGTAAAAGGCGAGAGAGATAGTTTTAAAGGTTTAATGGAATCTTTGAAAAATGAGCTTTTTGCGTTTGAAGAGCGCAATCTTTTATTAGAGTCTCACATTTTAGATTTAGAAAATAAATTAAAAGACTCTAGTAAATTTAAATTTGATTTGGAGTGTCGTTCGGAGAAATTAGATATAATCTTAGGAACGGTCCAAATTAAAAATGACACTTGTGGTTTAGGCTCCGATACTTGTAATGAGTCAACTCTTAAAGCCAAACACAATATTCTAGGAGAATCATCTAGGAAAAATGTTATAGATCATTCCTTTGGTAAGTATTTTTGTCGAGTCTTTACGTGCTCGCATTATGGTCGAAAAGGTCATCTTAAGAAATTTTGTTTTGATCTTAAACGAGGTCCTAGACAATCCTTACGTAAGGCAACCGAGGTAGCCAAGATTCCTAAATCCCGAGATCATCCTTCGTCATTAGTTTGGGTTTGGAGATCTGACTTGGTTTCTTTACAAAATAGGATTTTTGATTCTCATTTACTTTCAAATGCTTCCTCCCTTTCTAAATCTAAAGGTTGAATGTGTTAGTTGTTTGCATACTTTTGCTTTTATACTTCATGCTAAATTATCATGCGATTTGTATGCTTTTTTATCATTGTTCTAGTCTATACTTCATGCTTTATCACATGATAGAATTATGATTGTTGTTTATCTTTTGTATTATAGTTCTTTCATTTTAGTTTGCATTAAATTAAAAATACAAAAAGTTTTTCGTTTAACATTTGTGTTTCATTTTTTTGTAATTTAGGCTTAATGAAAAATACAAATGATTTTTGTTTATCTTTTGGAGTAAATATTTTTGTTTGTTTGGTTTAAAAATGTCAAAAAATCAAAACGATTTTTATTTTGTGTGTATTTTAGTTTGACGCACTCTATGTGGCATATACTCATGTTTGAATCCCTTATTTTTCGCTTCCATGTGGCTAGAACTTTTGGTTTAGATTGTCAATGCTTAAAATGTTCTTTACCATTCTTACATATAGTAATTGAATTTTGTGTTGATATAATTGATTCTATTTTTATATGCCTTAATTCACACATGCACGAGCTCACTTGAAATTATAACTTTCCATGTATATTTAAGCTTTGTGAGGTGTTCTCCTACCAATCTTGTCATCTACATGTTTTGTGACCTAGGAGGATTAGTGCATGTTAAAATCCATTGCGCGCGAGAATTGAGCGATAAAAGATTATTTATATATATGTGCATGGGGAAGGACTCCGAAAGGAAATATCATCCTTTGCGAGTAAGCCACCGTTTTCTTGGACCATAAAGAAATACGTGGTCCAATGGCCTAAAAGACTAATGACATTAAAAGAAAATATTTACCAAGCCGTATTTTGTTTAGTTGATGAATTAATTCAAAATATTAATATGCTTAAATTGAGGGAGATTGGATGGAATATCAACGGTTCTCACAATGTCCATTTATCCTAGTTGTACTTTCAATGTCATGACTCTATTGGTTTGTAGAATCTTCAAAATTCTAGGCTTGTATGCATAGTGTATGTTTATTCATTGAGTTCAATCTATTTTGTCACATGAGGTTATATTCAAATATGATAAAGTTTTCAATCAAATTAGAACTTCGTGAACATGTATTAAGTGATTGGGTATAAATCTAATTGTTACTAGTTAACACCCCTACACTTCTGCTTCCATATGACACATTTTTGCCATACGAGTGTGAAAAGCTTATTGTATTTTGTGCCATGTGTGGTGTCTATGCCTATATATTTGTGTGTATGCGCGTTAGTGATAGTCATTATATTTACATCTATATGGTATTTGTTTTCATTTGCCTCACTTTCTAGTCCATCTATGTTTCTAATTCATAATTGGTATCTATCTTGGTGCATATTTTGTTGATATCACATACTTAGTATCGTATGCATCACAATGATTTCATTTTTTTGCATCTTCGTTGGTATCCATTATTATTTGTATAGATTAGTTATGATTTTGTTGCCCATATTCTTTCATGCTCTTATCACTCTAAGCTTCATCGTGTTTAAATTTGTTGTTATCCTTTGTCTATTCCTGAACAAAAAGGGGGAGAATGATAGGGGGATAAATGGTATCTAATCCTATTGTAATCGTATCTTAGTTTGAAAGATTTATCTTAGGGGGAGACGTATTTCTAAGTAGGTAATTTATTTGATAATGGGGAGAATTAATTTAGGGGGAGTATTTATTTTACCTACATTTAATATTCTTGATATTCCCTATGCGTTTGATAGTTCACTTAAATGTGCAGGAATTATTCTAAATGGCAACTTTCATCGGCAAAGATATTGATCCTTAGGTTTTTGAGTCAAGCTATGTACTTTTTATTTTGGGTGGGATATTGTTTTTGTCCACTAGAGCTTGACGGCCCTTTCGGATTTTTGTTTGGTTTTTGTCCCGAAATAGCCAAATGGGGAGATTTGTAAGGATACAAGTCTCTGATTGAGCCTTAATGTAGTGTTGGCTCAATTCTCGACAAAAAAATTTGAGTCGTAGGATAGTGTTCAAATGTATCCAGGCAAGCCTATCATGTGTTAGTTTAAGACGCAGCGGTCAAGATTATAACGCTTCATCATATGCTGGGTTTAGTGTGCCTCGTTTCTACGTCAACAACATTGGTTCCAATGCTCCTAAGGTATGAATGCATTATATATATTTATATATTGGAGCTTGGAAATTTATTGGGTGTAATTTATAATTTTTTATAAATTATTTTAATGACTTTGTTTTACTCAGAAAATATTTTTTAGAACTTTTCACAAAAAGTTTTGGGCTTACAAAGAATATTTTATTTTCTGACACGTCGTTCGAACGAACTGGAATCTCGTTTGAACGATATTCCCAGGTCGTTCGAACGAGACTTCTAATGAGATTTCTTTTTTCACACTGGAACATCGTTAGTAAAGTCGTTCGAACAAGTTTGGCGGGAACAGTTTTTTTTGGCGTTTTTGGCAGTTTTCTCCATGTTCCCATAACCTTTTCCCCACTACTTTTTGACAGAATTATCAAGTGTGAAAACCAACTTTTTCAAAGTAACTTTTTCACATTCTAAGAGACTCTAGGGAAAGAAAATTCTTTCAAGAAAAAGTTCCATGTTTTGTGTTTTATTTTTATGGACTAATTTCACCAAAAACACATACACACCCAGTAATTTGTTTATTCCAAGTTCCTTAATACATATCATTGCTTGGAGTGTTTGGCACCAGGTTTTTATCTACACCTCAAAGAAGAAAAGTTTTGGTTTACTTCTACATCCCATAAAGAAGAAGTTCATTTACTGTGACATACCCACTTCGATAAAGGCTCCTTGTTCGGGTGGCGGTGACCAAAAAAAGTCCGATCGGTTGATTTTGAGACCGCGGTGGACCTCTATGGTTATTCGCTAGGCAGAGGTGTGTACAAGAAGAAGAATCGGGGCGTGGATGGAGTCAAGTCAGGTGTTGTAAGTCTTTTTGTCTTGTACTAGTAAAATCGTACTTAGTGGATTTGAGGCTAGGGTAGTCCGAGGTTTTTTCCAGTTGTGGGTTTTTCCTCGTACATCGCGGTGTAGTGGTTGTTTACTTATTTTATCTTTTTAAATTCACATTAGATGCATAATTAGATAAAAGATAAAAATGGATTATTTAATTTGGTGCTAAATTAGTTTGGGTAAAAATTCATTTAATTCAAGTCATTGATTTTATTGGATAAAATTTGGTTTGACCTAATTTGCAAAAATGGATTAATTAATTGTTAGGAAAATTTTAGGACTTGGGTTAAATTAAGTTGTTTAAGTGAAAATCAAATTGTTGATTATTTTAATGTCACTTTGAGTTTAGTTTAATTTTAATTTAAAAGAAATTAAAATTTGTTGATTGTGTGTGTTTTGCTGAGCCATCTTTATTCCGCATTTAAAGGAAATTTTTTTTTAAAGAGAAAGATTTAATTTTGGGGGTCCTATCGTTTTCAATTCTCTTGGACTGGATTTCTTCATGGAGTATGTACTTTTGAGGAGATGGAGTTCTTAAACTATTCTAACCTATTTTGTTTATATATCCAAACTAGTTGGAACTCCTATATATGCAAAATCAAGTGAGTTAATATATTATGTGTTCTCAACCACCGCCTCCTCCACCATCTGGTATTGGAGGACCCAGTTCCAGCCAGGCTCCACCCCAATTCGAGATGGTTGAGGTGGCAGCAACCTTGAAGTCCTTGGCTGCAACTCAGCAAGTGATGCAGGAGCAATTTTCCCAACTAAGCCAAAACATAATAATGAGACCACCTTGGGTCTCATCGGAGATGATTACTCCGGTGACTGCTCAGCCGCAGCATGAGGCTAAGGGACCACCCCAAGCACCACGAAAGGAACAACCTACTCCTCGGTGGAGGAGGGATGTTGCTGACCCTAGGATTTTATGCCTGGGGAGGCAGGGTAACCCTTCCCATAAGGATAGGTACGACGACATTGAGGTAGAAGATGGACTAATAGATTGTTGGGATCCGTATGAGGTGTCAAACAACACTGTATGTCATATACAGCAGAGCCGAGGTTAGTGTGAAAGACGAGATGTTAATGCACGACAAAGAGGGTCATCTTTTGATCGCTTAAGTAGAGGGCCAGCCTTTTAAAGTCTCGGCCCAGTTAATGATCAACGTCAGAGGCTATCCATGTCAAGAAGCATAGCTGGATCACAAAGGGAAGGTGGTGATCACCGGCTTCATCTTGTCCGACCCCCACCTGGCCGAGACTATGGTCAGGGGGAGGTCAATAACCGATGTTATGCGGAAGCTGGGGAACCCTCACTCCACCCTTTAGAGGTGGCAGGGGACAACCTTGGCCAGGCCGACATTACTAAAGCATGGAACGATTCCATTCAAAGGCTGGAAGAGAAGATAGGGGACCTCATAAAAAGCCGAGACCCATTACAGAGGGGGTATTCAAAGGGCTCACCATTTGTGGCAAGGATTGTTTACTTCCCAACCCCTATGAAATTTAAACCTCCAGTGGTGTCTCCCAAGTATGATCGAAGTACAAACCCAATCCATCATGTCAAAATGTATCAATCTACAACAGACATTTACTCAATCTCTAATGAGATGAGGTGTCGAGCTTTCTTAAGCACACTAACTCAGGATGCACATATCTGGTTCACTTCTCCTCCTAAAAATTTAGTTGAAAATTTTAAAGGTTTGGCTGAGCGATTTATTCATAACTTTTGTTTTGGGGTAAGACCTCAAAAGAAGACGACTCACTTGCTTTATGTATAGCAAGGGAAGAATGAAATACTGAAAGACTACATCGCGAGGTTCAACAAGGAAAAATTAGAGGTAGAAGATTATGAAGAGATCAAAGCCATGACCGCACCTATTGGAGGGCTTCCGAAGGGAAAGCTACTTTGGAAGCTCTACTAAAGACCCTACTAAGTCTATAGTCGAGCTGGTAGCAACAGCTGGAAAGGTCATAAACACAGAGGAAGCAACGACTGTGAAGTATGAGTATGAGAATTGAAGTAGAAGTGGAAAGTTTCAAAGGAAAAATGATGGAAAGAAGAGGAATGCAGACGATAAGTTCACACACTACACTCCTTTAATTATGAAGTGCGAACACATCCTCAATGAAATAAAGAATGATAGATCCCTGAGATGGCCAGAGAAGCTGTAGGGTCCTCCACATAAGAGAAACAAGAATATATGGTGCGAGTTCCATCAAAATTATGGCCATCTAACTGACAAGTGTTTCCCCCTGAAGGAAGAGATTGAGAAGATGTTGAAATCTGGAAAGCTCAGAAAGTATGCGGATGGTAGAGCTTCTAAGGGGGGAAGAAACGACCCCAAAAAGAAAAGAAATGATAAATATTGGGAAAATGCCACTACTAGAACAGATGATAACTTAGATGATGACTTACATGACCCTGACCTCCCACCAAAAGATGACAATATCCCAGTGAAGAGGATATGTATGATCTCTTTCGGTGTAAATAATATCTGTGGAGGACTACTAGGGGGTGGCTCAGAGGTATCTGATCGCAAGGCTCATATGGAAGATGCCAAAGCTATGACTAAAGCCGAGGTTATTAACTTGGCATCTATGGAAGTTAAACGTGATAAGAGAAAAAAGGTAGATATGGACACCCTTGTGGTGGGCTTCTCACGACTTGATTTCAAGGGTATCTTAGCACCCCACGATGACCCTTTAGTCATCACCATGAGGGTGCATGGGTGTGAAGTTCACAGGATCCTCATTGATGGGGGTAGTTCTGCAGACGTTATGCTTTGGACCTGCTTTAAGAGCTTAGCCCTCAGTAGAGCTAGGGTTGTCCCTTATCATCATCCCTTGGTCTGCTTCAACGGTGAAAAGGTTCATCCATTGGGTATGTATGAAACGAATGTTAGAATGGGAGATGAATGGACTAAGAGGTTGATCAGAAAAATCTGTTTCTTTATAATGGATGAAAACGTCTTCTCAACTTAAAACCTCATCATAGGACGAGTAGCCCAAAAGGAATTTGAGGTCATGCCTTCAACGGTCCACCGAATGATAAAATTACTGACTCCTTATGGAGTAGGGGAAGTGCAAGGTGAACAAACATCAGCACGTGAATGCTAATTCAACTCTGCAGAAGAGAGAGAGGCTCATAAGAGGGAAACAACCACGTACAGCATCGACACACTTGGTCATAGGGATGAAACAACGCTAAAAAAAGGATAGGTCACGAAGGAGGTAGAATCCATCTTCCTTAATGAGGATGAGCCAGAGAAAACCATCCAAATCGGTAAATCCCTAAAGTTTGAGATCAAGGAGGAACTAGTGAAGCTGTTGAGGAAGACACAAAGTGTTTTTGCCTGGAGTCATGCAAACATGCCGGGTATTGATCCTGAGATTATGTACCATAAACTCAATGTTGTAGAAATTCCAAGCCAATCAAGTAGAGAAGAAGAGTATACTCAAGAGAAAAGTATGATGTCATTAGATACGAGGTTAGAAAGCTTGAAGGGGCCAAGTTTTTTAGAGAGTCATATACCATGAGTGGTTATCTAACATTGTTATTGTGCCCAAAGCTAATGGCAAATGGAGGATGTGTGTAGATTTTATTGATTTAAACAAATCTTGCCCAAAAGATAGTTTTCCTTTGCCTCGTATTGATCACATTGTGGATGCCACGGCAGGACATGAACTCATGAGCTTCATGGATGCGTATTCCTAGTATAATCAGATCTTCATGAATTCGAAAGACTCAGAGAAGACAACATTCATCACAGACAAGGGGACATATTGCTACAAGGTCATGCCTTTTGTCCTAAAGAATGTAGGGGCGACCTATCAACATTTTGTAAATAAGATGTTCAAAGATCAGATAGGCAAATCCATGGAAGTTTATGTGGACGACATGCTGATGAAGAGTCTGAAGGCCAAAACTCATGAGACCGACCTTAAAAGAACTTTTGACACCATGGACAAATATAGAATGAAGCTCAACCTCGCTAAATGTGTCTTCGGGGTAGGAGCTGGAAAGTTTCTGGGATTCATCATCAACCAAAGGGGAATAGAGGCTAACCCTGAGAAGATCAAGGCTTTGCTGGAAATGAAGAGACCTAGAACTATCAAAGACGTTCGAAGGCTAACCGAAAGAGTTGTTGCACTTATCAGGTTCGTCTCAAAAGCCATAGATAAGTGTCTTCCATTTTCACAGTTCTTAGAAAGGCCTTCGAATGGAATAAGGAATGTGACATTTCTTTTAAATAGCTCAAGTCCTACCTCGATTCTCCCCTACTACTATCCCAGTCAATTCAGGGTGAGAAGCTATATGTGTACTTAACTGTCTCAGAATCAGCCATCAGTGCTGCAATAGTAACAGAAGAGGATGGAGTGCAAAGACTAGTGTACTTCAATAGCAAGGCACTCCAAGGGTCTAAGCAGAAGTACCCTCAGATTGAAAAGTTAACCTACACTATGATACATGCTTCTAGAAAAATGAAGCCATATTTTCAAGCCCACTCTATGGTCGTCCTCACTGATTCCCCACTTAGACAGGTCCTCCATATGCTTGAGAAGTTGGGAAGGATAATGACCTGGATAATCGAGTTAGAGGAATATGATATTGTTTATCAACCTAGGGTTCCCATAAATGGATAGGCACTCGCAGATTTCATGGCCGAGTTTACCCGGGATGAGACCGAGGTTGAGTTAATCAAGAGGTTTCATATGAGACAGAAGAGAGAAACGTCAGCTGAACATCAGACGAGGGAGAGATAGTTATAGCCAAGCAGAGAATAGTTGATAATGAAAAATAGAGATACCTCTTCAAGGACCCTAGCCAAGGGTAACTTATCCTCATATGAAACCATACGGAACCTCTTTGTTGATGGGTCATCTTGTGAAAGAGGAAGTGGAGGAGGGCCGATTGTGTCGGCAATGGATGGTACAGATATTGAATATGCGCTGAGGTGCAACTTCAAAGATTCCAACAATGAGTCAGAGTATGAGGCATTAATAGAAGGTCTCTCTTTGGCAAAATCCCTCAATGTCGGCCAACTCCTAGTCCACAATGACTTAAGCTTAGTCATGAACCAAATCTTGAGGGTGTATAAGGCCAAAGATGAAAGTATGGCCAGATACCTGAAGAGGGTGAGAACGATGCTAGAGAGATTCAAGGAAGTTAAGATGAAGAGGATACCTCGACTAGATAATAGTCGAGATTATTCACTCGCAAGGTTGGCCTCAGTAATAAGGATAGACATAAGGAAAACAGTGCCAGTTGAGATTATGCTCAAGCCAACCATCGAAGAGGGAGAGGTTGCTAGACCTTGCCTAAGTCTGAGTATGGTAGACTCATGGATTGATCCTCTTATCAGATACATCAAAGAGGGAGAACTGCCAGAGTCAAAGTTAGAAAGGAGAAAGCTGAGGTTTAGAGCTGCTAAATTCTCAATTGTAGGAGATGTTCTATATAAAAAGGGATTCCTGCTCCCTCTCCTCAAATTTGTCCAGCCTTTATACATTCCACACATCGTGCACGATGTTCATGAGGGCTCTTGTTCCAGTCATATAGGAGGAAGGTTGTTGGCTAAGGGGATAATCACTCAAGGGTACTTGTGGTCGACCTTGGCCAAAGATGTAGTCGCGTATATGAAGAAGGTCGATAAGTGCTGAAGGTTCTCCACCATGCCTCATCAGCCTCACCAACCTATGAATTCAATTAGCATATGCAGTATGGGGCATTGAGCTGGTAGGACCCCTGCCAAGAGCTGTAAACAACTATCTGTTCTTAATAGTGTCAATTGATTATTTCTTCAAATGGGTAGAAACTGAGCTAAGGATCAAAATCCCGAAGCAGAAGACCTTTCAGTTCATCTAGAAGAACATCATATGAAGGTATGGTCTTCTAAACTCCCTCATATAAGACAATGGAACTCAATTGAAGAACATATCCTTAGAAAAATACTATGAAAGAGTGGGGATCAAGCAATTCTTATCTTCTCTTAGCTGACCCCAGGCAAACGACCAGACTGAGGTCACAAATCGAATAATCCTGGATGGGATAAAAAAGGTTGGAAGAGGCCAAAGGAAGATGGATATAGGAGGTATATGTTGTGGTTTGGACCTACAAGAGGGAAACGAGGATACCAACCAGAGAAACTCCATTTATATTAGCCCATGGCTCAGAGGTTGTCATCCCAACGGAGGTAGGACTTCCCAGTCATAGAGTTTAGACATATGACCCTTAGAGGAATGTGGAAGAGAGAAGACTTTGTCTTGATTTGATTGAGGAGAGAATAGAGGATGCAAAGATAAGGAAGGCAACCTATCAGCAGATAACTACGAGATTTTACAATCAGAGGGTAAAGTCAAGGCCGATAGCTGTGGGGGACCTAGTCCTGAAGAAGACGCGGAAAAAAAATAAGCTCCACCTTAATTGGTATGGTCCTTATAGGGTAATTGATGAGGTTGTACCTGGTACCTACCGGCTAAAAAATTTGGAAGGAGAACCTTTCTCCAACCCTTGGAATGTCGATCACTTAAAGAAATATTACTTATGATGTTGCATTTGTTCTTATCTCTTTGTAATGCATGTATAAACTTAAATAGAGTATGTCAACGACAAAGTAAAAACATTGTGTTAATGCTATTGTTTCGATGTGTGCGTATTAAACATCATTTACTTGGTGAAAATAAGTGATGAACCATCATAATTTGGTGACTAATGACTGTTAAACATCATTAAGTTTGTGAAAATGTGTGGTGAAAAATCATAATTTGGTGACCTCAGACCTTTAAACATCATTAAGTTGGTGAAAGTATGAGGTGCAACATCACAATTTTGTGACTTCAGACCTTAAAACAGCATTATTTGGTGAAAGTTTAAGAGGTAAAATATCATAATTTGGTGACCTCAGACCTTAAACACCATTATTTGGTGAAATTTTAAGAGATTAAACACCATGATTTGGTGACCTCATACCTTGAACATCATTAATTGGTGAAAGTTTAAGAAGTAAAACATCATAATTTGGTGACCCCGGACCTTAAACACCATTATTTGGTGAAAATTAGAGGTTAAACATCACAATTTGGTGACCTCAGATCTTAAAGACCGTTATGTGGTGAAAGTTTAAGAGGTTAAACACCATGATTTGGTGACCTCAAACCTTGACACTTCATTATTCAGTGAAAGTTTAAGAGGTAAAACATCATAATTTGATGACCTCAGACCTTAAACACCATTATTTGGTGAAAATTAGTGGTTAAAAATCATAATTTGGTGACTTTAGACCTTGAACATCATAATTTGGTGACCTCTGACCTTTAAACATCATTATTTGGTGAAAGTTTAAGAGGTAAAACACCATGATTTGTTGACCTTAGACCTTAAAAGTCATTAATTGGTAAAGTTTAAGACGTAAAACATCATAGTTTGGTGACCTAAGACCTCAAAAAACATTAGAATGGTGAAAAAAAGAGGTAAAGCATCGCAATTATAGGGCAACACCAACATATAAATTTTAAACAAAACATCGTATGAAGCAAAAGAATCTGAAGAAGTTGAACTACTTATGATTATCATAAAAAGGATTCAGAGTTACAAGCCAGAGTGTCAAGAGGCCATCAGAGTTCATAAAAACAATAATTACAGACAAAATCTCATCAAAATTACACCAATTGAAAAGCTTCATTAGCAAAAGGGCCCATGTCTCGGTGGGAACCGACCCACCAACAACATCTATCATCCGATCAAGGCCGACGTTTGTTACTTCAACTCCATCATCATAAGGAGTAGCATCCTCTGTCTCTGTAACCTCGAGAGGAGAAGTCTCAACTGGAGGAACATCACCCTCTTCAACTTCCTTCAAGCCTAAGTGAACCGAGGGTCTCTAAAGTCCAGATCAACAAAGTCTGATCCAGTCAAGCTCCTGGACTCACTCTCTTTCATGGATGCCCATTTTCTAATCTCTTTGATGCCCCTCTCTAGGTAATCAAATCCTAAGATGAAAAATTTATTAGAGACCTTGTAGTTCTCGATGGTCTTCTAAGCAGCATCTTCCAAAGCAGCTCTAACTACAGCATCAAATTTCAATTGAATAACGTCATCTTTGGCCTTCGGAGCTTTATCATGATCCTTATTGAGATGAGACATGTCGTTGTCCCTCGACTTGATGACTCTGTTCAACCTTGCTACCTCTTTATTCAGAGAGGCCTCAACTTTCCCAACGTACTTACCCTTTTCTATAAGGGGCATCTTCTTCAAAGTCCAATCAATAAGACGATAAAAAGACAAGAAAGCCTGTAGAAGAAGATCAAATCTATAAACATATGAGTTATAATTTATAAAAAAGCCGATGTTACACTTGTGAGAAAATGAGCAAAAAACTGATACCTGGATTGACTTATGGAGAGCAAACTCAGCCAATAAAGGGACATCCAATACGCGTAGGAAATGCTTGTCTTCCTCAGTCATTATTGCACTCATAGCATCTACAGCTTTCGGACTGTGGCCGATCAAGCTATCTCCGATTTTGAGTAGAGATAGATGAGCACCTAGGGCATCATTTGTAGAGATGGGTATGGTACGATCGTTGGCCTGGGTCTTGCTTGGCCTCGTATGCGCCGAGTCATCCATGGACTTCCTCTTTTTGTTAACATTAGCCCTGGAAGGGAGACGTTCTTTTTTTATGCCGATGGTGGTGCACTCTTTCCATTATGATTTTCCACAAGCTTCACTAAACTAGGTGCCAACATTTTCCAAAACTCATCCGGTATGCCTACTGGGATCTCTATAAAAGATGAGTCTCTAAGTTAGTCAGTCAGAGATAAAAAATATAAGAGGTATAATTTGGGTGAGAAAAATGAAGACTTACGAAGCTCTTCCATGGGATCACCCCCCAAAACTGTCTGAGAAAGGTAATAGGGGGTCATCAGATGTTCATATTTAACGAGGCGACCTTTCTCGCCCTGATTATGAAGGTCCTCAACGTTCTTATAATTGTACTAGCTAAGACTAGGGTCGGCTTTAGCAACAAGGGAGACCTTCCCCCATCTCAGAGGGATCCTCAGAACCGACATTCCATATGCCTCATCTGAACCAAATTCCCACACTCCGAAAATAAAGAAGTACCGAGGTTTCCAATTATGATTTGAAGTTTGGGTAACCAAGAGCATTTTCTTCTCTGATTTCCTAGCTAAGAAGTGGTAGTAGCTGGGATGGTTTTTGGCAAAAACGAGGGAATGTAATAGCCTATAAAAACTTTGATTGGAAGGTCGCAATGGTGAATAACCCTCCAAAGGACGATGGCCCCAATCATAACCCTCCAGGCATTTGGGGACAGTTGGGAAGGGGCAAGATTTATATGGGAAAGTATAGCTCTGATGATGGGCTGAATAGGAAGACGAAAGACTAACTTAAACATCTCCTCATTAACAAAAATTTCTCCATCTCGGCCATCGAAGACCCTCGAATCCTTTAGAGGCTTCCTAAGGATGATTGAAGAATCTATGGAATAGAGGTGCCTGAAAGAAAGAAGGTTGTGCTCGTTCATGGTGCTCTCAACGTCGGCCGCCTCAGAGGTATTAAGTTCACTCTCATCACCATCATCAACATCCATAACAGCGTCGACTTGGGCAGTGGTAGGCACACCACCAGAAAACCTCTTCATAAATTCAACCCCGGTGGCAAACGATAGCGGAATGACATTAATGGGAGGTATAATTTCTATACTAGGCCCTATGATCTTTATGAAAGGAGATCTATGCGTGCGAAGTGATAGCTTCTCTATAATACGAGGCTCTGCTTGAAACCTCGACGTCCTCTAAAACCTCAACATGCCTAGGGGAATAATCCATAGCCTCTTGAAAAGAGTCTATAAATTCGCTAGCCTCAAACGTTGACATTGGGTCTGAAGTTGCCTTATCCATAGACATTGGCTCAGGAACATCTGTAGGCTCAGTAGGCTCAATGTATGTGACTTCTAAAGGAGGAGTAAATATTAGTCTGAGGGGAAAGGCCTTAGCCCTACGAGCTTCCTCCTGAGTTAGCTCTATCTGCCTAATCTTCTCAAGGGTCTTCTCACGAAGAGATGGGAATTCTTCTATAAGTTGGTACAAGGGTATGGAAGATGACAATATACTTATGGAAAAAACTATAAACAGATAAATAACTTGTGCTACCTAAACTAAAGATCAAAAGTTGAAAAATGAAGGGTTTCAAATAAAAACACCAAGAACACCTTAAGCTAAGTCACCGGAGAAGATGATCGGAACGTCACCGGAAGGCCTAAAAGATGGGGATTTGTGGCTACAACCACCTTGGAGTAGCCTGGTATGGATCCAGTACTACCCAAAAAATACAATCCTAACCCTATAACCACTCAATAGTGGAAGAAAGTCTCATCGAAAAAAGGGAAAGATCTCCGAAAAACTTAAATTGTAAAAGAAAAGACCAGAAATGGAAAAGGAAAGGTCAAAGAAAATACCTGATTGGTCACGAGTGAGGGAGGAAAAGGTTTGGAAGCAAAGAAAACCTTGAGTCCCAGCACAATAATGGATCCTTAAGAGAGTTGCAATAGCAGAAAATTTACCGGCGAGAAAACTAGGGAATAAGAAAGAGAAATGAGGAAAGAGAAGGGCCTTTTAGACCTTCTCAATGATGTGGAACAATTCCTAACACACCCATCATTACCCTAGATAACCCAAAAGATCGGTCATACCTTTGGAGGTACATTAGTCACTTAAATGATTGACATGCGTCAAGGAATCACTTCACGCCCTAAGATACCAAAGAAACTTTTCACGTCGAAGACTAAGGGCTAGGGGTGATTGATATGCCCAAAGTGTACCCTCGTACTCAGGAACACTAACCTCAACTTGTCTCACAATAGATTTTACAGGAAGCTTACAGTAGCTATCGAGAAGGTCACCTTTTCATTGACCAACCTTGGTTGGGCAGCAGCCGAGGTTGACAACATCGTATAGGTTTAAGCTATTGTCAACATCGTACTATGCCTCAGTCGATGTTGCAGCCTAACCTTTGCCAGTCTCCCAAACTTAGGTCATACTGATGATTGACATGACAAAGCAATACTATCAGACTTCACCAACCTCGTACTGGTCCAGGATGAGGTTATTGCAAATGATGTCACAAGTCCGAGCACACGCAAGAACATGAAAAACTTGGAACACATGTACAAGGAATTTATAACTAAAGCATTCCGCTCACGTGAGGGAATATTTAGTCATCATTATCTACATAAGATCATCCAGGTGTCAACATGACACTAGTTTGATTCTCATATACATGCTCATTACATGTTGGGGGGTACACTACACCCCCCAAGCACTATATACACTTGTCTTCTCCTACATTGTAAGGGATCGATAATTGTAAACCTAGGTTAAACTATGTTGGTTTACACTGTAGAGAGAGAAATCTTGAGAGATTGTATCTATGACCATTAATTCCTTCATCTAGTGAAATTACTCACACACTCAGAGTGGACGTAGGCCAGATTGGCTGAACCACTTATATACTAGTGTTCTTCCTTTTCTCCTCACCTCCCTCTACTGGATATTTACTCTTTGTGCTGCCATTTTTATTGCTTGATTGAGCTTACCAACACCTCATCTGGTGGTGCAGTTTTTACTATCATCATCGGAAACCCCTTCTTCTCTACAAGACTAATGTTCAACAATAATTTTTTCTATAGAAATAATGGTTAAAACTGCAAAACACACTCAAAAAAAAATTATTATCTCCAATAATGTTTTAGAACTCAAGCGGTTATACAAAGGCTCAAGAATCCATGTTTAAACAAGAGCTACCAAGGAATTATTCTGCTACAACATAAGATAACAAGTGCTAATATTCAGATTATATCTATGTCTGATCGAGAGAGTTAACATTTGACTTAAAGTTATATTTTTATTGAGTTATCATCCTACAAAAAATTACAATACACTTATGAAAATATTGAAGCTCAGTTATAGGCTTTCAATTGTAATTTGTATCTCTATTTGACTGCATAGTTTGTATGAAGTGATTTAATCCCACCATCAATATATCACTGTTGTGGAATTCAAGAAGATGGGGTCCACTTGAGAGTGGATGCAGAGTTACCTTTCTTGAGCCAAACATCTATAAATCTCGTGCAACTAATATTCTGCTATTTATTTATTGCTTTTATTGTGGTTATTTTTTATTTAATTTTCAGCCTAGTTTTTAATTTATATTAAAAAAATCTAGAAAATTATATTTTTTGCAAAGTAAAAATGATTTAATTTCTTATTTATTTGATTTTTCAGAAACAAGACAATATTTTTAAAAATATAAAAATAACCAAAATGTTTGCAAAAATCCAATTCTCCCCCTCTTGGGTATTAAGTGGTATCAGAGCAAGGGCTCTACTTTTATTTTCTGATTTAACATTCTAAAAGTTAAAAATTATGGAAATTTTTTCTAACGTAACTATTAGTGAAGGTCAATAAATAAATAGGCTTCCTCTATTTTCTAAAAATAATTACAGTTATTGAAAAAACATAATGATATTTTTATTTCAATAAAATGATTATGAAGCCTAGAGGGTCATTTTAAAAGGACCTAATATTCCTATAAAAATTATTAATAATGAACCGGTTCTTGAAGATGAAAGTGAGTGGAATGACTATGATATTAGAAACATCCAAGTAAATGCTAAAGCTATGGATATTTTACATTTTTTAGACGTTAATGGATATAACGTAATTTGTTGTTATGAATCTGCAAAAGAAATTTGGGATAGACCATAAAGTTTACTACATCCAAGTAATTTGTTGTTATTAATCAATTCCAGAAATATTTACTACATCTACTAATATTATTAATGGTTTAAAATCTCTCAGAAAGTTTTATACTAATAATGAAAATATGAGTAAAATTCTTAGGTCACTTCCAAAAAGTTGTTTCTAGAAGATGCTCGCTATTAATGAAGCATTAAGGGAAAGAACTATTATCCTTGATGAGCTTCTAGGATCCCTGATCACTTTTGAGATGCATTTAAAAGAGCTTGGTGGAGAACAATAACACAAAGAAAAGAAAAATCTTGCATTCAAATCATCAAGTAGAGATGATGAAATGGGTAATGAAGAAGAAGTAGGTGGAGAAGATTATATTTCTCTCTTGACCAATGGTTTTAAGAAATTAATCACAATAAAAAAATAAGAAAATTAAGGAACAATGAAGAAATAATCTTCAAGAAATTACAATGAAGGAAAATCATTTTCCAAATCTGAACCAAGGTGATACAATTTGCACTGAAGTTTGTCACATTAGACCAAACTGTCCAAAATCTAGAGAAAACAAATAATATAGAAAAAAAAGAGATAGAAGAGAACGAGCAAAGGAAAGAAGGATATAAAATACACCACATGGAGTGACTCTGATATTTTTATCGCTGGTGATGATTCAAGTGATGATGATATCGCTGACCTTTGTTTCATGGTGAGTGAGAAGGAGGTATACTCTAACTATAGCTCTTGTAGTGATGTCGATGAAGTTTTGATAAATAATTATGAGTTACATAATGCTTTTAATGAATTATATGAAAACTTTAATGAACTTTAAAAAAAAGTTTCTTACTATTATAAAAATTCATTTATCTATTTTTAGAAAATATGATTCATTTTCAAAAGGCATTGATGATTTAAAACTTGAAAATGAATCTCTGAAAAATGAAGTTGAAACTTTGAAAAGGGGAAATACTAGTAGCATTTCTAAATCTCTTGAATCTGGAAATTTTGAGTTGAAAAGAAAAGTTGAAGACCTAAGAACAACATTGGAAGACTTTATAAATGTTAAATTAAACTTAGATAAAAATTTTGGTAAACAAGGATGGATGTGTGATAGAGACGGAATAAGTTATGACCTTAATAACAATGAGAAACGTTTTAATAATTTTATTGATAAAACTTCTAGTCAAACCAATTATCTTTTCACTTATTATGGTAAACATCTCCATTTTTCAAATGTGCGGTGCAATAATGAATGAGAGCTTCCTCACATAAGTCAAAGTGGGTCCTTAATAGTGAATGTTCAAGGCATATGACCGGAGACGAAAACGAACTCTCAATTCTTATTACCTAAGATAGCGTAAATGTCATAGTGGGGGGATAACTCCAAAGGGAAGATCATTGGAGTGGGTAAGATACATAAGGAATATTCCCTTTGAATTGATAATGTTTTATTAGTTGATTGAGTAAAATATAATTTAATTAGCATTAGTCAACTATGGGATACAGAATACAAAGTTATGTTTAAATCGGATCATTGCCAAGTTAGGAGTGCTAAAGATGATAGTGTGCTACTTGTTGCATCTAGACATGATAATGTATATACTCTTGATTTTTATGATTTCATTGAAAAAATGTTAAATGTTTAGCCGCATTAAATTAAACTAGTTGGTTATGGATTAGAAGATTATGACATTCTAATATGAAATTAATTCATTCTTTGTCTAATAATAAATTAGTTAAAGGCTTGCCTAAGACGAAATTTTTAAAGATTAAAATTTGTGATACATGTCAACTTAGTAAATAAACTAAAACATCATTTAAAGGGAAAAAAGAATATTACTACATGAAGACATTTATAGTTATTATATATGGATTAATTTGTGCCTAATAAGGTAGCTAGTTTTGGTGGTAAATATTACACCTTTGTGAATGCTGGTGATTATTGGCCTCATCATATTTTTGCTAATTTTTGTAGAAAAGTTCTACGATGACCCATTTATCTTGGCCTAGAAAAGTAGGAGACCAGCTTAGCATGCAAGAGGAGTTTCCCAACCCAAATACACTATCCATTAAAGACTTATTGAAAATGTCATGTGCGATACTGATTCAAATGGATTCACAATTTTCAAATTTAAACTTATTTAATTGGATGTCTAAATTTGTACAAACCAAAAGAAACTCCATATATTAGATATCTTTCTCTTTGAATAAGATCTCAATTCCAGCGATGGTTTCATTAGATATCTTAGAACTAGAATCCCACTTCTTTTCGATCTAATTCCTCCACCGCCGCAAACCCCACTTAGATTCACGCACTGTACACTTTTTAGTTATTGGGAAATTTTTTAGTTATTGGGAGAACCCAAGTACTCTCTTCGAATTTTATTCGGCCCCTAAACATGCATCTATATGTCAAATCTAATCAAATGTTAAATCATGCGATGAATAAGATGACAAAGAAAAATTTATTTCACTATAATTTTTAAGGCACTTACACGGATTACAATGAAATCTGCAGTGCTTCACATGCAGATGTACCACAACAACCGCAGTTCAAATCAGTCCAGGAATACTGCAACATTCCGTCTGACATGTACTCGATCAACCCGGTATCTCCCTCAAGTGGTACCTATTATCATCCCAGTACCATTAAAGGCACCTAGCTTAGTAGCATAAAATCACAGGAAAATATATCTTGGGTTCCACAAAAACAACTAAGATAAAAGTAATTGGTATTATAAATTAAAAAAAAAGCTTTGAACCCTTAAATGGTTGGAGAAGAATACAAACACTAGAAAAAATATATTTTGTCAAAAGTAGTGTTTTTCCATGCCTAAAACAAATAGTCTAACACTCATTATATAGCCATATTTGAGTCGGTGACTTGTCAGCCAAAAAGACCTATCATTCGAGAGACATACGTCATCGTTTAAGCGAAACTATATCTCGTTCGAAAGAAATCATTATCGTTTGAACGACGGAGGCAGCAAACCCAAAAAAACTTCAGTCTTTGAAACAAGTTGGAAACCTCAAAACCAAAACTTGTTACGGGATCATAAAACTTTTATAACAAAAATGTTTTTGAAAATACTAAAAACCATTTATAAAAATTTCAAAAACTAGTTTATAGAAAAATATCACAACACTTTTAATATAAAATGCAAATGTAACTTAAACATAATTTTACGAAAATCATCTTGTTGGGCATGAATGTTGAATTCCAATTGGAATTCAGATCGTCTTTTGTAGATGTTAGCTTCCTCAATTATTCGATGACTTGTAACGGTATACGACATAATTAAATGTGACGGACAATGTCCTTACAGATCTCCCCTATGTCTATGCCGGTACAAAATAAAAAGATCTGAATTATCAACTTGAAATGACCTATACAAATCTACCCTCCCAAAAATAAAAGTGTAATGATAAACAATTAATTCTTCAAAACATTGAGCTTTTTTTATCAGGGTGTGCAACATAATGATCTTCAATTGTACCTACACACATGAGACAAAGCGAAACCTCATGAAGTATGGAGTTTGAAATGATATAAGCGTCAACATGAAGGCATAATCAATTCTCCTCTATACTTAAACTCCCCCATAAGGTCATAATTAATTCTCCCCCTTTTTATTTGTTCGAAATAGATAAGGAAAAGAAAAAAAAATAAAGCGAATTGGGGTGTCACGGTAAACAAGGAAAACAAACCTTTTTTGAATTTTTTAGATTTTTTATACAAAATAAAGAAAAAAATGATGTTACAAAAATTTAACACCATGAATTTACACTAAGATAACCAAATCATGTATACCGAATGAATGTGTGTGAATAAATTCGATAGGATAATCAACTCAACCATGACATGTGTGCATGATGCATAAGATACTCCTAATGAATGAACATTAAAATAGTCCTTAGGTGTAATTTTGTTGAATTTAGATGACATCGTCTTAATCATATCAACAAATCAAAGTATAAATAATTTCGACTCCAATAACATCCAAAACTATGTAATGCTTTTTCATGACTTTCAAGGACATTCAAACCGTTTTAAATTCCATCCAAACTCCCTCGTTAAAAGATAATGCTTTTTATTTTTCTTATGTGGTGATGAAATTAAACCTATTGGTCCCTTTTTGGCATATTTTTTATTTCGTTGCCATTCAATTTTTTTCAAATTCTTTTAAGCATCATTAGACCCCAAATAATTTTCAATTTCTCGCTTTTTTAGATCCATTTAAATGGTGGCTCTATCGTAAAGGAAAAAAACAAAATACCTTTCGCAACCCTTTTCCATTTTTCAAAATACGTCACACAAACTCACAAATGGTTTATAACATGCACTACTGTAAGGACATATTTTAAATAAGTCCGTCACAATTAATTATGTCGTATACTGCTACAATTCGTCGAAGAATTGAAGAAGTTTTCATTTACGAAAGAAGAATCTGAATTACAAGTGGTCTTCAACATTCAAGACCAACAATATGACATTTGGTAAGATAATGTTTAAAGTTTCATTTAAATTTCATATTAAAGTGTTGGGATATTTTTATCAAATATTTTTCTAAAGATTTTGTTCTCGGACACCCTTCCGTAGAAAAATCATAACTAATTAATAAAAAATCAAAAAAATATGAAACTGGCGGCCAGGCGTTCGTATCGAAATTATCTATAGGCCCACGTGGAATCTCGTTCTAATGACATGATTATTTCATTCAAACGACATAGTTATCTCATTTGAACGAGATAGATATGTCGTTCGAACGAGATTACTTTTAGGCTGACACGCTGCTATCTCTTTGAACGCCACAATTTCCTTATAAAAGGACTGTCAGAGCCTTGTTTTTTACGAGAGAAGAGTTTTCCAAACTTTAGAGTTTTGTTTGGCTTTTGACACTGCCATAATATTCATTAACATCTTTGGCAGAATGGTTTCTTCTCTCATTATGGGTTCAAATAATTTTTGTTTTGTTTACAATTCACAACAAATCCCAATTACTTTTATGTGAGTTGTTTTGTGGAACCCAATAACATATTTTGTTATTTGTTCATACTTTGTGGGGTGAGCTCTACAACCGATAGCTACGTGCTATTGTGGCGGGAGACTCTATGAAGATTTAAGACTGCGGTCATTTACGAGTGCTTGCGGGTGTTCTCTTGCTGATTTTGGACTGCGATTCATGTTGGTTCACCGCGTGTGGATCTACTGCAAATTTCTAGACGTTGCTTCGAGGGTTTGACGAAGACACCACGCGTTACTCTTGTGGGCGAAAGCAAGATGGTATGTAAGTCAATGGTCTTGTAAACTTTTCAAAGTTCTACAAATAAAAGGTTTTGCCCTGCGAGGATTTTTCCTGAATATTTGTGTCACTTGCTTTATTTATTTTATGGTTTGACACACGCACACACGCAGTTGAATGATTTGGGGCTGATTTATTTTGGTTTAAAAATAGATACTAATTAAATAAGTGTGCCAACAGAGAAAGTTACGAATTTAATCAATTATCACACAGTCGTACTTTTCAACTACTTTCTTGTGAAGTTTTATCGCATTTGGTTTGTTGTATGGACATAATTAAGATGGAAACACTCAACCAATATGTGATAGAAAAGCACAGAAGTCAAACAAATCCGTGCATGTGTGCAATAAAGGACAAAATGAGTCAAACATGTAGGTAACAACACTATATCATCTCTGAGACTCCAAACATTGTAAAACACATGAATAACACAATATATTGTCTCAAAACACTATCAAATAGTCACATGGATAAATGGAATGAAATTGTGACTGGGTCATCCAAAAAGTCCATTCATATATGGTGAAAATAAAATACAAAACTCTTTTTGGATTTTCTCAAAATATTTCTCAAAAAAGAAAATCTTTTTCTATTTTTCAAACACTGTTCAGAATCAACCCAGCAGTACCAAAGAAAATAAAAATATGAACTAGAGGACTACAAATGGTAGAGGAGAAATCTCCAAGGGTTGTTTGAACGAAGAGCCACGTTGCTCGAACGACAAGGGCTTCTCGCGATAAGAGGCTTCGCGCGACATCAGAAGTCGCTCAAATGAAAACTCCTCTCGCTCGGACAAAGAAAATCAAATTTTCACTAATTAGTCAGAATGTCATGCAGTTTTTCCCAGGGGAAAAATTTCATGAAAATAGTTCCTGGAATGGATAAACCAATCCAAAACAATGCTAAAACAGTAGTAAAATTAAGAAAATAAGTCTAAATTTTTTTTAAAGAGTTGTATGCTAACAAAGTACAAAACAAATGGTACATACTAGCAATATTCATAAGATAATATCATGCAAATAAACATATGCTAGCAAACATATCTAAACCTCAACCAGTAGGTGAGATGGAGTGTTCTAAAGATAGTGAAATGTTTTGAAACAACTCCATCAAATCAGGTGACGTCTTGACCAAAAACTTTACTTTCTCTCGAATATGTGCAAACTCTCTATCATTATGTGCAATCAAAGTATCATGGGTGTGTGCGTGTGAGCGAACATGTGTACATTCAGAGCTTGACACATTACCCAACTTAAAATAAAACTCCCTATGGTTTCCTCTCTTTTTGTAAAGGGAGCAATTATAAATAGGACTAGGTACACCTCTCTCAAAATGTCTCCTACGCGTTTTCGTTACAGGTATGGGACACCTAGGTGGGTCGAGTTGAGATCCATGTGAATCTCTCCCTAAATCGCGAATTGGCCCGGGTACCAAAAAAGAAGAGGATGCACCATCATGATATTTTCCTGAACTTTCACCTCTACCCGAAGTGGGATTGAGAACCATCTTTCCAACTTTCTTAGATGCATTCTCTAAAGGGACTTTGACCTCCTGGGAACATTCGAGGTCACTCTCGAGTTGGGATACTGTCACATCCCGCATAATCTACCCACACGTAATCCTTAACAAAAATAAAACATATATAAGGCCTACATATATAAGTATCTAAGACGATATTATGTACCACGATACTCTACTAGCCACCCAATATATCCTTATCTTCCTGAAGCTGGGGAACATATCACCTCCCATAACTGGTACTGGTTAGTGCTATGACCACCCCCCTACGTTGCTGGTGTTACTGACGCCCCTTAAACACCTAATGCTGTCGGTGTTGCTGGATCTCCCTGAACACTCGCTACTGTTAAGACTAGAGGACTCTTTCCTTGATGTACCTATACCCCTGGAACTTGTTTCCCTTGTGTAACTTGACATTGTTGGGACTCTAATCCTTGGTTTTTTTAGCCCTGCCTCTTGTAACACCTCGCTGCTATATGTCCTACTTTCCCACATACAAAGAATTCACCCTTAAAAGGTCCATAACGTTTAGTGTTCGCTTGATCTTATCCTTATCCTTGTTGTTCCTGGTTTGCTCTTTATTTCTTCCATTCCTGGTCATTAAGACCTTTATTTTGGCCTGCTTGTCCATTTGACTCTTGTCTCTTTCCCAACATCATTTGATAATTGGCATTCTCTTGCCAACGCAACATTGCGACATCCACCACCTGGGCATAGGTAGTGTATACCAGATTCCCCAACACCATCTTCCTAAATGACCAAGAAAATCCCTTAATGAAACACTCCATTTTCTTTACCTTAGTACTAACCTCCTCTGGTGTTGTGGTGACAATTATTATGCAACACAAATAGATAGGAGAAAGGCAATCACCAAGTAAGAGTAAGGAATGTAAAATGACAATCACACAACAAATGATGTACGTGGTTCAGCAAAGATGTACCTACGTCCATGATGGTACAGTCAGTATTATTTCTATGTATCTCGGAGTGTGATTACAGAGAATATAACTTGTCCTTTTCCCCGAACCTAGGGTTCAGTATATACATGTACATTTTAGTAAGTGGGGGTGTTGGACTCCCCCACATTTTCCATCCCTCTCAAGAACCTCCCCTAATGGGAACGTGGGAGGAGACTGGGTCATAATCATTTGGAAGATGGGGGGTCTGGACTTTGGGCCGCCAAAATTGGGTTACTCATCCAGGCCCATCATCCTAATGCTGGGTACCCACAATTGCCCCTAAGTTAGTTAGGCCATGCTTTGGGCTTAATAAATTTAAATGATTTGCCATAATGGTTGTTTCGTATATCGTGCAACTCTTTAAAAGTTGGAGAACTGATTTTAGCAGTGCCCGCTTCGTGGTCCGTGCACTATGATTAGAAACACTTAAAGGTTTTCTAGAACAGTCACTTTTCATCCATCGTTTTAACCTTCCCAGCATTCTTCCATTCCCTGTGAGCTCTAGCGATTCATACTTTCTTTTCTCAGTCTCCATTTGTTTCCTTGTTGTTTGGTCTTGTGATTCCTCATCGTTCGAGTCAAAATTCCATCTTGTAAGTCTCCTGTGCCTTTTCTTTGTACTTTTCCACCATTAATTTGTAGTTTTATAGGGTTTTCCAATGGGGAAGATTGGGAATAGGTCGGTCTCTGAATTTAGGAAGTTTTATAACATCCCACAGTGGGTAGATATTGAGTGCTGCGCTTCCCCCCTAGAAACGTTTGAGAGATAGAAGATGCCCATTGGATCTATGTTTTGTTTCTTTCCCAAGGGGGACTCACTTTTCCTCCCAATAATTTGTTCTTGCACTTCTTTGGTTATTTCAATATTGTTCCTGCACAGTGTTCACCCAATGTGTGGAAGATAATTAATGGCATCCATAGAATAAATCAGTTATATGGTACCAAGTTAGGGCTTCCCGAGGTCTCCTTTTGCTACTCTTTTTCTCGAACTAGTTCTGGTGTCCACTACCTCAAAGCCAGGAGCCCTAACAGGGTATTGGTAGTAAATCTACCTGATTCCCATAAGGACTATTGGCAAGAAGGTTTCCTTTCTAGAAACTGGCAGTTTTCTCCCCAGTTTGAAAGGTCGAGGTCTGATAGGTTCTCTGTCCCCTTTCATGGGGAAGAATACATAGGAAGATTTTGCTCTGTTCTTCTAATTTTTATTGATTTGTGATCTTTCTGATTTTTCTCTGTTTTCTTTCTTCAGGGAGGTCGAAGAATTTGGAACCTGCTCTCAGCGAGGTTCGTCTCTCTAAATTGGTCAAGGCCTGGAATATCAGGGAGCCCTTAGCTGACGGCGAGCATCCCTGGTCTACTGCTTTTCTGCTCGAATATAAGAACGTCGGTTCTAGCTTTATAGCGAGGCTGGTAGATAGTATCCCGGAGTTTGATACCTCTGAAGAGACTGCTGCGGATCCTATCCAGTTGGATGAGGAGGAGAGCATCTCTGAAAGAGATATTGCAGGTTGTACTAGAGGTAATTTGGGTGAAGGGAGCTCGAGTAGTAGAAGTTCCTCTGATCATGGGAAAGTTTCTGAAGTTCAAGAGTCATTGAGCACATCTAGCAGTTCAAGCGAGGAGATGGTTCCTCCAAGGAAGAATTTAATTCGGGATGATGATGACGATCATGTGGTCCTCGCTCAGAGGTCGAAGAAGAAAAAGTATAGCTCTGGGGCCGTGGCTACTGGTTCTCGATCTTCTTCTTTGGAGCAGGAGAAGAAGAGGAAAGAAGAAGACCAAGTAAAAGAGAGAGAGAGAGAGAAAAAAGGAGGAGGAGAAAAAGAGGATGGAAAAGAAAAAGAGGATAGAGGAGAGGAGAAGGATGGAGAGGGAGAAGGAGGATGAGAGGAGGAAGATAGAGGCGAGGACGAAGGTTGGGCAAGCCTTAGTCCCGGTGTCTGCCCTGCCTGAGGGAGCTTCGATTGCCATTTCTCCTCAACTAGCTCCTGCGTTGCTCGAAAGAGCAGTTCTTCCAGTTGATCGCCAAAGGGCTATGACAACCCATAATTCGAAATAAGGGGTGGCCAGCTCGATACCTCAACTTAATGGAATCATGGACGAAAATCATTCTCAACATTATAAGAATAAAATAGGTATACGGGAAAACCACCCAATATATCAGAAAACAGGTTGCCAAAATTTTAGTTTGATTACAAGTAAAGAAAATAAATTAAACAACCCAATCTGATAAAAACGTGGCATTCCAAAGAAACTTATATTAATACTATAACCACCACACAATAAAATGACCGAATAATCAGTCGGTCAATAGTTACATACAACGAGGTACAACAGTTCAATACTTTACATAATACATCCATTAACAATTACGAAAGTTTGGGCTACACGCCCGAATGAAAGACCCGATCATATCTTGAATTCAAAAAATGAAAGCGTATAACAAGCATCCTGTAATATCCACAAAGTCTCACAGTTCCTCAAAAGTATTGGAATAGGAATATCACATTGGGCGCCCTTGCGGAGGAGCACCTGAACGGATACAATAACATGCACGACATGGAAAATGAATGGGCCAGGGCCCGATTTATATATGATTCCCAGATGAATAAGAAGCATGATAGATATGGACAGTTAATCATGAGTGAAGCAGATGAGAATCTAACAACCTAATCATCAAATATAATAATGCATGTTAAATGTTTCTAACAGTTATTACTTAAGCAAGAGAATAAAATTAAATCTCATTATTCCTCATATCCTTTTCCTTTTCCATTCCTTAACAGGAATATAATTAACATGATATTTTCTTATGGCAAGTCACATATATCAAGTCCCACTTGATTTAGAAAGGTTATATTCCTATACATATAACGATTCTAAGACCGCCCCTCTGAGTTTCCCCACTAGGAGCGCCCCTAAATGACTATCATCTTCCAGGACTATCTATAAAAGACAACCTGGGCACCTAACGCACACCGGGAAGTGGCCATATACCTGCGAGTGAGTCATAATCACACCCGAAATTACCTCACTAGCGCAGAAAACATATAAAAATCCCGCATATGGACGAGTACTATAGTCTCCCTGCATTCACTAGTCAGGGGACATCACGTCATGCGCGATCTTCCCTTATGATAGCATTTAGAGAGGTGTGTTTAAGTAAATTAACATTTACTAATTTAAATCTCATTATCATTACCATTAATCACATGCATGTTTCATTTTATTTGAAACTATAATCCTTGAATATTTTCATTAATATTCATCATATTATTAAGTCCCGAATTAGTCTCCAAATGATTTCCCAAAAATAGTACAAGTACCAAGGTGTTATATACCTCAATAGGGTCCCTAACCTCTCCAAATATGGGCTTATAATTCTTAATCCCTATGAATTTGTAAAATGAAAGTAATGCCTAAACATCAATTTTTATATCCATGACATGAACCCCAAGGAACCCATTAAACTCTAGGGTGACAACCAAACTCAACTAAAACTCTAGGACTCTAAGTTTACTTCATTCAAGAAGGTTCCTAAGTCCTAAGCCTAAAGAAAAGGTTAAAATTTGAAAAGAAAAACAAAGGAAAAATTTAGGATTTACGAATCGATTCGGCCAGGGTGTGAATCGATTCGTCCAGACAAGCGAATCGATTTGGACCAGCTGAATTGATTCGGTTAGGAAAACCAACATTCTTCATAACAACCAAATCGATTCGGAAATAGCCGAATCGATTCGGTCCACCCAGACCTGGAAACTGTCTCCATGCGAATCGATTCGGCCTAGGCCGAATCGATTCGCCCCTGCGAATTTTGCCAATTTTGGCTATGGAGTCTTTGACTCCTAATTTCTCCCAACATCAACCACCCCAAACCCTTATCATTTATTGCTACTAACTGATTATAAATGCATCAAACAACCATAATTTATTCCAATATCAACTCAAATCAACCTCAAAAGATTCAAAGCCCATAAATCCAATAAAAACCCTAACTTTCTTAAACCATAATTAACACATAACTATCAACACTAATTATTCAACTTAAATCATATAATAGGAAGTAGAAAACTTGCCTCAAGCTTGCATGTTCAGATTTGATGAAGATGAATGCAAGAACAATCTCCAAATCTCCAATCTCTCCTTTCTCCACAAGTTTTCTTCTTCTCTCTTTCTCTCTAGGTTTAGGAATATAATTAGGGGAAAATATAATACATACGGAGACTAAGTCATGGCTTAGGTCTAAAATTCCAACTTAAGTGATCAATACCATGATAAAATAACACGCAACTATATAATTAAGGTAAAACCAGTCAAAAGGGCCCAGAACATCAAAATACAATATGGCATATAATTTGACTCTCTCGCACCTTCCGGAACTAACTACGCCCTCCAAATTATCATTTGGAAATTTTATAATTCATTTTAAGATCCGGTTTCACTTTAAGCCAAAATATCATTTTAAATCTAATGACACAATAAAATACAACATGGCGATATTCACCTACACTTAAGGTAAATATGCATCATCTTAGTAAATATTAACTTTTCATCACTAATTAATAGTTACTCCATATCTCAAAATTTCATATCTTATTACTATATCTAGCAAATAAATATAAAATAGGTTCTCAAAAGTGAGGGTTGTTACATACTCTCCCCCTTATGAGGGAATTTTGTCCCCAAAATTCAAGCGTACCTTGTATAAAGAGATGCGGATATTTTTTCCGCATATCATCTTCGCGTTCCCATGTTGATTCCTTGGCGTTATGGTAACTCCACTAAACTCGCACCAAGGGAAACACTAGCGATCTCAAACTACGCTCCCCATGCTCTAGGATAGCGATCGATTGTTCTTCATATGAAATGTCGGGTTGTAAGTCAATGTCCTCAAAAGGGATATGCCAAAATGCTCCTTCGCACCTCCTATACTTCTTTATAGAGGAAACATGGAATACATCATGGATTTATTGCAAAGGTTTGGGTAAGGCAAGATGATATGCCACTGGACCCATCTTCGTAATAACTGGAAATGGTCCAACAAAACGTGGCACAAGCTTCCCCTTCTTCCCGAAACGCTTGATGCCTTTCATTGGTGACACTCGAATCAAGACTTGGTCCCCAATTTCCAATTCCATGTGCCTTCTACCCCCACGGGCATAGCTCTTTTGGCGGTCTTGGGCTATTGGAATGCGATTTTGAATAAGTTCAATTTTAGAAGAAGTATCTTGGATCATTTCAGGTCCAAGAAATTTTTTATCTCCCACTTCTAACCAACAAGCGGGTGATCTACAAGGCCTTCCATACAAAGCTTCATAAGGTGCCATTCCAATAGTAAATTGGTAAGAGTTGTTATAAGCAAACTCAACCAATGGAAGATATTGTTCCCAACTACCCTTGAAGTCAAGCATGCACATGCGAAGCATATCCTCCAACATTTGGTTTACTCTTTCAGTCCGACCATCTGTTTGAGGATGATAGGAAGTGCTTAACTTCAATTCGGTCCCCATAGCCTCTTGAAAACTTCGCCAAAACTGGGAAACAAAGATCTTGTCCTAGTGAGAAACTATATTCAAAGGCACCCCATGGAGTATAACCACCTCCTCGATGAACAATCGGGCATAGGGAGCAGTGTCATAGTCAGTTCGCACGAGTAGAAAGTGCGCCGACTTAGTCAAGCGGTCGAAAATCACCCAAATAGAATCACACCCATTCTGTGACCTTGGCAAGCCCGTAATAAAATCCATCGATATGCTTTCCCATTTCCATACCGAAATCTCTAACGGCTGCAACAAACCTGTAGGTCGCTGATGATCTATCTTGACCAGCTGACAAGTAGTGCATTGGGACACAAACTCAAAAATATCCCGCTTCATACATGGCCACCAATACTGACGGTGCATGTCTTGATTCATTTTGTCCCCATCAAGATGTACTGTAAATTTAGACCCGTGAGATTCAGCCATCACCGCCCGTCTCAAGTCCCCTTCCTCTGGAACAATGAGTCTTCCATGGAAGCGTAGTCCACCCTCGGAACTAATCGAGTAGGACTCCGTTCCCTCAGAGAGTAATCGGCGTTGTAGGTACCCAGAATTGAGAAGCATGGGCCTGTACGAGTAGCCCAGTTCTGGCGGCCCAAAGTCCAGGCCCTCTATCTTTTATATTGATCCGGTCTCTCTCCACGATCCCATGAAGAGAAGTTATATGGGAGCACAATCCCATGAAGGGAAGGGATAGGGAAGATGGCTAATATGAAGGAACCCATCATCTCCACTAACTAGCATACACATATATAAATTAAACCCTAGGACCCAGGCAAAGGACAAGTTGTATTCTCTGTACTTACTCTTCAGAATATAGAGAAATAATACTGACTGCACCACCGTGGACGTAGGCACATCTTTGCTGAACCACGTACACTTGTTGTTGTGTGATTGGAATTTTATTTCTTCTTTCTTGGTCATTATCTCTTTCATATTTATTTGTGTTGCACAACAATTGACACCACAATTGGCGCCGTCTGTGGGAAGCGTTCATCTTTTCCCGAGAAGAGCCCACGCCAAGAAAAGAATCTAAGATGTCTGGTCACAGCAGCAACGCTCCTCAAGCAGGAGACATTCAAGAGCCACTTGCTCCTCGCAGGATTAGGTCTGAAGTCCGACGCTCGGATCATGGGGATCATTTAGAAAGGCCAGCCTCATAAGAAAGTCAAGGACCGGCCAGGTCCACGCAGATATCTAGATTGATTGATGCATACGAGGCAAGGCTCCACGAGCAGAGGGAGTCTTCTTGCAGATAGGAGGCTGAGAATGATCTACAGATCGTCTCTTGTTATCTTGAAGGGTCCTTTCTAGTTTGGTCCTAGCTTGCCGTCTGATGGTTTTACTACACTGCCCAGGACTTTACTTAGGATGTAGTCCCCAACTCAGAATGTCCTTGGGTTGACCCTCTTATTGTAATGCCTTGCGAGCTGTTGCTGATAGCTCGCTAGTTTTACTAGCGATAACTCTCGACGCTCTTTGTCTAGGTCGAGTTCAACGAGCAATGCTGCATCATTATGGCCCTGGTCGACAAGGTTGGACCTCATTGTCGGCAAACCTGCTTCTAGTGGGATGACTGCTTCTATCCCATAAGTCAGCAAAAATGGGGTTTCTCCTGTTGCTTGTCGTGGTGTGGTTCGGTAAGCCCATAGAATATGTGGTAATTCATTTACCCATGTGACTTTGGCTCGTTCTAATCACTTCTTCAATTCGTCGATCATAGTTTTGTTGGAAGCCTCAGCTTGGCCATAGCTCTGAGGGTAGGCCACCGAACTGAAGTTGTATCTGATTCTGTGTTTGTTACAGAAACTCTGAAAAGGGCCACTTTTGAACTGCGTTCCATTATCGGTGATGATGGTTCTGTGGATGCCAAAATGAGTGATTATATTTCTCCATATGAATCTTATAATATCTGCATCTCAAATGTTTGCCAAGGGTTATGCCTCAATCCATTTGGTGAAGCAGTCAATTGCAACCAACAAATATTTGCGATTACCGGTGGCGGTAGGAAGTGGTCCCACGATGTCAATTCCCTATTGGGCAAATGGTCATGGGCTGGACAGTGATTTTAGGTCGCTAGCAGGTTGGTGGACCATAGGAGCGTGAAGTTGGCATTTCAAACACTTGCGGACATACATCGCAGAGTCTCTTTGCATATATGGCCACCAATATCCTTCTTTCATTGCTCGAAAAGATAGAGACCTTCCTCCGATATGGTTTCCACAGACTCCTTCGTGAAGCTCATGTAGCACTTGTTCGATATTCCCTGGGTGAACGCATTGAAGGTAGGGCCCGGAGAAGGATCTCTTATACAAGTTGCCCTTTGGAGATAAGTGAAAGCGAGCACTTTTGGCTCTTATCTGATGGGAAGTCTTCTTGTCATCCGGGAGCTTGCCATCCTTCAAATAGTCCCTTAAGGGGTCCATCCAGCTGGGAGCTGATCCCACCTGGAGTACCTGTTCCACGCTTGGTGGCTAGCTGTCACGGTTAATGCTCGGATAAGTGAGGAAATTGATGGGGATGGTTCTTTTTAGGTCCAAGTCGACTATCGAACTCAGGGCTGCTAGGGCGTCAGCATGGCTATTCTTCCCTCTGGGAAACTGCTGGACATTGATCTCTTCGAAGCTTCCCATTAGTTTTTTCACTAAGGCGAGGTAAGCTACCATTATTTCATGTTTTTTATTATAGTATCCATTTATCTAATTGGAGACTAATTGGGAATCACCGAACACCTGTAAATGCTTTGCTCCCAAAGTGCGCGCCTTCTGGAGGCCGACTATTAAGGCTTCGTATTCTTCTTCGTTGTTAGAGGCTGCAAATCCAAGCCTAATTCCTTATTCGAGGATTGCATTCTCTGGGCTAACGAGGATAATGCCTACCCCTTCCCCCTTTGAGTTGGAGGCTCCATCAACAAACAGTTTCCAGGTTTCCTCTGTCGCGTGGTTCTCCTTTTTCCTTGGTGGTTGAGGTTGGTTAGAAGGTTCATCGCCCACAAATTCGGCTATGAAATTAGCAAGGATTTCCCCCTTGATTGCGTTCCTTGGTTAAAATTGGAGGTCCAATCGCCCGAGCTCGACTGACCATTTAGAAAGTCTGCCCGACAAATCCATTTTCCTCAGGATTGCTTTAAGGGGGTATGATGTAAGGACGATTATGGTGTGGGCTTTGAAATAGTGATTCAGTTTCCTCAAAGCCACTAATAGTGCAAAGCCGAACTTCTCCAGTGGTAGGTACCTCTGCTCGGTGTCTAGTAGGGACTTACTCGCGTAATAAACAGGGTGCTAGATTCCTGCAACCTCGCACATTAATGCAGAGCTGATAGTGTGGCTGGAAACGGAGAGGTACAGGTATAAAGAATATATTTGCTGTGGTATGACGAGCAGTGGTGGAGAGCTTAATTAAGCTTTGAGCTCGACCAATGCTCGTAAGCAATCTGGGCTCCACTCTACCATTTTGTTCCCCTTTAGAAACTGGAAGAAAGGCTTGTATTTCTCGAAGGATTTAGAGATGAAGCAATTTAAGGCAGCGAGCATACCAGTGAGCTTCTGTACATCTCGGATTGTTCGAGGAGGTTGTACCCTATTAATTGCATCAACCTTATCTGGGTTAGCCTCTATGCCTCTCTTACTGACCAAGTACCCAAGAAATTTTCCTAACTGGACACCGAAAGAACACTTGCTCGCGTTAAGTTTCTTTCGGTACTTCCTGAGGATTTTGAAGGTGTTCAACAGGTCTGAGAGATGGTTTTCTTTATTCTTACTTTTAACGAGCTTGTCATCTATGTAGACCTCCATGGTGTTTCCCATCTGGTCCTTGAACATGTTGGTGACCAGCCACTGATAGGTTGCCCCTGCATTCTTGAGCCCAAAGGGCATGACCTTTTAGCAGTATAATCCAACTGTCGTGATGAACGTTGTTTTGTCCTGGTCTAGGGAATATAAGGGGATCTGATGATACCCTGAGTATGCATCCCGAAAACTCATTCGCTCGTGAGCTGTAGTGGAGTCTACCAGTTGGTCTATTTTTGGGAGGGGGCAACTATCTTTAGGGCACGCTCTGTTGAGGTCAGTGAAGTTGATGCAAACTCTCCACTTCCCGTTGCTTTTTGGAACTACTACTGGGTTGGATAACCACTTGGGGAATTGTACTTCCCGTATGCATCTTGTATCCAGCAGTTTTTCAACTTCTTTTTCTACCGCTTTCGCCTTCTGGGGTGAAGTTCTCCGTGCCTTCTGCGTGATTGGTTTGAAGGTGGTGTCAACATGCAACTGATGACAGAACATACTAGGATTGATTCCAGGCAGCTCTTATCATTCCCATGCCAAAACATCTACGTTGTGTCTTAGTAGAGTTGTCAATTCCTTCTGTTCCTGGTCAGTGAGAGATGCTCCAATCAAGAAGGCTCTATTACTATCGCCATCTCCAGCCGTAACTTCTACCAGGTCCTCGATGACCCGCTCAGAGGGGAGGATCCTGTTCTCCTATACTCCCGGTCTTTCGTACTTTAATTTCTATTTAGAAGGTGTCAGACCTTCTTCAACTTTCTCGCTGGGCTGATCTCCCTTCTTCTCTTGCCTTGGTCGGATGGCTGCTATGATGCACCTTCTTTCCATCGCTTGATCGCCGTGGATCTCCATTACTCCTCGCTCGGTTATATACTTGAGTTTCTGATAGTAGGTCGAGGAGATAACTTTTATTGCGTGGAGCCATCTCCTGCCGAGGATGGCTTGGTATGGCGAGTAGATGTCCACCACCAAAAACTCAATCATCTTGGAGACATTTCTCGCGCATACTGGCAGTACAATCTTTCCCAGGGGCATAGTTATTTTTTCAGCGAAGCCAACTAAAGGGACAATGGCTTCCTTTAGGTCGGCGACACTTAACTTCAGTGTTCTGAATAGGTCGAGATACATTAATTCGGACGAGATTCCTTGGTCGACGAGCAACTTGTCAACTTCAAGGTTAGCTATCCTAAGGGTAATGATCAGAGCATCGTGATGAGGGGTTCTCACTCCCGCCAGATCTTCATCTGTGAAAACAATATGCTTGTTATAGTTGATGTCATCTGCTCATCGATGCTTTCCTGACCGTGACTTTGCTGGATCGATCTGAAAAGCTTGCATTATTGCTGTAAGTTTCTTCATCTCCATTCGAGTTGAATTTCCTTGGATCTTCTTGGCATCAGATGCCCCGTAAATTATCGCAAACTCATCTCCAACATCATCTTCGAGCACGTCGTCAGGTCTTGCCTCTCTATTGGCAGCCACTTTTTCTGCCATTTTCTCTCCAAACTCGTTCAAATTCTCGGACTGGGCTAGCTCCTCGAGGTGAGACTTAAGAGATTTTCAATGCTCAGTCTTATTTCCTCCCTCTTTGTGAAAAGCGCCTCTTAGCGCATTTTTCCTCTTCGAGGGATCTCCTCCAATCTTCCTGGGCCACTTGATGAATGGCTCATCTTTGATTTTCGTGAGAATTTTGTAAATTGGTTTTTTAAAGACGGTGTTGACCGCCTGAAATGCTTTCGACGCATCATTATTCCCTCCTGTTTTGGAGACATTTTCCCCCTATTCTTTCCTCCTTTCTTCTGGTTCTCATCTTTGTCACTGCCCTTGGTAGTGAGTTTAACTCGACCGTTTTCCGCTGTACTGAGGCGGGTGACATCTTCCATCTTAGCGTACTTCTCGATGCGAGCCATTAGGTCATCAATAGTCATAGCCTCCTTCTTCGTCAGGGACTGGTATAGAATGGAAGAAATAGGTAGCCCAATTTTGAAAGAGGCCACTGCCACTTTCTCCGAGCAATCCTCGACCTCATTGATTAACTCCCAGTACCTCTTCGCGTAGTCTCGGAGGGTCTCTTGAGATATTTTCTTCATTGTCAGCAAAGCATCCATCCTTTTGGGATGGGAGCTACTAGTAATGAATCGGGCCGTAAAAAGCTCGGCCAAGGATTTGAAACTCCTGATGGATCGGTGGGGGAGCCTTTCGAACCACTTTTGCGCTACTTCATGCAGGCTCGAGGGAAAAATTCGGCACATTAGTGCGTCCTTGTGGTTCCAGAGGGTCATGGCCTGCCGGTACTGGCTGACGTGATCAATGGGATCAGTCTTACCTTCATAAATCTTAAACCTTGGAATGGAAAATTTCTTGGGGGCTTCTTCTTCTTCTTCAATTTCCCTCGTGAAAGGTGACTTCATCTGGGTTTTGAGAGCTCACCTAGCGAGTTCTCGGGTCGATCTGGTACCGTGGTGGGCAGGATGTTGGTCTATCTCCCTGCGGACCAGATTTCATATCTTCTCGTTGCTGTGAGTAGGGCTCTGGTAACGACGAGCTTTTCGTAGCTGCTCGCGTAGGTCGTCGTCAAATTCGTCTCCCTCAACCTTTTGGGATCCTCACCTAGGTCTCCTTCCTAGGCTGCGAGACTTGCTCGCCAGAGGGCTAGGAGTGAGGTATGGACGTCTTCTGGTATCATGATGAATCTCTCTCTCCAATCTTTCTAGTCTTCTTTTTAGGCGAGCATTCTCAGCCTCGTGTCTGCGAGAAGACTCCCTCTACTCGTGGAGCCTTGCCTCGTATGCATCAATCAGTCTGGATATCTGCGTGGACCTCGCTGGTCCTTGGCTTTCTTCTGAGACTGGCCTTTCTAAGCGAGCCCTCTGATCTGAATGTCGAACTTCAGATCTAATCCTACGAAGAACAGGTGGTTCTTGAATATCCCCTACCTGGGGAACATTTCTAGTGTGACCAGACATTTTAAACTCCTTTTTTGGTTTGGGCTTTTCTCAGGAAAAATAAACGCTTCCCACAGACGGTGCCAATTGTGGTGACAATTATTATGCAACACAAATAAATAGGAGAAAAGCAATCACCAAGCAAGAGTAAGGAATGTAAAATGACAATCACACAACAAAGGATGCACGTGGTTCAACAAAGATGTGCCTATGTCCACGGTGGTGTAGTCAGTATTATTTCTATGTATCTCGGTGTGTGATTACAGAGAATACAACTTGTCCTTTGCCCTGGACCTAGGGTTCAGTTAAACATGTACATTTTAGTAAGTGGGGATGTTAGACTCCCCCATGTTTTCCATCCCTCCCAAGAACCTCCCCTAATGGAACGTGAGAGGAGACTGGGTCATAATCATTTGGAAGATGGGGGGTCTGGACTTTGGGCTGCCAAAATTGGGTTACTCGTCCAGGCCCATCATCCTAATTCTGGGTACCCACATGTATAAATATAGATAAATTTGTGAACTCTTATTCATACTCGACAATCGACTTTGAACCTCTATCCAAGTCCATAAATTTTCTCTTCTTTGCATTCCTAATTGTATACAGAAAGTACTTATTGTTAAGCTTTATCAAAAACTCTACATAACCCAACCGATCTCTCTCCTTTGACGTTGTGTCACTCTCCGAACACTTTAGCGCATCCCCTATTAGCTTAAAAGCTTCTAACATCTACTTCTGCACATCTGTGAATTCCACCATCCTCAAATGTCTCTCCATGTCTCTCCTCCAGTGGTGAGAAACCGTTAGGTCAGATCCCCTATCCAAGGGTGGGAGGATTGCCCTTAAGAAAGTTTGTTCTCACCCTATCCCAAGCTGAAAAGTGTGTACCAAGTTGGGGAACCTCTAAAGTCATAAATACCTGCCTACCCATCTCCGTATCGGCCGTCGTGGCCTCATGAATGATAGACGCTAACTTCTTGGACTCCAAAATAATCTGATGTCGCCTCCCTTGAGTTGCGGGACCAAAAACAGACTCCTCTATCCTATTCTTAACTCTCATTGTGTTCACCATCTGAAAAGATAGGAACAAAACAACATCAGACTCAGAATGACTAAGAGTACAAATCATCAAAAGGAATCAAAGATAAGCATTGCAAAAACTAAGACATACTCATAACCAACGAGACCTAAAACTATGCTCTGATACCATCTATCACACCCTGCATAATCCGGCAGACGGGGTGGCCAACCACTGCCGCCGAACTACGCCAGGCATGAACTAAATAAATACCATTCTTAGCATGATACATATATAAGACATAAATAAATCAGTCCATAAGATAAATAATTGGATCAATCCCGAATGATCATAAACGAATGTGCGATAAAAGATCCCTGACATGCTAAAACTCTGAATAAATCCAATTTCCAATAATGATTAAATAAAATCTGAACAATAAACCGACATAATAGTCTAACTGAAATCCCCTAAACAACTTTGGAATTGAATGGCCCAATAAAACTCAAATGATGTTTCATAATTAAATACGACTGAAAAGGAAAGTCTAACTAAATAAAGTAATAAAATGAATGAACTCCAGACCTCTGATAATCCTATTCATCTTCTCTAAAACTTATCGTGAAAAAAATTAGTCAACGGACGAGGTAAAAGCCGCAATCATGAATACACACTACTCCCCTCAAATAGGATCCTTGAATCTAGACAATAGCATTATACGCAAAAAATAAAACAATAGAGTATTTTAATTAAAGAAGATTATTAAACGCGATAAATATAAATCACTAACTACCCGTAAAGATCCCCAATTGAAAGGCACACCAATATGATTTTAAATTCCCAAGTCCCACGATGTTAATTTAATTAAATTAACCAAATTTTATTATTGTTCTCACTTTTTATTATGGCGGTCCTCCTGCCCCGGGTGGTAATCCACCAAAGTGTCACACTTCCCCTTGTCAAATGGCCTTTGATACGTTTAAACTGTCGACCCCGACCCATGACAAGGTTCCACACATGACACGACATAAATCGTCTGCTGACTCGTTTAAACTATCGGTCCGTGACACTTTATGTCGCCACAAATTTCAATACCTGTTTTTATCTTAGGCATTTATTCTCAATTTCTCAATTTCACATTTTATAGATTACCCACCCTTTTTAATCGATTTAAGATCATCAAAATACACCTTAGTCCCATACCTAAGGGTCCCCAAGTTATCAATATGTCCTACCCTATGTGTTGGACGAATTTCTAACATAAACCTCGACCTAGTCTCATGCCTAGTCTAGCGTAATGACGATAAAGTATAGAAAATTAGCCCACTCCCGACACAATAAAGTCGTAATAATCTACTGTGACACCCCGCCTAATTAAATAAAGGGTGATAAGGCCTTTAATAATTAAATTCAGAATATCTAGTTTGTTCAGATAATGCAAGACTCTCGAAAATCATCAATTTTATTTAAATAAAACTAACCACCTAATATTTAAAACGGTTGATGTTATAATTTTATCTTGTTATTAACCATCGTCAGTAAAGGGAAATATTTAATCATCACCGTACATCACAATCGCATAAGGAAAGAACTAACTATATTTAAATAAATCACTGGACTAAACACTTCCAGTCAAAATCCCATACAATAATCCAACTCTAAATCTAAGGATATAATAAAACAACTCTAAATATCTTAATGTAAAATAGGAGGGACGACATATCCAACTGAAGTAAATAACTGATATGTGGGGAGAAATAGACATGGAAGCATCTACTAGCAATGTCTTGTAGATTACATATCAGCTACACCTCATCAAATGAATGGAATCTCCTAAGCCCAGTGTCCCTGTGGCCGAGCACCTAAAATGAAGGAACAAGAAAAGAGATTTGCAGAAAAATGGGTCAGAGCCCGAGTAGAAAATAGTTTAAATATAGCAAGTGCTTAAATTGGATAAATAACACAAATATTATTCATGTTACCTTAGCGTACTCGTTTGAGATGCTCACCTCTCATCTAATGTGCACACCTAATGAGTCTAACTACCCATACTAGCCACGATACTCTGCCTAACTATACGTAGTGTAACCATTATACCGAATAAAATAACTAAACAACCTGAAGAGAATACATTTCTATTATTTAAGGATAGGTTTAAATATGCTTTAACTCATTCTCGTAACATTCCTAATTTTCAACTAGTGACCCAATATGTATATATTTTAATAAAGTGGCTAACATGAAGCACAAAAAATGAACCCAGTATAAATATATAAAATCAAACTATGTATACATACAAATATATACATTAATACTTCACCCATGGTTAATAAATACTTGGTGTTAGGCATACTCGGCTATCTAGTCCCATTTCAATGCTCACGCATGAAGGCCCACAGGTTCAATCTCTCAGGAACCACTAAAACATATACACATATTGGAGGCGAGCATACTTCTAAGCCGATGGGATGCGCACATACCTACGTAGCCATACGACCGTTACCACTATCTTTCTCATAGATATCTCGTATCTAGGTTCCATTCTCTAGTGGTACGACTCAAAATCCACTGAAGGCACACTAGATATGGTCATCCACAACATGCTAACCTCCGTTCAATAGCCACTAGCTAGGTATGTAATACACATAATATTCCATGTAATAAGCATGCACACACTTATATAACTTAAAAGGCGTTCATGCAACCCAATTTCCATAGTACGTAGTTAATATTAACATTACTACTCTCCACGTATCCATTTATATATAACCTCTCTAGGACTCACATTCTCTCATAGGTTTCAATACAAGTTCAATACCTCGAGGATCATTACACCCTTATTTCCCTAAACCTTAGGAATTTAAGTCACCCGTTACTCACGTAGGTTAATACACTCACTTGGATAAACTTAGGATAGGTTTTAACTAAATCGGACCCAAAAACAAGTTCTGGAATTTCGTCTGAACGAATTCATTCGAACTAAGTCTCCACTTTGAACGAACTTCATCATCTCGTTAGAAGGGTCATTAGATTTCTCATTAGAAATCTCGTTCGAACGACCTGGGCCGATTTTGGAACAAAAAATCCGAAAAGGACCAATTTGTACCAAATTAAATTTTTTTTCCAACTCTCAATCTTCACTATCAATCCAAAACACATCCCAACTCTAATTTAATGTTTATAAACTATTTATAATCACCATAGGACCTCATTAATGAGAATTAGAGCACAAATCCTTACATGTATTCAAAGGGAATTCATCAATTTCTTAAATCTCTAAATTTCTCATAAAAAGAACCCAACATATTTTTTTTATTCTAAACCCTTACCTTAACTCGTTTTTGAACATAAAACCTTTCCATTTATCAAAATACAAAAGGTAAATTCCTCTACATGCATACCTATCTCCAATTTCTAATATCCTCCACAAATTAGTCTAATTAAACCTAGTTTTCTTTGCAACAAGTTTATATCATCTAATCTAAATCAACAGGAACAAAATAATGCTAAAAGGAGAGAAAGATAAACACTTGCCATGGAATGGACTTCTAATTCTTGGGTTGAATTTGGTATGTGGTTGATCCTCTCATCGCGATCTACACTTTTGTATAATTCTAGGCGGGAAATCTTGAGTTCTTGGCTTAATTCTCCTATGGGGTCTTTTTCCTCCCTGGTTCTCTCTCTCTCTCTCTCTCTCTCTCTCTCTCTCTCTCTCTCTCTCTCTCTCTCTCTCTCTCTATCTCTATCTCTCTCTCTCTCTCTCTCTCTCTCTTTAACATAGGTTGAAACTGACAGTAACCTCTAACCCATGTAGATTTTAATTTAATCCTAATTTTCGTCCATTTAATTTCACAAAAACCTCAAAAGACCAAAATACCCTCCGGGGTTTCATTTTGGACGAATTATTTTTGTTCATTTTGTGAAACTTTTTAAAATTTTCACAAACAAGGCCCCATCGTCAATACTAAACTCTCCCTCAGAATAAGACTCATAAACTCTCTCTTTATTTTTATTTCTAACTTGAGTCTTCAAAGCAATGAATTCAAAACAATGACTTTAGGAATAAAACATTTCGGGATATATCTCCAAATCTTTTTAACGACAAGCATGTTGTCAATTAGCTAACCTAAATTAAAACTTAAGTTTACAATGTCTGACAAACGTGCATAAAACTCATCAAAACATTCGGACTCGGACATGGTGTTAGTCTCAAACTGGGTGACCAAATTTTGTAACTTTTATTCTTTAACTGCATTAGTACCCTCATGTGTCAATTGGAGAACACCCATGGCTCTTTATACGTGGTGCATGTCATAATTCGGTGGAACTCGTCGGGGGTGACGTCTCCAGAAATAGCACTCAAACCACGAGAATTAAAATTAGACATTTTAAAATCATCTTCATTCAAATCTGACGCGGGTTTTAAAGAGGTGATATTATTAGCACTAGTAGTGGGAGGAGTCCACCCTCTTTCACAAAGAAACCAAACACGTTCGTCAAGGAATTTTAATTGCCATTTCATACGGGCATTCTAATAAGCATAATTGGACCCGTAAAAAATAGGCATTCGATTTTATAAGTGGGATTTTTCACCAAACAGATTTTTCCAAAAAAAACTTCATATCACACAATTTTTGCTAAAAATGGGAATTCATAATAAATTAGTGAAACCTGCTCTGGTAGAAATTTGAAAATGTCATGCACAATACGGATTCAAATGGATTGATAATTTTCCAACTCAAACTTATTTAATTGAATGTCTAAATTTGCACAAACCAAACACCAAATTTATTCATCCCCTAAACATGCATCTACGTGTCAAATGCAAATATTAAATCATGTGATGAATAAGCTGGCAAAGACATATTTTAGGAAAAAAACTCGTTCGGGTAAAAATCTTTATTTCACTATAATTTTTAAGACACTTACACGGATTATAATGAAATCTGCAGTTCCTCACACACTACTAAATCATAAGAATCGCAGTTCGAATTAGACCATGAATACTGCAGCACTCCCTATGACATGTAGTCGATAAACCCAGTACCTCCATCAAGTGGTACCTATTGTAAGCCCAATAACTTCAAAGGAACCTAGTTTAGCAACATAAAATCCCAGGAAAATATGTCTTGGGTTCCACAAAAACAACTCACATAAAAGTAATTGGGACTGTGAATTAAAAAAATAAAAGCTTTGAACTCTTAAATGCTTCTCCACACCTAAAACAAATATTTCGAAACTCATTATATAACAACAATTGAGTCGGTGACGTGTCATCCTAAAAGACCCGTCGTTCGAGAAACATACGTTATCATTTCAGCGAAACTATATCTCGTTCGAATGAAATGCATCCTTATTTGAATGATGGAGGTGGTGATCCCAAAAAAACTTCAGACTTTGAAACAAGTTGGAACTCTCAAAGCCAAACTTGTTACGGGATCAAAAAGCTTTTATAACAATTTTTTTTGAAATAATAAAAACCATTTATAAAAATTTCAAAAACCATTTTTTAGAAAAATATCCCAACACCTTTAATATGAAATGTAAATGGAAATTAAACATAATTTTACCAAAATCATTTTGTTAGGCATGAATGTTTAAGTCCACTTCAAAATTGGATTTGTCTTCTGTAGATGTTATCTTCATCAATTCATCGACGACTTGTAGCGATATATGACATAATTAATTGTGACGGACAATGTCCTTACACTTGTGTATTTCACATACATCAAATACTTATGAATATACTCAAGTTGGTTGATAACAATCTGAGACAAGATATTCAGGTATTCCATGAATTTTCCACATCATTATCGTGTTACTTGAATATAACAAACTCTTATTGTATATATTAATAAATTGCAAACCCCGACCCGGAGCAAAGGGATGAAAAACCCAAGCATTGAGAGACAATAATAAGAATATAGTAACCTATCTGTGGACGTAGGCATGTTGTTGAACCACGTATATCATTCTTGTGTGCATGACCTTTACTTCCTGCATTTGTTATTTTTTTCATAAATCTATATTGTGATATATCTTATATTCACAATTAGCACCGTCAGTAGGAATTGATTTCTATTCCAATTAAAACATTCATTAATAGAAAGCCCGTAATGTTTCACCATAACAACAATATTCCTCAGGTTGGAGACATAAAAGATGACCCATTCCCACCTAGGGCCAAGTCTGAGATTCTCTAGTAACCAAATCCTAGGTCTCGCCAAGAGAGGCAACCTTCTGAAGAAATTCAGGGACCACCTAGGCCCACGCATATATCCAAGTTGATCGATGCTTATGGATCCACTTAGAGAACAAGAGGAGGCCACATGCCTCCAGGTGGAAAAAATGTTCGCCTAGAAAGGAGAATTGAAAGTATGGAGAGATATCTCCCTAAAGATACCATGAAGCGTCGTGATAGAACTCATATTCCTCAGGCAAGAAGTACTCCTAACCGATGGTGGAGCTCGAGGTGCGACCAACATGGTTCTGAACGTGGAAGGTGAGAGCATGATAGATCGGTACGTGGCCAGTTAGAGAGATGACACAGAAGCAATGATTATCAAAAGGAGGACACGAGAATTTTGGTTCATAGGGAAATGGACCCAAATCCATCCCATCGAGGATCCAGTTCTACGAAGGAGCTAGCTATGACAACTCTCAACATCGAAATGAAATCCCTTTTTCCAAGGGGGATTGAAGTGGGAGAACCCTCAAAGAATTTTTCTATTCCCAGGTTCATGATCTATAATGGGAAGACAAATCCCATTGCCCACCTTCGACAGTATAGGCAGGAGATGTCCCTGTGGAGCCACAATGACACATTGATGCATTGAATTTTCCCTTCTAGACTATAGGATATAGCATAAAATGTGTTCAAAAAGTTATCTCACAGGTCAATCAAGAGCTTCAAGGACCTTGCAGAGGCTTAAACTTCTCGCTTCATAACTAGCAGCTCCCACCCTAAGCGGATGGATGCGTTGCTCATAATAAATAAAAAGCCGTAAGAAAACCTTTGTGATTATAGAAAGAGATACTGGGAAGTTTGTAATGAAGTGGAGGACTACTCGGAGAAGGTTGTCATTACATCCTTTAAAATTAGCATGTCGACTAGATCTGTGCTACACCAGTCCCTAACAAAGAAAGAAGCTAGCACCATCGACAACCTCGTGGCTTGTATTGAGAAATAGAGTAAGGTTGAGGATGCAGTTCACTCTAATGCAAGGGACAACACTTATGAAAAGGTAAGTAAAGGAGGAGATAAAAGTGACACTCTGAAGAAAGGGAACAAGAATGGGGGCAAGAATGTGTCTAAGAATGGGAGTAAGACTGATCCTTAGAAAGCATTCCAGTCTGTTAACATAGTTTTCAAGGAACCAATCTATAATATCTGGAGCAACATCAAGGATGAACTATTCATGAAGTGGCCCAAGAAGATGGGCGGTGACACAATGAAAAGTAATACGGAACTGATATGCGCATTCCATACGGAGGGTAGCCATAGAATCGAGAATTTCAAGCCTCTAAAGTCGCACTTGAAATTGTCCCAATCAGGGCATCTTAATGAGCACATAGAAAACAAAGTCAACATTTTAGTAGCTAATGGCGACCAAAAACTAGATAATGTCTTTGATGACGATAGGACAAGAGTTTGTAGTGATTCATGGTGTGTCAGACCTAAAACATATTCAAACGAACGATGTTCAGATGGAGGTAAATGAGGTTACTACTGTCATGAAAGCATTTGAGATCGATCTTGTGAAGAGATAAGATGGCAAGCACCGACGAACAAAGGATTTTGACTATACCAAACACATAATTTCCACTGAAGAAGATCTAGTCGAACTGAGGACCCCAAATCCTGATGCACTCCTGATAACCCTCAGAATTACAAATTAGGAGATCGACAAGATATTTGTGGATAAAGTAAGATGTTTAGAGGTGATATGCCAAGAGTTGTTCCACAAACTGAAGCTCAACTTAGCCGATCTCAAGGAGGTCGCGGTTCTATTGGTTAACTTTACAAGGTGAATTATGATACCACTGGGAAAGATAGTCCTGCCAGTCAAAGTGGTTAACATCTCGAGGATAATTGAGTTTTTAGTGGTTGACATAGAGTAACCATATCACACCATTATGGGAAGAGGTTATTTTCACACCATGAGTGTCGTACCATCCACCTACCATGAGAAGCTGAAGTGTATCACCGATCGGGGTGTGGTCGAGATTCGTGGTGACTAGGCCACATCAAGAAGTTCTTCATCAGTTACACCCTTTAAATAATAATTACAGTATGGCTAACTATGGGAGGAGGAGAATGATAGGGTCGTTTAAAGCCTGGAGGAATTTGGAGCTAATGACAACTTGCTAGAGAGAATTTCTGATAGGAATCTCACTTGTCGATCATAAAAAGAAAGAATTGATTTCCTTCTTGAGAAGCAATCTGGAAGTTTTTTTTAGAAGCCATATGATCTTCCCATGATTAATCCTAGTTTAGCCAACCATTGCATGCACGTTGACCCGACCTTTAAGCCGATCACTCAGAAGGCTCATCGAGCGGTCCCCCAGAAGGCTAAAGCAGTGGAGAATAAATTAGGGAAGATTATGAATACATGATCCATTAGGTAAGTTTAGTTCCCCGAATGGTTATCCAACCTAATGGTGGTACGAATGAGAAATGACAATTGGAGGGTCTATATCAACTTCACGCTCAATAAGACATGTCCCACAAACAACTTCCCAATACCTAAGATTGATTAGTTGGATGACACTACGACAGTACATAAAGGGATGAGTTTCTTAGACGCCCACTTAGGGAACCATCAAATTCTATTGTTCGGCTCGGACCAAGACAAAATGTCATTCATAACCCTTATCAGGTTATACTACTACAAGGTCTTGTCGTTTGATCTTTATAACGTAGGGGAAACATATCATAGGGTCGTCATAAAATTTTTTAATTGACAAATGGGATGTTCAAGAGAAAAAACATTAACGACCACCTCACGGACTTAGCGAGAACCTTCAAAATCCTCAAGAATTACCAAATGAAACTTAATGCAAGTATGTGTTCATTCGGTGTGCAGTCAGGAAATTTCCTATGTTATTTGGTCAGCAAAAGTGGAATTGAGGACAATTAATATCAGATTAATGCAATCACCATGATCCAGACTCCACAGACCTTGTAACATGTCAAAAAGCTTATTGGTATGCTCGTAGCACTCAACTCCTTCATCTCTAACTCCTCGGAGCACTACCGCCCATTATTTTATCTTTTAAAGAAAGAGTATAAATGCCTTATTTGGAACAATGATTGTTAAAGAGTTTTGGAAGATAACAAATTCTACTTCAGTAAATCGAGCCAATTAGTGATTACCAATAATGGAGACCCAATATATCTCTACCTCGTAGTATCAAACCACGTTGTAAGATCATCTCCAATATGTGAGAAGGACGGAAGTCAATATCCCCTATATTACGCCAGCAAAAACACTGTTGGAAAAAATGATACTTGTCCCTAGAAAATCTCTCTTATGCTTTGGTGGTTGCCTAAAAGAAGCTGAAGCACTACTTCAAAGTTCACTCAATAACAATGACCATTTCCTATCCCATCAAAGTCATTCTTCTTAGAGATGACCTATCTAGATGACTCTCTAAGTGGTTAGTCGAGCTTGGAATGTTCGATATCCACTTTTAACCAAGAATAATAATTAAGGGATAAGTCCTAGGTGATTTTATCGTTGAATTTATGGGGAATCAGCCTATCGAACAACAGGAAATGGATCAGTCAACAGATGACGTTGCACTTTCTCTGGACTGGACCTAATACGTTGATGGAGCCCACAATTCCAAGGGCATAAGATTAGGGATAATCCTCATCACACCAAAAGGTGATGCCATTGAACAGGAATCAGGTTGGGATTTGAAGCATCCAATAACAAAACTGAATAGAAAGAAATAATCGCTGGATTGCATAAGGCCTAAATGCTGGGGGTGAGGCGTGTCAATGTATTTGATGATTCCAAACCGGTGTCCATGCAAGTGAGTGGATATTTCAATGCAAAATATGAAAGGATGGAATCCTACCTCTCTATAGTGAGAGAACTTATGGAAAAATTTGAGAAGATTGACATCCAACAGTTCCTCCGAGGGAAGAACAGTTACACTAATGACTTAGCACCCCCTAAGTTTAGCAGTGCACTCCGATCTTAGAATAACTATCCAGATCGAGTTCCTCGCCTATCCAAGAATCGACTAAATAATGATCTACAAACAAGTCCTCCTCACAGATAATGCCCCCAGTTGGATAAATCCCATCATTGCCTATCTATGGGGTGATATTTTGCCTGATGATAAGAGACTAGATCATCAAGTAAGGGTAAAATTTTCTCGTGCTTACCTCGTCTCATGAGGAAAGATTTAAAAAAGATCATTCACAGGACCTTACCTCCAATACGTCCACCCACACGACACCGAGCAAGTCCTAGTCAGCTTCACGATGGCATTTATGTGAGTTATGCGTGAGGAAAATCATGACCTTTCGAGTGATTAAATAAGGTTACAAGTGGCCTCATGTGTAAAAGGACGCAGACTCATATGTTCATAAATGTGAAAAGTGCCAAAAATTCTCTCTTATGGTCCACCATCCAGCTAGCGAACTGAAATTTGTGAAAAGTCCATGGTCATTCGCTAAATGGGGACTAAATATCGTGGGACATCGACCTACCACACCTAGAAATTGAAAGTATCATTTGGACGACAAAAATTACTACACCAAGTTGGTAGAGGCAGAACCATTGGTGAATATTCATTATGCTGATGTGACTGCGTTCATCAGGAAAAACATCATAGCATGCTTTTGGATACTAATGACTATCATCACCGACCATGACATATAATTTGAAAACAACTTCTTTCAAGGTTTCTATGATGAACATAACATTAAGAATCACTTCAATTTGTGCTATATCCTAAATAACTGAGTAAGAAAAAGCTTCCAACAAGATAATGCTCGTTGGTCTAAAAAAGAGGCTGGAAAGAGTAAAAAGTTCTTGGGTGGATGAGCTCCCCCATGTTCTATGGTCCAATCGTACTACTCGTACAAAATCAAATGGAGAACCACCCTTTTTGCTTGCTTATGGAATGAAAGCTATTATTCCGTTGGAAGCAGTTCTCCGTACTATGAGAACCACCTTGGTCGACTAAGGACTTAACGATGATGCACTACGCACTGAACTTAACTTAGCAGACGAGCGAAGAGAACTGACTATGATCAAGTTGGATTCCTATCAATAGTATCTGGCAAAGAAGTACAACAAGAAAGTCAATTCGAAGAAGTTTCTTGTAGGAGACTATGTCCTATGGAAAGTCCTCGACAATGCGGTGAAACCATCAAATGGCAAGCTGGGGCATAACTGGGATGGATCTTTTAAGGTGATAACGGACGACCTTCAAGAAGCATATCACTTGAAAATTCTAGAGGGATGGGAGATAGCAAGATCATGGAACACATCCAATCTCAAGAATTTCTACTTTTGGTACTCTTTATCTTCATATAGCACATCTGGTTTATGCAATTTTATATTTCAAACTTTTGTTGCTTATAATTTATTATTCAATGAATAAAGTTTAGTTAGCTCTCGCACTTTGATCTCATATATTGGATGCTTTGAATTACTTAATTTCATCTCAGTAATATGCACCCTTTCCAAAAGATAACTCCCTCGTGCATAACGTAACTCCTCGGTATTACAATAATTGTTCAACTTGTTTCAATTCAAGGAATCTCATGTGTCGAGTAGCGTTTACAGTAGTTATAACAGGTTAATAAACCTTCAGATCTTTGTCATGAAAATAATAGACCTCATGAATTGCCCCGGCAACAATGAAATCACTACATTGGATCCTTGGGTAACAAAGCCAACTTAGGTTGGTCACCCATTGCGTTGGTCACAAAAAGCCTTATCAGTCGCATGGTCCATCGACCATGTACATTATCGTCATCATCTCACTTAGGCCGAAGGGAGTGTGATGACACAACCTAAAAGGTAAGGCACATGGAATGATACTTCTAAGGCATATTTGACTAGGAGAATGTTGAAACACATGTTAACAAATGGGTACCACCTGTTCTTAAAATTATTTAGTCAGTTGAGAAGCCGAAAATGATCAAACCTAAGTACTAGCCCATTTAATTAGAAAAAGTCCTAAGATAGTAAAACAGTATTACTTGTTTGACAAAGATCCTAAGTAGTTAACAAGCAATAACTCTTTCCAGTTCAAACATAAAGACAATTATTAACTCATGTTTAGTGATCACATGCACAAAATATGGAACAAGTTAATAAATTACAGTTTATGTTGACAAAAATTGGGAAGTACAATTACATAGAGATAAAATTTACAACCACTTAACCAAAACCTAAGATATCTCAGGATGGCGAGCAAGATAATCCGTAGTACGTGCTCTTCATCCATTGTATGGGTTAGGAGTGAATACTTCCACCTTGTCTTCAATGTAATGATTCAGGAGTTGGGCAGGAATAACATCAATTGACCTCCATTTGTCATCCTTTAAGAAAGATTTATGATAATAGGTTGCACACTCAACCTCATATTTGTACCACATGCCAAATTGCTCAGGTGTCTTAACTTCCTTAAAGGCACTTAGCCACATACGAGCAAATGCGAGATGCTCTACCTCCTTCAGCCTTACTGGGGCATCAGCCCAGCCCTCGTTATAGCCATATGTCCAGGCTTTTTAAGAGACTATCCTGAACAAGTGTCTCAACCTTGTGACGTCTCTTTCGAGTCCAGCTGCAATCACATATGCTCTTCAGACAACTCCTTTTAGCTTAGTAACCTCCTTGCTTAAGGCATCATGCTCGACTTGCATCACTTCAGCCACTTATCCACATTATTGGTCTCCATAAGTTTGTCCCTCAGACCATTCACCTCATCCTGAACTAAAGAATCGGTCTCCTCAATTAATTAAAGATCTTCCTTCTGATAAATGCCCCTTAAGATGTTTAATACATGATTAAACGGTTAAAATGGTTCCGAATTGTTTATTAGAGAAACTCTTAATTCAAAACAAAACTTAATAAAAGATGTGTTCGAAATGATTATAAACAGATTATTAAAAGAGTTTGAACGAGTTATTTTAGATCTAGAATGAACCAGTTTTGAAAAACAAAACTTAAACTATTAAATCAACTCAGCTTAGAAGAAGATGATGAGAGTATGAGGATGTGCACAAGTAAAATTTTAACGTGTTAAAACCCCACCCAATTGGGGAAACATCCACGGTGACCTCTATGTCACAAAACAAAAAATTCCTCTAAAATAAAGTAAAAAATTACGAGTATTAAACAATCAAACCACACAAACACACCTAAACTAAGTTCAAACCACACAAACACACCTGTGGATTAAATCTGACTTCTCTAAAGGTTGTTGTTATTGATGTTCTCTTCAGCTTCGTACCGTTAATCGATTCCAGCTTTACGTCGACTCAACCAAGTTCAAGATCATTCAACCAACACTTTAAGTGTGCTATAGTGAAAGTGTAGTGGTGATGTGCTTTCTAACATATGCATGAAACACACTCACACTTAATACAAATAGAATGATTTATCAAATTACAAAATCACTAGATATGCAAGGTTTTCCAAAATTAGTTTAGTCAAGAAAATATCAGACTTTAAACCTTTCAAAACAATCGAAGATCAAGAGGGAATCTTGTTGTGAAATATCTAAGATCTTAACTCTTTCTTGCTTTAAAAATAGTAAATATAGACAGTGCATTCCCCAATTAAGATATCAAATCTAGATCTAAGTCTGATTGTTTGAGTAAAATGAAATTAGAACGAATATTGTTGGTTTAGGTTTTGAAAACATTAAATCAGTTTAAAAAAACCAACAAGAAAGATTTTCAAAATAAGAAATCAAAACAGTAATCTATATATGCGATTTTTATCATAAATACGAGATATGAAGTTTCTATGTACAGAAACTGAAAAACTCAACCAACGTGACTAAGTTGGAAGGATGGTCAAGAACAAGAGAGGATAACTTCTCAAAACAAGAATTAAGCACTCAAAGGTTTAACTCTCAGAAAAGTATTTCTTGTTTGGATTTGACGAAGTTTGAATCAGTTTTTTTTTCTCTTTCTAATCCTTTCTCTCTCTTCTCTCTACTCTTTTTTTTTTCTTTCAAACGAGGAATAACCAAAAGTATCTAATTTCCTCATACATGGAATCTATTTATACAAGACATAGAAGGATTTGGAATGACGACTTGAAATCAAGGGCTAAGATTAACTTAAGTTAAATTAATGTAAATATAAGGGTTCTAAAAAAGCGGTGAAATAGCCAACTCTGATTGGTTAAAAATAGATCACTTGGATTGAGACCAATCACATGCAGACTATTGATTAAAATGATCCAAGTGATTCACAAGTAGGTGAGTGATAAGAAACACAAATCTAACCGATATGTGTGCAACACGTGTACGCTGTAGATTCATTCTCACACGTGTGTTTTAGGTTCTTTATTAATTCCAGTTTCACCCACATTATTTTCTTTCACTTTTGGTTTCTACCCAAGACAGTTTTAGGCAATAAAAAATAATTGAAAATCAACCCTAAAACTTAAGTTCCAATTTTAATTTCCAAAAATTATTTAAAATTCTTAGAAAATGTTAAATATATCCCAAAAATTATTTAAAAATCATTTTAAGGGGATTTAACTTACACATGATCATTGCATAAATAAATCACTATATGTATGCAGTCCTAATGTGTGGTGTATGTGTTATACCTTCATGAACTTGAAGAGGAATATCAAGGAAGCTTTGAACATTTTGAGGCTTTTTGGTTCATCTAGGGATAGACACAATTTTGTCACTATTTCCAAAGTAGATGAGCTGCTATATAATGTAGACGCAAGTGAGTCAAAGATATATGGTGCTTCCCTTTGGAAATATGAGACAAAATCTCCTTTGAGTCATCTAGGACTCATAGAGTAACTAAAATAAATAAGAAAATCCTACTCTTATACAATCAATAAATCTACCCAATCTCCTAGAAATGGAAAAATTACATAACTCAACTATGTACAAACCATTACTCTATCAAAATCTGATGCAATAAAGAGGTAGTAAAATCTATAATAAGATATCTAAGATCAATTTCATTAGATGAGAATTTATAAGAGTGTCCAAGTGGACTCAAAATTTCTCCCCATTTTGTCTCAAATGGACAAAGGGAAGCAAGAATGAAATAAGAATGTTATAAACAGGTAGATAAGAAGTAACTTGCAAAAGCAATGAGAATTCACACAAATCTCCTGCATAAAACAGATATAAGGGGTGTTCTTAGTCATTATACTAACATCCACAGAGATTGATTATAAGCATGTGAAAATATGGGAGTTATACCAATTAACAGAATTATTCAGCCAAAACCATGCCAATTGATTTTCGTAAAGATTCAAAACACTTAAAATCCAATGGTTTTGTAAACATGTCCGTCAATTGTAGATCAGTAGGCAAGTAATTAATTTCTAATTCTTTTGATTCAACTGATTCTCGTATGAAGTGATATTGAATTTTAATATGTTTGGTGCGAGAATGTTGAACTGGATTCTTAAGGATGTTGATCGCACTTTGGTTATCGCAATAGAGATGTAGTTTTTCTTCATTTAGACCGTAATATTTCAACATTAGTTGCATCCATAATAATTGGGCACAATAAGTTCTATCTGCGATATATTCAGATTCTACAGTAGATAAACAACAGCAATTTTTTTTTATGTTCCAACCTACCAGGTTTTTAGCGATGTAGTAATATGCTCCTGAAATACTTTTACTATCGTCGAAACACCCAGCCCAATCAGTGTTAGTGTATCCTACTATAGTTCTCAATGTGTCATTAGTATACCACAAGCCTATTGTGAGTGCCTTTTATGTATTTAATTATTCTTTTTACACATAATAAATGGCTCTCTTTAGGATTGTTTTGATAACGGGTGCACACACAAACAGAGAACTTAATATTAGGGAACGAGGCAGTTAGGTAAAGTAAACTTCCTATCATAGTACTATATAAAGTAGAATCAATGGATTTACCATTTTCATCTTTGGAAAGTTAGACAGAGGTACTCATAGGCGTTCAAGCTTCTTTAGTTGTATCTAGGCCAAACATTTTTACAGTCTCCAATGCATATTTAGATTGCGAAACAAATAAACCTTCATAATTTTGTTTAAATTGAAGACCTAAAAAAAATTACAATTCCCCCATAGGCGACATTTGGAATTCTTTGTGCATAATGTTCGAGAAGTACTTGGCCTCTGAAGGGGAGGTGGATCCAAAAATGATATCGTCAACATACACTTGGGCTATGGTAACATTGTTGTCAAAATGTTTGACAAATAACTTTAGATCATTTCCTCCTCTCTTAAAACCTTTGGTTAAAAGAAGGCTATGGTAACACTTGGGCTTGTTTTAACCCATATAAGGCCTTTTTCAAATGATAAACATAATTTGTGTGATGACGGTCAACAAACTCTTTGGGTTGTTCTACATAGGTCTCCTCAGTTAACATACCATTAAGAAATGCAGACTTTACATCCATTTGGTAAAGCGTGAAATGTAAATGACAAGTTATGACAAAGAGATGATGAACGGATTCGAGGCGAGTAACATGTGCAAATGTTTCCTCCAAATTAATTCCTTCAATCTAGGAGTATCCCTGGGCAACTAATCTAGATTTATTCCTTACAACCATTCCATATTCATCAATCTTGTTTTTAAAAATCCAACAACTCCCAATAACCTTTTATCTCCAGGCATGGTTATAAGATACCAAACATCATGAATGAAAAATTAAAGAAGTTCCCTTGGCATTACACTAAGCCATAAGGGGTCATTCAAGGCTTCATTTACATTCTTATGATCAATGAGAGACACAAAGCATGCAAAATGAGCAATGTTGTGAAGTTGAGATCTTGTACGAACATGTTCTATAAGGTTACCAACAACGTTATCTAGAGGATGGTCTTTGAAAACCCAGTTAGACACTTCAGGGGTCTCAGTTGGTAAAGACTCAGTTATTTCAGGAGAGTCATAATTTAAATTGCTTTTAGACTCATCCATAATAGATGGTCTAGTAGTCTTACTTTTTACAATAGTGTCATTTATAATTACATTAATGGATTCCATCATGGTCTTAGTACGTAAGTTGTAAATTTGGTAGGCTTTACTGTTAGGTGAATATCCTAAAAACATAGCTTTCTATCCTCTTGTTTCAAACTTAGATAATTATTCTCTGTCTTTATAGACATAATATGTACTACCAAAAGTTCTAAGATATTTAAGATTTATTGTCTTTCCATACCAAAGTTCATAGGGGGTCTATTTAGTATTCTTGCCAAGGTAGACTTTATTGATAATGTGACATGCAACACGAACTGATTCAACCCAAAAGTATTTAGGTAAATATTTGGCATGTTACAAAACTCTTGCCATTTCCTGAATTGTTTTATTTTTACGCTCGGTTATCCCATTTTTTTTGGGTGTCTTGCGAGCACTGAACTCATGCTTGTAATCGTTATAGTCACAATATTCAATAACACCTGAATCTATAAATTCACCTCCTCTATCACTTCGAATTATATCTACTTGGTAGTCCTTTTCATTTTCTATACGAAGTAAGATTTTCAAAAACGGTCTAAAGGTTTCAGACTTCTGCTTTAGAAAAGCAACCCAAGTAAATCTCGTGTAATCATCAACCATAACTAGAATGTAACTAGTGCCACAAAGATTAATAGTATGAGAAGGACCCATTAGGTCCGTATCGATGAGTTCTAAAGGTTTAGATGATAGAATGTATTTAACCCTTTTATGAGGAGACTTAACTATTTTTCGTTCTTGACAAGGACCACACACTATGTTAGAAATAGGTTTTATTTTAGGAATACCTCCTACAATTTCGTGAGAGGACGATTTACTAAGGTTGTTATAATTTATGTGACCTATTCTATTATGCCGTAATTCATTGTCATATAATATGGCAATGTTATAGACCTATGTACATGGATTGACTGTGTAACAGTTATTTGGAGTACGGAGTCCTGTGATGATGCACTCGCCATTTTCATTTAAAATTTTGCAAATTTTCTTCGAAAAGGTGACAGTATGATTGGAGTCATAAAATTGTGAAATACTTAGTAGATTATCCTTAAGACCTTTTACTAATAAAACATCTTCAAGAACAGGTAATCCTCCTTCATGGAATGTTCCTTTTCTAACGATTTGGGTAGATACACTATCTCCAAACAAGACTTTGCATCTGGAGAAGTTAGTTTAGCTTGAAAGTTTGGATTCATCCTCAGTTATATGCTTAGAACATACAGAGTCTAAGTACCATCTAGACGTGGTGTGTTTAGCTTTCAAAGCACTGCTCACTATATTACATGCCATTTGGGGTACTAGATCATCCTTTTTTACCCAAATTTCTCTTGTTTTTAATTTGCTCTTATTAGCTCGTATTTGATAAAACTTGCGAGCTTTAGATTTTTGTCTGAACTGATTTTGTGCCGATTTTTGAAATTTATAAACATTTTTAGGATTTGGTCCAAAAAAGACTTTAGGATTACCTCTTGACGATTGCCTTTTAGTATTAGATATTGTCTTTCTCTTTCGATAGTTAGCGTTTCTATCTTGTGGTTTAGGAAGCACATAATTATTACGGCTTCTCCTATAATAGTTAAAATTTTGATAGGTAAAGGAGGGATAGGTAGGTTGGTATAGTTGGTTGCAATAGCAACCATCTAAATAATGTCCATACACATCACAATATGAGCAGTAAAGATTGTACATAGTAGATAAGTCTTTAGGAAAGTTGTTGAACATAGGTTTCCCTAAATTATGACTTTTGGCATTATTTCTAGAGGGAACAGTTTGAAATGAGGTCTCAATCTTTCTAATGGGAGGAAGAATATATTTTCCTTTAAGTTTCACATTATGCTTAGAGGTACTTGTCTCACCAATGTTTAACCGCTGATGGTTTTCAGCAAAATCATTTTTCAAGGATTGAAAGTCTGGACAAATTTCCATAGGTTTTTTCCCACAAGTAACAAAATTTATGGTTTTAAAAGGTTTAGTTTACCTGATATTTTTGGTGCAAAAGCCTATTCCAGACCTGTCGTCAGAATTGGTCTTGCTATCAGCAACACAGTCCTCAAAACAATTAGAATTTCTTTCAAATTTTTAAATTTTTTTGAAGACTATAGAAGCCTTTTGTTTTGTTTGTTCCAATTTTATTAACAATCATTTATACTTCTTTATCAAAACATTATTGGATTCAGTCAAGTCTCTCACCCTTTGTTCAAGAGCCTTTATTTCCTCATGATACGATGCAAATATTGCAAATTTCACCCGTTAACCTACGCGTTATTAGCTACCTCGGGTATCTTAATCCCTATATTTATGCTCGTTAACCAGACAATCTTGGATTTATATGTAAACATGTTTTTTAGGGGTTAATTGAGATTTTATAGGTATATGGATGCTGAGTATGAAGTTCGGACGCATTCCGGTGAAGCTTCGTATAATTCTGCATGTTCAAGGGCAATTTAGTCTTTTCACATTTTGGTCTCCTGGACCAACATCCACAAAAGTTTTAGCCCTCTGTACGAGCTTCGTACGGTCGTGAACGGTGCACAATTATGAGTCTAAACGAAGAAGTTAATAAATCTTTAACGAAAAGGAATTATAAGGAAATCAAGGAAGACAACTTTGTTGATACCTGCTTCATCGATCGACCAACCCCTAATTATTTCTCGATCCGTGTGAGATAGTGGGATTATTTTTAAACCTTCGATCGATCAACCCACTAGGTTCGATCGATTGACCCCTGTTTTTCCTAGATATTTTGCTTTGCTTTTTCTTTTTCCTTTTATTTTCTATTTTAATTCCAACTTACTATATAAGGGATTTTTGTTGTAATAAGAAGATATACTTAGTTTTTGGAAGATATCTTAGGTTAGAGTTTCGTTTTGAGATCTCATCTTCATTTCTTCCTGGGTTGACATCAATTTGGGTTTGTAAGTTGAATTATTCATTATCCTCTCCATTAATATAGTTACGTTCTTCAATTTCATTTTCTAGAGAATTAGTTTAATTTAGTTATTTATTGTTTTAATCTAGTTATTTTGTTCAATTTAGTTTAATTCATGCTATCCCTTAGATAAATAGGGCCGGGGTTGTGTTTCTCCATTAACGGGCCTCGAGCTCCAAAAATTAGGTTCCGTGCAAAATTGCGTTTAATTGAAACCGCGTGTATTAAGGTTGGATTGTTATGCATTTAACTTTATTTGTCACGAAATTTTAGTATTTATTGCGACAATCCGAATTTAATTCGCATGTCATCATTTTTTATTAAATGTTTATTCAAGCAAATTCGGGTTAAATTACTTATTGCATGAAGTTTATGCTTAATTATAAATGTCCAGTTAAATGCTTTCCAGCAGGAATTCTAATTAATAGTTGTTTCGATCCGTGTGGTATTATGCGATCCCGACTCTCGCTCTACTTTTCTGTAGACTTAACTTTTCCTTTATTTTGTCACCATAACCACCATATCACCTTTTACGCTTTTATACCTGAAGTAATTAAACAATTAAAATATAAAATTCAATCACTCCCTGTGGATTTCTTACGATACTCGACCTACCGTCGTGCTTGCCTCGCAAGTGTAGTAGTAGTTTAGGTTAGAGCGGGAGCCGAAATCAACGACAGTGCCCCTACACGAACACTCGGTTTCCCTCCACATCAAAATGGCGCCGTTATTGGGGAGTGTGTTTTAGATTGTAATTGTTTTATTATTTCATAGTATTTTTTTCCTTTCCTATTTTTATTCTTTGTTTTAACCTTTCTTACAGGATTTGCCTACTTGGGTGCTTAGAAACGTTAATTCTCGGTTGGGCACCTTTTCATCGGATTCCTCATCTTTATATATTTTGGTAACCATGTCTTTCTTTTATAGTTATTACAGTTATTATAATGATTCCTACTTTAGGGATAGTTTTCAGGTTTTCCATTTAGAAGGTTTTCTTGAGATTGAACAACATGAAAATAATTTTCGGAATGAAAATTATTATTGGGAGCTTGAGTTGGATTCACTATTTGAATCCAATGATGATTTTTATTCCGATAGTTTTGAAGGTGAGTTTCAACCAAATGAGAAGTCCGATGCTCTTGAGCATTAGAAGAAACCCTTCTTCTTTTCCTCCAATAGCGATGATGAATTGAGAGTTGAAGCATTTTACAATGAGCCTGCTTCTTATTTGCATATCAATGAGGAGGTGGAAACTAGTGTTTCACCTTATCTTTTTGAAGAATCTGTCATTGAAAATGAGTCACTTTCCCCCTGAATTCAATCTCCTTCCGATGATGAGTTGATTGAGATTGGATTTATTTCATCACCATATTCGTTTACAGTAATCAAACCATTGGAATTGCTAGTTTATTCATATGAGTCGATAGAAATTATTGAAACGTGTAAACCTTTTGCCGATGAGGACTTTTTACCAGGATTGTTTTCGATGTATGTTATTCCCATGTGTTCACCATCTCCCATTCCATTTTAAAACCCTTTGGGAGATGAGTCGATTTTTCTTGGTCCTTTAGTGTACCTATCCCCCTTATTATCCAAATCCCCCGTCGTCCTTCCAAAATTTCAAATTGACGACGGTTGATTTTTTATGCCTTACACATGCCTTTCATTGTTTGAATGGAATTTCTATTTTTTGGGAGGCATGCATGTTTGGGAGGGTTCACTGGTTATCCTCCAAAGACAAATCATTTTCGTGGTGGATCCTCAAGTTTTTAGACTTTTAGTGTATAGCTAGTTAGGAGTCTAAATTGTTTGTTTTACATAGTTAGTTTATATTTCTTTTTAATTTACTCTAGTGGAATTAGTTAATGTCTTTTTATTTGCTTTTTTTTTGCTTGTTCCTAACTCTTTTTGTAGGTTCAACGGACTTGAATTTGCAGAAATTGTACGTCCCGACATACCTTTGTTAAGAAAAAAATAGAAAAGAGAAATTCGCCCGCAAAAAGATTTTCTTATTTTGCACACACTCATACGCTCGCATCTGCATTTGCATTTGCATTTGTTTGTTTATTTTTATTTTTATTTGATTTTATTTCGTTGTTTTTATTTGTGAATGTGCGTTTGTCTCCCTCGTTGTATAGTTTGTCTATTTTTTGTGCGTGTTTTGTTATGTATATTGTGAGGGAAATAAATATGCCTACATAATAGTATGACACATGGCGAGCACCCTGGTCACGATGGCGAGCAACAGACGTTCCAACAAGATAGGAACGACTAGAGTCCTTGACAAACTAGAGGACCGAGGAGAAGTATCTGATTCAAATCAAACTCCACAAAGATACGACTGATACATTTTTATAACCCTAATGTAACCCCTAACTCTATATAAAGGGGACAACCCCCCCCCCCCCCACCCCTGTGAAAAGGGGCTTAGAAGGTAGAGAAACACTCTCATGTAAAACTCTCTCATGGTTATAATGGAACACAATAGCAACCCCATGGACGTAGGCCATTGATGGTCAAACCACGTAAATCTTTGTCTCTATATATTTATATATTTAGTACCGAAGATTCATATCGGCAAAATATTTCTATATATTTTGTCCCGAAGATATCTACTGCAAAAATATCATTTTATCCCCAATGGATGGTTGGTCAAGATAATTCTCATAATCAGCACAATCCCAATTGATGGATACGCACATGTTTTTGTGCATTGTTCGTTTATGTCTCAGAATATTTTATTTGCTCACAAATTATGCTCACAATTTTTGTCATCATAAATTTGTTAGCAGGGGATATCTATACTTTATACTTCACAATTGTCACTACAAAAAATTTCTGTGAAAATAATTTTTTGAAAGCAACTTACGATTGAGTATTTTCTTAGAGCTAGTTGCAAAAATTCGAAATTAACTCCTATGTCATACATATGGATATATTTGACAAACTTTGCATGTTTTATTCGACCTTATTACAATTATTTTGTTCACATAAAAAGTGGGGAGCACTTATAGAGCACTCGTGTCATTTTTTCGATCATTTAATTTTCAATATTGTTGTCTATCTATTATTGGTTATATCAATGGATGGTCAATATTTTTACTCATACTAACCCTAAAAAGTGGGGCACACTTATAGGTCACTCGGGCACGGCTATCCTCGTGATATTTTATCATAAAAATTATGGGATAATTCATTTCATTCACTCAATACTATGAAATATTTCCTCGACACATGGTCGAGCAGATGCACATCATATATTCCTTGACTGAATAAACGAATCGCATGAAAAATTATTTTTGATTTAGCCTTGACAAATGGTCGAGCAACTTATTAACTTCCACGTGTACAAGATTCAGTCGCGACGAATGCTTGGCCACAATCATAAGCTCTTGGAAATCTTATTAATGCACCGATAAATGCTCGAGCAAGGATCACTTTCTATATCTAATCAGACATCTACAACTTTGCCCCTGCAGACTATCCAGGCACCACTTATTTTGTTAATGCTCTGATGGATGGTCAAGAACGTTACACCACTTTGGACCCAACAAAGTCTTGGGCAATATTATTTGTGATAATCGACGGATGCTCGGTCGTTGATATTTCTTCAATTTCAGTATTGATTATCTGGCTCAATGAATCTTGACCTAACGGATGATCAGGCATATTCAAGGTTCGTCTCGATAAATGACCGGCAAAATATTTCTATATATTTAGTCCCGAAAATATTTTCCACACATGTCACATTTTATCCCCAATAAATGGTTGGTCAGGATGATTCTTATATTCAGTCCCAACAGATGGTTGACATAGTCGATTAATGATCGACATTACAGTTATTATTGCTATTCAACCCTAATAAAAGTTTTGGAAATTTAGTTTTCACTAACATTATAGGATCGTTTGTAATACCTGCTTGATCCTTTTTGTCTCGACGAAGGCTCGAGCATGGATCACTCGCAATATCTAGCAGATCCTCTACAATTTTCGCCTCGACAGGCATTCAGGTATCATTTATTTAATCAAGAAATCTATTTTTCACTAACACTGCAGGATCGTTGGTAATATTTTCTTGGTCCTTGATAATCTTGCCTCGACGGATACTCATGCATCATTTATCTTATCAATGCTCCGACTAATGTTCGAGCATGGATCATTCGCATTATCTACTAGATCCTTTGGCAATTTTTCTTCGATGGACCCTCAACTTCGATGAATAGTCAGCATTATGTGATCATCTCACGAGATCCAATGTACAGTTGGGCAATGCAATTCTTATTTTATTCAACCTCGACAAATGGGAAGTTAGTAAATCTGTATAACGAAGATCCAATCACGCATACAATAATATGGAGTGCAATGATCAACTATATTTATCAACAAGATTGAACCCAACATGTAGGAAGTCACATATCCATCAAGATCATAGTCAATAGTGGTTGCAAAGGATTGAAGTCGAGCATCACTGGAATCCTCTTTGTCCACTTCGACCAACGATCTCATGGTTTAAGGACAACTCGCGTATAATAACCACCAACCCGCTTCGTGGTCTGCTGACTTAAGAATTTTTGGCCCACCGACCTGCAAACTGGGGCTCACAACCAAGCGCCCACACATTCCTTCCAATCCTATGTCCAGTCATTCTCGGCCTTCTTTCAGGTCTGCCCCTATTGGTCAACACATGTGACGAACATAATGTGTTGGCAGTAACACTAGACCACCCTAAATGTATTAACAACACCGTCGGACAGCCCATGGTGATCGACTATCACTGGGTGATGAAATTTCACTTATCTATGTCGAAAGGGAATCATCAACACTAAGATATCAACTCCATAAGAACGAAATTTTTTGAACACCATATCAAATTAACGCATTTCTGCACGAAGATGCTTTGAACTCTTATCAATTTCTTTAGATGTACGAGCTATATGGAGTTTTGCATAGCATCTAGGAACCACCATGCATGGTCAACGAACAAGTGTGCCCCGAGGAATGATACATTACATGGAGCTACAGGGGAAAGATAATCCTTGATTATATCCAGCTCGTTGAACGATCGACGCGATATTCTTCAACACAACAAAGCCTCGAGGAAAGATCGAGCACACTTATCATCTCGATTATATTGATCAAATAACTCGATGGACGATCCGGCAGTCTTCTCTTCACAACCCGATTGGGGGCTCCAGAGCAACGGTGACACGCGAACAGATTCATCGCAACATTTAAAGTATGGTTAACATGGTTAACAGTGGATGACAACTTGGATGGTTGATAACATGGATAACACTGGAATTAGCCTTTCAAATAACGATCAAGACTAAGTTGATTTAATTACAACAACTTTCTTACTTGTTCCAATTGAATTATGGAAATCCACAGGCCTTTTTCATCTCCAAACACAAATGGCCTCATGAGTTGCCCTGGAAATAATAAAATCCCTAAGGGGGATCCCTAGGCAAAAATCCAACTCATGTTAGTCGCCAACTATGTTGGTCGATTAAAATCCTAAACGGGTGAATGGCCCTTAAACCAGGTGCATTTTGGTTATCATCTTTTAGGCCTAAGGAAATGTGATGGCACAACCTAAAAGGTAAAATGGATGGATATTTACATGCGAGGCATTAGCAAATGGAAAAATGTGAACAAAATTTGTATTACATTGACCTGCGGGAAAGGCCTAAGTACAATAAGTGTACTGATTACATATCAAATATTATAAACCTAATGCAGGGTCATACCCCGACTAGGTATATGCTGAGAAAGGCTCGACACATAGGCCTATGGTCGGCCTTTCCAGTTGGACCATATGAAAAATATAATGTAGGGTCTTACCCCGACAAGGTATATGCTCGAGCAAGGCTCGACACATAGGCCTATGGTCAGCCTCTCCAATTTCACCATATGAAAATCCTAATGCAGGGTCTTACCCCGACTAGGTATATGCTCGAGAAAGTCTCGATACATGGCCTGTGGTCGGCCTATCCAATTGGACCATATGAAAAACCTAATGCAGGGTCTTAGCCCGACTAGGTATATGCTCAATCAAGGCTCGACACATAGGCCTTTGGTCGGCCTCACCAAATGGGCCACACAAGATCAAAATACAGGGAGATGCCTAAAATTGATGCACGCTCGAGAAAGCCTCAGCAAACGAATTCTGAACAGGCCTACGGTTAGCCTGAAGAATCGGGACATGTAATAAAATAGAACAATGAACTACATTCGACATGATCCCATGAGGATACGTAGGCAGCTCGACACTCTCGAGTTCGGTTCCCATATCAACTAAACGTCTCTCAACTCAAGACAAACATTCATCTAAAAACCTATAAAGGAAATAAGATCAACCACAAAAGTCTCAAAAGTTGAACGACAACTCAAAGAACGTCAATCTAGTTCACATCGCCAACTTCACACATTTATAGAGATTATGGACCAACTCCCTGCTCATCTCGGAATCAATTTAGTTGAACTACGACCTGTGGGGCTATTGTGGGGGAAATAAATATTCCTACATAATATCATGACACGTGGTGAGCACCCCGGTCACGATGGCAAGCAACGAACGCCCCGACAAGATAGTAACGACTAGAGTCCTAGACAAACTAGAAGATCGAGGAGCAGTATCTGATTCAAATCAAACTCCACAAAGATAGGATTCATCCATTTTTGCAACCCTAATGTAACCCATAACTCTATATAAAGGGTATATCCCCCCATTGTGAAAGGGGGCTGAGAAGATAGAGAAACACTCTCATGTAAAACTCTCTCATGATTCTAATGGAACACATCAGCAACCCCGTGGACATAGGCCATTGATGGTCGAACCACATAAATATTTGTCTCTCTCATATTTATTTTTATACATGCATCTTGGTAAATGGGCACTCCTCTATGAGTAGATTTTTTTTGACACCACACACACACACGCACACACACAGATATATATATATATATATATATATATATATATATACTTATTTATATATCCCCCCTTTTAATCCCATTAATTCCCATTCCCCCCTATTGAAACAACAAGGAAGTAGGAAAATAACTGAGTGATTGATTGATCGATCAATGACCAGGGTCGAGCGATCGATCGACCAGTTATAGTCGATTCTGCCTCTTTCTTTTCCTTTTCTCCTTCTATTCTATATCCTCTCCTCTCTCCCTATTTCATGCCCTGATATCTACCTACCCCCTTTTCACTCAATTCAACCAATATCTCTACTCAAATCAGGTATAAACTCTTTCTACATTCTTGTATTTGTGTAGATTTATTGGTTATATGTCGCATTCTTTAACGTTTATCCATTTTAGACATTTGTTGAATTTTTTCTCCCTTTTGGTTATTCAAACAATTTTTGTGCACCAATATTGTTAGGAATCCATTAATGAACACTTTGTGTTGATTGCTAATTGTTTTTGTTCATGAATGGGGGGCTGTTTGTTTATCAATGTCACTTTCACATCCTCATTTCACATTGCTCACACCAAGTGTTCGCTAAAATTCCCAAACCAAATTTTCAATCCCTTTTTTAGCGTACATTTGGGTTGTTTTCACTTGTTGTCATACATCGACAATTTTGATCACAATGTGGGATATTTTTGCTCGGATTATCACACTCTTGCACACGCCGTTTCAATTCGTTCACTAACTAACCTTTAATTGCGCTTTACAATTATATATGTTTTACCTAATTATTGTTTTTTAGGTTGAAATGGCCGAGTTACAGAAATACAATTCTTCCAGGAGCGTGCCCACCCGGGGAGTTGATGGTTTCCGTTACGAACATGAACGTGATTGGTTCCAAGCTTATTTTTAGCCGCTACATAGGCCATTGGCCTACCACTATGCTCGGAACCCGGGGGAGTTGCCTAAGGTTGCACTTATGATTTTGCGCAGGCACGGTTGGGAGACCTTTCTTGCTACAAAGGGGCGTATCAATGAGGAGTTGGTTTGTATGTTTTATGTGACTTTTGTATCTGTAAAAGGAAGGCCGTCTACCTATAAGTCCATGGTTCCGGCGATTCAGATTCATCTCACCCACTCAAATTTAGCGCAACATATGGGTGTTCCAGACCCTGAGCGGTAAGTTAGTATTTTGGATCGGGAGATGTTCGGTATTACCACATTAATCCAGGCACTTGCACTTGGGAAGGTATGGTCTAATAAGAAATTTTTTCGCTTGGACGCAATGGATTATTTGTCGATATTACTCCATTACCTCAATGTGCACTCCATGATGGTTACGAGCAACCGATCAGAGGTTCGCCACAAGCATGCAACATTTGTCTACACCCTCATCAAGATTTTGGGTGATATTAGTTTGCCAAACATTTTCTTAGACATGATGTATGCCTCTGCAAAGGATAAGGCCCTCACTTTTTCCCTTCCATTTCCTTCCCTTATCACAAAGATTTTTTTATCGCATGAAGTCCTTGAGTTTGATTCTGATCACAATCATATCCCACTAAAGCTTCTAAACAAGGATAACATCTCGAAGATATTGGGCTACCCTTGGGAGCAGCTGGGTGCTAAGAGACAGAGGACAGAGGAAACTAACCAGCCCGACGAGGAGATTCATATTAGGAAAGTAGAGAAGGGACAAAGTTCTCAGGTGCCCCATGAAGATTCAGATGCTCGCGTTGAGGCGTACAAGGCACTGCAGGAGCAGCGCTGGGAGGAGGCCCAGGTTTGGCGGGGTTCTTTGGAGTCTCAGCTAGAGCGACAGAGGGTAGTGTAGAGGCAGGACAGAGCAGAGTGATGGAAGGAGTTCCTCATGCTGCAGGACATGATGAGAGACTCGTCTATGCATCAACATGGGCTGGATACGTCGCTCCCGCCACATTTTCAGAGTCCCTATGATCCTAGTGGTTCCTACCACTAGGCTTCTATTATGGGTTTATTTTTGTATTTCTGGGAACGATTATTATCATGTATTTTTCCTTTTTATTTGTATTTCTTTCTTTTTATTAGTTGTAATGTATTAAGTTGTTTTGTACTGAACTTATAAAATGAGAAATAGTGATGTAGTTTGTGGTTAATTATTTGATTTTGATGTGTGTGACTTTCAATATTTATAAAATCAAATGTTCACCATCAATTTATCAAGCATTTTCACTCCAACCCCTCTATATTGTTGTGACTTAAGACATAAATTATTTTAACTTAATATATCGGTAAATATTCTTTCTTTGATTTATACTAACTTGTTTTGTAGATTTGTTTGGACTTGTACTTATGGAGATCACTCCAATTTTGGGTGATATCATTCTTTTTCTATCTTTGTGTTGTGTTCTTTAATGGACGCATTGGGGACAATGTAACATTTAAGTTAGGGGGTGTAGGATATCTATCTATTTCATGTTTATTCCTAGAATTTGACCACAATATAGTTACAAAGCATGCATTTTGTTAAAAATTGAAAATTTTCTAAAATATTTTCTTTCTTTTCTCTCCATTGTTGGCTATTTTGCCCTTATTTTCGATGATAAATTTCAATAATTGCCCGATCCAATAGACAACTCAATGATGCATGTTCTCGATTTCAAGAGTTATTAGACTTTAGTCCTCAAATCATTGATATTGTGAATAACTTCATGAATTAAACTTTATCCCTTGAGCACATGCGCTTTTCTTGTTATATTGATATGGTTTAAGATTTTTATAACTCGGTAATCTTTTGTTGCATTGTATATACTTACATCGAGTGAGCTTTGGGCTTCTTCTTCATTTGTTAGTGTTATACTCTTTTATTTCCTCTTTGAAAACGTTGATTTCGTCGGTAATCTCTATATTCTTTCAATGATCGTTCATTAATTGAGTTTAAATCTTGAAATGTGTTACTTGAGCATGATTTTCATAAAATTGTTTTGACTTGAGAATAGCGTAAACTTTATGAAATGGTCATAGGCAGTCTTTCTTATTTCACCCATATTGATCTTGACCTCACCTTTTATATTTTATCTAGTTAACCCCTTCGTGCCTAAATATAGCCTTTCATTTCATTACCCAAAATTACATAACCAACTCCAAATTAGTGTTTTACACCATACATATTACCTTACATGCCTTTGTTTGGAATGATACTTAGGATTGAATGATGTTGTGTAGTGTGGTTACATTTTGAGCATGGAAAGAGTGAGAAAAGTGAAGAAAATAGAGTAGTGAAAAAGAAAAGAGAAATCAAAAAGAAAAATAAAAGAAAACAAAACATGAGAAGAAAAGAAAAGAAAGAGAAAGTTGTATATGTGATGTATATAGTTCGAATAAACTTTGATTACTCTCCAATTCATATTTAATGCTTGTTTTGGAACTTGTTTTCCAATTGTGTTATTGCCTACATTCTTCCCATTATTCTAAGTTTTCATTCCGAACACTTTGAATACGTACATATATATCCTTCGTTCCGTACCCGAGCCTAGTGTAGATTACAACCCCATAAAGTGCTATGTGATCTTAGGGTGAATTTAATTTCAAAGTCATAATAGTTTTGATAATCAGTGAAAATAAATTTTGCCTCTTTTAATGTGCCATATCTTTCAGTGAGATTACATATTTTTTTCTTTCTAAATAGCGTTCTTCATTAGTGATATGTGGTGGCCTGGTTTACATTTACATTTACTCTTTATGCCCGCATGTTCTGTGTGTTACCTCCCTGTTTCGAGTGAATTCATTTGATGAGCGTAATGCCCGTGAGGATTGAATATATGCTTGATTTAATGTTTATCCGTTTTATTTATGTTTGACCAAATCATATCATGCATGCGCTCTCCCCCCTCCCACTTTTAAAGTTTCAATTCTATGGGGTACATTCAACCTATTAATAACAACGAACTTTAGCTTGGATTCGTTCAATATGCTAGTAACATATTTGAAATATTTTTCGTTGTTAATGAGATTGTCACATGTTAGGTTGGGCATATTTTGTGGAAACAATATTATGTTTGTGGGTTTCATCCCCGAAAACCCTCACCAGACGACCCTCGTCCACTAGGGTAACATACGGGTTTAATGACTTATTTCATACGCTAAATGCAATCGAATCGCCCGCGAAAGTGGCCTTTATCTATTTTTTTTCGATTTTGTATTATCTCTTGTTGTTGGTTTTCTTGTAGTTCCAGTTTAATCTTATTTCATTGCTAGAACTTGCAATGTGTAAGTTAGGGGGTGTGATACGACGCAAACATAGTGTATTTCCCCCGTTAAACTACGCATTATTAGCCCACTCGGGTATCTTCATCCCTATATTTATGCTCGTTAACTAGATAATCTCGGATTTCTATGTTAACATGTTTTACAGGGGTTAATTGAGGTTTTATAGGTACTTGGATGCTTAGTATGAAGTTTGCATGCATTCTAGTGAAGTTTCGTACAATTTCGCACGTTCAAGGGCAATTTAATCTTTTCACATTATGTGCACCTGGCCCAATATCTACACGAAAGTTGTAGACCTCGTGCGAGATTCACGTGACCATGAACGGTGCGCGATTCTGAGTCTGAACGAAGAAGTTACAGGATTTTTAGCTAAAGGGAATTATAAGGAAATTAAAGAAGACAACTTGGTTGATACCTGCTTCGTCGATCGATCAACCAAAAGGGTCGATCGATCGACCCCTAATTATTTCTGAATTCGTGGGAGACAGTGGGCTTATTTTTGAACCTTCGATCAATCGACCCATTGGGTTCGATCGATCGGCCCCCTGTTTTTCCTAGATATTTTCCCTTGCTATTTATTTTTCCTTTTCTTTTCTATTTTAATTCCAACTTACTATATAAGGATTTTTGTTGTAATTTGAGAGCTCATCTTCATTTCTTCTGGGTTGACATCCATTTGGGTTTGTAAGTTGAATTATTCATTATCCTCTCCATTAATATAGTTATGTTCTTCAACAACCTTGCCGAGAGAATTAGTCTAATTTAGTTATTTATTGTTTTAATCTAGTTATTTAGTTTAATTCATGCTTAGCCCTTAGATAAATAGGGTCGGGGTTGTGTTCCGCTATTAATGGGCCTCGAGCTCCAAAAATTAGGTTTCGTGCAAAATCGCTTTTAATTGAAAACGAGTGTATTAAAGTTGGATTGTTATGCGTTTAAATTTATTTGTCATGCAACTTTAGTATTTATTGCGACAATCTGAATTTAATCCGCGTGTGATCATTTTTGGTTAAATGTTTATTCAAGAAACTTTGGGTTAAATTCCTTATTGCGTGATGTTTATGCTTAATTATAAATGCTCGGTTAAATCTTTTGAGCCAGAATTTTGATTAGTAGTTGTTTCGATCCGTGTGGTATTATGCGATCTCGACTCTTGATCTACTTTTCGGTAGACTTAAATTTTCTTTTCTTTAGTGACCGTAACCACCATATCACCTCTTACTCTTTTATTCCTGAAGTAATTAAACTATTAAAATCTAAAATTCAATCACTCCCTATGGATTTCTTACGATACTCGACTTACCGTTGTGCTTGCCTCGATAGTGTAGTAGTAGTTTAGGTTTTTGCATGTAGAGCGAGAGGTGAAATCAACGACAGTGTCCCTACACGAACACTCGGTTTCCCTCCGTATCACCTCCTTATGAGTTAAACATTGAGCCGTATACTCTTCAGCATTTTGTTTAACTATTTGGTTTAAGGACTCTAATTTCTTGGAAATATCCTTGACAAGCTTCTCTAGCGTAGCGCTTTTCTAAACTGTTTTAGTGTAAAGTGTAAGAACATGAGGAAGGTCCTCATCATTGGAGTCACTAAGGGAGCAATGTGTCGTGTCCCCCATTGATTCAATTTAGGACTCAAACACCTATTGTCATCATCAATAAGGAATTCACTTTGACTCACACACACACGATTTTTAGTACTACAATCATTCTCAAGAATTAAGTCAGACATATCAGTAGAAGCAACATCATTTATCATATCAAGATCATGTTCCCTATCATCAGTGTAGATTATCTTTACAAAGAGCGACATTTAAGGGTCAAAAGATTTGGATGATTCACGTTCATCATTTTCAGAGTCACTTGTGTCATTCCAAGTCTTGCATAGCTGAGACCTATTATGTTTGGGTTTTTTGTCTAAGTTAACCCTACAGTCACTAGCCATGTGTCCGAATTTTCCACATATATAACATTCAAAATTTTTAAGGTATTTTCGAGTCAAGGTCACAGACTTCATAAGAGTCAAGGTCAAGGCCAGGCTTAATAAACTTAGATGAAAAAAAAAGATTATAATTACTCTGCTTTTTATTGGTATTGATCAAATGTTTCTTGAATTCTAGTTCAATTTCCACAGTTCTTAGTTTGCAACTACGGAGTTCTGGGGTAAGATTTTGATAATCCATTTCCTCAATTTCACATCTCATATTATCAAACTTCTGTGGAAGAGATCTTATAATTTTTGAAACAATCTCTTTCCCATCATACGTTATACCATTTGCATGCAACTTAGTTACAATGTCAGTTAACCTAATATAGGAATCATCAGAGAATTCAGTCTCAGACATGATTAGGGAGTTATACTGCTCAATGAGCATTTGAGTTTTAGTAGCTTTGACTCTATTATCACCCTCATTTGCAGTTACAAAAGTATCCCATGCTTCCTTAGAAGTTGTGCAAGGTGAGATCCTCTTGAACTCATGTTCGTTAATAGACATAAATATGGCATTCTTGACTTTATTGTTACATAGTGAAATTTGTTTCTCTACTTTAGTGAATTCACTTAATAACTTCCTGATCCACACAGTACTTCCTTCAACGACAGGTTTAGTAGGAAAAGTGTAACCATTTTCTATAACTTCCCAAAATTCATCTCCCAAAGTCCCTCGGATGAATGCCACCATCCTTGCCTTCCAATAAGGGAAGTTGGTTCCATCAAAGAAAGGGGTCCTGGAGAGGTTACCTAGTCTCTTAAATTTCTCGTCCATACTTTTGTTTTGAATTTTTTTTCCATAACCACGGGATCTAAAAGATTTTAAAATAGCCAAGATCTGATACCAATTGAGATATGCCACTTAAGACGTTTAATACATGATTAAACTGTTAAAATGGCTCCGAACGATTTGTTGGAGAAACTCTTAATTCAAAACAAAACTTAACACAAGATGTGTTTGAAATGATTATAAATAGATTATTAAAAGATTTTGAATGAGTTATTTCAAATCTAGAATGAACCAGTTTTAAAAAACAAAACTTAAATTATTAAATCAATTTAGCTTAGAAGAAGATAATGACAGTGTTAGGAAGTGCACAAGTCAAGTTTTAATGTGGTAAAACCCCACCCAATTAGGGAAACATCCATGGTGACCTCTACATCACAAAACAAAAATATCCACTAAAACAGAATAACAAATTACAAGATATTTAAGAATCAAACCAAACAAACACACCTAAACTAAGTTCAGAATCGTTACCAACTCCTCTTGATTAGATCTGACTTATCTAAAGGTTGTTGTTGTTGATGTTCTCTTAATCTTCGTAACTTCACTCGATTCCATCTTTACTTCGACTCAACCAAGTTCAAGATCATTCAACTAACACTTTAAGTGTGGTAGGGTGAAAGTGTCGTGGTTATGTGCTCTCTAACATATGCATGAAACACACTCACAGTTAAGACATACAAAATGATTTATCAAATTACAAAATCACAAGATATGAAAGTTTTTCCAAAATTGTTTAGTCAAGACAATATCATACTTTAAACCTTTGAAAACAATCGCAGATCAAGAGGGAATCTTGTTGTGAAATATCCAAGATCCTAACACTTTCTTGTTTTAAAAATAGTAAATACAGAAAGTGCAGTCCCCAATCAAGATCTCAAATCTAGATCTAAGTCTGATTGTTTCAGTAAAGTGAAATTAAAACGAATATTGTTAGTTTGGGGTTTGAAAACATTAAATCAGTTTAAAAAACAACCAACAAGAAAGATTTCTCGAAATAAGAAATCAAAACAGTAAATTATCTATGTGATTGGTATCACAAAGACGAGATCTCAAGTTTCTATGTAGAAAAACTGAAAAACTCAACCAACGTGACTAAGTTGGAAGTATGATCAAGAACAAGAGATAATAACTTCTCAAAACATGAACTAAATACTCAAAGGTTTAACTCTCAGAAAAGTATTTCTTGTTTGGACTTGACAAAGTTTGAATTAGGGTTTTATTTATCTCTCTAATGTTTTCTCTCCCTTTTCTATACTTTCCCTTTTTTCCCTCAAATGAGGAATAACCAAAAGTCTCTAATTCCCTCACAGATGGCATATATTTATAAAAGGTGTAGGAGGATCTGGAACGTTGACTTGAAAAAAAGGGTTGAGATTAACTGAAGTTAAATTGATGTAAATCTAAGGGTTCTCAAGAAGCGGTGAAATAGCCAACTCTAATTGGTTAAAAACTGATCACTTGGATTAATCCCAATCACATGCAGACCGTAGATAAAAACGATCCAAGGGCTTAAAGTGATTCATAGGTATGTGAGTGATAATAAACAAAAATCTAACCGATATGCGTGCAACACGTGTATGCTATAGAATCACCCTCACACGTATGTTTTAGGTTCTTTATTAATTCTAGTATCACCCACATTATTTTCTGCCGCTTTTGGTTTCTACCCAATATAGTTTTAGGCAATAAAAAACAATTGAAAAATCAACCCTAAAACTTTATTAAGTACCAATTTTAATTTCCAAAAATTATTTAAAATTCTTAGAAAATGTTAAATAAATCCCAAAAATTATTTAAAAATTATTTTAAGGGGATTTAACTCACACATGATCACGCATAAATAAATCACTATATGTATGCAGTCCTGGTGTGTGGTGTATGTGCTATACCTTCATGAAATTGAAAAGGAATATCAATGAAGCTTTGAGGATTCTGAGGCTTTTTGGTTCATCTAGGGATAATCACAATTTTGTCACTATTTCCAAACTAGATGAGCTTCTATATAATGTAGACTCAACTGAGTCTGAGATATAGGGTGCTTCACCTTCAACTTGGTGACCAGTTTGGACTGATTTTTTTATTTCTCAGTGCGCGACCTCAAAGACTTGAAATCTTTTACAAATTCCATATGAGCTTCGTGACTAATGTTAGGTCCCAGGATCATTCCCAACCTTGAAGTAGGGGGAATATTGTCCTCTTCAGGCCACAAGTAACACAACATATAAAATTATAAACAAATATCATCATACATAGCAGGAACGAATCAATATAAGAAAAAATGTTTTATTTTATTCATTAGTAAAAGGGGGGTCATAGGCTAGTACAGTCGTAGAAAAGAAGAAGATTACAAGGCGTTAAAAAGTTATACAGAAAAAAGGAAAATACTCCTATTCTAAAAGGACTACACCTTCACTTGCTTGAATTTAACCATTGCCTTCCCCTTCTTGGTAGCCCTATTGTCTTGGTTAGCATCCACTCCGACCTCAATAGAGACGATGTCAACGTGCTCAGCAAATGATCAACATTCTTTTCTTCCTCGACGAAGGGGTTGGGCCCGGAAAATGAAGGTCGAAAAAGGAAGAATCATAAAGAGCCCCCAACACTTGGCACTAACCTTTCTTGAAGATTATTTTCTTCCCATAGTCCAGTTGGAGCTCAATATCATCATAGGCTGCATTTAAGCCTTCAGTGTAGCTTCCACCCATCTCATGCAGGAGTTTTTCCTCCAAATTCTCTTTGTCCTTTGCCGATATCTCCTTCTGCTACTCCCATGCTACGTGAGCATCATCAAAGTCTCTTCTGACTTTTTTAGAGAATCTCTCAGTTCATTATAACTTTTGGCCTGGTTAGCGTGACCATCCAAAAGAGTTATAAAATTCGTTAAGAACTGCACAGAGAGAAGAAATCCAAGTCAGTACAAAAAGAAGAAATTGCAGGAAAGAAATTATAAAGGGATAAATGGAAGAGAATTTCCAAAGCAACTCCTTGGGCGAACTTAAGACCAAGATGGGATGCCCCCAACCATGAATAACACTCGCGATCGACAGCGAACACAAACCCCTTCAGCAGATTAGGGAGAAGGGTAGGACTTTTGCCCACACTAGCCCCCTTATCATCAGTAGTGAGGAAATGGACTACGGGGGCCTTTAAGACTAATTTTCGTTTGATCAGATATCTTTTCCTATATTCCCCTCCCAAGGGACTTTAAGACCAATTTTCTTTTGATAACGTATCTCTTCCTATATTCGTCTGTGACACCCCGCCTAATTAAATACCGGGAGATCACTCCTTTATTAAATTAAAATCAAGGTGAACAGTTGGATCATTCTTAGCATCATTGTCGTAAAAATAACTTTTCCATTATAAACACCCTAATTAATTAATCTAAGTGCCAAAACCAGTTTAAGACATTACTTTCCAAATTGGATTTTATAAACCAAGATTTAAATATTTACAACAATTCAATATTAAAGAATCACACCATAATAATCCTGGAACATATAATCCAACCAAATTAAACATTCAACAACTAAATCCCAACATTAAAACTTAAAGTAAAACATCCAGACACTAATAAATCCCAAAGTAACAATACTAGAAATAAATGAATCACAATGTCCAATGAAATAAATGGATAATGGAAAGGGGCGACACATGTCCAACTGAATAAATATGCTAGGAGTGTCACCAATTAAGTGAAGTCGTCTAAGCAAGAGGCCTGCAACTCCCACCTAAGCTGTAGTGCGTTCCTTCCAAAGGATCCTATGCAAGACGCCCCTGTGGCTAGGCACCTGTAATATATACAAATATATACAAGAGAGAAGGGAAAATAGAAACGGGTGAGAGCCCGATAGTGTAAATGATTTAAAATTTGTTTAGCAAGTATTTAAAATGATTACAGGCCAATGCAACAACATATTAGTGTGACACTCTCTTGAGAAATTCTCACATCTCTTCTCATGTGCACACCTATCGCACTACTCTTCCCAACGGGTTAACTTATCTTATATCGCACTAAACTTCCCAATGGTTTAACTTATCTTAGGTTACTCATAAGATTTAAAACTGAACAATATAATTGTTTAAGAGGAAAATTTCATTCAGTAACAAAGCTCTCATTTTAACTTTATTTATTAATAAAGTTTCCCAGTGTCATATTATACTTTTCAAAACAAGTATTTCCAATTTGAAGTCATTATTCATTTCTTACCTACCATAGCACAGTAGGTAGTTCCAAATTTCAAAACTTCATATATATATTAAATACTAGTATAATACATATATTCTAACAGTACCGCACAGAAAAATTATGGTGCATGCATACTCTACTATCCAATCCCAGTATCACTCGTACTAAGGGAAATGCAAGTTCAGAATCACTCTCGAACTGTATTAACACATACACAAACAGTATGGAGGCGAAGCATAGATTCCAAGTCTCTAAGAGGATAGAACATGCCCCCACGTCTCTTAGGACCATCTGAACTATCTATTCGATAGCATGTACCAAGGATTTCTATCTTCTATGGTACGAGTCAATATCCCCCATAAAGGTCCCATCGAGAAAAGACTATACCAGCGCGGTAACCTCAAGGATAGCAAGTAGTGCGGGCACGATTTTCACACATAGATAGTATAGGCATAAACGCAGTCATATAACTATACTACTATTACCATATCAAATTAGGTACATTTCTAATCCCAGAATTATGATATTTGTCCTTATTTCTCATTATTTAGTTCTCACATATAACTGTTCATTTCTTAGTTTAATTTGAGGGATCATTCCATCTTATTACGTAACACTCATGGACTCTATCCTCCCAAGGGTAGAATTCAGTAGGTAATCAAATTTCCAACGTAACTATCTTACGCGTCTCTCCCCTTAATACATAATTTCATCGTCCAATATATGTAAATATCCCTAAAAACACAACTCTCGTCTTACATTAAAGGTCCCATAATTATTTATAAGTCATACTGGTCTTCTTTATCTCCCAAGTCATTTTAATAAGGGTGTCCAAGGATTATTTCTCATTAAATTGAATTCAACTAATTTATAAAGGGAAATATGAATCTGCCAGAAGGGGTCGATCGATCGATGGCAGGAGATCGATCGATCGATGCGTCGATCGATCGACACTCCTGGTTCGATCGATCGATCAAACAGGTATGCGAATTTTGCAGTTTAGCAGTTACGGGTTTCACAATCCAACCTCAATCAAATCAAGATTTTTCACACCCAAACTCCCTAAAATTCATACTATAATAAGTATACACCCATATTATTCATCTTCTACGTAAAGCATGCAATCTTTCATCAATAACCATGGATTAATAGGCCAAAACTTCATAAAAATCTCAAGAACCCTAGAATTTCTTTAACATGGTTCTAATCAGTATTTTCAAGAAATTTCTACTCCTAATTCATCATAATTTCGTGGTTAAGCCTCTACATATGAAGGGGTTTCCAGATTTGCATTCAAATCAATTATACATGCGATTTTCCTATTTCCAACATGGATTTTCTTCTACCAAACTCGCCCTAATCATCCTAGACTAACATGAACGATGCATTAACGAAAATAAGCAAGATAAATACTTGCCTGTGATTTTCAGCGTTCAGATTTGTGGACGAATTTGGTCTTGTTGCGTTCCCCGTCGCGCGAACTACGCGTTGGTGGTGGTGGCGGTGCAACCGGATGGATTTTTTGACTTGGTTTGCTTGGAAAGCTTTCTCCTTCCCTCTCCTATGGCTGTTATAATGTTTTGATTCTGACAACCATAAAAGACTCTTCCAAATGGCTGATATAGCCTAATAATATTCGTGGGTTTAATTACCCAAAAATGCAAAATGACCAAAATGCCCTCTCGGGGTACTAATTTAGCTTAAAAATGCCCCGAGGTCCAAACTAAACTCCCGGGTACACTTTTCTGACTATATCAACCCTTCCGGACACTTTGACGCACTCGAAATGACCATACAGGTGACTTATAATTTATTCACTTTTATTCATCAATATTTAGTCCCGACGCGACACGGGCGCGTCCCGACTCAAATTTCCAAACTTTTCATTTTATTCACTCTTGACATTTTATAAAAATAAATCTCATATATTACTATACTCATGCAGTAACATTCAACAAATAACAAATTTCCAATAATTACTAACTCTCGTCACGCTAGTAAATATTTAAAACAACATTCCGGATTAAAATTAAATTAATTTATCTCAATTAAATTTAATAAATCCCAAAATTTAAAAGCCATAAAAATACAGGGTATTACATACTTCCCCCCTAATAACGGAATTTCTTCCCGAAATTCAGAAAATAAGGCCTACTAGGTAGCACAATTCTGGATATCATTGTGAGTACGTAAACTAACTACATATTACGGCGCTCAATCACAATAGCCATTTCCTCACGACAACCTTGTTTTACATTCTCATTGGAGACACTTCACATTGCGCTTCCAACCAACAACATTCGCATAGGTCACACCTATACGTTATAAATTTCCATTATCTCACTATCATTAAGAGGTCGCACCTCACCACATAACACCTACTCGGATTTATGTATATATACAAGACACCCATTCTGAGAAAAACCATACGAACATTTGACCACTCTTGTTCACCTAAGACAGTCGTGGAATTCTGCGATAGTTATCAGATATTTTCTCGACCGATCCAAAAATTCTGATTATCTACTCACCTTTAAACATACGGAAGGAGAATAGTCGAGGTTCTTCCATTACAAAAACCTTAATAAGCACCTCGTACGCGACAAACAGGTATGAGTTCTTCTACAGAGCATTCCTGAAATCATCCTACCAAGATTCCAAAATCTCCTTCACATGGCTCCACTAATCTTTAATCACCGTGCGCCTATTCCCTGGCTAAGGGTGATACATCCTACTTGAAACGAAACCTTATCCCCGTTGGTTCCTGAAATCCCATATCAAAAGTGGGATTCACCGATCTCATCCTGATTTAGAAATTAATACTGCACCGGACCATGCACTGGCGCGATCCTTCCTTTCAAAGGAAGTCTGGGGCATACTAGTTAATATTGTAAACCAGCCCAAAGGAATATCAATCACTTCCTTTTCGGCGACTTAATTCACATGTTCGGGATGAACCCTTGATCTTGTTTTGAGGATGGCAACCCATCTAAAACTTTACCGACTTTACCAACCTCTTCCAATTTCAGGAATTGTCGATAAACACAAAATTCTTTGGTTGATTCTCCTCTTTCAACCAAACCTTACCTATGGGCGGTGCATGTAGAGACTACTCACTATGTCCCGCTAAACATCGATTTTTTCTTGAAATGTCTCACATTAAGTGACACGTAATACTCCCCTTCCTTCCTTGGTGTATGCCGAAAGTTCCGACTCGTGTTCTTCTCTCCACGAAGCGCACTTCTGGATATCTTATACCATACTAACATCATCACCCTTTGTATTTTCAAGTCACTCTCACACTTGACTACTAACAACTCCGCTCCGAGTGTTCTTCATAATAATTTAAATCTACTCTATTCAAGAAATACCCCTTCTTAAATGGCTTCCCATAGCCTTCCAATCAAATTAGGGTTTGCTATTCTAGTTGCACACTTATGTATGGAGTATCGCCCCTCATGCGACGTTTAATCCACTCCACCACTTTCACTCCGTTATGCTAGTCCCACAAACATATATTCCACACTTCCATTCCCACGTCCCCTCAACTCGGACTATTTGATTATCAGATAACCAAGATGCCCACATCTTTGCAACACCCCAAACACCCTAGGAGAGCGAACGGCGTGCTACTCATCTGTATAACTAACTAAATCCAACAAGATGCAAGGAATAGGGTATTCAAATTCCCTGACAACAAAAAAGGAACAACAAATTTCAACCTTCTTTAGATAAGTACAACAATTTTCCCAAATAGGTACAACAACCAAAATGAATCACTGATGCTCTATACATCAAAATAAATACAAGTTATCTCTTTTGTATAATGAAGTTCTTTCCAGATAATCCATGCTAAAAATCGTTCCAACTCTTTATTAACCTTGTGTTCTAAACGCGGTTACGACAGTTGGGTACTCTCAATAACCCTAGCAATCAAAATTTTAAATCCTCCTTATCATCGTTCCATCCCTCAACTCGTGGGGATAACTTTCAATGCTTTCTTACCACAAAATCCGGCTCCAGTGAATTTAAAACAAAATTCAACTTCCAACTTACATACATAATTACTTGATCCCATTTCGACCAGGGCACCGAACTCATGGAATAGTGACCAAACGTCTCTCTATTTTCCAACCTTATGCTAAGTTTCATGCGTGGGATGTCTCGCAAAGTGAAATCCAAACAAGGAACCCCCCGATACACTACTACCTAGCATTGTCGGTTATCGAAATCCGTTAGGTCCTCCTTCCATTGCATGTACCCCTTTATTCCGTCTCTTGACGGAAAAGTTACAGTTCCTCTCGTAATTACACTCAATAAAGAACGTTTCACCAATTTCACTATCGTTCAGTATTGTTTGATGGTAAATGCATTCCACAAACTTCGAATACATACAGTCGGAATTTTCGGAATTCCATTTTTCTAATAATAGGGGTGTAACTCTTAACTCTCACATCTCTAAAGGATAGATATGACAACGCACTCTTCCTATCACTAAGTCCGGAGTGCTGAACATAATACTGTATTAAATCTTTTCACTCAGCGGTAAACTCGATACATACTAAATCATACTGACAAAGTCTATACATACATTGGCATCGAATATATCGATCCCACTATCTCCTCCGAAGTCTCTAGGGTAGATAATATAAGTGCGAGTCCAACCTTCTTACAGGTAAAGCCTCGGAAAAACAAAACATGTTGCACTAATGCAACTTCTCTGATAGCCTTGCAATAAATGTCTGCTATCTTACTAACCATTTCTATAACGTTTTATCAAAGATAATATCATACTCGCGTATCGCATCACTACAACGAGTAACTAAAAATTTACATAACACTGTTAATATACTCATTCATCCCCCGCGGATAGCACTAAAGAAAAAAATGCCGCTACACTAAGGAGAAATATCCACATAATACTAACGTTTATATTTATATGCATTAAACTCGTCTCACATGCTAATCTAGAAATGAACAAAATATAGTGACTCGCTCGTGTCACATAAACACGCCTCATCCTCTAAGGATACAACTTATACTTCCACCTTGGCAATAATCTTGATTGCACAAATGATTTTCGAACGTAACACGTCTGCCCAAACCAAAACAAAACTACTTTAATCGTTGTCTTTTACTAGGCATCGTATTCTTGTCCTTTTCTCACTTTGGAACATATTATCGTGAGCGATCTCACTACGTACAAAAATACCTCAACGTATAATTCACTCATCAACTGTCCTACTAACCAGGTTAGGACTGCCCTTCTCTTGAACTTTAGTAGACTCGATTCCTGTTTGATTCCTCGGTTATACCCTTAGCCTTTTAGGCCCTAAAGATCAGGTCACTGTCTATAATAGTACTTACTAAATTTACCATCACTTGGTAAGAATTAAACTATCCGAATAATTTAAATGGGTCCCCTGATGTGTATTCACATCCCTTTGTGGTGCTACACCACCACCGTTGTATTCAGTCTTATCCCCGACTAAATTCTTCGATTCTTTTAGCTTCCTCCACAAAGAAGCGTTATCATCTATATTGACAAAATACGACATTGTCAACCTCTAAATCGGCCGTCCATCAGAATTTCCTCTTTGAGTGTTATCAACTATTACTACGAATCGATCTCCCACTTGGAGTCATTTCTTGCACTTGTATCTACGTCTCCCGATACAAAATTCGCTAACGGTTAATCCTCCTGTGATGAGTTCAAGACAAAGTTCACTTCAAATCCTCAACATGTGATGAAGGAACATACGGCCAACACTGTGCCTAAGGTTCTCCTTTAGACATAGCGTTCCACTTCTAATTTGGTGGTCGACTCCCATCATTATAACTTCGTTCCGACAACAAAGAAAAAAAAATTCTCTAAATTTTCACTTTCAGTTAGCCACACTTCGTCCTATATTTAAATCTTTGGATACTTTACCTCCTTTGGTAAACACACAATTCCCGCGTTTCTAGAATTTACCACTGACAGTTCTCTACACATTTTGTAATACGTTGGGTGAGTTTACCCTCGCACCTCATTTGACTATAACAGCATTTGGAAATCATTGTTGTGCCTTAGTCACCTTTCTAGTCTTGGCTTCCCGTGCCATAATGGAGGTGACCACAACTACGGTCATCATCCTCTAATATATTTTACCACCTCAACTGAGCCTTGCCCCTTGATATCCTCTTAATGGTCCTCTTCTGACATCCGTCATTGCTCGGCATACGCACACATCCGAACGAAATTAGAATTCACTAATGTATACACTTTATAGAAGGAGAACGAAATCTCATCAAAGAAATCGACAATCCTAAACATAGGGCTCTATATCAAACAAAGCAACGCTGAAAGCATAATAAACCGCACAGATCCTAAAGGACACTAGAACCTGATGCTCTGATACCACATGTGACACCCCGCCTAATTAAATACCGGGAGATCACTCCTTTATTAAATTAAAATCAAGGTGAACAGTTGGATCATTCTTAGCATCACTGTCATAAAAATAACTTTTCCAATATAAACACCCTAATTAATTAATCTAAGTGTCAAAACCATTTTTAGACATTACTTTCCAAATTTGATTTTATAAACCAAGATTTAAATATTTACAACAATTCAATATTAAAGAATCACACCACAATTATCCTGGAACATATAATCCAACTAAATTAAACATTCAATAACTAAATCCCAACATTAAAACTTAAAGTAAAATGTCTAGACAGTAATAAATCCCAAAGTGGCAATACTAGAAATAAATGAATCACAATGTCCAATAAAACAAATGGATAATGGAAACGGGCGACACATGCCCAACTAAATAAATATGATAGGAGTGGAATCAATTAAGTGAAGTCGTCTAAGCAAGAGGTCTGCAACTCCCACCTAAGCTGCAGCACATTCCTTCCAAAGGATCCTATGTAAGATGCCCCTGTGGCTGGGCACCTATAATATATACATATATATACAGGAGAGAAGGGAAAATAGAAACGGGTGAGAGCCCGATAGTGTAAATGATTTGAAATTTGTTTAGCAAGTATTTAAAATGTTTACAGGCCAATGCAACAGCATATTAGTGCGACACTCTCTTGAGAAATTCTCACCTCTCTTCTGAAGTGCACACCTATCGCACTAATCTTCCCAACGGTTTAACTTATCTTATATCGCACTAAACTTCCCAATGGTTTAACTTATCTTAGGTTACTTGTAAGATTTAAAACTGAACAATATAATTGTTTAAGAGGAAAATTTCATTCAGTTACAAAGCTCTCATTTTAACTTTATTTATTAATAAAGTTACCCAATGTCATATTATACTTTTCAAAACAAGTATTTCCAATTTGAAGTCATTATTCATTTCTTACCTACCATAGCACAGTAGGTAGTTCCAAATTTCAGAAATTCATATATATATATATTAAATACTCATATAATATATATATTCTAACAGCACCCCATATAAAATTTATGGTGCGTGCATACTCTGCTATCCAATCCCCGTATCACTCGTACTAAGGGAAATACAAGTTCAGAATAACTCTTGAACTGTATTAACACATTCACAAACAATATTGAGGCGAATCATAGATTCCAAGTCTCTAAGAGGATAGAACATGCCCCCACGTCTCTTAGGACCGTCTGAACTATCGATTCGATAGCCTGTACCAAGGATTTCTATCTTCTAGGGTACGAGTCAATATCCCCCATAAAGGTCCCATCGAGATAAGACTATCCCAGAGTGGTAACCTCAGGGATAGCAAGTAGCGCGGGCACGATTTTCACACATAGATAGTATAGGCATAAACACAGTCATATAACTATACTACTATTACCATATCAAATTAGGTACATTTCTAATCCCATAATTATGATATTTGTCCTTATTTCTCATTATTTAGTTCTCACGTGTAACTGTTCATTTCTTACTATAATTTGAGGGATCATTCCATCTTATTGCGTAACACTCATGGACTCTATCCTCCCAAGGGTAGAATTCAGTAGGTAATCTAATTTCCAACGTAACTATCTTACGCGTCTCTCCCCTTAATACATAATTTCATCATCCCATATATGTAAATATCCCCAAAAACACAACTCTCGTCTTACATTAAAGGTCCCATAATTATTTATAAGTCCTATTGGTCTTCTTTATCTCCGAAGCCATTTTAATAAGGGTGTCCAAGGATTATTTCTCATTAAATTGAATTCAACTAATTTATAAAGGGAAATATGAATCTGCCAGAAAGGGTCGATCGATCGATGGCAGGAGCTCGATCGATCGATGCATCGATCGATCGACACTCCTGGTTCGATCGATCGATTAAACAGGTATGCGAATTCTGCAGATTAGCAGTTACGGGTTTCATAATCCATCCTCAATCAAATTCAGATTTTTCACACCCAAACTCCCTAAAATTCATACTATAATCAGTATACACCCATATTATTCAGCTTCTACGTAAAGCATGTAATCTTTCATCAATAGCCATGGATTAATAGGCCAAAACATCATAAAAATCTCAAGAACCCTAGAATTTCTTTAACATGGTTCTAATCAGTCTTTTTCCAAAAAATTCTACTCCTAATTCATCATAATTTCCTGGTTAAGACTCTACATATGAAGGGGTTTCCAGATTTGCATTCAAATAAATTCTACATGCGCTTTTCCTATTTCCAACATGGATTTTCTTCTACCAAACTCACCCTAATCACCCTAGACTAACATGAAGAATGCATTAATGATAATAAGCAAGATAAATACTTGCCTGGGATTTTCAGCGTTTTGATTTGTGAACGAATTTGGTCTGGTTGTGTTCCCCGTCGCGCGATCTACGCGTTGGTGGTGGTGGCTGTACAACCGGATGGATTTTTGTACTTGGTTTGCTTGGAAAGATTTCTCCTTCCCTCTCCTATGGACGTTCTAATGTTTTGAGTCTGACAACCCTAAAGGACTCTTCCAAATGGCTGATATAGCGTAATAATTTTCGTGGGTTTAATTACCCAAAAATGCAAAATGACCAAAATGCCCTACCGGGGTACTAATTTAGCTTAAAAATGCCCCGAGGTCCAAACTAAACCCCCGGGTACACATTTTGCTGACTATCTCGACCCTTTCGGACACTTTGACGCACTCGAAATGACCATAGGGGTGACTTATAATTTATTCACTTTTATTCATCAATATTTAGTCCCGACGCGACACGGGCGCGTCCCAACTCAAATTTCCAAACTTGTCATTTTATTCACTCTTGACATTTTATAAAAATAAATCTCATATATTACTATACTCATCCAGTAACATTAAAAAAATAAGAAATTTCCAATAATTACTAACTCTCGTCACGCTAGTAAATATTTAAAATAACATTCCGGATTAAAATTAAATTAATTTATCTCAATTAAATTTAATAAATCCCTAAATTTAAAAGCCATAAAAATGCAGGGTATTACATCCTCTTTCTTCTTCTTTCTATATGTCTCTCTCTTTCCTTTTCTCTTCTTCTACTCCCTTATTCTACTTCTCTTTTTTTTTCCATTATCTCCCAGTCTAGAACCACTAAACCTAGTGGAATCTACCACCGATCTCTTTACAGTCATGAGCCGATCAGGAAAAATTATCAATTCCTCATCATCATCAATCTTCAATATTATCCTATTAACAGAGGGAGACATATCTTCTTCTTCTTCTTCTTCTTTATCATATTCTTCTTCTTTTCCCTCCTCCTCTTTTTACTCATCGTATTCTTACTCTTCCTCTAACACCAGTAGATCATAGGGATAAACTTTTAGAGCCTTTAGGTTATGGACATTATCAACTGACTGAGCAATAAAGTTGCTTGTAGTATTTTTACATTAAGTAAGCTACAGATATTGGATAGTTACTATCTCGAAGCCTCTCCTTAACCCTCCAGGCTTTGAGAAGATTAAGAACACTAAATTCGCTTAAATTATGCTCTTGATTTTTGTTGAGAGCTACAAAATGCAGGAAAAAAAATATTATTCAGCGGAAAGGAAACATGAGCAGCCAGCAAGTACACAAAAAAACAACAAGAAGAAAATGTAAGAAAAATAGGAAAGAAACATATATAATTTTCTCTAAAATCATAAATCCACGGGCCTTGGTATCTCTCGCCCTTAGGGAGGGGAGGATGTTGCCAATTTTTTGCCATTAAACATGACCCCTATAATCCTTATGAGAATATTGGAGGCTTACCATCAGGACCCCATCAGCGTTCATGGTCTTCAAATTCAAAATACCATTGTTGGTGCGAGACCACGCTGTAACATCCCGCTTAATTCAATACCGGGTGATCAGTCCTATACCCAATTAAAATAGAATTTCCATTTGGTTCATTCTTAGCATCACTGTCTAAAAAAAATTCATTTAATAAATCACCTAATATCCAACTAAGCAGGTGTTATAAAGACTACTCAAAATTTTAACTTAATAACATTTCATTTTAACAACAAAACCAGTTTAACATAATATCCATTCCATGAATAATGACTAGACAAAATCACCACTGAATATATATAACTGGAATAAAACTCTCCAGTTTAAAGGTCTCAACACAATAAACTCCAACAAAACCAAATGTATCAAAAACTAACATTTAACTGACTGGAATAGAATGGAAATACTAAAATCCTCTTGGACGACATGCCCTAAATAAAAGATCAACTACATAGTATGAATCAATGAATATGAAAGCATGTAAACAAAGTCCATGACTCCATAACATCCATATCTTGTCAAAATCTCTATGCTCTATGGTTGGCGTCCCTACGACAGGACAATTGTTATATGAGATGCAAGAGATAAGAGAATATGCAAGGACATGGGTTAGAGCCCGATGTAAGAATAGTTTAGAAAATAGCAAGTGAATAAATGCTATATTCAACAATTATTATATACATCTTAGATTTATCAAACTCTCTCTTGAGATTCTTAGCTCCCATCTGGAGTGCAAACCTAATGTACCTTAACATCATATTAGTTACTATTCCCCTGCTAACTAGTTCATAGCAGTGTCAACTATCCATATCCCATATCTTTCCCATGTATTTCTCTCGCAATACAGGTAATACATATATAAACAATTTCTCTATTAACATGGATAATCCTGTTTACAATTCAATATAATTAAGTATTCACCTACTTAATTCATTTTAGATTGTATTATCTTTTATGTCTACTGAATTCACATAGTAAACACTATCACAAGTATATATATACATTCACTCTATTATATATATACACTAAACTTCACCCCGAGGCTCAGTTGCGGTGCATTATACTCTACTATCGTGCCCCAGTACATTTCGTCACTGTATAGGGGACTATAGGTTCAGTAAAGATCCCTAGAACCATAAATATCAAACAAAAGTAATGGAGGTGAACATATTCCTAAGACTTTAGGCTACGTATATACTTACGTACCCAAAAGTCTGTTCAACAACATGGTTCTCACTACTGACAATCCAACCTAATTCCTATGTTCTGAATTAACAAGTCAAAGATCCCCCATAAGGCTCATCAGGATATGAATGCCCTCTACGCGTAAACCTCCTGTCGATAGCAAGTAGGCTAGGTATGTCATACATATAAATTAAACAAGCAATAGGTATACACATCAACCTATATAAAATTAGGCCCTCACACGATCTATATTATATTAGAAATTCATCATATCCTAAGTACCCGTCGTATTTCTCGAATACCACCCGCACTAGTCATTCATGATTATCATCATATTTTTATTATGTAATTATCACTCACATAATCTTTTATTCAACCCAAGTATGTATATATATATATATATATATATATATATATATCCTCAATATTACTAGTACTTGTTATAATGATTATTCTCCTCTAAATCGTATCATAATTTTAATCCTCAATATCATATAATTTTCCAACATTAACCAAATCACTCACTCCACGTTAATGTACTAAAACTAATAAAGTCTCATCTAGGTCCAGAATATAATTTCCCAAACTTTTCTGTGCTAAACTTGGATATTTTAAAATCTTGTTCAAAGTCCCAGAATAATCGTTCGAACGATGTCATTTGAATGATATTTCTTCTGAATTCTCGTTGGAAATTTTGTTATTAATCTCATTGGTAATCTCATTCGAACGATGTCATTCGAAAGATTTCCCCAGGTCATTCGAAGGGCTTTTCAGCAGCTTGAAAACAACCCCCAGATTTTTGCATTTTTCTTAGTTTCTTACACCCAAGTACATATGGATTCTATTATAACCAAAACCAAGATATTCCAACAATATCTTAATATTTTCACGGGTGATTTTCACATAAGAGAAAAATCAATTTCAAATGTCATAAGGGTATTATCATCAATCCCATTAAATCCTTAAAATGCCAATTATCCAAATTCTCCATTTTTAACACTCCTATAAACCTAGAATTTAGAACATATAATTTCTTATCTAAATCATCAGGTTACATATTCAACATGACTAGTATTCATCTATGTGCACTACCTATCATCATTTTCATGTTCTCATGTATCTCCTCTACATGTAAAACCTATCACTTTCATCATGTTCATAGATTCTACATGTAAATATTTCAACTAAATGAATTTATCTAACAATTAAACTTTATTTATCAATCACTTTAATCCGAAATTCATAAGTTCCATTGATTTATAAGTAACCTATTCTAACATGGATAATATAAACACAAAAAATAATAAGAATTACACTTTCCTCTTAGTGTAGGGTGTAATACCTCGAAATTTTATGGCTTTTAAAATTTGAGAATTTCTTAAATTTAAATTTAGATATTAATTTAATATTAATTCTAAAATTAATTTAAATATTTACTAGCGTGATGAGAGTTAGTAATTATTGGGATTTTGTCGACTATTACTAAATGAGTAAACTAATATATCAGATTGATTTTATAAAAATTTCCACAAGTGAATAAAATGGCAATTATGGAAATTTAAGTCAGGACGCGCCTGTGTCGTGTCAGGACTAAATTATTATTATTAAAAGTAAATAAATTATAAGTCACCCATACGGTCATTTGGAGTACACAAAAGTGCTTGGAAGGGTCGAGATTGTCAGGAAAGTGTACCCGGGGGTTTAGTTTGGATGTCGGGGCGATTTTAAGCCTAATTGGCATCCCGGGAGGGTATTATTGGCATTTTGTATTTTTGGGTAATTAAACCAACGAATTTTCTAAGGATATATCAGCCTTTAGGAGTTGTCTTCTAGGGTTAACAAACACAAAACCAAAGAACGTCCATTAGAGAAGAAGTTGGAGAGCTTTTCAAGCAACCCAAGGCCAAAGACTCATTCGTTTGCACCCCCACCACCGCCAATTCGTAGATCGCGCAACGAGGAACGCAACCATACCTTTTCCGTCCACAAATTAGAAACTTAAATTCCAGGCAAGTATCTATATTTTTTTGTTGATTAGTTAATGTCTCACCCATGTTAGTTTTGGATTATCAAGAACATGTTTTATAGAAGAAATTGATAATTTCGAGATCCTAAATCCCATGGTAAGAGAAATTTAATATATTCTGGACATACCCATCACATGTAGAGGATTACCCCACGAATTAATATTGATTTAAAAACAAGAAATTTATGAAATAATTAGAAGAATGGATGTTTCTTCCAGAATTAGGGTTCTTAAAGTTATGTTAATTTTTCCCTATTATTTCGATACGATTGATGAATTTGAACATATTTCACGTAGGGAATCATGTAGTTAGGTATACAGTACCATTAGTAATGTTGTTTGGGTGTTTGGGGATCATAAATGGAGATTTGGTTAAGGTTGGAGAGGCAAACCCGTAACTTGACAATGGAAGTATTCGTCATAACTACTTAATCGATCGATCGATCAAGAACATCGATCGATCGACGATCAATTAATCGACCCCATTCATCGATCGATCGATCCCTCCTGGAAAACTTTGTATTTTCCTTCTTTATGTTTAATTCGATTAAAATGCGTAGAAACCCTTCGTTATTATTGTTAGAGCATATGTGTTATAAAGAGGACCAGTAGGGTCTAGGTAGACCTCGTTGAGTGAAATTTAATGTAGGACGAAATTATGGGTTAATGGGGAGTCATTCACACATTAGAAATCATGCGTACGTTTAATAAAAAGATCGAGGCTCGTAAGGGAGTTAGATCAGAATGTAAGTGAGTGTAATCCTACTGAAATTATACTTAGGAAGATAGAATACTTCGAGAGGTGAGAAGTGAGTATGAAGTAAATTATGTATAAGAATAAAAATGACGAATTAGTTATGCGAAATAATCAAGTAAAATGTGATAAGAATGGATAATTACAATTCTGAGTCGTGGGCGCATCTAATTTAGAAAATGTAACTATTTATATATATGACTGTGTGATTGTGCATACATTATGTATATGTGTAAAAATCATACTCGAGCTACTTGCTATCTCGGAGGTTTTCGCCCTGGGATAGTCTTATCTCGATTGGGCCTTTATGGAGGATAATGACTTGTACCCTAGAAGATAGTATTCTTGATACAAGCTATTTGAGTTATAGTCAGATGGTTCTAAAAAATTTGAGGGTATGTGCTAGCCTTTTAGTGACTTGGAACTATAATTCACCTCCATTTGTATGTATATGTTATTACGGTTCGAGAGTGATTCTGAACTAGTATTTCCCTTAGTACGAGTGATAAAGGGACTTGATAGCAGAGTATGCCAGCACCATAGATTTTATGTGGGGTGCCGATAGTATATATATTGTATGAGTGATTAATATATATGTATAATTAAGTATGGGAAATTTCTACTGTGCATAAAAGTAGTTAAGAAGTGAATAAATATTCCAACTTTATTATAAGTGTTTGGGAATTTCGTAATAATGCCGAGTATTCTAAGTAAGGTAAGATATATGAGAGAGTTTGATTTTCGGAAATTAATTGTCTTAGCCATAGTATTTTCTCGAGATGAAATATTTTGGAATGTTAAATTAAAATAAACTTCCGAGATAAATAGTACGGTAGGCGTGCACACTAGATGAGAGGTGAGAATTCACAAGAGAGTGTCGCATACTAACATGGTCGTTACATTAGCTGGTAAGCATTTTAAATACTTGCTAAACTATTTTTAAACTGTTTTACCCTCGGGCTATGACCCATTTCCTGTTACTTCTCTTTCTCTTGTATATATGTATATAGTACAGGTGCCCAGCCACAGGGGCATCATGCTTAGATTCTTTGGATGGGATGTGCTGCAGCTTATGTGGGAGTTGCAAGCCCTTACTTTAGACGACCTCCTTGTTGATTCTGCTCTAATTTTAGTTCTGCTTACATAGGTCATGTGTCGCCCGTTCCTCTTTTCAGTTTGGATTTTGTCAGAGATTTGTGTTCATTTATATTTTCAGTATTTGGTACTCTTTTTTATTAAATTATTGTCAGGATAGTTTCATTTATAGTATTAAACTGATTTGACTTATCTAAATGATTTAAATTCTTGTGTGTTATTATCCATCCTTTGTATTTGTGTGATTCTTAATCTGTTGGTTATTAAAAAAGTATTTTTTTAATATGGGTTTAATAATGAAAATGAGGTTTTAAATTATTTTGACACTTAGCTTAATTATTTAGGGTGTCGAAATTGGAAATTTTATTTTACGATAGTGATGCTAAGAATGAACCAACTATTCACCTTGATTTATAATTTGTTAAAGGATTTATCAATCGGTATTTAATTAGGTGGGGTGTCACAGGTGGTATCAGAGCATCAGGTTCTAGTGTCCTTTAGGATTTGTACGACTTATTTTGCTTCCAGCTTAGCGTCCTTGATATAGAGCCTTATTTTTAGGACTGTTGCATTCTTGTATTTATGCATACGCCTTCAGCTATTCAAGATTTGATAATAACTGTAGAATAATAAACTTCCTTCTCATTTTATATGCCTCGGAGATGCGCACCCTGAGATAAGAATGCCCAGCCTGAGCAGCCAGAAGCTCTAGCTCAGGTAATGATGAACGCAACTGAGGTAGCCTCTATTATTGCTCAGGCTGTAAATACCGCACTAGCGGTGGTGCAGCAGGCTCCACCCCAGATTCAGGAAGTGGTTCTAGTACCAGCATAACTTCCATCTGTATGGGAAGGGGTTAGGGATACCTTTCAGAAGGCGCATCCCCCGGATTTCTCGGGTAGTTCGAACATCGTAGTCATTAGCCAATGGAAGAAGGATATCCAGAGGCATCTGCACATGTATGAGTGCATTGATGTGTAGAGATAACTATTGGCTTCCGTTAAGCTAGTGGGAGTCTCTTTGCAGTGGTGGGAGTCCACCACCACCTTGGAGGAGAGGGAAAGCATCACGATTCAGTCATTCTGGGCGAGGTTTGATCATAAGTACTTCCCATCCGCCGTACAGACTGAGATGAGGTGGAAGTTACTGAATCTTAAGTAGGAGAGTATGATCATTGTTTAGTATGAGGAGGAGTTTACTAGACTTCTCACTGTAGTGCCAGATGAGGCGACCACTGAGGAGAAGAATATATTATTATTTATTGATGGATTAGCCTAAAGGATCCGTTAGCACCTCATCGGAAATCTATCATTGAGTACCTACACTGATCTACTCAACGCTTGTTTGTCACACTATCAGGATCACCGCTTCCATATGTAGGGAGAACACGAGTAGGGGGCGACGGGGGCAGTAGTATTAGTGGGGTACCAGCAGCCCAGGGGCAGACCTGTCACAGTGATCAGAGTTCCCATCAAGGGGACCCTATAAAGATATTTCGATCAGGTGACTCCAAAAAGGGATTTGGGGGATTTAGTCAGGGCCAACATGGCCAGTCTAATCAACATGGACAACAGGGCCAACAATGTCAGCAGGGTCAACAACACTTTCAGCAAGGTGAGCAGGGCTAGTGGCGGGGTGGTAACGGCTAACAGGTTCGTGGTCAGGAAGGGCAGAGTGGAGGTAGCTTCAGGGGAAGATGTTTCGGATGTGGCAAGAATGACCATAGGCGCCAGGATTACCCAGAGGGAGATAGGGCCCCACAACAGCAATGTGCCCGTAATGAGACGCAGAAGCCACTCTTTCCATCCACCCTCCCATCGCCAACTCAGGTGCCAGCCTTACCCGCCATCCCGTATCTCCAGTTTAGCAGGGGAAATTACAGTACGGACGTGTTTATAATTTCCACCAAGCTTCAGCATCTCAGGAACCACCCGCGATTGAGGGTATGTTTCTTATCCATGGCACTATGGGTCAGGTTTTATTTGATACTGGGGCATCACACTATTTCATAGCTACTCATTTTGCATGGGCCTTAGGGTTATTAGACACGGAAGAGAGCACTGTGACATGCGTAGACTCACCACTGGGGACCGAGCCTTTTGATTTTCTTTATATGCCGGGGTGTAGGAGTAGATATTGGTAGCTTGATTTTACCGGCATACATGCTAGTCTTAGAGATGCATGAGAACGATGTTATTATTGGCATGGATTTGCTCGCCGCGTACAGAGCCATGATAGATTATTTCCGTAGGAGTATTATTTTTTCCATTTCGAGGCAGGAGATGTTTTTGTTGGCGATGCCTCACCTAGAGAGAGGATGTTCCACTCATTTGTACTATATTTAGGAGGATGCCTCTAAGGAGATTATGATTCCCCTAGATTCGATTCTAGTTGTTTTTGAGTATTCGGTTGTATTCCAGGAAATACCGAGCCTACCCCCCAGTTAAGAGATAGATTTCGTCATAGACTTGATGTCGGGCACTCGGCCGAGCACGTGCACCGTACCATATGGATCCAACGGAAATGAGGGAGTTACGGAATTAGATAGAGCAGCTGTTAGGTCATGGATTCATTCCTGGGAGCACCTCACCTTGTGGCACTCCAATGTTATTTTTGAAGAAGAGAGACGATTCACTGACGTTATGCGTGTATTATCGGGAGGTGAACAATGTCACGATACTGAATAAATATTCATTGCCTCAAATTGATGACCTGTTTGACCAACTGAGAGGAGCAACCTTCTTTTCAAAGATAGATTTGAGATCGAGATACCATCAGCTAAGTATTAGGGAGCAGGATGTGTCGAAGACTATCTTCTTGATGAGATATAGGTCCTATGAGTTCAGAGTCATGCCGTTTGGGAGAAAAAATGCTCTATCCGTATTCGTGGAGTTGATGAACTGAGTGTTTAGAGAGTTCTTGGATCAGTTTGTCATCGTCTTTATAGATGACATCCTGATATATTCATACACTGAGGAGGAGCACGCCAGGCATTTGAGATAGGGTCTTCAGAATCTACGAGAGCATCATTTTCATGCTAAGTATGAGAAGTGCGGATTCTGGCTACGTGAGGTACAGTTTTTAGGGCATGTTGTGTCATAATTGGGAATATCGATTGACCCGAGCAAAGTGTCGGCAGTGAGGGAGTGGGGAAAGCTCACGACACCGACATAAGTGCGTATCTTCTTGGGGTTAGCTGGGTACTACAGGAGATTCATTTGAGGTTTTTTAAAGATAGCAAGTCTGTTGACGAATCTGACTCGCAAGGGAGTACCGTATGTTTGGGACGATGCTTGTCAATTGGCTTTCGATGAGCTGAAAGATATGTTGACTTCGGTGCCAGCTCTTGCATTTCCCAAGCCGGGAGTGGAATATCTAGTGTACACTGACGCTTCTTTACGGGGATGCGGGGGAGTACTTCAGCAGGAGGAGAAGGCCATAGATTTTTCCTCGCGAAAGCTTAAGACTCACAAAAGGAATTACCCCACCCACGACCTAGAGCGAGCAGCGGTCATTTTTGCATTGAGGATTTGGAGACATTACTTGTTGGGGGAGAAGTTTCACTTGTTCATAGATCACAAAGCACTACAGTACTTGTTCACTCATCAAGAGTTGAATATGCGTCAGCGCAGATGGTTGGAGTTTATGAAAGACTACCAGTTTGAAATACAGTACCATCCGAGAAAGGCTAACATAGTTGCTGATGCGTTAAGCCATAGACCGGTAGGCAATGTAGAGGATGTATGGAAAGAGAAGTGGAAAGAGTTGGGTCACTAGGATTCCTTAGCCCATTCCTATGTATCGGTCATGTCAGTCACACCCGAGATTGTTACGATGGTGATACAGGCACAGTCAACAGATACGTTTTGTTAGAAGCAGATTGTACGTCTTTTAGTTGAGGTTGTTAAGTACTATTTAGTAAGTTTTAATGGGGGTTTGAGGTTTAATGGGAGATTGGTGGTCGTAAAAGGAGAAGACTTACATCATGCAGTGATGACACAGTCTCATAGGTCTAGATTTGGAGTACATCCCGGAGGGGATAAGATGTACTAGGATATGAGGCGGCAGTAGTGGTAGAGTAGGATGAAGAAGGACATTACTAAGTTCGTGTCCAAGTGTTCTACTTGCCAGATAGTAAAGTTATACCACCATAGACCGCCGGGGTTACTTCATCCGTTGGAGATACCTACGTGGAAGTGGGTGAGTATTTCCATGGATTTCATTACTGGGATGACTACATAATATCGGGGTCACGAATCCATATGGGTTATAGTGGATTGGTTAACCAAGGTAGCTCATTTTCTACCAGTACGAACAGACTATACCATGGGCCAGTATGCGCAGTTATTCATTATCGAGATTTTTAGGCGACATGGGGTTCCCCTGGATATCGTGTCTAATAGAGATAAGATTTTTGTGTCGCACTTTTGGGAGAGCTTTCAGGAGGCCATGGGTACAGAGTTGAGATTAAGTTCATCTTATCACCCACAGACGGTTGGACAGATGCTAGAAGATATGCTACGCATGTGTGTCCTCAATTTTGGAGGAGGTTGGGAGCTGTATCTTTCACTAGTGGAGTTCGCTTATAATAACTCCTACCAGTTCACGATCGGGATGGCCCCATTTGAGGCATTGTGTGGCAGGCCCTGTCGTTGTCCAGCTTGTTGGATAGAGGTGGGGGACAACTAGCTGCTCGGACCAGAGGTGATTCAAGAAACTTCAGCTAGGATTGAGCTTATTATGAGTCACATTCGGGTAGCCCAGGATAGGAAAAAAAGCTACACCGATGAAAAATGGTACTTTCGAGAGTTTAATGTGGGGGACCAAGTATTACTGCGTGTGTCTCATATGAGAGGAGTAATGAGGTTTGGGAAGAAGGGAAAGTTGGCTCCGGGGTATGTGGGATCATTTCCCATTATCGAGAGGATTGGGCCGGTGGCATACAGATTGGGGCTGCCAGAGCACTTGCACCGCATTCACGATGCATTGCATATTTCGTCGTTGAGACGATACCTTAGGGATGATATGGCCCACACCCACATCGCGATAGAGAAGATTGACTTACAACCCGACAACTCTTACGAGGAGAGACCAGAGGCTATCCTAGACCATAGCGAGAGCAAATTGAGTTCAAAGGTAGCTCCACTTTTATGGGTCTAGTGGGAGCATCATAACATGGAGGAATCCACTTGGGAGCGCGAGACAGATATGCACGAGAGATACCTAGATTTATTCTTACCACATATGCCTTATTTTCTAAATTTTGGGACGAAATTCCATTATTAGGGGGGGAGTATGTAATACCCTATATTTTTATGGCTTTTAAAATTTGGGGATTTATGAAATTTAAATTGAGATATTAATTTAATATTAATCCATAAATTAATTTAAATATTTACTAGCGTGATGAGAGTTAGTAATTATTGGGAATTTGTCGAATATTACTAAATGAGTAAAGTAATATATAAGATTGATTTTATAAAAATTGTCACAAGTGAATAAAATGGCAATTATGGAAATTTAAGTCAGGACGCGCCTGTGTCGTGTTAGGACTAAATTATTATTATTAAAAGTGAATAAATTATAAATCGCCCATATGGTCATTTCGAGTACGCCAAAGTGTCCGGAAGGGTCGAGATAGTCAAGAAAGTGTACCCGGGGGTTTAGTTTGGGTCTCGAGGCATTTTTAAGCCTAATTAGCATCCCGGGAGGGTATTATAGACATTTTGTATGTTTGGGTAATTAAACTCATGAATTTTCTAAGGACATATCAGCCTTTAGGAGTTGTCTTCTAGGGTTAATGAACACAAAACCAAAGAACATCCATTAGAGAAGAAGTTGGAGAGCTTTCCAAGCAACCCAAGGCCAAAGACTCATTCGTTTGCACCCCCACCACCACCAAGTCATAGATCGCGCAATGAGGAACACAACCATACATTTTTCGTCCACAAATTAGAAACTTGAATTCCAGGAAAGTATCTATCTTGCTTTATTGATTAGTTCATTTCTCACCCGTGTTAGTTTTGAATTATCAAGAACATGTTTTATGGAAGAAATTGATAATTAAGAGATCCTAAATAGCATGTTTAGAGAAATTTAATATATTCTGGACATACCCATCACATGTAGAGGATTACCCACGAATTACGATTGATTAAAAAAATGAAATCTAGGAAATAATTAGAAGAATGGATGTTTCTTCCAGAATTTGGGTTCTTGAAGTTATGTTAATTTTTCCCCATTATTTCGATACCGTTGATGAATTTGATCATGTTTCACGTAGAGAATCATGTAGGTAGGTATATAGTACCAGTAGTAATGTTGTTTGGGAGTTTGGGGATCATAAATGTAGATTTGGTTAAGGTTGGAGAGGCAAACCCATAACTTGACAATGGGGGTATTCGTCATAACTGCTTGATCGATCGATCAATCAAGAACATCGATTGATCGATCCCTCCTGGAAAATTATGTATTTTCCTTCTTTATGTTTAATCCGATTAAAATGCGTAGAAACCCTTGGTTATTATTCTTAGAGCATATTGGGTTATAAAGAGGACCAATGGGGTCAAGGTAGATGTCGTTGAGTGAAATTTAATGTTGGATGAAATTATGGGTTAACGGGGAGTCATTCACACATAAGAAATCATGAGTACGTTTAATAAAAAGACAGAGGCTCGTAAGGGAGTTAGACCAGAAGGTAAGTGAGTGTATGCCTGCAGAAATTATGCTTAGGGAGATAGAATACTTCGAGAGATGAGAAGTGAGTATGAAGTAAATTATATATAAGAATTAAAATGACAAATCCGTTACGCTAAATAATCAAGTAAAATGTGCTAAGAACGGATAATTATAATTACGAGTCGTGGGCGCATCTAATTTAGAAAATGTAAATATTTATATATATGACTGTGTGATTGTGCATATATTATATATCTGAGTAAAAATCATCCCCGAGCTACTTGTTATCTCGATGGTTTCGGCGCCAAGACTGTCTTATCTCGGTTGGGCCTTTATGGGGGATAACGACTTGTACCCTAGAAGATAGTATCCTTGATACAGGCTATTTGAGTGATAGTCAGATGGTCCTAAGAGACGTGAGGGTATGTGCTGACCTCTTATTGACTTGGAACTATACTTTGCCTACATTTGTATGTGTTTTATGTTAATATGGCTCGAGAGTGATTCTGAACTAGTATTTCCCTTAGTACGAGTGATACGGGGACTTGATAGTAGAGTATGCCAGCACCATAGTATTTATGTGGGGTTCCGATAGTATATATATTTTATGAGTGATTAATATATATATACTTAAGTATGGGAACTTTCTATTGTGCATAAAAGTGGTTAAGAAGTGAATAAATACTCCAACTTTATTATAAGTGTTTGGGAATTTGTAATAATGCTGAGTATTCTAAGTAAGGTAAGATATATGAGAGAGTTTAATTTTTAGAAATTAATTATCTTAGCCATAGTATTTTCTCGGGATGAAGTATTTTGGAAAGTTAAATTAAAATAAACTTGTAAGATAAATAGTACTGTAGGCGTGCACACTAGATGAAAGGTGAGAATTCTCAGGAGAGTGACGAATACTAACATGGTCGTTACGTTAGCTCGTAAGAATTTTAAATACTTTCTAAACTATTTTTAAATTGTTTTACACTCGGGCTCTGACCCGTTTCCTGTTACTTCTCTTTCTCTTGTATATATGTATATATCATAGGTGCCCAGCCACAGGGGCGTCATGCTTAAATTCTTTGGACGGGACGTGCTGCAACTTATGTAGGATTTGTAGGCCCTTAATTTAGACGACCTCCTAGTTAATTCTACTCTTATTTTAGTTATTCCCGTTCCTCTATTCAATTTGGATTTTTTTAGAGATTTGTGTTCAGTTATATTTCCAGTATTTGGTACTCTTTGGGATTTAATTATTGTCGGGACAGTTTCATTTATAGTTTTAAACTGGTTTGGTTTATCTAGATGATTTAAATTCATGTGTGCTATTATCTATCTTTAGTACTTATGTGATTCTTAATCTGTTGGTTATTTAAAACGTTTTTTTTATATGGGTTTAATAATGGAAATAAGGTTTTAAATTATTTTGACACTTAGCTTAATTAGTTAGGGTGTTTAAATTGGAAATTTTATTTTGCGACAGTGATGCTAAGAATGAACCAACCGTTCACCTTGATTTTTAATTTAATAAATGACTGATCACCCGGTATTTAATTAGACGGGGTGTCATATAAGGCTGAACCTTTGGAGAAGATAATGTTAGAACTTCCTCTTCCTTTTTTTGATGACTTTTCGACAACTTCCTAGTGGTGGTTCAAGGTGTAGAGATGGTGGTTGGCCCTTGGTTTCCACTATTTAACTCTTCCTCTCCACAAAACCCTTTCACTTTCTCTAGATTACTTTTCATTCTCTCTCAAAAGGCCTCTCAAGTGATAAGATGAAAATGAAAAATATCTAAAATCTAAACCCATATATATAACAAGTCTCCAAGGCTAGATAAAAGACAAAAATGTGTATAATATTCATCTCCCAAGACAAATGACTAAAATACCCCTTCGGGGTGTCCTCACATCTTCCAATTGACCCAAGACCCAAAACAAACCCCCAGGTAGACTTTTCTTCCCATTTAGACCCTTTCGGACTCAATGGCGCACTCAAAATCATCATCTGAATGACTTAAAAATAAATCTCATTTTATTTCCCAATTTGAGTCCCGACACAACTCATAAGTCCGTCCCCCGACTTAATTTCCATTATTGTCATATTTGTAGCTCCCGACAATATTTATTTTTTTCACATATTACTTTTATATCACTAAGTAATATTCAAAATCATATATTACGTTAATCGCTAGTAATATTAAAATCGAATTAATTCCAATTAATTTTTCATAATTAATTCCAATTAATCCCCATTTAATTAACCCATTAACTTTTAATTTATCTGATATTAAAACTCTTTACAATTACAGGTTATTACACACACATAACAATCATAGAGCTCAGCAAGACCAAGATCGATCCCATATAGTGCATTTATTCTATATACCCCATTCACAATCTTCCAAACATTAGGGGCACACTGAGCAGGAAAAACATCAAAGTATTTGAAGAATCTAAGAAAAAAAGTGTTTAGGATAAATATAAACCCACCTTGGGTGATCAGTAGAGCGATAATCTAGTGCCCTTTTTCAATGTCACAAACATCTTTAGAGAGGGGCAAAGTCGATTTCAACTCGTCACGAATATTATAGGTTTTCCTAAACTGTGATATAGACTTGCTATCTAATGACGCCATGAATGATATAATAGAGAAAAACACTAACAACGGTCTAAGCACAATCGCAAAGGAAAAAAAATAACGTGAAAATAAGCAGAACTTACAAGAATTAGTGGGAACTCTAATGAAAATGAGACGCTGAAGAAGAAAGCAATGGAAGCTCAGTAGACGAAGGAATAATTGAAAAGAAGATAACGAAAGAGATGTATCTCCAGTTTAAAGATCGATCTAATCATGAAACACGATATCCAAGGAGGATTTGGGCGCTACATTTAACTGCTCGAAATAGTGTACCCTCACTTACTCAATGAAAGTACAAGTTTGCCATGGTATTTGACTCAGAATGAGCGTACCCTTTTGAGTTAGTCAGAATTTCAAAGACGCCACTCCGGTCTTAAAAATATAGTTTCAAGTCACAGGCCTTCAATTAAGTTGAAATTTATTGGCCCAAATATTCAGTGCTAAAAGTTTAGGTCCATTTACGAGGACCCATTTATCTTAGCCAAGGAAAGTAGACGACCAGTCCAGCCTACAAGAGGAGTTTCTCGAACCAAACGAACTATCCGTTAAAGACTCGTGTGTGACACCCCGCCTAATTAAATACCGGGCGATCACTCCTTTATTAAATTAAATCAAGGTAAACAGTTGGTTCATTCTCAGCATCACTGTCGATAAAAATAATTTTACAATTGAACACCCTAAATAATTAAGCTAATTGTCAAAACCATTTTCATACATACTTTCCAAATTTTATTTAAAGAAAAAAATTTATTTTATTAACAACATTCAATAAGTAAGAATCACGCCACATTAAATATCTGCAACATAGTCCAACTAATTTAAAACATTCGTCAATCGAATGTCAACATGCGAGATATAAAGTAACACAATTCAAACTGAATAAATCCCATAGCGACAATACGAGAAATAACTGGAAATACAAATGTCCCAATAACAATGAAATAATGGAAAGGGCGACACATGCCCAATAAATGAGAATGCTAGAAGTGGATTCAATAAAGGAAGCCGTCTACGCAAGTGACCTGTAACTCCCACCTAAGCTGCAGCTCGTTCCTTTCAAGAGATCCTAAGAAAGACTCCCCTGTGGCAGGGCACCTGAAATATATACATATATATACAAGATAGAGAGAGAGAAAAACGGGTCAGAGCCCGAAAGTGTGTTTGATTTAAAATACGTTTAGCAAGTATTTAAATTGATACAGGCCAATGCAACAACATATTAGAGCGACACTCTCTTGAGAAATTTTCACCTCTCTTCTAATGTGCACGCCTATCGTACTAACCTTCCCAATGGGTTATCTTATCATTTATCGCACAAATCTTCCCAATGATTTAACTTATCTTAGATTACTCGTAAGATTCAATATTTAACGATTCCATTTCGAAAAGGGTATTTCAATTAGAAATCAAAGTTCTCCATTTTAACTTTATAAAATCAATAAATTTTTCCAGTGTCATATTATACTTTCTCAAAACAAGTATTTACCATTTGAGTAATCAACCATGTCCTACGTATCAAATCACAGTAGGCAGTTTCAAATTCCAAATCTCATATATATATTAACTACTCGAATAATATATATAAATAACAGCACCCCAAATAAAACTATGGTGCGTGCATACTCTACTATCAAAAACCCCATATCACTCATATTAAGGGGAATACAATCGGAATAACTCTCGAATTGTATTAAAAAAATACACAACAAAATTGAGGCGAAGAATAGATTCCAAGTCTCTAAGAGGATGGCACATGCCTGCGTCTCTTAGGACCGTCTGAACTATCACGTCGATAGCCTGTATCAAGGACATCTATCTTCTAGGGTAGAAGTCAATATCCCCCATAAAGGTCCCATCGAGATAAGACTGTCCCAGCGTGGTAACCTTAGGGATAACAAGTAGCGTGGGAATGATTTTCACATGTATATAATATATGCACACACAATCATATAAATATACCACTTTTATCATATTAATGTAGGTTCTCTCGTCACCCATAATTACAACATTTATCCTTAATTCCACATTATTAGTATTACGTATAAGGTTTCATCTCTAACCTTATTCCAAATTTCAGTAGATTCAATATTACGTATAAGGTTTCATTTTCTCACTTATTTCGTGACACTCGTGGATTCTATTCTTCCGAGTAGAAATTTCAGTAGGTGTCACATTTACGTTTCATCGTAACTCTCTTACGCGCCTCACACTTTAATATATCAATTTACTAACCCTAAAGTAAACATACCATAAATACTATTCTCGTCGAATATTAATGATCCCAACATTTATTTATACGCCCTACTGGCCCTCTATGTCTCCCAAATCATTATACTAAGAATACCCAAGAATTATATCACGACAATTCGATTTTTAAATCATTTACAAAGGGAAATAAGAGTCTGCCAGGAGGGGTCGATCGATCGAGGTTTGGGGCTCGATCGATTGAACCTTCGATCGATCGAAGCTCTAGGCTCGATCGATCGATCAAGCAGGTATTTCGATTTTCTACAGAATTGCAGTTACGGGTTCTACCAATTTTCATCATCCAAATACATGTTTTCCAACCCCAAACGTCCAAGAATTCGACTACTAACATTATAACAGTATACCAGATGTTTCTAACGTAAGGCATGTACATATTCATCATTTAAACATGGAATTTCCACCCAAAATTACATCAAATTATCAAGAACCCTAGAATTTTCTTAAACAGTTTTCTAACAAATCTTTCTCCAGAATGTCTTTCCTATAATCATCAAAATTTCGTGGTTAATTTCCTCTACATGGAAAGGGTTTCCAGAATCATCATAAAAACCAATACTACATGGATTTTCCTATCACAAATTAGGTTTTCTTCTACATAATTCATCCCTAATCATTCCTAAACTAATATGAAGATTGCACCAATGAAAATAGCAAGTTAAACACTTTCCTGGGATTTCTGGTATTCTGATTTACGACTGATTTTGGTATGGTTGCATTCCTCTTCTCGCGATCTACGCGTTAGTGGTGGCGGCGGTGCAAACCGGTGACTTTTTGGTCTTGAATTGCCTTGAGAGCTTTCCCTCTCTTCTCCAATGGCCGTACTAGGGTTCTGAATATTCTAACCCTAAATGGCTAACCTAAATGGATGATATAGGTTGCTGAATTTCGTGGGTTTAATTACCCAAATATGTAAAATGACTAAAATGCCCTCCCGGGGTACTAATTAGGCCTAAAAACACCCCGAGACCCAAACTACACCCCGGGTACACTTTTCTGACTATCTCGACCCTTCCGGACGCGTTGGCGTACTCAAAACAACCATACGAACAACATATAAAATATTCACTTTTTATTTAACCAAATTTAGTCCCGACGCGACACGGGCGCGTCCCGATTCAAATTTCCAAAATTGTCATTTTATTCACTCATGACATTCAATATAATTAATAACATATATTACTTTGCTCATTAGTAATATTCAACAAATTTCCCATAATTACTAACTCTCATCACGTTAATAATTATAACATTATTAATTTCCGAATTTTTATTAAATAATTCATTCACATTAAATTTAATAAATCCCCAAATTAATATAGCATAAAAATACGGTGTATTACATACTTCCCCCCTAATAACGGAATTTCGTCCCGACATTCGGAAAATAAGGCATACTTGTTAAAACAACTCTGGATATCTCTCGCGTATATCTGCCTCGCACTCCCAAGTGGATTCCTCCACATTATGATGTTCCCATTGGACCCGCACAAGTGGAACTATCTTCGACCTCAATCTCCTCTCACTATAGTCTAGGATAGCCTCCGGTCTCTCCTCGTAAGAGCTATCAGGCTGTAAGACGATCTCATCTATCGCAATGTGAGTATGGGCCATATCATCCCGAAGATATCGTCTCAACGACGAGATGTGGAATACATCATGGATGCGATGTAAATACTCTGGCAGTCCCAACCTGTATGCAACCAGCCCAATCCTCTCGATGATGGGAAATGGACCCACGTACCTCAGATCCAACTTCCCCTTCTTCCCGAACCTCATCACTCCCTTCATATGAGATACACGCAATAACACTTGGTCCCCCACACTAAACTCCAGGAAGAACCATTTCGCATCGGCGTAGCTTTTCTGCCTGTCCTGGGCTACCCGAATACGACTCCTGATCATCTCAATCCTCGCGGAGGTCTCCTGAATCACTTCTGGTCCTAGCAACTTGTTATCCCCCACTTCGAGCCAACAAGCTGGGGAACGACAAGGTCTGCCATACAAAGCCTCAAATGGAGCCATGCCAATCGTGAACTGATACGAGTTATTATAAGAAAACTCTACTAGTGGGAGATGTGGCTCCCAACCTCCTCCAAAATTGAGAAAACACATGCGTAGCATATCCTCTAACATCTGATTAGTATGCTCTGTCTGTCCATCTTTCTGTGGGTGGTAAGCTGAACTCAACCTCAACTCAGTACCCATAGCCTCTTGAAAGTTTTCCCAAAAATGTGACACGAAAATCTTGTCCCTATCTGACACAATATTCAGGGGCACCCCGTGTAATCTGATGATCTCGGCAATAAATAGCTGAGCATACTGGCCCGTGGTATAATCTGTCCGCACCGGCAGAAAATGAGCCACCTTGGTCAAACGGTCTACAATCACCCAGATAGAATCGTGTCCCCGCTGTGATGTAGGCAACCCTGTAATAAAGTCCATGGAAATAATCTCCCTCTTCCACGCGGGTACTTCCAATGGCTGAAGCAATCCTGACGGTTTCTGATGGTCTACCTTCACCAGCTGGCAAGTAGAACACTTGGACACGAACTCAGCAATGTCCTTTTTCATCCCACTCCACCAGTATTGCCTCCTCATATCTTGGTACATCTTATCGACTCCCGAATGTACTGCAAATCAGGACCCATGAGAATGAGTCATCACTACATGACGTAATTCTGCTCCTTATGGAACCACCAATCTCCCATTAAACCGCAAACCTCCATCAGAACTAATAGAATAGGACTCAGCACCCTCGGCTAGAAGTCGCACAATCTGTTCCTGGCAAAACGGGTCTGTGGTCTGTGCCTGTATTACCCTCGTAACAATCTCGGGTGTGACTGACATCAAGGATATGAAAGAATGGGCTACTGCATCCTGGTGGCCTAACTCCTTCCACTTTGCTTTCCAGACGTCTACTACTTCGTCTACCGGTCTACGACTCAATGCATCAGCAACTACATAATTTTTTTCCCGGATGATACTGTATATCGAACTGGTAGTCATTCACAAACTCTAGCCATCTGCAGTGACACATATTCATCTCTCGCTGAGTGAATAGGTACTGCAACGACTTGTGGTCTGTGAACAAACGGAATTTCTCTCCCAACAAATAGTGCCTCCATATCCTCAATGCAAAGACGATCGTTGCTAACTCCAGGTCGTGGGTGGGTTAATTCTTCTCATGTGGCTTAAGCTTGCGGGAGGCAAAAGCTATAGCCTTCTCCTCCTGCTGAAGTACTCCCCCAAGTCCCCGTAAGGACGCATCGGTGTAAACCAGGTACTCCATACCCGACTGCGGTAACGTAAGGACTGGCGCTGAAGTAAGCTTGTCTTTCAGCTCGTCGAAAGCCAACTGACAAGCGTCATCCCAAGCATATGGTACTCCCTTGCGAGTCAGATTGGTCAATGGACCTGCTATTTTGGAGAATCCCCGAATGAATCTCTTGTAGTAACCAGCTAACCCCAAGAAACTACGCACTTTCGTTGGTGTCGTGGGCTGTCCCCACTCCCTCACCGTTGATACTTTACTCGGGTCAACTGCTATCCCCTGCTCAGAAACAACATGCCCCAAGAACTGTACCTCTCGTAACCAGAATCCGCACTTCCCGTACTTAGCATACAAATGATGCTCTCGTAGAGTCTGAAGAACCTGCCTCAAGTGCTCGGCATGCTCCTCCTCGGAGTGTGAATATATCAAAATGTCATTTATGAAAACGATGCAAACTGATCCAAGAACTCTCTGAATACTCGGTTCATTAAGTCCATGAAAACGGCTGGAGCATTTGTGAGTCCGAACGGCATCACCCTGAACTCATAGGACCCATATCTCGATAAGAAGGCAGTCTTTGAAACATCCTGCTCTCTAATACGCAACTGATGGTACCCCGACCTCAGATCTATCTTCGAAAAGAAAGTTGCTCCCCTCAATTGGTCGAACAGATAATCGATTCGAGGCAATGGATACTTATTCCGTATCGTGACCTTGTTCATCTCCCGGTAGTCCACACACAATCACAGTGAACCATCTCTCTTCTTCACAAACAAAACTGGAGCGCCCCAAGGTGAGGTACTCCTACGAATGAAGCCCTGACCTAACAGCTGCTCTATCTGATCTCGTAGCTCTCGCATCTCTGCCGGAGCCATACAGTACGGTGCGTGTGCTATAGGTCTCGTATTTTGGCAATAAATCTATAACAAAGTCTATCTCTCAACTGGGGGTAGGCCGGGTATTTCCTGAAACACATTAGAATACTCCCTGACAACTGGGATCGAGTCTAATGGGATTTCAACCTCATTAGAGGTATTATCCTCTATTTAATATAAATGAGCGGTCGAACCACTCTCTGGGCGAGGCATCTCCACTACAAACATCTCTTGCCCCGAAATGGCAAAAACAATGCTTCCACCGAAGCAATCAATCATGTCTCTATAAGCTGCGAGCCAATCCGTAACAATAATCACATCATGCTCGTGCATGTCTAAAACTAACAAATCTGCAGGTAATACCAAGCTACCAATATCTACCCCCACTCCTCAGCATATAAAGAACAGTGAACCATTCCCCAGTGGTGAGTCTACCTACGTTACAGTGCTCTCTACTGTGGTTAATAACCCTAAGGTCTTCGCAAAATATGTAGCTATAAAACAATGCGATGTCCAAGTAACAAACAAAATTCGATCCAAAGTTTCATGGATAAAAAACATACCCTAAAGCGCGGGTGGTGCCTGTGGGGCGGCTGCCTGGTGGACATTATAGATATGTCTGTACTGTAACTGCCCCTGCTGCAATGGAGCTACGGGAAAGGTTAGCAGGCCTAGTACCTGAGTTGGTGCTGGGAGAGCGGTTGGGAAAAGTGGCCCCTGTGGATCATTACGGGCACCCGGCTGTTGTGGGGCCCTATCTCTCTCTGGGCAATCCTGGCGCCTATGGACGTGCTTACCACACCCAAAACATCGGCCTCCGAAGTAACTCCCCCTCCGACCCTGCTGCTGTCGGAGTCGGCCTTGCCGACTTGAAACTTTATTCCTCTTTCGAAACTGCTTCATTTTGCCACTTTGTTGACCAGAAATGACTTGATCTTGGGTATTTTGTTGTCGCAATTTCGATGTCTTCGCACATTTGTCAACTTTAGTCACATGCATCTGGTTAACCTCTCTAGGTCTTTTGCCTCCTTTAAGTTGTAGGCTGCGTTCTTGGTATTGTAAAACTGCAGTGGTAACTGCTTGTGCCACGATACCTGCTAACTCGGCGGTAGATACTTTCTCTGGGGATACCTGAGGTATGAGTCGATCTTGCTCGTTGACTCACTTAACCGTTTTAGCTAGTTCTTCTTGACGGTCCATCTGGAAATTTAAATAAATTTGGATGAGTTCATCATTCAAATAAACAAATCGCAGAAGCATGAATTCCCAATGTATAGAGATGAACACAACATTCCTAGTATTTAGGGCTCTATATCAAAGAAGGCAACGCTAAAAGCATAATAGGCCGCACAGATCCTAAAGGACACTAGAACCTGATGCTCTGATACCACCTATGACACCCCGCCTAATTAAATACCGGGCGATCACTCCTTTATTAAATTAAATCAAGGTAAATAGTTGGTTCATTCTCAGCATCACTGTCGATAAAAATAATTTTCCAATTTAACACCCTAAATAATTAAGCTAAGTGTCAAAACCATTTTCATACATACTTTCCAAATTTTCTTTAAAGAAAAACATTTATTTTATTAACAATATTCAATAAGTAAGAATCACACCACATTAAATATCTACAACATAGTCCAACTAATTTAAAACATTCGTCAATCGAATGTCAACATGCGAAATATAAAGTAACACAATTCAAACTGAATAAATCCCATAGCGACAATACGAGAAATAACTGGAAATACAAATGTCCCAATAACAATGAAATAATGGAAAGGGCGACACATGCCCAATAAATGAGAATGCTAGAAGTGGAGTCAATAAAGGAAGCCGTCTACGCAAGTGACCTGCAACTCCCACCTAAGCTGCAGCTCGTTCCTTTCAAGAGATCCTAAGCAAGACGCCCCTGTGGCTGGGCACCTGAAATATATACATATATATATACAAGAGAGAGAGAGAGAGAGAGAGAAAAACGGGTCAGAGCCCGAAAGTGTGTTTGATTTAAAATACGTTTAGCAAGTATTTAAATTGATACAGGCCAATGCAACAACATATTAGAGCGACACTCTCTTGAGAAATTCTCACCTCTATTCTAATGTGCACGCCTATCCTACTAACCTTCCCAACTGGTTATCTTATCATTTATCGCACAAATCTTCCCAATGATTTAACTTATCTTAGATTACTCGTAAGATTCAATATTTAACGATTCCATTTCGAAAAGGGTATTTCAATTAGAAATCAAAGTTCTCCATTTTAACTTTATAAAATCAATAAAATTTTCCAGTGTCATATTATATTTTCTCAAAACAAGTATTTACCATTTGAGTCATCAACCATGTCCTACGTATCAAATCACAGTAGGCAGTTTAAAATTCCAAATCTCATATATATATATTAACTACTCGAATAATATATATAAAATAACAGCACCCCAAATAAAACTATGGTGCGTGCATACTCTACTATCCAAAACCCCATATCACTCATATTAAGGGGAATACAATAGGATTCACTCTCGAATTGTATTAACAAAATACACAACAAAATTGAGGCGAAGAATAGATTCCAAGTCTCTAAGAGGATGGCACATGCATGCGTCTCTTAGGACCGTCTGAACTATCACGTCGATAGCCTGTACCAAGGACATCTATCTTCTAGGGTACAAGTCAATATCCCTCATAAAGGTCCCATCGAGATAAGACTGTCCCAGCGCGGTAACCTCAGGGATAGCAAGTAGCGTGGGAATGATTTTCACATGTATATAATATATGCACACACAATCATATAAATATATCACTTTTATCATCTTAATGTAGGTTCTCTCGTCACCCATAATTACAACATTTATCCTTAATTCCACATTATTAGTATTACATATAAGGTTTCATCTCTAACCTTAACTCGAAGGGTTTTCTCACTTATTTCGTGTCACTCGTGGACTCTATTCTTCCAAGTAGAAATTTCAGTAGGTGTCACATTTACGTTTCATCGTAACTCTCTTATGCGCCTCACACTTTAATATATCAATTTACTAACCCTAAAGTAAACATCCCATAAATACCATTCTCGTTGAATATTAATTATCCCAACATTTATTTATATGCCCTACTGGCCCTCTATGTCTCCCAAATCATTATACTAAGAATGCCCAAGAATTATATCACGACAATTTGATTTTTAAATCATTTACAAAGGGAAATAAGAGTCTGCCAGGAGGGGTCGATCGATCGAAGCTCTAGGCTCGATCGATCGATCAAGCAGGTATTTCGATTTTCTGCAGAATTGCAGTTACGGGTTCTACCAATTTTCTTCATCCAAATACATGTTTTCCAACCCCAAACGTCCAATAATTCTACTACTAACATTATAACAGTATACCAGATGTTTCTAACGTAAGGCATGTAAATATTCATCATTTAAACATGGAATTTCCACCCAAAATTACATCTAATTATCAAGAACCCTAGAATTTTCTTAAATAGTTTTCTAACAAATCTTTCTCCAGAATTTTTTTCTTAAAATCATCAAAATTTCGTGGTTAATTTCCTCTACATGGCAAGGGTTTCCAGAATCATCATAATAACCAATACTATATGGATTTTCCTATCACAAATTGGGTTTTCTTCTACATAATTCATCCCTAATCATTCCTAAACTGATATGAAGATTGCACCAATGAAAATAGCAAGTTAAACACTTGCCTTGGATTTCTGGTATTCTAATTTACGGCTGATTTTGGTATGGTTGCGTTCCTCTTCTCACGATCTACGCGTTGGTGGTGGCGGCGGTGCAAACCGGTGACTTTTTGGCCTTGAATTGCCTTGAGAGCTTTCCCTCTCTTCTCCAATGGCCGTACTAGGGTTCTGAATATTCTAACCCTAAATGGATAACCTAAATGGCTAATATAGGTTGCTGAATTTCGTGGGTTTAATTACCCAAATATGTAAAATGACTAAAATGCCCTCAGGGGTACTAATTCGGCCTAAAAACGCCCCGAGACCCAAACTACACCCCCGGGTATACTTTTCTGACTATCTCGACCCTTCCGGACGCGTTGGCGCACTCAAAACGACCATACGAACAACTTATAAAATATTCACTTTTTATTTAACCAAATTTAGTCCCGACGCGACACGGGCGCGTCCCGATTCAAATTTTCAAAATTGTCGTTTTATTCACTCGTGACATTCAATATAATTAATAACATATATTACTTTGCTCATTAGTAATATTCAACAAATTTCCCATAATTATTAACTCTCGTCACGTTAATAATTATAACATTATTAATTTCCGGATTTTTATTAAATAATTCATTCACATTAAATTTAATAAATCCCCAAATTAATATAGCATAAAAATACGGGGTATTACATCGTGTATTTCACATACACTCAAATACTTACTAATATACACAAGTTGGTTACCAACGATCTCAAAAAAGATATTAAGGATACCATGAGTTATCCACATGATTATCGAGTTACTTAAACAACTCACACTATTATTGTATACAACTATAAATTGTAAATCTTTATTCAGGGCAAAGGGATGAAAAACTTGAGTGTTGAGAGAAATTAATAAGAATATATTAACCTCTTTCTGGACGTAGACAAGTTGTCAAACCACGTATATCGTTGTTGTGTGTGTGATCTTTACTTTCTGCATTCATTATTATTTTGGTGGATCTTTAATGTGATATTTCTTGTAGTCAAAAGTTCCAAGCGAAAAAGGTTAGACTATTGCATTTATTAGAAGTGATAAACGTAAATAATTTGAAAATAAACATGTTAAAAGTTTTCATGATGAAAATAGTTTTGAACATAATTTTCGATGCCTAGAACTCCCCAACAAAATGATGTGGTCTACAGGAAAAAGAGACCATTTCAACAAATGGTAAGAAAAATGGTTAATGAACATAAGTTGCTAGAATATTTTTGTGTGGAAGTCGTTAACATTTTTTGTTATGTTCTTAATTATTTAGCATTTAAAAAGGCTTAGATAAAACCCCTTATGAAGTAGGGAAAAGTAAAATGCCTAGTATTGGTTACTTCAAAGTTTTTAGTTGTAAATATTTAATATTATATGACAGAGATAAATTGGAAAATTTTGATGCCAAATAAAACGAATATAATTTTTTTGGGTTATGCTTTAAATCGTAAGACTTAAAGAATTTTTAATAAGGGAAATTTGGTTTTTCAAGAATCTACTCATGTTACTTTTGATGAATCTAAACCCTTTGCATGTAAAAAGAATAATGATGATGATCATGATGAGATTTTAGAACAAAATGTGGACAAACTTGATTTAGATAAAAATAAAAATAATGATGATTATGGTAATAATGAACCTCTAAGTAGCATGCAAACTCCTAATATAGAGGAAAATATGAAAAATAAAAGTGATAATCACACTTTGACTAAAAGTTGAAAATATGTGAATAATCATCCTATTGATCAAATTTTAGGTGAACCTACTAGTGGTATATTAACTAGATCATCTCTTAAAAATGTGTGTTGTTTCTCAAATTTAACCTAAAAATATACGTAAGTCGAAAATGATGAGTCTTAGTTTATGTCTATGCAAGAAAAATTGGCACAATTTGAAAGAATTAAAATTTGTACTTTAGTACCCAAACTAAAAGATAATATAATTATTGGAAGTAGATGAATATTCCGAAATAAGAAAGATGTATCCATAATTAATATTATTATAAATAAATAGAGATTATATGCATAAGGACACAATCAGTAAGAAGGAATTAATTATGAAGAAACATAGGCCCCCGTTGTTAGATTAAAAGTTCTTATGTTTCTTCGATTTGCATGCTATAAAAATATCATTTATTTTCAATAAATGTTTAAAGTTATTTTCGTAATAGTTATATTTTCAAAGAATTTTATGTTAAACAAACTCACGATTCGGAAAATCATGAATTTATCTATCATGTGTATAAATTAAACAAATCTTTGTATGGGGTGAGTGTAAGGACACAATTCTCCAATTGAGTTTAAATGTAGTTTTGGCTCAATTCCGGACAAAAACGTTTATGTCATAGGATAGTGTTCAAGTGTACCTTTTCAAGCCTATGATGTGTTTAGTTGAAGACATAGCGGCAAAGAGTATAAAGCTTCATCAAATGTCGAGTTTATGTGCCTCGTTTCTACGTCATCACGGTGGTTCCATGCTCCCAAGGTATGAATGCATTATATATATATAGGTGCTTGGAACAAGTTTATTGGGTGTTAGGTTTTAAAAGCTGTGTTTTGCATTCAGAAAGATTTCTATTAAAACTTTATATAAAGTATATAAAGTTTCTGGGGTAAAAATGAAATTTTTTGAACTTTCTCTAAGTTCGTTGGAAGTGTCATTCGAACGAGATTATCGTTCGAACCACAAGTCATTCGAACGAGTTTGCCAACGAGCTTCCCCATTGGACACTGGAACTTCGTTCGAAATGTCGTTCGAACGAGATGGTTGTTCGAACGAGATTTCTAACGAGTTCACACTAGAACTTCGTTAGAAGCTTCGTTCGAATGAGATGTCGTTCAAACGAAAATGTCCTTCGAACGAGATATCAGGCGGGAATTTTTTTTTGCAATTTTTAGCAGTTTTTACCCAGTTTCCCCACTTGTTTCTCCACTAACATTTCTCAGATCTTATAATGGACGGGAACAAATTTTTCTAAACTAACTTTTTCATAATATTCTAGCTTCTAGAGAGAGGTTTGAGAGTTGATTCTTCCAAGAAAAAGTTCATGAGTTTGAGTGTTCATTTCATAAAGAAAAATGTTTTAAGCACTTAGTTGCACCCATATTTGTTTCTTCCAAGTTCATATATATATATATATATATATATATATATATATATATATATATACTTTGCCTAGAGAATTTTGGCACCAGTTTATCTCTACATTAGTTTGAAGAGAAGTTTGGGTTGTCTTCTAAATCCCTCAAAGAAGAAGAAGAATTGTTTAGCTGCGGCTTTCTCATATGGTAAAAGGCACCATGTGTGGTTGACGGTGTACCTATTGTCCGATCGGTGGTTCCGAGATCACGGTGGAGCTCCGTGGTTATCCGCTAGGAAGAGGTGGTTACAAGAAGACGTGTCAAGGCTTGAGAGTGTTCGAGTTGAGGAAGTAAGGAATCCGTCTCTTAAATATAAACTTCATACTTAGCGGATTTGAGGCTAGGGTCGTCCAAGGTTTTTCCCATTGTGGGTTTTTCCTCGTACATCGTGGTGTAGTGTGATTGATTTACTTTTATCTTGCATAACAACTTAGAAGGCACGCTTAGAATAATTAAAGATAAAATTAGTTTTAATTGTCACACTTAATTTAATTTGGTGCTATTTAAATTTGGGTAATGTTTATTTAATTCAAGTCTACTACTAAAACTGGTTTGGCCTAATTTGGAAATATTTATAAATATCACTTAGGCAAATTCTTGGGTTAATTAATTGTGTTTAAGTGAAATCAAATAGTGTATGTGTATTTTTCCAATTTCACTTTATGTTTAATTTTAATTTGAAGTAAATTAAAATTTGTTTATTGTATTGAACCATCAATTTTACGCTTCCGCATCTATAAAAGGAAATTATTACTTTGTGAAGTAAAAAGGATTTTTAAAAATATTAAAATCGAGGGCCTATTATTCCATCAAGTGGTATCAGAGCCGGACCGCTAATTTATCGCGTCAAAGATCCGTTTTTCGGATTTTATAATTTTTGTGCTCCTTGTATTTTTAGGTGGTTCAATTTTTACTCACTCCCAATTTTTTTGTATCTCTCGATGGGGCGCTTTAATGATAATTTGTCCATTTCTAATGATAATGAAATTTTTTCTATTCGAGAGAAATTTAATGAGCTTAATACGTGTAATGAAAAATTAAGAGAATTAAATTTGAGATTTGCAAAAAGAATTAAATTTCTTGAAGATGAAAATTCTCATTTTAAAGCTAAAGTTGAATGTTTGCAAACCTCGCTATCTCAAAAATATATTTTTCGATAAAAGCTCATGGACGTAAATCACAATTATAATATTTTAAAAATGTCCAAGAAAGAGAGTGATAGTCGAGAAAAGACTCTTAAGGACAAGTTTGCTCACATTGAGGGGGGAGCGTGATAACCTTCTAGGTGTTATAGAAAATTTAAAGAAGGAGTCCCTTAAAATTGAGGAGTCTAATTTATTACTTGAGTCCAAAATTTTAAAAATGGAAAATAATTTACAAGACTCGAGTAGTTGTGATAATGGTTCTCGCATATCTTGTTCAAATGCTTCCGTTGCTAAGCTAAAACCATTGTTTGTTTTAGAGGGTCTAATTTATCCAAAGACTTTATAAAAGGTCACACCTTAGGTAACATTTCTCGCGTTTTCACATGCTTTCATTGTGGTAGGAAAGGTCACCTTAGGTCATTTTCTTTTGATCTTAAAAGAAGACCTAGGAAGTCTATGTCTAGCATTTCATTTATTTCCAAATCCCATCATTTTAAATATACATCTATATGGGTTCGAAAATCATTCTTTGACGCGCTAGATATTAGATTTTTTTATTCTCATTTACTTTCACATGAAACCTCCCTTGCTAAATTTAAAGGTTAAATGTGTTAGTTCTTTGCATACTCTAGCTTGTTGTGGTTCATATTATATATCATTGCTAGGTGTATGCATGTTTAGTCATTTTCTAGTCATTTCTTTATTTCATATCTCATGCTAGAAATCATGACTTGTTTGTCATTTGGATTTTTATTTCTTGGTAATTTAAACTTCATGAAAAATTCAAATGATTGTTTGTTTGTCTTTTGAGTATATATTTTTATTTTTGGTTAAAAATTTCAAACACTAAAAAAGATTTTTGTGTCTGTGTGTATTTTAGTTTGACACACTTTACGTGGAATATACTTGTGTTAGAATCCCATCTTTTTCGCTCCCATGTGGCTAGAACTTTTGGTTTAGATTGTCAATCCTTAGTATGTTCTTTACCATGCTTACACGGAGTAGTTAGATTTTGTGTTGATATAATGGATTCTATTTTTATATGCCTCTATTCACACATGCACGGGCTCTTTTTTAAATTTAACTTCATATGTATATTTGAGCTTTGTGAGGTGTTTTCCTATCAATCTTGTCATCTACATATTTGTGACCTAGGAGGACTAGTGCATGTCAAAATCCGTTACACTTGAGATTTGTGTGAAATATAAAAATGTTATATTTAAATGTGCACGGGGAAGGGCTCCGAAAGGACTTAGTTTCCTTTGCGAATAGTAATTGACCGTATGTTTGGAGCTAAAAGAAATATGTGGTCCAAAGGCCTAAAAATAGAAAATATGGCATTAAAAAGAAAAATAATTGCCAAGGCCTATGTTTAGTTTATTTATTCATTCAAAAGAATAATATATATATGCTTATTGAGGGAGATTAGATGGTATATCAACGGTTTGCACAATATCCGTTTATCCTAGTGGTCTTTATTATCACGACTCTATTGGTTTGTAGAATCATCAATATGCTAGGCTTGTATGCATTGTGTATGTTTGTTCATTGAGTTCAATCTATATTATCACATGACGTTATATTCAAATGTGATGAAGTTTTCAATCAATTGATAACTCCGTGAACATGTTTTAAGTGATTGAGTCTAAATTTAATTGTTACTAGTTCACACCCCAACACTTCCGTTTCCGTATGACACATTTTTGCCATACGAGTATGAAAAGCTTATCTTATTTTGTGTCATTTGTGAGTTTGTATCTATATATGTGTACTTGCGTCTATTAGTTATATCTTATGTATACATATATTTGATATTTGTGGTTTAGTCTTTGTCGTGCTTTCTAGTCCATATATGCTTTAATTCATAATTGGTATCTATCTTGTTGCATTCTTTGTTGATATCACATGATTAATACTTTATGTATCTTATTGGTATCATTTGTTGGATTAGTTGTGCTTTTGTTGCCCATATGCTTTAATGTTCTCATCACTTTATGCACAATTACATGTTTTATTCTTTAACTTTTGTCTAATCCTGAACCAAAAGGGGGAGAATGATAGGGGAGAAATGGTATCTAAACCTATTATAATCGTATCTTAGTTTGGGGGAAATTTATCTTAGGGGGGGAGACGTCTTTCTAAGTTAATCATTGTTGATAAAGGGACATAATTAATTTAGGGGGAGCACTTACTTTTATTGTATTAAATATTTTGATATTCCCTATGCGTGTAATGTGTTTGCTTAAGTGTGCAGGAATTATATTATAAGTGGAAACTTTCACCGGCAAAGATTGTGATCCTTTGGGTTGTTTGAGTCATGCATTGTATTTTTATTTTGGGTGGGACTTTTTATTAGTTTAGTAGAGCTTAACGGCCCTTTAGAATTTTTGTTTGGTTTTTGTCCCGGAATAGTCAAAGGGGGAGATTTGTAAGGACACAATTCTCTAATTGAGTCTTAATGTAGTTTTGGCTCAATTTCGGACAAAAACGTTTATGTCATAGGATAGTGTTCAAGTATACATTTTCAAGCCTATGATATTTTTAGTTGAAGACGTAGCGGCAAAGACTATAAAGCTTCATTAAATGCCGAGCTTATGTTCCTCGTTTCTACGTCATCACAGTGGTTCCATGCTCCCAAGGTATGAATGCATTATATATATATATATATGTGTGTGTGTGTGTGTGTGTGTGTGTGTGTGTGTGTGCTTAGAATAAGTTTATTGGGTGTTAGGTTTTAAAAACCGTGTTGTGTTTTCAGAAAGATTTCTATTAAAACTTTTATACAAAGTATATAAAGTTTCTGGGGTAAAAATGAAATTTTTGGAACTTTCTGTAAGTTCCTTTGAAGTGTCGTTCGAACGAGATTGTCGTTCGAACGAGCTTCCCCATTGGACACTGGAACTTCGTTCGAAATTTCATTCGAACGAGATGGCTGTTCGAACGAGATTTCCAATGAGATTTCTAACGAGTTCACACTGGAACTTCGTTAGAAGCCTCGTTCAAACGAGATGTCATTCGAACGAAAATGTCGTTCGAACGAGATATCAGGCGGGAATATTTTTGGCAATTTTTAGCAGTTTTTACCCACTTTGCCCACTTGTTTCTCCGCTAACTTTTCTCAGATCTTATAATGTGCGGGAACAACTTTTTCTAAACTAACTTTTTCATAATATTCTAACTTCTAGAGAAAGGTTTGAGAGTTTATTCTTCCAAGAAAAAGTTCATGAGTTTGAGTGTTCATTTCATAAAGAAAAATGTTTTAAACACTTAGTTACACCCATATTTGTTTCTTCCAAGTTCATATATACATATACTTTGCTTGGAGCATTTTGGCACTAGTTTATCTCTACATTCGTTTGAAGAGAAGTTTGGGTTTTCTTCTAAATCCATCAAAGAAGAAGAAGAATTGTTTAGCTGTGGCTTTCTTACATGGTAAAAGGTACCATGTGTGGTTGACGGTGTACCTATTGTCCGATCGGTGGTTCCGAGATCGCGGTGGCGCTCTGTGGTTATTCGCTAAGAAGAGGTGGTTACAAGAAGACACGTCAAGGCTTGAGACGGTTCGAGTTGAGGAAGTAAGTCATCTGTCTTGTAAATGTAAATTACGTACTTAGTGGATTTGAGGCTACAGACATCCGAGGTTTTTTTCCCGTTGTTGGATTTTCCTCATGCATCGCGGCGTAGTGTGATTGATTTACTTTTATCTTGCATAACAACTTATAACGCATGCTTAGAATAATTGAAGATAAAATTGGTTTTATTTGTCAAACTTAATTTAAATTGGTGCTATTTAAATTTGGGTAATGTTTATTTAATTCAAGTATATTATTTAAACTGGTTTGGCCTAATTTGGAAATTTTGATAAATATGACTTAGGCAAATTCTTGGGTTAATTAATTGTGTTTAAGTGAAATCAAATAGTGTATGTGTATTTATCCTATTTCACTTTATGTTTAATTTTAATTTGAAGCAAATTAAAATTTGTTTATTGTATTGAACCATCAATTTTACGCTTCGGCATCTATAAAAGGAAATTATTACTTTATGAAGTAAAAAGGATTTTTTTAAAGATTAAAATCGGGGGCCTATTAATCCATCGGTGAGATAAGCACTTAGAGCATTGTATGAAAGACGAAGCGATTTTTTTATTGGAAAATGATTTTACAAGAGGAAAAATGGACACTGCCTTATTTATTAATATTTATGAAAAAAATATGTTTATTACGTAAATTTATGTGGATTTTTTTATTTTTTTGTTCTACTAATGAAGATAAACATAAAGAATTTTGTACTTATAGGCAAAAAGAATTTGAAATGAGTATGATGGGTGAATTTAATTTCTTCTGGGGATTACAAATAAAAAATAAAATGGCATTTTTATAAATCAATGAAAGTATATTAAATATATTGTTAAAAAAGCATGGATTAGATAATGCTAAACCTCCTGGAAATTCAATGAGTACATCACTTAAGATTGATAAAGAAGAACATGAATAATCGGTTGAATGATATTATATCCTGGTATGTTTCTTTGCTTGCTATATTTAATGACTAATAGGTAGGGTATTATATTTAATATTTATTTGTGTGAAACTTTTCAATCTATTCCTAAAGAATCTAATTTATGTATCGTAAAGCGTATTTTTGATATTTTACTTGCATAATTGATTTGAGATTATAGTACCCTCGATTCACTTCATTTGATTTACTTAATTATTCGGGTGTCGACTTTATCGGAAGAAAAATTAAAAGGAAAAGTACAAGTGAAACTTGCTATTTTTTGGACGTTCATCAGTATCATGGTTTAGTAAGAAACAAAAATCAATAGCTTCATCACGGTCTAAGCTGAATATATAGAGGTTTATAGTTGTTGCACTCAAATGCTATATGCGATGCGACATTTAGAGGATATAAACTCTATTTGATCATATTCTTATTATATATTACAATACTAGTGCTATTTGCGTGACTAAAAATCCCATTCAACATTTAGAACCAAGCATATTGAAATTATAAATCATTTTCTTAGAGATTATGTGCAAAAAAGTGCTTTAATTTGTAAGCACCGAACACCAATTCGCGAATATATTTCCAAAACCTTACAATATGATTGATTTTTCTACATTAGATGAGCATTAGAAATAACACTTTTACGTAAGTTATAAATTGCGCACTTGCATTATGTTGTTTTTAATAGGGGCAATTTTTATTTACCTTTAACATTGAATTTTATGAAAAATCTTTTTGATAATGTCAAAAGGGGGAGTAATTTTGGATGATTCACACCATTTTATGGCTTATAATGTTCTTATATGCTAAAATATTGTGTTTATGCACTATAGTGAATCATTGTTTGTTATCATAAAAAAGAGGGAGAATGTTGGACTTTAATTTTTATTATAATTGATTTTGATGATAAAATTATATTTAACAATATTTTATTTAATTATGTAATTATTTGAGTTAAATATTATTATACATTTAATTTATTCGCCATAATACTTTATTTTAGATTATCATGTTAAACTTATGTTGTATACAAATCATTATGAAATTTGTATAGCTATTTAAGTCATAAAAATTATTTTTGAAACTCATTAATTTATTTTTTTTGTAAATCAAATGTTATTATAATAAATTGCTTAACACTAAAATATATATCTACCCAATAATAATATATTATTTCTAAGGCATTTGTGACATTTGTTGTTTCATTTTTTTCAACACACTTGTATAAATATTCACTTTGCATATATAATTTTTTGTAGTACTATTTTTTTTTTATCAGAATTAGTCAAATAACATTCTTTTTAATCTTTCTTTATAATTATTTTTTATATTTCCTATTTTCATTATTTATTTATTTATCTGTTATCTTTTTATTTCCTCCTTCTCTCCCCTCCATATTTATTTTTTTATTTTCCTTTCTAATATTTAATTCTCTAATACTCTCTTCTCTCATTTTTTTAATAGATAACTTTATATGGCCCCCTATTTAATGTTTTTTCTTTAAACAAACCCATTAAAAAATTTACACGGATAGGCCTAATACTCCACGTGTTTCCCTTATTTTACAGAGAACAGTAAGCCTTAGGTTTTGTTTTACAACGAAAATGACAAAATTAATTATACAAACGTTGGACAAATGGTATCCTACAAGTAAGGAGAAATCTTTTCATCCACCTGTTAATTTACAAGTCACATAACAAATGGGTTTCAGATTTTAAGTTTTGGACCGTAAATTTCCTTTTTATCATCATCCATGGTACAATTGTTGGAATATTCAAGTACAAATTTGCCGTAATAGTTATGGAAATGAACAAGAATACACCATTTGAAGATATACTCACCTAGTTATCATCTAGATATGTTGATTTGAAGAAAGGTACATTCTAGTTAGTGTATTTTGTGGGCTTACAATAAAATTATTTGCTTGACGATGATAGTGATGCGATGGGAATCATGTTATAATAATACATGTTGAAGGAGATTTTTTTTATATTACTCTTATTGACAGTTCGAATAATCTTCCCCATACCGATTTTTGGATTTAATAATGTGTTTTGAGAGAGAAACAACTTAGATCATAATGATTTTTTAGTGGAAAGCAGATACTCAAGACGGAAGTCGTTACTGTTGGAAGAATGGAGGAAATATATAAGTCATATGGATTAAAAATTTGAATCGGGTGCTTAGGAGTTTCGAGACAAATTTGACAAGTATTTTGCAGAATTGGGTTTTAAATTTGTATATGTGAAGAATGAGAAATCGAGGGTGATGGTGACGGATATAAATGGCGTGTTCATGCTTCGATTTCTCCGTGTAATGGATTTTTCTATATTAGGACACTTAATAATATTCACACATGTAGTGGTCTAATACGTACCCGTAAAAGTTCAACGGTGAGTTCAAAGATGGTGTCATCTGTTTTTGCGTATCGTATTTAAGATAATGGGACACCTCGCTTATTAAAATAAGAGGTGGCCTTCCCGATACTCCAATAAATACAGGAATCATAGGTTGTCCATTCTTAGCATCACTGTCGTGAAAATAACAACACGAGATAACCACAATTATTTTAGAAAACGGATGTCAAATTAATTTATAAGTTTAATAAAAATCATTTATACAATCCAATTTTAAAAGATGGTGGATAAACATATAAATACATACAACGAATTACAACCATTCCCCAAAATAAGAACCGAATAAGTTGTCGGTTAACATACCAATACAAACAGGTTACACCAAGTATTACAAATAATTATCACAGTATTTAAGCAAGTACAAAACTTGGACAACATGCCCGAATGTATAGGCTGATCATAACTAGCATATACAAAAGACGGATGCGTTTATAACAATATCCTACAACATCCGCAAAAATGTTGTAGCTCCCTGACACTGAGAATGAGGGATTAACACGGGCGTCCTTGCGGCAGAGCACCTGAGCATGAATAGGATCCATAAAAAACAAAGAAATAAAAATGGTTCGGGTCCCGGTTTGATATGATACAATTGGGAATAAAATGCATGACAGTTAAGAATTGCTAACATCATAAACAAACTCAACTCACTTTTACAATAATAATAATAATAATAATCCTCACCTCTCATCTAAGTGCACATCCTAGAGCAAGGTCATTTATAGTGTTAAATGTTCATTGATGCAAGAGAAATAACTCAATTCCAATTTAATAAGCTTACATTTCGGGTTTGCATAAAATGACTTCACAACTCCATTCCTCATTCGGAAACATACTCCGAAGAGTTGATTTATAAAATGCTTTAGCCATTTATAAAATACCACTTTCGCGAGAATAGTTATAATCGCAATATAATGATTCTAAGACTATCCTTCCGGGAGTCACCCCACTGGATGCGCCCCTAAATAGCTAGCATCTTCCAGGGACTATAACGAAGACCACCTAGGCACCCTAAATCGCATCGCGTGGGAAGCGGCCACATACCTTCGACTGTGAGTCATAACCATACCTGAAATTACCTCATTTTGAATAAAACAACAACACAATGTACCACCGATCCTATGGACGAGGACTATATTCACCCTACATTCATTATCCAGAGGACTTCACCTCATTCGCGAAACTTCCTATATGATAGAATTTAGAGAGATATGTATATGCAAATCAATATTCAAAAGATATGCCAATCTAAAATGTGGATTGGATTATATCCGGAGTCATATGAGTTTAATGACATAAACCACAACGTTTAGTTATCCCCATACTAACTTCCAATAGTTTAAGACAAAAACATAGGCCACTAAGTGTAATTTACCTCATCCAAATCTATAAAGGTCCAAAACCATATAACCCTACCTTCCCCTAGCCCTAGACTACCTTATTAAATAAAGAGGACACTTACTATCCTCTATTAATTCTATTAATGAATCCACGACATAAGCCCGAACACCCCTTTACTAACTTAGGATATTGATTCCCCTATTTAAGGACTCTAATAATATAATTTTACTTCATGCAAGAAGGTTCATAGGCCTTTAACCAAAAAAGAAAAGAGTACAAAATATATAAGTTTTCAGGGTTAAAAACAGGGGACCGGTTGACCGGCCCCTGACCCCCGATCGACTGCGCTTCTAAGATTTTGCCTTGTAATAAAAGTAGTAAGACCATTCCTCAATTCCTATTCTACTGGTCATGAGACCGGGATCGACCGAGCTTTTTAATTTTGCCTTTTGAGAGAAGCAGAAAGCCTTTCGCTTGAGGCCCGATCGACCGGGCTCTGGACCGCTGTCAATCGGTCATACCAGATCCCACGGCCAAACCCCCTTTTTCTCATACCAAGCTTAAACCTCTAAACCTAATTTCATACACATCTCACAACCTCATCAACTAACAACTTCACCCCCAACATTGATATATAACAACAAACTATTATAATCAACTCACAACGTATATACATCAAAATATAAGTGTTAAACACCACAATTCATCAAAATTCACAAATGGTTTAAATCTTTAAAAACCTAACAATCAGTACAAATTATCCACACTAAATCATACATTTGCAAGTTAGAAACTTGCCTTAGGATTATAGTCTCGGATTATCTTCCGATAGAAACAAATTCAAGCCTAAATCTTCAATTCTCTTCTCTTCTAAGTTTAGAACACATAATTGAGAAATAAATGTCCTTGGAAGACTTAATTGACCAATTACACTAAGTCCAAGTTTAAATTATACTACAAAATTAAAATGACTCGCAACAACATAATTAAGTCATAACTGGACAAAAGTACACGAAACCCAAAAATACAACTTGGTACTTATTTTGACTATTTCAACTTTTTCCGGACTAACTGCGCCCTCTAAATTGGCATCCAAGATAACATAAATTATTTCATGTTCCAACATCATTTTAAATCACAACCGATGCTTAAAGCACAATAATGCAATAAAACATAATATGATGCTATTTACGTTCACTTAACAGCAAATATGCAAAACTCACTAAATATTATCTCTTAAATCACTTAAAGTAATATTTACTCCAACTTCCTTTATTTTATATAATTAAGTTGCATGAAAATTTAATATAGGAATAATTACTCATAAATAAGGGGTATTACATACCCCCCCCCCCCCCCCCCCACACACACAAGGGAATTTTTCCCTCAAAATTCAGGGATACCATGTAACAAGAGGTGTGGATACTTCTCTCGAATATCGTCCTCACACTCCCATGTAGATTCCTCGGCATTGTGATGTCCCCATTGGACACGAACCAAGGGAACCACCTTCGACCTTAGCCTATGCTCTCCGTAATCTAAAATTGTAACTGGTTGTTCTTCGTAGGAAATATCGGGTTGTAACTCGATATCATCCAAATGAATGTGCCAATGAGCTTCGTCACACCTTTTGTACTTCTTTAAGGATGAAACATGAAACACGTTGTGAATCTGTTATAAGCGTTTCGGCAAAGTGAGTTAATATGCTACGGGGCCTACTTTGCAATTATGAGAAAATGGCCTACATAGCGAGGCGCAAGCTTGCCTTGATTCCCAAATTGAGTTATGCCCGTCATTGGTGACACCCATACCAAAACTTGGTCTCCTACCTCTAATTCCAAATGCCTTCAATTCTCATCGGCATAACTCTTTTTATGGTCTTGGGTGATTCGGATGCGATTTTGAATATGTTCAATCTTCGAAGAGGTGTCTTGGATCATTTCAGGTCCAAGGAGCTTATTATCTCTTACTTACAACCAAAAATACACAGTCAACCATATAATGCTTCATAAGGTTCCATACCTATTGTGTATTGGTATGGATTATTATAAGAAAATTCGACCAACGGAAGATATTGCTCACATCCTCCTTTAGATTCAATTACACACATTCTAATCATGTCCTCCCACATCTGGTTGAATCTTTCCATCTGCCCATCCGTTTGTGAGTGGTAGGAGGTACTCGACTTTAATTCGGTCCCCATTGCTTCTTGGAAACTTTGCCAAAAATAGGACACACAAATATTGTCTCGATTGGAGAAAATATTAATGGGCACACCAATGAGTCTCACATTCTCCATAATAAAAAGACGATCATAACGAGCCGTATTGTAATCCGTACGTATCGGTAAGAAATGTGCTGACTTGATAAGATGATCGGCGATAACCCAAATGGAATCATGACCTCTTTGTGACGTTGGCAATCTCATGATAAAATCCATCAAGATACTCTCCCATTGCCATAACGGTATTTCTAAGGGTTGTAACAATACCTTTGGTCGTTGGTGGTCTACCTTCACCAATTGACAAGTAGTACATTGGGAAAAAAATTCACGGATGTCCCTTTTCATACCTGCCCACCAATATTGACGGCGCATGTCTTGGTACATTTTGTCTCCACCTGGATGTACTACAAATCTAGACCCATGAGATTCAGTCATGACGGAACGTCTCAAATATCCCTCATCCAGGACAATAAGTCTCCTGTGGAAACGTAACCCACCCTCAAAACTCATAGAGTAGGACTCCTCTCCCTCGGTTAACAACTGGCATATTCGATCTTGGCAATCCTCGTCCCTTCCTTCCGCTTCCACGACTCTCGTCACAATCGCATGCGTAAAAGTCAACACTGACATAAAGGCTGTTGCTACATCATCCTCCTGGCTAAGTTATTTCCATTTAGACTTCCATACCTTCGCTAACTCCCCCGCAGGTTTTTGACTCATCGCATCCACTACCAGGTTTGATTTTCCTGGGTGATAATGAATATCAAATTGATAGTCTTTCACAAACTCTAACCACCGACGTTGTCGCATATTCAGATCCTTCTACGAGAATAAATATTTCAATGATTTTTGGTCCATGAAAAGACTGAAATTTTCCCCAAGGAGATGATGTCTCCATATCTTCGACGCAAATACAACCGCAGCAAGATCCAGATCATGCACGGGATAATTCTTCTCATGGGGATTTAACTTGCGAGAAGCATAAGTAATGGGTCGATGCTCTTGTTGTAACACACCTCCCAATCCTTGCAGAGACGCGTCAGTAAAAACTAATTAGTCCACCCCCGGTCTTGGAAACATGAGTATAGTAGCAGAAGTCAACTTATCCTTTAACCCATCAAAAGCTAGCTGATAAGAATCATCCCAAATGAATTTTACTCCCTTACGAGTCAAGTTCGTCAAAGGGCTAGCGATATTGAAAAAACCCTTAATGAAATGGCGGTAATAACCCTCCAAACCCAGAAAACTATGAATCACTCTGGCCGTCGTGGGATGACCCCATTCCCTCACCGCGGTAACTTTACTCGAGTCTATCGAGATACCCTTGGTTATCATAATGTGCCCCAAATATTTCACTTCCTGTAACCAGAAACCACACTTCTCGAGCTTAGCATACAATTAATGATCTTGTAGCATTTGTGGGACCAATCGTAGATGTTCAACGTGATCAACTTTTATTCGAGAATGGATTAGGATGTCGTCAATAAACACTATGATAAACTAGTCTAGGAAGTCCCGAAATACTCGGTTCATAAGGTCCATAAATACGGCAGGAGCATTGGTTAGCCCAAAAGGCATAACCAAAAACTCGTAGGACCCATATCTAGTCAAGAATGCAGTTTTTGACACGTCCTACTCTTGAATTCGCAGCTGATGATACCCAATCCTCGGTAGTACTCCGCACTTTTGTGGATAATTAAATTTCATAAGTAAGTGCAATTTGGGAATTTAAGGAATTATCGTGAATAAATATTTTTTGAGTTTACGAGGGCAAGATGATTTTCGATGTGTGTTATATTTACTTTTTGGATTAAGTGAATGAGTTGGAGTGTTTTATTATATGTCGTAGTTGGGTAAGCAGACAAAGGATAATATTTTGATGGGAAATACCTATATTAAGCTGTGTTGGGTTTAATTATTGAATTGCGGTTAAGTGACTCGAATGGAGATATTGAGTGCACAGTTGGTTTTGGAAGGGCTGAGATAGGCAGAGTAGAGTATCCGAGGGTAGTATTTGGGTTCTGGGAATTTTTGGACCAGTAGGGAATCGGAATTGAGTAAACGAGTCATTTTTGGGTTAATAATGGACAAGCCCTTATTTCTCCCTTAAAAAGGCACGAGAGAGGGAGAAAGAAAGAAAGAAAAAGAGAGAAAGAAAGGAAGAGGAGAAAATAAGAGAGTAATGTGACACCCCGCCTAATTAAATACCGGGCGATCACTCCTTTATTAAATTAAATCAAGGTCAACAGTTGGTCCATTCTTAGCATCACTGTCGAAAAATAAATTTTTCCAATTTAACACCCTAATTAATTAAGCTAAGTGTCAAAACCATTTTCATACATACTTTCCAAATTTTATTTAAAGAAAAATCATTTATTTTATTAACAACATTCAATAAGTAAGAATCACACCACATTAAATTCTGCAACATAATCCAATTAATTTAATACATTCGTCAATCGAATGTCAACATACGAAATCTAAAGGCACACATCCAAACTGAATAAATCCCATAGTAACAATACTGGAAATAACTGAAATAAAAATGTCCAATAACAACGGAGTAATGGAAAGAGCTACACATGCCCAACTAGATGAAAGTACTAAGAGTGGATCCGAATGAACGAAGTCGTCTAATAAAGAGTCCTACAACTTCCACCTAAGCTGCAGCGCGTTCCTTCCAAGAGATCCTAAGCAAGACGCCCCTGTGGCTGGGCACCTGTAATACATACATATATATACAAGAGAGAGAGAGAGAGAGAGAGAGAGAGAGAGAGAGAGAGAGAAACGGGTCAGAGCCCGATAGTGTATATGATTTAAAATTTGTTTAGCAAGTATTTAAACTGATACAGGCCAATGCAACAACATATTAGTGCGTCACTCTCTTGAGGAATTCTCACCTCTCTTCTAATGTGCACACCTATCGCACTAACCTTCCCAACAGTTTGTCTTATCATTTATCGCACTAATCTTCCCAATGATTTAACTTATCTTAGATTACTCGTAAGGTTCAAAATTTAACGATTCAATTGTTCGAAAAGGATATTTCAATTAGCAACCAAAGTTCTCATTTTTAACTTTATAAATCAATAAAGTTTTCCAGTGTCAGATTATACTTTCTCAAAACAAGTATTTACAATTTGAGTCATCAACCATGTCTTACATGTCTCATCACAGTAGGCAGTTCCAGATTTCAGAATTTTATATATATATTAACTACTCATAAAATATATATATATCACAACAGCACCCCAAATAACAACTATGGCGTGGGCATACTCTACTATCCAATCCCCGTATCACTCGTACTAAGAGAATACAGATTCGGAATCACTCTCGAACTGTATCAACACATGCTCAAACAATATTGAGACAAAGTATAGATTCCAAGTTTCTCAGGACCGTCTGAACTATCACTGCGATAGCCTGTACCAAGGATACCTATACACAAACAAAATGAGGCGAAGCATAGATTCCAAGTCTCTAAGAGGAAAGCACATACCCGCATCTCTTAGGACCGTCTGAACTATCATTCTGATAGCCTGTACCAAGGATATCTATCTTCTAGGGTACAAGTCAATATCCCCCATAAAGGTCCCATCGAGATAAGACTGTCCCAGCGCGGAAACCTCAGGGATAGCAAGTAGTGTGGGCATGATTTTCATACATAGATAGTATATGCATACACAATCATATAACTATACTAACATTACGATTTCAATAATGGGTAAATTCTCAATTCCCATAATTACGACATTTGTATTTATTTCTCATTATTTAGTTATCACGTATAACCATTCACATCTTATTTTAATTTGAGGAACTTTTCCACTTACTACATCACGCTCACGGATTCTATCCTCCCGAGTATATAATTCAGTAGGTATACACATTTGTCCCAAAGTAACTCTCATACGTGTCTCTCTCTCTTTAACATATACTTACATTGTCCCTCATGTAAGATATCCCAAAAATATAGATTTCGCCTTACAATAAAGGATTTTAAATTTTATTTTCAAAGATGAGAATTTCAAATGGTTTCGAAATCGGAATTAAAATGGAGTTTTAATTGAATTTTTTTTTAATTATTTAGAAGAGTCCTCAAAATATAAAACTCTCTAAGAGTCCTAAAAATATAAAACTCTCTAAGATTCCTCAAAACATAAAACTCTCTAGTAAAAATAATATTTTTAGAAATCCGACCTTTCGATCAAGCTGAATTTTTGTCAGCAGTCCTGTCTCGCCGTTCGCTACAACATACTAAAATTTCAAGCGATTCCAATGGTCCGATCATCCGGAATAAATTTTTTAGTGTTTGTATCTAATTAGAACTCTTTTCTTAATCAAACTCTTAATCCTTTACACGACAAAGGGTTTCCAAAATATCATTTAAGTCATCACTACATGCTATTTCCTATCTCAAATTGGGTTTTTCTTCCATACAATTCATCCTAATCATTCCTCAACCAATATGAAGGATGAATCAACTAAATAAGCAAGATAAACACTTGCCTGGAATTTTTAGAAATCTGGTTTGGTGCCGAAATTGGTGTGGTTTCGTTCCCCATCTCGCGATCTACGCGTTGGTGGTGACGGCGGTGCAATCGGAGGTGTTCTTGGCCTAAAACTCCTTGGAGAGCTTCTCCTCTTCCTCTCCAATGGCCGTCATTTGTCTTTGGTTGTTCTAACCCTACAAGACAACCTAGATATCTTATATAACCCTTTTAATTTTCGTAGGTTTAATTACCCATAATTGCGAAATGTCCAAAACGCCCTCCCGGGGTACTAATTGGGCCTAAAAATGCCCCGAGATCCAAACTAAACCCCCGGGTACACTTTTCTGACTATCTCGACCCTTCTGGACACGTTGGCGCACTCAAAACGACCATACGAACAACTTATAAAATATTCACTTATTAATCAACATTTAGTCCCGACACGACACATGCGCGTCCCGACTTAAATTTCCATAATTATCGTTTTATTCACACGTGACAATATTATAACAATAAATCTCATATATTACTATACTCATCCAGTAATATTCAACAGATAACAAATTTCCAATAATTACTAACTCTCGTCACGCTAGTAAATATTTAAAGCAACATTCCGGATTAAAATTAAATTAATTTATCTCAATTAAATTTAATAAATCCCATAATTCAAAAGCTATAAAATACGGGGTATTACATACTTCCCCCCTAATAACTGAATTTCGTCCCGAAATTCGAAAAATAAGGCCTATCAGGTAGCACAATTCTGGATATCCTTTTCCGTACACAAACTAACTACACATTACGGCGCTCAATCACTATAGCCCTTTCTTCACAGTAACATTGTTTTGCATTCTCTTTGGAGACACTTCACATTGTGCTCCCAACCGACAACATTTGCATAGGTCACGCCTGTACGTTATACATTTCATTATCTCACTATCATTAGGACGCCGCACCTCACTACATGAAAAATACCCGGATTTATTCATATACAAAACTCCCATTCTGAGAAAATATTACGAACATTTGATCACTCTTGCTCGTCTAAAATAGTCGTGGAATTCTACCATAGTTATCGGATATTTTCTCGATCGATCCAAAAATTCTGATTATCTACTCTCCTCTAAACATACGAAAGGAGAATAGTCGAGGTTCTTCCATAACAAAACCTTAATAAGTACCTCATACGCGACAAACAGATACGAGTGTTTCTACAGAGTATTCTTGAAATCATCGTACCAAGATTCCAAAATCTCCTTCACGTAGCTCCACTAATCTTTAATCACCATGCTCTTATTCCCTAGCTAAGGGTGACACATCCTACTTGAAACGAAATATTATCTCCGCTGGTTCCTGAAATCCCATATCAAAGGTGGGATTCACCAATCTCATCCTGATTCAGAAATTTATACTGCGCCGGACCATGCACTGGCGCTATCCTTCCTTTCAAAGGAAGTCTGGGGCATACTAGTTAATATTGTAAGCCAGCCCAAAGGAATATCAATCACTTCCTTCTCGGTGACTTAATTCACATGTTCAGGATAAACCCTTGATCTTGTTTTGAGGATGGCAACCCATCCAAGAACTTTACCGACTTTACCAACCTCTTCCAATTTCAGGAATTTTCGATAAACACAAAATTATTTGGTTGATTCTCCTCTTTCAACCAAACCTTACCTATGGGCAGTGCACGTAGAGAATACTCACTAAGTCTCGCTAAACATCGATTCTTCTCTTGAAATGTCTCACATTAAGTGACACGTAATACTCCCCTTCCTTCCTTGTAGTATGCCGAAAGTTCCACCCGTGCTCTTCTCTCCACGAAGCGCACTTCTAAATCTCTTATACTATACTAACATCATTACTCTTTATATGTGTGAGTCTCTCTCACACATGACTAATAACAACTCCGCTCCGGGTGTGCTTCATAACAATTAAATTCTACTCTATTCAAGGAATACCATTTCTTGAATGGCTTCCCACAGCCTTCCATTCAAGTTAGGGCGTTCTATTCTAATTGCACACTTATGTATGGATTATCGCCCCTGATGTGACGTTTAATCCACTCTATCACTTCCACTTCGTTATACTAGTCCCACAAACATATATTTCACACGTCTATTACCACGTCCCTTCGACTCGGACTATTTTAACTGTAGTTAACCAAGATGCCCACATTTTTGCAACACTCCGACCGCCCAGGGAGAGCGAACGGCGTGCTACTCATCTGTAGGACTAACTAAATTCAACGGAATAGAAGGGATAGGGCATTCAAATTCCATGACAATAAAAGAGGAATAATAATTCTCAACCTTCCTCAGATAAGTACAACAATTTTTCAAAATAGGTACAACAACCAAAATAAATCACTAACGCTCTATTCATCAAAATAATTACAGGTCATCTCTTTTGTATAATATAAAGTTCTTTCCAGATAATCCATGCTAAAAATCATTCCAACTCTTTATTCACCTTATGTTCTATATGCGGTTATGACATATGGGTACTCTCAATCACCCTAAAAATCAAAATTCTTAAATTGTCCTTATCATCGTTCCACCCCTCAACTCGTGGGGATAACTTTTAATGCTTTCCTACCACAAAAATCTGGCTCCAATGACCTTAAAACAAAATTCAACTTCCAACTTACATACATAATTACTTGATCCCATTTCGACCAGGGTACCAAACTCATGGAATAGGGACCAAATGTCTCCCTATTTCTAACCTTACGCTAAGTTTCATGTGTGGGATGTCTCGCAAAGCGAAATCCAAACAAGGAACCCCCCCGATACACTACTACCTAGCATTGTCGGTTATCGAAATCCGTTAGGTCCTCCGTCCATAGTATATACCCCTTTATTCCGTCCCTTGACAGAAAAGTTACAATTTCTCCCGTAATTATGCTTAACAAAGAACGTTTCACCAAATTTCACTATCGTTCAGCATAGGTTGGTGGTAATAGCATTCCATAAACCTCGAATACATACTATCGAAATTCTCGAAATTCCTTTTTCTAACATTAGGGGTATAACTCTTAACTCCCACGTCTCTTAAGGATAAATATAACACTGCACTCTTCCTATCACTAAGTCCGGAGTGCCAAACATAATACTGCGTCAAATCTTTTCGCTCAACAGTAAATCCCGATACATACGGAATCATATTGGCAAAGTGTATACATACTTTGGCATCGAATATCTCGAGCCCACTATCTCCTGCGAAGTCTCTAGGAAATATAATATAAGTGCGAGTCCAACCTTCTCACAGGTAAAGCCTCGCCAAAACAAACATAAAACATATTGCACTAATGCAACCACTCCGATAGCCTTGCAATAAATGCCCACTATCATACTAACCATTTCTGTAATGTTTTAAACAAGATAATATCATACTCGTGTATCGCATCACTACAACGAGTAACCTCAATAAAGTATAAAACACTATTGATATACTCATTCATCCTCCGCGGATAGCACTAAAGAAAAATCCCGCTACACTAGGGAAAAATATTCACATAATGGTAACATTTATAATTATATGCATTAAGCTCGTCTCACATGCTAATCTAGCAATGAACAAAATATAGTGACTCTCTCATGTCTCATAAACACGCCTCATCCTCTGAGGATACAACTTACACTCCTACCTTGTCAATCGTCTTGACTGCGCAAATGTTTTCGAACGTAACACATCTGCCCAAACCATAACAAAATTATTTTAATCGTTGCCTTTTACTAGGCACCGTATTCTTGTCCTTATACTCACTTTGGAACATATTATCGTGAGCGATCTCACTCCGCACAAAATACCTCAGTACATAATCCGCTTACCACCTGTCCTACTAACCAGGTTAGGATTTGTCCTCCTCTCGGACTTTAGTAAACTCGATTCCTGTTAACCATTCCGATTGTTCCTTTAACTTTTTAGGCCATAAAGGTCATGTTACTATCTATAATAGCACTTACTGAATTTACCATCACTTTGTAAGAATTCCATTATCCGAATCATTTAAATGGGTCCCCTGATGTATATCCACATATCTTTTTGGTGCTATATCACCACCATTGTATTCAGTCTTATTCTCGACTAAATTCTTCGATTTCTTTAAGCTTCCCACACAAGGAGCATTATCATCTTTATTGACAAAATACAACATTGTCAACCTCTGAATCAACCGTCCATCAGAATTTACTCCTCGAGTATTATCAATTATTATTACGAGTTTGTCTCCCACTTGGAGTCGTTTCCTCCACTCGTATCTACATCTTTCGATACAAAATTTTCTAATGATTAGGGTTCATACCCATAATCGGACTTCTGTCATGCCCTCCCGCGATGAGTTCAGAACCACGTTTGCTTCTCACCCTGAACAGTTGAGGAAGGAACATACCGTCAACACTGTACCTAAGGTTCTCATATAGGCATAGCATTCCACTACTAAAATTGGTGGTTGACTCCAACCATTATAATTTCGTCCCGAAAACCAAGAAAATTTTCTCTAAATTTTCACTTTCAGTTTGCCACACTTCGTCCTATATCTAAGCCTTTGGGTACATTACTTCCTTTGGTAAAGACACATACAATTTCCGCATTTCTAAAATTTCCCATTGACAGTCTCTACACATTTTTGTAATACGTTGGGTAAGTTTACCCTCGCACCTCATTTGACTATAACAGCATTTGAAAAATCATTGCTGCACCTTAGTCGCCTTTCTAGTCGTGGCTTCTCGTGCCATAATGGAGGTGACCTTGACTACGGTCATCATCCTCGGATATATTTCATAATATCAACTGAGCCCTGCCTCCTGATGTATGCTTAACGGTCCTCTTCTGACATCCGTCATCGCTCGGCACACGCACACATCCGAACGAAATTAGAATTCACTAGTGTATACACATTATAGCAGGAGAATGAAATCTCGTCAAGGGAATCAACAATCCTAAACATAGGGATCTATAACAAACAAAGCAACGCTGAAAGCATAATAAGCCGTACAGATCCTAAGGACACTAGAACCTGATGCTCTGATACCACCTGTGACACCCTGCCTAATTAAATACCGGGCCATCACTTCTGTATTAAATTAAATCAAGGTCAACAGTTGGTCCATTCTTAGCATCACTGTCGAAAAATAAATTTTTCCAATTTAACACCCTAATTAATTAAGCTAAGTGTCAAAACCATGTTCATACATACTTTTCAAATTTTATTTAAAGAAAAATCATTTATTTTATTAACAACATTCAATAAGTAAGAATCACACCACATTAAATTTTGCAACATAATCCAATTAATTTAATACATTCGTCAATCGAATGTCAACATACGAAATCTAAAGGCACACATCCAAACTGAATAAATCCCATAGTAACAATACTGGAAATAACTGAAATACAAATGTCCTATAACAACGGAGTAATGGAAAGAGCAACAAATGCCCAACTAGATGAAAGTACTAAGAGTGGATCCGAATGAACGAAGTCGTCTAATCAAGAGTCCTGCAACTTCCACCTAAGCTGCAGTGCGTTCCTTCCAAGAGATCCTAAGCAAGACGCCCCTGTGGCTGGGCACCTGTAATACATACATATATATACAAGAGAGAGAGAGAGAGAGAAACGGGTCAGAGCCCGATAGTGTATATGATTTAAAATTTGTTTAGCAAGTATTTAAATTGATACAGGCCAATGCAACAACATATTAGTGCGTCACTCTCTTGAGGAATTCTCACCTCTCTTCTAATGTGCACACCTATCGCACTAACCTTCCCAATAGTTTGTCTTATCATTTATCGTACTAATCTTCCCAATGATTTAACTTATCTTAGCTTACTCGTAAGGTTCAAAATTTAACGATTCAATTGTTCGAAAAGGATATTTCAATTAGCAACCAAAGTTCTCATTTTTAACTTTATAAATCAATAAAGTTTTCCAGTGTCAGATTATACTTTCTCAAAACAAGTATTTACAATTTGAGTCATCAACCATGTCTTACATGTCTCATCATAGTAGGCAGTTCCAGATTTCAGAATTTTATATATATATTAACTACTCATAAAATATATATGTATCACAACAGCACCCCAAATAACAACTATGGTGTGGGCATACTCTACTATCCAATCCCCGTATCACTCGTACTAAGAGAATACAGATTCGGAATCACTCTCGAACTGTATCAACACATGCTCAAACAATATTGAGACAATGTAGAGATTCCAAGTCTCTCAGGACCGTCTGAACTATCACTGCGATTGCCTGTACCAAGGATACCTATACACAAACAAAATGAGGCGACACATAGATTCCAAGTCTCTAAGAGGAAAGCACATACCCGCATCTCTTAGGACCGTCTGAACTATCATTCTGATAGCCTGTACCAAGGATATCTATCTTCTAGGGTACAAGTCAATATCCCCCATAAAGGTCCCATCGAGATAAGACTGTCCCAGCGTGGAAACCTCAGGGATAGCAAGTAGCGTGGGCATGATTTTCACACATAGATAGTATATGCATACATAATCATATAACTATACTAACATTACCATTTCAATAATGGGTAAATTCTCAATTCCCATAATTACGACATTTGTATTTATTTCTCATTATTTAGTTATCACGTATAACCATCACATATTATTTTAATTTGAGGAACTTTTCCACTTACTACATCACGCTCACGGATTCTATCCTCCCAAGTATAAAATTCAGTAGGTATACACATTTGTCCCAAACTAACTCTCTTACGTGTCTCTCTCTCTTTAACATATACTTAGATTGTCCCTCATGTAAGATATCCCAAAAATATAGATTTCTCCTTACATTAAAGGATTTTAAATTTTATTTTCAAAGATGAGAATTTCAAATGGTTTCGAAATCAGAATTAAAATGGAGTTTTAATTGATTTTTTTTAATTATTTAGAATAGTCCTCAAAATATAAAACTCTCTAAGAGTCCTCAAAATATAAAACTCTATAAGACTCCCAACAATATAAAACTCTCTAAGAGTCCTCAAAACATAAAACTCTCTAGTAAAAATAATATTTTTAGAAATCTGACCTTTCGATCAAGCTGAATTTTTGTCAGCAGTCCTGTCTCGCCGTTCGCTATAACATACTAAAATTTCAAGCGATTCTAATGGTCCGATCATCCGGAATAAAATTTTTAGTGTTTGTATCTAATTAGAACTCTTTTCTTAATCAAACTCTTAATCCTTTACATGACAAAGGGTTTCCAAAATATCATTTAAGTCATTACTACATGCAATTTCCTATCTCAAATTGGGTTTTTCTTCCATACAATTCATCCTATTCATTCCTAAACCAATATGAAGGATGCATCAACGAAATAAGCAAGATAAGCACTTGCCTGGAATTTTTAGAAATCTGGTTTGGTGCCGAAATTGGTGTGGTTTCGTTCCACATCTCGCGATCTACGCGTTGGTGGTGACGGCGGTGCAATCGGAGGTGTTCTTGGCCTAGAACTCCTTGGAGAGCTTCTCCTCTTCCTCTCCAATGGCCATCATTTTTCTTTGGTTGTTCTAAACTACAAGACAACCTAGATATCTTATATAACCCTTTTAATTTTCGTAGGTTTAATTACCCATAATTGCGAAATGTCCAAAACGCCCTCCCGGGGTACTAATTGGGCCTAAAAACGCCCCGAGATCCAAACTAAACCCCCGAGTACACTTTTCTGACTATCTCGACCCTTCTGGATACGTTGGCGCACTCAAAACGACCATACGAATAACTTATAAAATATTCACTTATTAATCAACATTTAGTCCCGACACGACACATGCGCGTCCCGACTTAAATTCCCATAATTGTCATTTTATTCACACATGACAATATTATAACAATAAATCTCATATATTACTATACTCATCCAGTAATATTCAACAGATAACAAATTTCCAATAATTACTAACTCTCGTCACGCTAGTAAATATTTAAAGCAACATTCCGGATTAAAATTAAATTAATTTATCTCAATTAAATTTAATAAATCCCATAATTTAAAAGCTATAAAAATACGGGGTATTATAAGTAAAGGGAGATTCCGGCCAAACTCCGCGGGATTCGATTCGAGGTCGTCGGATTTTATCCTCCACGCAAGTGTTTACTTGCTTTATTTAATTTAGTGTATATATATCATATTATAGTTGGTAAACTATAAAATTTTGGGTTAGAACCCTTAAAATAAATTTTGGTAGTTTGAGTATGAGTTTACAAATTGATGTAGTGTAAACTCTTAATGATTTATAGTGTTAAATCCAAGAAAGTGGAGGGTAGAAATGAATTGAAATGGGGGAAATGGTAAAATTAGGGCTTTAAGGATTTTGGGTTTAAATCTAAGAAAAATTTGTTTAATCCCTCAAATAATTGATGTGTTGGTTAGAAACCGATGTTTAGATGATTTTAGAGTTGTTGGCTGAGAATGGAAACCATAAAAATGGAGTTTGGATTGATAATTTGGGTATTTGGAGTTTTAGATTTCTTTCGAAATGAATATTGGATGACCTATCTGGTATGACCTGTCGATCGCTCCCTATGGAAGGTTGACCGGGTCTGGGAAATAGGGCCTACTGATTTTAGTGTTAGGTAAAATCCCAACTTGCGATCGATCGGGGGTCAGGGGCTGAGCGACCGACACTCTGTTTCTTGCACAAGAATTGGATTTTTCTATTTCCTTTTCTTTTTGGGTTTTAACTAAGGGGCCTTCTTGATTAGTGTATTATATACGGTTATGACCATAAATGGCTTAAGGAGTTGCCTAATAACCTTGGGTTAATCAAGGGTACAATTCGGGGTTGGACTTAAGGAATTTTTAGAACGAGATATATTTGAGAAAATTATTCGGCAAGCATATATGAGTACATTTATGCTATTAGGATAATTATGGGCCATTGGAGATTTGAGGAAATCCTAGGACACGATTCAGATGAAATTTAGGATATGGGCCAAAGAGGATTGAGTAGTCATCTTACGTCTATTGACGACTACTAATATATGTGATGCGACACCTATAAACCTAAGTTAAGAAATTAGTATACTTGCATGGATAGTATGAATTGGTATATTCGGGATTACATATAAATCCTTAAAAGTGATTAAGGTACAAATTATATATATCAATTGAGAGCATACTTTTGGGTTTAGTATCGTAAGTGTGCGAATACTTGAATGTTATTACGAGTTGGAACATTTGGGGTTATTGACTATTGCTATATGAGTTTGGCATTATAGCGTTCTGTATAAATTGAGAAGTGATATATACTATATATACGAGAGTTTTTATAGTATATATATATATATATATATATATATATATATATATATGTGTCTGTGTGTGTGTGTGTGTGTGTGTGTGTGTGTGTGTGTGTGTGTGTGTGTGTGTGAATGGTATATTTCTGTGAAGTATACCCCCTCTAATGCTATCATGGGAAGTTGGGGGATGGGGGTGAGACCCCTGGCTTGAGGAGGGAGCGTATAGTCCCCAGGTCATAGCGTCCATTTTATATTGTGTGATTTTTATTTGGGGTGAGACGTGGTGGGTATGTTTCGTTTCATTTTCGAGGAGAAACTATGACCGCTTCCCATACATTATGACTTGATTGTTACCATGTCGGTGTGATAGTCCGATCACTAGTACCCAGGATGGTATGTGAGTAATTCCCTGGAAGATGAAAGAATTGAGAGAATGCATCCTCGAGTTATAGCTCGATGGGATTGTTATTATACTTTTTGTGTATAGTATATTACCTGTATATGAGGATGAAATATTATCTATCTTTTACTAGAGTAAAGAGATAAATTAATAAGGATTTATTCTCATTTCGGGAGATTTTTTTCGGACTTAAATTGTGATTTGTATATTAAAGTGAGTATTATATTGTATATATTTATATGAGTATATAGATATGTTATGTACTGAAGGCCTATTGGATCTCGACGATCGACATTGCCAAGTAGTAGTGTATCGGGGGGGTTCCTTGTTTGGATTTCTCTTCGCGAGATACCCCACTCACAAACGTAGCGCAATGTTGGGACTGGGGAGAAATTTATCCCTTAGTACTCGGGTGAATTGGGATTTTTAGGGATTGGGTGGAACGAGTTTCGTTAGGCAGTGTAGCTTAACTACGTTGTCTAAAAGGATGCTATAGATGTGCACTATAAGAAGAGGGGTGAGGGTTATCTCATAGGAATGAGATACCAATTTAAATATGAGATAAATCATATTTTAAAAATATAGCATTTATGCACTTGCAAAATATTTTCACAACTCGGGCTCTGACCCATTTATATATTTTCCTCTCTTTTTCTATATATATGTATATATATAGGTATCCAGACATAGGGACGCCTAGATGATAATTCCTTTAAGTCAGATGTTGCTGCAGCAGCTGTGAATGTATACATGTTTATTTTAGATGCTTATATTCTTGTGATCTAGATAGGAAGCATTGTAGTAACACTCGGGCCAAAAGCCCAATTTTATTCATTTATACTTTTACCGCCTTTTTAGTGAGGCATTCGATTTGGATGTATTATGTTAAACTGAGTGTTCGATTCTTTTATTTCATCTAAGTTTTATTTATATTTAAGCTATGTGGATGTTTTAAATTGAATGGTTTATTTAAAAAGATTAGTTAAATAAAATTTTTACGCCATCCTAATAGGTTATTAGTAATTAATTTGGTTTTCCGACAGTGATGCTAAGAATAAACCATATGAGACTCCTATTTTAATTTATACAGGATTGATCGCCCGATATTTCAGTAGGCGGGGTGTCACAGATGGTATCAGAGCATCAGGTTCTAGTGTCCTTAAGAATTTGTGCGGACGTACTATGCTTTCAGCATTGCTTTCGAGATGATATAGAGCCTTGTGATTAGGATTGTTGATTACTCTTGTGTGATTTTGTTATCCTGCCATTATATAAGATTATAGTAAATCTTTTGCATTCTCATTGGAGACTCGTGTTCTGATTGAGGAAGGACGACCACAAAAGTCTATTTCAAGGGCGGCAAGAGGTGGGACTTAGTTGGAGCTATAAGTTCAAAGTGGAGACCAGGACTGCAGTAGAAGTCACTCTCCTTATGGGATTTGTCAAGGACGGTTGTAATGACCACTAAAGTGTAGTAGTTATAATCATTCACGTACCGTTGTTGTAGAGTGTGGTACTAAAGTTGAATTATCCGGTGAACTTAAATTGGAAAAAAGGTTCGAAAGGTCTTTGATGAGGAACATACGTCGAAGTTAAGTCATGCGAAGTAAGTGTAGCATTACTCAGTGTAAGTAGAAGGCTTGGAAGCTTTGTCTTAGAGAAGGTTATGGAAAATACCCATATGTGAAAATTTGAGGAAATTTTTTCACTTGTAGGAGCAATGTTGAAATGGTGAGAATGATGGTCACCATATACGGGGGAGCATGATGTTTTGCTCATAAAGGGATCTTACTGATGGTTTCAATCGAGAGTTTCCATGATTTAGAAGGAATGAAAACAATGCAATTTGAATTATTCACATAAGGATCGGTCAGAGGCCGATAGTGAATAAAGAGTGATATGGATAAGTGAACCTTGTACCGAAGTAAGGTAGGTACAACAAAGAGAAAATACTTCAGGAAAATGATAGGCTTACTATAAAGTGTTGCTAACACTTATGGAGAATGTTTGTTCATAGAACCCCATTGGTGAACATCCACCCAGGGAATTCATTGAAACTAGGCTGTTGGGGCCAGAAGTGGAGCTTCCTTTTGACAAAGAAGTTAAAGGGACTATGAAGGAAAATTTTCAAGATCGAGACTATAGAGTCTGAGTTACTGATAAACTTAACATGGTCAGGGTGACCAGAGATGGGGAAATTTGTAATGCGGAATATAGAACCACACGGTTAGGACTTGCCTAATATGACTTAAAGGAGGGTGCTCGGATGGATTATTGATTAATGTAATTTTGGTTCAATTAAGATAAGGGTGCTATGTCAGGGAACCAATCGAAGCAGTTAGGGATATTGGTGAATTTATTATTACGATTTTTTCTTTATATGAAAGAGGTATATTTTATGTGGCTAGATAGAGAGTCGTGGTATTTAGCTAACCCTAGATTCATGTGTGTAATTCGAGCTCAGTGGTGGTATCAATAACATTATATAATATATGTTTATATGTTTTTCCGTGTTAGCGGGATTCTATTTTGAATTGGTATCTGGTTTGTACTACTCATTTTGTATGTGTTATACGAGTATAGTACTATTATAATAGTAATGTTATTGCATTATTGGAGCGATAGCGGGCTAATGATGGTAAGACTATCGTATCTGCAGTTCCATGGTGGAATAGGTTTTTATTGCAATATCTCACCTAGATAGAGGTTGAGTTCACCTTTATTATATGGGTAGATGGAACTTCGGTGAGCATATGTTTCATTACTATGATTCGAGTGCGTGGCAACCTTATAAACATGATTTAAGGTATGCAGGGTTTATTGTTGAGCTGTGAGTCTAAGCTCATTGTTGTTTACGCTAAGGTCTTCGTGTTAGTACGAGGACTTGGTGTTGTTGCTCCTGGAAGGAAATAGGAGTTCTAACAACATTTTATCGATAAGTGGGATGGGATTATCCCAGTGGCATATTTGAAACTAACGGACCTCCATAACCGACAAAGTTAAGTAGTAGTTTATATGAGGGGTAACTTGATTGGATTTCTCTTGAGAGATGCTCCATGCATGAACCTTAACGACGTCAGGAGTGGATAGAAGTTATGGGATTCAAGGATGTTGGTTTTGACGATGAGCCACTTGGTGAGGACAAAATACTATTGACTGAGATCCGTGTGATGATTTTATGCCTACGGAAATAGAAGTAATATGAAGAAGCACTGAAATGGTTTTCTCACCGTAAGTATGTGGGTGAGGCAAGGTATAGGAAATTTAATTAATTCTTGTAGCCAGGCCTTGATGAAAAGGCACATTTTGAGGGAAGGATGCTTTAAGGTGTGATGTTCGTAAAATATTTGAAGGGTGTAGGCACCTTGATTAGTTAGAATTTCCATTTCACCAAGGTGGAAGGATAGAATGGTAAAGGTACGTTAGTAGGTTAGAGAGGTGGGATTTAGGACGTCCCGCTGGTGTGCCTTCGGCCATTATATCTTGATGACCACGATGCGAGGAAGTAGTGTAACGGGAGGGTTCCTTGTCTGGATTGCTCTTTGCGAGACGTTCCATGCATGAAACCAAGCAAATGTCAGAAGTTGAGAGAGGTCATGGAAACTAGGGATATTGGTAGGATAGTTCTCATTTTACGTGTGTTGGAAACACGTCGATCTTAGGATTATTAGGAAGTAAGTTCTGCAGGACTAGTGGTGCCGATATAAGGAAATTGTTGTGAGTTAACCATGAGAAGATTAGTGGGTTAACTTTAAGAAGGATTGGATTTCCATGTGTAGGAAGAATTAAATTTCAAAATTTTCTGGTTAGGAATACCCTGGTGTTAGCAGTAGGCTAAGAAAATGAGGCCCGTCTTTAGAGAGAGTATTACGTGTGTGTGACGCTTACAATGGTTATGCATATAGACACGGGCCATAAAGGTATATGGGCACCTTGATAAGTTGGTTTTATATACCTCTCAAATAGAAGGGGCGTAGTGTATAAAGTTGAGGATTATGGTGTGGGGCAGTTAAAAGTGAGATTGAATTTTATGGATGGAACGTCGTAGGAGGCATGCAATGATCCAATTAAATAGGTACAACTAGGAGTAACACGTTTGAGATAAAAATTTATGGGAATAGTCAAGGGCTAGTGAAGTTTCCTTTTGAGGGAAATTCGACGTCGTGAAGAAGACGAACGGACGCTTAGAGTATTAGTTTCTTCGATGGGATCGAGACAATTAAGTTCTCATTATAGGGTCGTTTTCTTTCTATGCGCTTATAAAAGAACTAGGTGTGACGTGATGTTAGAGTCCATCTCATGACGAGGTAGCATTGTAGAATATGGAGATCTAGATAAGCTAGTAGTAGAGTATAAACGTTGAAATAGGTGAGTAATGAACGAGTGTATGGTTGAGTGCCATTGAATTAGTACCGTTTCACTTTTATGCATTAGGATGTGGAGTGATTCATGATCCTAGGTTATTATTGATCGTATCCGAATTTCGAGGGACAAATTCCATTGTGGGGGGGGGGGGGGGGGGGGAGAATGTAATACTCTGCACTTTGGTGGATAATTAAATTTCATAAGTAACTACAATTTGGGAATTTGAGCCATTATCGTGAATAATAATTTTTGGAGTTTACGAGGGCTAGATGATTTTCTATGCGTGCTATATTTACTTTTGGGATTAAGTGAATGAGTCGAAGTATTTTATTATATGTCGCATTTGGGTAAAGCAACAAAGGATAATATTTTGATGGCAAAAACCTGTATTAAGCTGTGTTGGGTTTAATTATTTAATTGAGGTTTAGTGACTCAGATGGAGATATCGAGCATGGGGTTGGTTTCGGAATGGCCGAGATAGTCAGAATAGAGTATCGGGGGGTTCCGAGAATTTTTGGACCAGTGGGGACTCACAATTGAGTAAACGATCATTTTAGGGTTAATAAGGGACAAGACCTTATTTCTCCCTTATCAAGGCACGAGAGAGGGAGAAACAAAGAAAGAAAAAGAGAGAAACAAAAGAAGAAGAGAAAAGAAGAGAGGAAAGGGAGATTCCAGCCAAACTCCGCGGGATTCGACTCGAGGTCGTCGGATTTTATCCTGCAGGTAAGTGTTTACTTTTTTTAATTTAGTGTATATATCTCATATTTGAGTTGGTAAACTATAAAATTTCGGGTTAGAACCTTTAAAATAAATTTGGGTAGTTTGAGTATGAGTTTACAAATTGATGTAGTGTAAACTTTTAATGATTTCTAGTGTTAAAGCCAAGACAATGGAGGGTAGAAATGAATTGAAATGGGGGAAATGGTAAAATAATTTGTTTAAGGATTTTGGGTTTAAATCTATGAAATTTTTTTTAAGCCCACAAATAATTGATGTCTTGGTTATAAACCAATGTTTTGATGATTGTAGAGTTGTTGGTTGAGAATGGAATCCATAAAAATTGAGTTTTGGTTGATAATTTGGGTATTTAGAGTTTTAGATTTCGTTCGAAATTGACATTGGCCCACCTATCTGGTATGGCAGGTCGACCGCGCCCCTATGGCCTGTTGACCGGGTCAGGGAAAAAGGGCCTACTGATTTCATAGATAGGAAAAATCCCAACTCGCCGTCGACCGGGGGTCAGGGGTCGGTCGACCGGAACTCTGTTTTTTGCCCAAGAATTGGATTTCTCTATTTCCTTTTCTTTTTAGGTTTTAACTAAGGGGCCCTCTAATGTTATCATGGGAAGTTGCACGATGTGGGTGAGGCCCCTGGCTTTAGGAGAAGGGAGAGTATAGTGCCCAGGTCATAGCGTCCATTTTATATTGTGTGATTTTTATTAGGGGTGAGACATGATGGGTATGTTTCATCTCATTTCTGGGGTGGAACTATGACTGCTTCCCATACGTTGTAATAAGGTTTTTACCATGTCGGCGTGAGAGTCCAATCGCTGGTACCCAAGATGGTATGTGAGTAATTCCCTGGGAGATAATAACATTGAGAGACTGCATCCTCGAGTTATAGCTCGATGGGATAGTTATTATACTTATTGTGTATAGTATATTACCTATATATGAGGATGAGATATCATCTATCTTTTATTAGAGTAAAGAGAAAAATGAATAAGGATTTATTCTCATTTCGGGAGATTTTATCGGGACTTAAATTTTAATTTGTATATTAAAGTGAGTATTATATTGTATATATTTATATGAGTATATAGATACGTTATGTACTGAGGGCCTAATGGATCTAGACGATCGATATTGATAAGTAATAGTGTATCGGGGGGCTCCTTGTTTGTATTTTGCTTCGCGAGACACCCCACGCATGAACGTAGCCCAGTGTTGGGATTGGGGAAAAGTTTAGTACTTAGTACTCAAGTTAATTAGTATTTTTAGGGATTTTATGGGACGAGTTTAGTTAGGCAGGGTAGCTTAACTAGGTTGTATAGAAGGGTGAGATAGGTGTTCACTATTAGAAGAGGGGTGAGGGGTATCTCATGGGAGTTCGATACCAATTTAAATATAAGATAAATCCAATTTTAAAAATATTACATTTATGTACTTGAAAAATATTTTCACAACTCGGGCTCTGACTCATTTATCTATTTTCTTCTCTTTTGCTATATATATGTATACTAGCGGAATACCCGTGCCTGAAGGCATGGTGAAAATTTTCAAAGTACGTGATAGTAAAACGACAAAAGTTTCAAAAGTTCATAATTGCAAAATGACAAAAATTTCGTTCCCCAACATGATTCTACATCTAAGTCCCCATGTTGTGTCAATTTAAAGATCTAAATTCTGAATAAAAATAGTCCTGAAAAAAAAGGATGATACAAATCTTCCCAATGCCCCTATTTAATTCCAAAATCAAAAAATCCATAACCCATAGACTTAAACCGCCATGTGAAAAAGGTGATAATAAATACTCAAAAAGACTTATAATTCTACCATATATTAAAGAAGTACCTAAAATAATGTCTAAATCGACACAAAAACTCAAATTCAAATAATACATAACTTTTATACAATCGAAAGAAAAATAATACACATGAAATTTTACACTTGGAACGGATGACATCGCAACGATTCTTCCACCCTTTAACCCTAGAGAAAGTTTACACATGGAACTGGTGATGGAAACATGTTAGCCAAAGCATCATCTTTAACCCCAACAACTACATCCATCTTGTTATCAATCAAAAATGTCACAACAATCACCTGAACTAGACCTGCAGCTGCCAAAAAAACTTGCAAATTTGTAAAAAAAGCATTGTATAATGTAAGCACATATGCACACCAAGAAGGGCAAGTATAATAAACTTGTAAATTTGAATTAATTTAACTAGCACATGCATATTACAATCTCACAATTGGGCATTTTCAAACCAAACAGAGAAAATTATAATAAACTTGCAAATTTGAATTAATTTACCTATACATGCCTATTCCAATGGCACAAAATTAAATCAAGTACATAATTGTTAACCACTTACAAACATACACTACTTACATTCATTTTATCCAATCCTAAAATAGTTTTAAACTACATTATTTATGAGTGGACTAAAGAAAAAATTATCTTGTTTTGCATTGTTGTCACCATCAACAAACACAAACCCGACAACATGAAAAATACAGAACACATTAATTGTACTTTTTAAACTAAAATGACAATAAATCTAAATTACATTAAATAGAATAGTTATGAACAAAAGAGATAAGTTATAGACTATGATTTACCATTAAACTTATATGTCAGTGATGAACAAAAGACATCGAATGTATCGATGTGTGACACAAACACGACAAAAAGATCGAAAGTCAAATATAGAAACATAACCATGTGTGTGTCATTGTTTATGTGTCACTGTGTTTGTGTGTAAATCACCTTTTGGATTCTATCCAAAAAATAGCTAGTATGAATAATAACAGTAATATAAGCTTTCAATGAACATGTTTCACCTCTCTGCAAGACAACCTACAAAAAAAAGTATTAACAAATCAGTATAGGCTTTGTCATGATGTGTTCCAGCCTCCAAATTAAATCTCAATCAAGGGTCCTAATGGACCAATTAATTAGGCTTCAAGAATTTCGGTCAACCCAACAGTCTGCGAGGTAGAGAAACATACCCGATGATCGTGTTCTTGGACTCGCAGATTGAGTCTTCCATCTAGTGCCTCGTATTCCCTTGGTGGCCTTTTATGTTGAGCAGCCCAGCAGACTTGCCCCTTTTATGTCATGCAGCCCAGCAGATTTTCCCCAGGTGGCCTTTTAGCATCTTGACGATCATTTTTTGAATAAGTCCCTTTGTTTCTCCTTTTTTTCTCTACCACAATTTCAAACTCATAAATGTTTGATTCATCTAGAACAGTCCCTTCTCACTGTTTTCCTCCGTTATCTGAAATGAATCCCTTCATCTGTGACTGAATTTCTGCTCTTCATAAATGCTTTCATCCCTACCAATTTTCTTCCACATTGGTCATCCTCTCACTCGTTTCTTTAATTCAAGCATCTTGAGGGTTAATACTCATTTCGAGTTACTTGTACCAAGTTGAATTTGACGAAGTGAATGATCATGAAGTTTCATGATCTAATACCAAATTTGTCAAAACTGAGTGTTGTGACATGTTTGTTTACTGGGAAACTGAAAAACAATACAAAAGAAAAAATGAATATGACAAATAAAAGAGAAATTGAAAGAAGGTTATTTTATTTCTTTTCATTGATGCTCCTACTATTTATAATAGAGCCTAACTAATCACAGTTACCAAAAGTGGAGAGAAGTTTACATCAGAATGGCTAACTCCAAGCAACTGATAGCCTAATTACGTATAATGTCAGCAATTAATCAACAAACAACTTCTATTTTAGAGAGATGATCCTCTACAGCTCACACACAACATATGTAAATTTATTTGGGTTATTTACACTTTGAGTTTATGCAGTTGTGTGTGATTTCACTCTAGGATTTAAAGATATGCATGTTTGCAATTTGGGGGCCATTTTCACTTTTTGTGAACTTTGCATCACTTATTGCAAGCGGTGTAAGAAGTGAAAAATAACGTGAAAATGTAAATATACAAAACTTTGCACGTTATTGTATGTTGGGATTTTTTTAATGAAAAATAGAATATTGAGTTATATCAACTTCTTCATAGAAACTATAGACACATATCCTTATATACGTGAAAAACGTTAAAAACGATTGTGTGAGTTCTTTGTTGAGTGGAATATGTATAAAGAGTTTTAAACTAAAAAAAATCACAAAATGGTAACAGTAATTACGTGGTATCTTTGGGTCGTTGGTCAATTTTCTATCTAGGCCGGAGAGGAGAGCGAGCGGGTCGGCATGGCCGAAGAGAAGACCGAAGAGAAATTTTCATTACTGTAGAATGTTTTGGCCTCTTTGTACATTGTCGTCGACCAGCAAGGGTGGTTCGGTGACCTTATTTCCTGATCAGTTATGGCATTTGGGGATCATATATGAATGATGCTTGATTCGCAACTTCTAATTTCTATTTGAGGACAGCTAATCACCAGCTGAGTAGAGAAAACAAATAGAGTACCAGATATGGCATCCCTTCATGTCATGTTCTCTTATTGTATTGAAGTTCCATATCTAGGAAATATGATACAGCATCAATTTTGAGGAAAAAAAATAGAGCACCTGATACGACATTCAATATCTGATTGGTTATCTGATAGCCTTTCCCAGATATCTGATTGGCTATCTGTGAAAAATTCAACATATCTCTCTCCAATTTCATTTATTTGATACATAAAAAAATCGAGACAGAGAGAGAGAGTCTACTATACCTGAAAATTCGAACCAAAAAAATGTAAGATATACTGCCTGTGAATAATAACTTTTTAAAGAGGCTGGAATATGTGAAACATTACCTAATTTTTTTTAACATAAATGAATTTCAGAGGCTGGAATATTCAGCTGCATATTGTTTTGAAAGAGGCTGGAATACTCAGTTGCATATTATTTTCGATTCTGCTCAGCCAGCTACTGTATTCGTCTCATGATTTCTAGGATAGTTCATTTAGGATCCATCTAAGATAGTTCCTATTGGTACAAACAGAGATATCACAAAAAAAGATTTCAACTTTAAAACTTGAAAACTAAAAGTGCATAAAAATGAATAAAAAATGCATAATATATAGTTACATTAACAAAAAATGCAAAAAATAGATGTCAACATATCAAATTTAGGCAAATAAGTTTACATTAACACAAATTCTAACAATTAAACACAAAATTTAAACCACATAAGGCATAAGGCATGGTATCCCCATGGTTAACAGCTTTCTTACCGAAGAAAGATTTTAAATAGTATCACATACCCGGCCTGATTTAATTTTGTTTCAGCTTCAGATACACATGCTCGTAGAAGTGTTACTGCCTCATTCATGTCCTTAGCATCTTTAATATTAGTAACTTCAAACAACAAACATTTTGTTATTAATAACTCAAAACAACCAACGCTTTTATTTCATATAAAGGATCGATGAAATGTCATATATAGATTTATGTACCTTGTACCTTGCACATGAGAAATAAAAGCCTAGCAAATGTGCAAGCTATATGCAATTTCATCTACATATAAAATAATGTATATGCAACTGTACAGTTTCGTTGAACCTGCAAAGGTTGTATTCCAACTATACAGATCGTACAGATCCTTTTATGAACCATAAAAGATTGTATTGCAACTTTAGAGATTGATGTTCGATGCTTTTGAAACCAAAGTACAAATTGATATTAGAGGCTTTTGCAACAAAATTATGGTGGAGTTTTAATAGTACTGCGTCCTTATTGGCCCTATACATGAAGGCTAAATATTGTGTCTCCTATAATCAAGAAACGTAAACAAATAAGAGCGTTGATGAATGATGGTTACTTATCACTTGAACGCTCTGACCATGTCTGTAAAAGGCAAACAAATAAACAGTAATTAAAATTTCAATTTGAGAATCATTTTTAAATGTGTGCACATCAGTATATTTGATTTGAAAAATGAATTAATATCGATTAAGATATATCTTAGCAATCGAATATTTAAGTAAACATAGTTAAACATCAATGCACATGATCAAATAAGTTTAATCCAATAAATAAATGAGAATATAACTATAATAATGACAAATCACATAAATAAGAAAAACTTACTGATGGGGGAGCATTTAAATGTCAATTCACACATTATTGCTCAAGTCTAGTCCATTGTTCCATTCTACAATAGTTTTGACCAACCTTAAGAAATCTTGAATCAAAGTATCAGATGTCCCCTTTGTTTTCGACACTTAAATCCATCAAATGAACCAACATTATATCAAGTGTAAAGCATTACCGATGCACGTTGTTTTCGATCAAGTCGTGGCCTATTTAGGGAGGATGTCATTCATCACCATATCTACAAATAAAAAAAAGAGTGAAAATCGGAAGAGATAATATTAGATATGCACACTAATTCAATTTTTCCAACTATTTTAATCTTATTCAAAAGTATTTCATACTTGTGTCTCAAAATACCAAACAAAGGATAAGTTTCAGATCATGAGAAGAAAAAAGGTAGAAAAATCCATCTTTTGAATAAGGGTAAAGGGCCCAAGCAACCATTCATCGTCATCATCACCTATATAAAGCCTAATGGAATCTTTGTAAACACTAATAAATGAGATTCATGAACACTTCAATGATACTCATGAACAATTTAGTTAAAATGGTATTCATGAATAGTAACATACAAACTCAAAAGCCCAGTTTCATCTTTCGTATTTCATGAACAGTAAACATTAGTTGGGTATGTAGATCTATTTCGACTATAATAAACTAAGTACTTATTGTCTTCATCTATAATAACATATCTGTTTAGATTAATTGAAATGGAAATAATACAAAGAAGGTATGTAGATCTGTTATTAGAGAGAAGTTATATAATATGTTATTATAAACTCAGTACTTCATCTTGGACACAAACCCCAATTTGTTATTGGTATAAAATAAGTACTTGTCGTCTTCATCTATAATAAGATATCTATATACCTTCTCTAAACTGTAACTCCCTTAGTCTGAATCATATATACGATAGAAAAACAGAGCGAAGGCTAAAAAAATACTGTAAAACTCTAAAAAATATTATAAAAAAAGAGACAATAATTACACCTCTCCTAACTCAACTGTTTCTCCCTCAATGCACAACTATGCAGAGTAAAGGCTGAATTATATATACGACAGTAAAAAACTCTATATAGCACTAAAAATAAAAAAGGGAAAAATCAGTTCAAAAAATCACTAACAAATTTCTTAAAGAGACAAACCAAATAAACAAAGTTCAAAATTGTAAAGAAATAATAAATTAGAAATTTACCCACGAAGATCTAGGGTTTTCATGAACATCAAAATCAATTCATTTGAGTCTTTTACCAACGAAGATGAGTCTTTTCTGGTCTGGGAAATACTTTTGGATGTTGTCTTCTCCGCTATTAATGTGCATCCTCCTTAAGCTCGTCCGGTGGTTTTAGAGAGATGATGCAGCTTAGAAAGAGAAATGGGAGTTTCATGAAGCTCTTGTTATGGGCGGCGGGTAGTTGAAAGGTAATAAATGAAGCTCTTTTTCTCTTTTTTTTGTTTGATTAAAAAACTAACCCTTGTATTTGAATTAAAGTAAAATCTTAAAATGAGGGGGGAAATAAATTTTAATGGGGTAAAATTGTAATTGCAGTTAGTGTAGAAAATGAAATGTGGTGAGGTATATAACATTACTGTGTATATGTTGGTCTCACCCTCCATTTCTTGTCTTGGTGGCTCAATCCTCACCTCTAAATTTTTTATCAAGTTATGGAATAGTAAAAACCTTTTACTCCTTATTATATATATATATATATATATATATATATATATATATATATATATATATATATATATATATATATATATAGGTGGCCAGACACATGGACGCCTAGATAATGATTCCTTTGAGTCAGACATTGCTGCAGCAGCTGTGGATGTATCGAGGTTTATTTTAGACGCTTCTATTCTTGTGATCTAGATAGGAAGAATTGTAGTAACACTCAAGCCAAAAGTCTAATTGTATTCATTTAAACTTTTACCGCCTTTTTTGTGCGGCATTCGATTTTGTTGTATTATGTTAAACCGTGAGTTTGGTTATTTTATTTCATCTCAGTTTTATTTAATTTTAAATTGTGTGGATGTTTTAAATTGAATGGTTTGTTTAAAAAGATTAGTGAAATAAAATTTTGACACCCGCCTAATAGGTTATTAGTAATTAATTTGATTTTTCGACAGTGGTGCTAAGAATGAACCAAATGAGACTCTTATATTAATTTGGTAGAGGATTGATCGCCCATTATTTTATTAGGCGGGGTGTCACATCCTCAAATCTATTTTAGAGAAGTACGATGCTCCCCTTAATTGATCAAACAAATCATCGATCCGAGGTAACGAGTATTTATTCCTGATGGCAACCTTATTCAATTCCCAATAATCAATTCATAATAGGAAGGAACCATCCCTTTTCTTCACAAACAACACATGAGCACCCCATAGGGATGTGCTATGCCGAATAAACCCTTGCTCTAACAATTGCAGAATTTTATCCCTTAACTCCCTCATTTCCATAGGAGCCATACGGTATGGAGCTCTAGCAAACGACTGAGTTCCCGGTGCTAAATCAATTACAAACCCAATCTCACAACTTGGGGGTAAACCCAGAATCTCCCAACAAACATCCTCAAATTCTCTAGCATCAGAAATCGAGTCTATGGAAATGACAATATCGCGTGAAGTCTCCTCGAAATACAATATAAATAAGTTCTCGAACCTCCCTCCGAAATATTCATAGCCATTAGAAACATTTCTTTCCCCGAAATGGCAAAGACTATACTCCTCCCATAATAATTTACCATGGCTTGGTATTTCACTAACCAATCCATACCCAAAATAAAATCATACCTGACCATATCCACGACGAGTAAATCGGCCTCAGAACGTAAATTACCAAGGTCTATTCCCACCCTTTTACAAATAAAGAATATAAGTGAACCATCACCCACGGAAGATTCCACACTAGTAAAGGTACTCTCAACAGACTTAATCCACCCTGTCGATCGAGCAAAATGTCTAGCAATAAACAAATGTGTTGCTCCCGTATCAAATAAAACTCGACCCACATACCCGTGAATCGGAAACTTACCCTCAATAGCTGGTGGCGCGAGCGTGGCTGAAGGAAGTAAAGTGTAATACCCCGTATATTTATTAACTTTTAATTATGAGATTAATTAAATTAAATGAGAATTAATTGGAAATTAATTCTCATTTAAATACTAGTGAGATGTGAGTTGGTATTTGATTATGATGCGTACATATGGTAATATATGAATATTGAAAATATTTAAATTATCACGAGATAGCAATACGACAATTTGGGAAATTTAGTTGGGACGCACGGGTCAGTCACGTCAGAAATGTAATTATTTGAATTAAAAAGTAGATTTTATTTTTATCAACCAAATGGTCATTTTGAGTGTGCCAACGTGTCCGGAAGGGTTGAAATAGTCTTAAAACACTATCCGGGGGTTTAGTTTAGGTCCCGGGGCATTTTGATAATTTTAAAAATATGGGAATTAAAACCTACGAATTTTGGGAGTTAATTATATATTATTTAGGAACACACTAAACCCATTATCAGCATAAGTGAGTTAGAGGGCTACGGGAGTTATAGGAGAGTTTGAAGAGTTCCAAAAAGAAACCTCCAACCACCATCCTCAACCTTGGGAGAAAATCTGTAGAGAAAGGAGAGAAGAAACCTTCATTCACCAACATCAATTCTGATGAACAATCTAAGGCAAGTGATTTGATATTTGTAATGCATTGAATATTTCTTCCATGTTTAGTGTAGGAATTTTTCTTATCGTGAAAGTTTTGAAGAAAACCAAATGAAATTGATGGAGAAACTTTGAAGTTGGGTTAGGATTTGCATGTAGAATGATAATGGACTGATTTAATATTCGAAGAGTGGTATATGATGATTTAAAAATGGATTTTTGATGAGTAATTGGGCATAATAAAAATTATGGGTTCATGTTCATAGGGTTTGGGGAATATTTGGAGATTTACATTAATTCCATGATGATTTGTAAGATTTGACCCCTAAAATATGTTAAGAGATGATATAGGGTGATTAGAAATGGTTTATATACGTTAAAACATAAATTGGATGGACTTAGAGTGGATTTAGAGAAGATAAGAATTGAGAAAAACGGACTTGGGAATTTCTGGGCTGAAACTGCCATCTCGTTAGAAGACCTGCCAAGGTTGTTCGAACGACCTCGTTCGAACGAACTTCTAACGAGATGATAGTATGACTTCTAACGAGTTAGCATTTTGTTCGAAGCCTTTCGTTTGAAGCCTTTCGTTCGAACGAAACTCGTTCGAACGAAACTCGTTCGAATGACCTCGTTCAAACGAGACTTCTGGCGAGTTGACAGAATGGCCTTTCTTGCCAGAATTTATTTCTAGTATCTCGTAGACTTATTTAACTAGTAGAATAACCTTTCCCTTATTAAATAGTGGGTATATTTGGGAGATTGGGGTACATTGAGGAGTAAATCTTAGAATCGTGTAGTAAACCGGATGACATTTGTGGATTGGGAAGTGAGTAACTAATCACGACGTGAGAAGAGTTAGTAACATAAATACATATAAACCGGGGACTTGTGAGTTGTATAACATTTAATGTTGGTATAAGAATGAGAAGTATACCACTAATGAAATATTATGATATCTAAGATGCGTGAATGCTTAGTATATGTAATTATCTATGTATAACATACCTATCGTACTTGCTATCATGGGAGGTCAGCGTTCGTTCAGGGCCATCTAATCTTTGTGTGACTACGGGGGAATTTAGATTGGTACCTCGAGGACATAGGTCAGAGAAGGACTTATTGAGAAGTTAATAAGTCTGCTGATCATGGGAGCATAGGTATGTGCGTGACCCATGTGATGTGAACAATGTTCGCCTCCATTGTTTGTGACTGTTGTTTAATGAAACGATTCCTGAGAAATTTGCAATACGTGGTCCTTATGTACGTGATGTACCGGGATTGGATAGCAGAGTATGTGTGCATCGCAACTTTGTCTCGGGGTGCTATTATCGTATATTTATGATGGGAATAATATACTGTTAATTGAAATGAATTGTCATGAATGAATGTGAGTATAAATAATAGCAACAGTGTGTAAAGTGAAAATGTAAGATCTCTAGTAGTTAGTAGTACTAACATGGGAAATTGTGTAGCAAGTTATAACACTGTTAATTAAAAGTAGTTGGGAATTGAATTGGTTATCGTAGTAATGTAAAATTTAGTATCGGACTAGTTAGATAATGGGAATAACTAGAATGGGTACGGGTACGATAGAAGTGCACAACTAGTTGATAGGTGAGGAACTCAGGTGAGTGCACCCACTATCATGTACTTTATATTCAATGTTTAATGATATTAATAACTTGCAAGTTTTTAAATTATTTTCACAATCGGGCTCTGTCCCATTTTCTTTCAAATCTATTTTTATGAAAACCTTTTAGGTGCCCAGACACAAGGACACCATGCATAGGAGTTCTATTCAGGTGACGTGCTGTAGCTACTGTGGAAGTTATAGGACCTTGACAGTAGACGCCTCCATTTCTGATCTTAACTCCATTATCAGTTTTTATCATTTGTTGGGCATGTCTCCCATTCCTTTTAGAGACCTCTTACTTATTCAGTTATTTCAGACTTTGGGTTGTAATTAATTTTAGTGATGCAGACTTTGTAATTATTTATTTCGGTATTCGGATTGTTGTAAGGAGTTTTGCTACAGACTCATTATTATTGGATGTTTATTATATTGTGACTATGTTGTGTTGGTTATGTTAACTTTTCATAATTCATTTATTGCATGTTAATCGGATTTAATTAAAATGAACAACTCACTTTTTAAATAATAGGTGGCTAGTAATTGTTAAAACGTTTGCGACAGTGATGCTATGAAATGAGCCAACTTGGAATTTTGTATTAATTTAATAAAGGAGTAGCTACTCGGTATTTGATTAGTCGGGGTGTCACAGGTGGTATCAGAGCATCAGGTTCTAGTGTCCTTAGGATCTATACAGCTTATTATGTTTTCGCTGAGCTTTCTTTGAGATAGAGCCCTATATTTTAGGACTGTTGTATTCTTTTGTGTATGCTTCGCTCTTTAGCTATTTTGAGATAATAACTACAAACTTATAAGACTTTACTCTCATTTCAAATGCCTCCATGACGTGTGCAGCGAGTTCCTAGGGAGGCACAGTCAGAGCCACAGCCTGCACCAGTTCAGGGTACTATGAATGCCGCCGAGGTTGCAGCTATTATAGCCCAAGCGGTAAATGCCTCCCTAGCCGTTGTACATAAGGCACCACCCCAGGCGCCGGTAGTTGCTCCAGTTCAGGCTCATGCATTCCCGTCTTCTTGGGAACGTGTCCGTGATACTTTTTCGAAAGCACACCCTCCAAAGTTTGCAGGTAGCTCCGATGTTGTGGTATCCAGTCAGTGGAGGAAGGACATTCAGAGGAACTTAAGGATGTATGAGTGCAAAGATGTTTAGAAGAAGATAATGTCTACTTCAAAGCTAGTAGGATCTTTATTGCAGTGGTGGGAGTCCATTACCACCACAGGGAGAGGGACGCCCTTTCTATTCAGGAGTTCTGGGTGCGGTTCGACCGCAAATATTTTTTCGTCAGCTGTTCACACTGAAATGAGGAGGAAATTGATGAACCTCAAGTAGGAGGGGAGGACCCTAGCCGAGTATGAGGATGAATTTACTAATCTCTTGAACATTGTTCCGGATGAGATTCCGACTGAGGAGAAGAAGATTCAGAAGTTTATGGATGGGTTGACTTGGAGGATCCATCAGCACTTGTTGGGTAATCTCTCGTTGGACACTTATTCTGATGTGGTTAACGCTGCACTACTTCATTACCAGGATCATCTCTTCCACATGTCTGAGATGAAGCGATCAGGAGAGTCCATCCATCAGGGGAGGACCGGGGGAAATGGTGCCAGCGAGGCACAATCTGCTCAGGGACAGCACAGGCAGGGTGATCAGGGTTCCCAACAGGGGGATCATAAGAGATTCAGATCTGGAGGTTTTAGGAGTGGTCAGGGAGGTTTCAGACAGGGCCATCAGGGTCATAACGACCATGAGGGCCAGCAGGGTCAGAATGGTCTGCAGCAGCAGTTTCAGCAGGGCCCGCATGGCTAAGGGAGGACTGGTAACGGCCACCAGGGATGAGGGCAGTTGGGACACTGAGGGGGAAACTTCCCGGGGAAGTGTTTCATTTGTGGCAAGACTGGAACAAACGCCAGGATTGTCCTGATAGGAGCAGGGCCCCACCGCAGCAGCAGTAAGGTGCTCGACACAAGAAACAGAGGCCTATGTTTCCCGTCGCCCTCCCAGCACCACCATAGATGGTAGCACTACCACCCATTCCAGCAGTCCCAGTTCAGCAGGGACAGCTTCAGTATGGGAGAGTGTATCAGCTCCAACATGCCGCAGCCCCATAGGATCCACCGGCCATTGAGGGTATGTTCTTTATCCAGGGGACTATGGGGCATATTTTATTTGATATGGGGGCTACACATTGTTTCATTACCATGATATTTTCACGCACCATTGGGTTGTTAGACATCGTCGAGAGCACGGTTACTTGTGTAGATTCACCGTTGAGTAGAGGTTCCGTGATTTTGCTTATTTATAGAGGTGTGGGTATAGAGATCGGGAGGTTTAATTTACCCATGGACATGTTAGTGTTAGATATGACTGAGTATGATGCCATTGTTGGTATGGATTAGCTAGTTGCGTACCGAGCCATGATTGACTGTTTTAGTAGGAGTATTATCTTTGCCCTTCTCGGGCAGGAGATGTTTTTAGTGGCGATGCCTCGCCCTGAGGGAGGATCGTCCACTCATTTGTACTATATAGAGGAGGATACCTCTAAGGAAGTGGTGATACCACTCGATTCGATACCCGTTGTTAGTGAGTTCGCTGATGTATTTCAGGATATACCTAGACTACCTCCGAGTAGAGATAGAGGTTTTGTGATCGATTTGACGCCAGGCACTTGGCCTATTGCCCACGCACCTTACCATATGGCTCTAGCAGAGATGAGAGAGCTACGAGATCAGATAGAACAGTTATTGGGTCAGGGGTTTATCCGGAGGACTACTTCACCGTGGTGTGCCCCTGTGTTGTTCGTAAAGAAGAGGTATGGATCGTTGAGGTTATGTGTAGATTACCGAGAGTTGAATAAAGTCATGATACGGAATAAGTATCCGTTGCCCAGAATCGATGACTTATTTGACCAGTTGAGAGGAGCTTCCTTCTTCTCAATGATTAATTTACGATCGGGATACCATCAGTTGCGTATTAGGGAACAAGACGTCTCAAAGACTGCTCTCTTAACGAGATATGGTTCCTACGAGTTTCGGGTTATGCCTTTTGGCTTGACCAACGCTTGAGCCGTGTTTAAGGACTTGATGAATAGGGTGTTCAGAGAGTTCCTAGACCAGTTCGTCATTATCTTCATTGATGACATTCTGGTTTACTCCCAGACAGAAGAGGAGCACGCCGAGCATTTGAGGCAGGTTTTGCTGACGCTACGTCAGAACGAGCTTTTTGCAAAGTATGAGAAGTGTGGGTTTTGGCTGAAGGAGGTTCAGTTTTTGGGTCATATCATTTCAGACCGGGGGATATCTGTTGATCCGGGGAAGGTATCCGCGGTGAGGGAGTGGGGACAGCCCACGACACCGACTGAAATCCGCAGTTTCTTGGGCCTAGCAGGATACTACAGGAGGTTTATTCGGGGTTTCTCAAAGATAGCGGGTCCTTTGACACATCTGACCCGTAAGGGTGTGCCATTCATTTGGAGCGATGCTTGTCAGTTGGCATTCGATGAGTTAAAGGACAAGTTGACCTCAGCACCTGTTTTAGCATTGCCGAGACCGGGAGTTGAGTATCTAGTCTACACCGATGCATCCTTACAAGTACTTGGAGGTGTATTGCAGCAGGAGAGTCAGTCCATACCTTATGCTTCCCGTAAGCTTAAGCCTCACGAGAAGAATTACCCCACCCATGACTTGGAGTTAGCGGCATTTGTATTTGCCCTTCGGATTTGGAGACATTATCTCCTGGGGGAGAAGTTTCGGTTGTTTATGGACCACAAGTCTCTACAGTACCTCTTTACGTAGAAGGAGTTGAATATGCATCAACCACGGTGGCTTGAGTTTGTGAAGGATTGTCAATTTGATATCCAATATCACCCAGGAGAGGATAACGTGGTAGCAGATGCATTGAACCGTAGGCCAGTGGATGAAGTGGCAGAGGTGAGGAAAGCTAAGTGGAAGGATTTGGGACACCAGTATGCAGTGGCCCGATCGTTCATGTCTGTGATGACAATTACACCTCGGATTGTTACGAGAGTGGTAAAGTCCCAGGAAAATGACTCGTTCTGTCAGGAGCAGATAGTTCGATTACTAGCAGAAGGGGCCGAGTCCTATTCCGTTACCTCAGACGGGGGATTACACTTCAATGGGAGACTAGTCATTCCGGAAGGGGAAGACTTGCGACACGAGGTGATGACAGAGTCATACGGTTCACAGTTCGTGGTACACCCTGGTGGGGATAATATGTACCAAGACATGAGACGTTAGTATTGGTGTAGAGGGATGAAGAGAGATATTACCGTGTTTGTTTCTAAATGCGTCACTTGTCAGCTGGTAAAGATGGATCATCAGAGATCGACAGGACTCCTACAACCCTTAGAGGTTCCGACGTGGATATGGGAGAGCATATCCATGGACTTTATCACGGGGTTACCTACGTCACAGAGGGGTCACGACTCCATTTGGGTAATTGTGGACCGGTTGACCAAAGTTGCTAATTTTTTACCCGTAAGGACAGACTACACTACGGTACAGTATGCCCAGATTTTCATTTCGAAAATAGTGAGACTTCACGGTGTGCCTCTAAATATCGTGTCTGACCGAGACAAGATATTTTTTTCACGGTTTTGGGAGAGTTTCCAGGAGGCTATGGGCACTGAATTGCGGTTGAGTACAGCTTATCACCCGCAGACCGATGGGCAGATCAAGCGAACAAATCAGCTGTTGGAGGACATGTTGCGTATGTGCATCCTAGACTTTGGGGGTGGATGGGAGCAGTACCTTCCACTGGTGGAGTTTGCTTATAATAACTCCTATCAGTTCACCATTGGTATGGCTCCATTTGTGGCGTTGTATGGTAGACCTTGTCGTTCCCCAACATGTTGGTTAGAAGTGGGGGACAACAAACTCCTTGGGCCGGGAGTGATTCAGGATACTTCGGCAAGGATAGAGATGATACGGAGTCTCATTCGAGTAGCTCAGGACCGGCAGAAGAGCTATGCTGATGCCAAGAGGTTCTTTAGAGAATTCAAAGTGGGGGACCTGGTTTTACTCAGAGTATCTCCTATGAAGGGGATTATGAATTTTGGGGAGAAAGGGAAACTGACACCGAGATATGTGAGGCCATTTCCTATCATCGAGCGGATTGGGACAGTTGCGTATAGACTTGGGTTACCAAAGTACTTGCATAGGATTCATGACCTGTTCCATATTTCCTCGCTAAGGAAATATCTTAGGGATGATTTGTCCCATACTCACATTGCTTTGGAGGACATCGACCTTCAGCTCGATAGTTCCTACGAGGAGGGGTCGATTGCTATTCTGGACTACAACGAGCGAAAACTGAGGTGGAAGATAGTACCGTTAGTACGAGTTCAGTGGCGGCATCATAATGTCGAGGAGTCCACATCGGAGAGCAAGGAGAAGATGCGTGAACGTTATCCAAAGTTATTTTTACCAGGTCCTCTTTAGTTCCAAATTTCGAGACGAAATTCTGTTATTAGGGAGGAAGTATGTAATACCCCATATATTTATTGATATTTAATTATGGGATTAATTAAATTAAATGAGAATTAATTGGAAATTTATCCGGATATAAATACTAGCAAGATGTGAGTTGGTATTTTATTATGATGCGTACATATGGTAATATATGAATATTGAAAATATTTAAATTGTCACGAGATAGCAATAAGACAATTTGGGAAATTTAGTTGGGACGCGCGGGTCAGTTGCGTCAGAAATGTAATTATTTGAATTAAAAAGTGAATTTTATTTTTATCAACCGAATGGTCATTTTGAGTGCGTCAACGTGTCCGGAAGGGTCAAAATAGTCAGAAAACACTAGTCGGGGGTTTAGATTGGGTCCCGGGGCATTTTTGGGCCATACCGGCAACCTAGAGGGGTATTTTGGTAATTTTAAAAATATGGGAATTAAAACCTACGAATTTTGGGAGTTAATAATATAATATTTAGGAACCCACTAAGCCCATTATCAGCATTAAGTGAGTTAGAGGGCTACGGGAGTTATAGGAGAGTTTGAAGAGTTCCAAAAAGAAACCTCCAACCACCAACTTCAACCTTGGGAGAAAATCTGTAGAGAAAGGAGAGAAGAAACCTTCATTCACCAACATCAATTCTGAAGAACAATCTAAGGCAATTGATTTGAATTTTTTAACGCATTGAATATTTCTTCCATGTTTAGTGTAGGAATTTTTCTTATCTTGAAAGTTTTGAAGAAAACCAAATGAAATTGATGGAGAAACTTTGAAGTTGGGTTATGATTTGCATGTAGAATGATAATGGACTGATTTAATATTTGAAGAGTGGTATATGATGATTTAAAAACGTATTTTTGATGAGTAATTGGGCATAATAAAAATTATGGATTCATGTTCATAGGGTTTGGGGAATATTTGGAGATTTACATTAATTCCATGATGATTTGTAAGATTTAACCCCTAAAATATGTTAAGAGATGGTCTAGGGTGATTAGAAATGGTTTATATACGTTAAAACATAAATTGGATGGAGTTAGAGTGGATTTAGAGAAGAGAAGAATTGAGAAAAACGGACTTGGGAAATTCTAGGCTGAAACTGTCATCTCGTTAGAAGACCTGCCCAGGTTGTTCGAACGACCTAGTTCGAACGAACTTCGAATGAGATGACAGTATGACTTCTAACGAGTTAGCATTTCATTTGAAGCCTTTCGTTCAAACGAAACTCGTTCGAACGATCTCGTTCGAATGAGACTTCTGACGAGTTGACAGAATGGCCTTTCTGGCCTGAATTTATTTCTAGTATCCCGTAGACTTATTTAACTAGTAGAATAACCTTTCCTTTATTAACTAGTGGGTATAGTTAGAGATTGGGGTACATTGAGAAGTAAAACTTAGAATCGTGTAGTAAATCGGATGACATTTGTGAATTGGGAAGTGAGTAACTAATCACGACGTGAGAAGAGTTGGTAACTTAAATACATATAAACCGGGGACTTGTGAGTTGTATAACACTAAATGTTGGTATAAGAATGAGAAGTATACCACTAATGAAATATTGTGATATCTAAGATGTGTGAATGCTTAGTATATGCAATTATCTGTGTATAACATACCTACCGTACTTGCTATCATGGGAGGTCGACGTTCGTTCAGGTCCATCTAATCTTTGTGTGCCTACGGGGGCATTTAGATTGGTACCTCGAGGACATAGGTCAGAGAAGGACTTATTGCGAAGTTAATAAGTCTGCTGATCATGGGATCATAGGTATGTGCGTGACCCATGTGATGTGAACTATGTTCGCCTCCATTGTTTGTGACTATTGTTTAATGAAACGATTCCTGAGAGATTCGGAATACGTGGTCCTTATGTACGTGATGTACTGGGATTGGATAGCAGAGTATGTGTGCATCGCAGCTTAGTCTCGGGGTGCTAGTATCGTATATTTATGATGGGAATAATATACTATTAATTTAAATGAATTGTCCTGAATGAATGTGAGTATAAATAATAGCAATAGTTTGTAAAGTGAAAATGGAAGATCTCTAGTAGTTAGTAGTACTAACATGGGAAATTGTGTAGCAAGTTATAACACTATTAATTAAAAGCACTTGGGAATTGAATTGGTTATCATAGTAATGTAAAATTTAGTATCGGGCTAGTTAGATAATGGGAATAACTAGAATGGGTACGGGTACGATAGGACTGCACAATTAGTTGATAGGTGAGGAACTCAGGTGAGTGCACCCACTATCATGTACTTTATATTCAATGTTTAATGATATTAAACACTTGCAAATTTTTGAATTATTTTCACAATCGGGTTGTGACCCGTTTGCTTTCAAATCTATTTTTTGTAAAAACCTTTTAGGTGCCCAGCCACAAGGACACCATGGATATGAGTTCTATTCAGGTGACGTGTTATAACTGATGTGGAAGTTACAGGACCTTGATAGTAAACGCCTCCATTTCTTATCTTGACTCCATTATCAGTTTTTATCATTTGTTGGGCATGTCTCCCATTCCTTTTAGAGACATCCTACTTATTCAGTTATTTCAGACTTTGGGTTGTAATTAATTTTAGTGATGCAAACTTTGTATTTATTTATTTCGGTATTCGGATTGTTGTGAGGAGTTTTCCTCCAGACTCATTATTATTGGATGGTTATTCTATTGTGACTATGTTGTGTTGGTTATGTTAACTTTTCATAATTCATTTATTGCATGTTAATCGGATTTAATTAAAATGGACAACTCACTTTTTAAATAATAGGTGGCTAGTAATTGTTAAAACGTTTGCGACAGTGATGCTATGAACTGAGCCAACTTGTCATTTTGTATTAATTTAATAAAGGAGTAGCTACCCGGTATTTAATTAGTCGGGGTGTCACATAAAGCATCCTGAATATGATACACACATCCGTACTGAAGTTTCCCCTGTTGTAGAGGGACGACTGGAATAGGCGTTGGTGGCTGTAAATATGCCTGCTGATGTTGAGGACCCCTAGGTAAGTATCCCCTGATCAGCTGTGATAGGTTTTATTAAAGTGACCCAGTTCCCCACACTAAAAGCAGCAGCCCGCTATATTCTCCGGATAATGACCCCGATTATTATTTTGAAATTTCCCCATACCTTGGCTCGGATGGCCTCTACCCCAATTATTACCTCGTCCTGCTTGGCCCTGTTGGCCCAACTAGTGCTGCTACTGGGCACCCTGACCATGCCTAAAACCACCTCCGCCAAAATTAAAACCCCAAAATCATTATTTCTTGGACGAATCCCCCTGCTGGGTGTCCCTCTCTTTCTGTTTACTTCGTAACTGTTGTGGTGAGGGTAGTGCTCCACCGGTACCATCTCCTACTTTCTGACTAGCTTGACGCAAATTCGAAATCTTCTTACTCCCTTTCACATGAAGACGGTGATATTGGAAATGAAGCAAGGTTGCATTCATCATGCCCCCAAACGTTTGCAAAAATGGATTTCCCAACAAGTGTTGCCTTACCCCCGATAAATTTCGATATTCTCCTTTCCTCCGAAATTACTTCATCTGGCACAAAGCTTTCTAAACAACTAAATTCCTCTTCATACGTCGCAACTGACCGTTACCCTGTACTACATCATGTAGTTTCCTCCTCATCTCCTTCTGGACTGCGAGAAGAAAATACTTTCGATCAAACAAAACCCAAAAGTTCGAGATAGACATAGTGTCCCTCTCCTCCGGAGTTGTCACTATTTCCCACCAATGTAAAGATGCTCCTACTAGTTTAAAAGTAGAGAGAATCTGTTTCCATTCCCCGCTACACTCTACCATTCAGAGATGATGTTGCATATCTTTCTTCCACTGGTTTGCAACAATCACGTCAGCACCACCCTGAAATTCTGAAGCGTGGCCTTTTAAGAAAGATTCTCTAACTCTCTACCATGGGGAGGGCCCCGCATGGGCTTGAACCTTCGGTACTACCGGTTATTTGTCTTGAGGAAACTTTTGGGCCACAGCAGTCATTGCATCATTGACTGCCTGGGCAACGATATTAGCCACCTCTGCTGCATTAATCGTTCCTTGCGGTGGTGCGGATTCTACATTATCTTCTAAAACAAGATTTCTCTTTGTTGGGAGACATCTTCTAGGCATCATCTGAGATGAAGAAACAACTAGATAAAAATACAATTTAAAATAATTTATCTTTGCAGAAGATCGCAAACATGAACAAACAAAATAATCCTAACAATAGGGCTCTATATCAAAGAACATTACGATAGAATGTGGTAAGTCTGCATAGATTCTAAGGACTCTAGAACCTGACGCTCTGATACCATCCATGACACCCCGTTTATTTAAATAATAGGTGGCCAAACCAATACTCCAATAAATACATAAATCATAGATGGTCCATTATTAGCATCACTGTTGTGAAAATAATAATACGAGATAACCACCAATTATTTTAGAAAACGGATGTCAAATTATTTTGTAAGTTTAATGAAAAACATTTATACAGTCCAATTTTAAAAGATGGTGGATTAACATAAAAAGCCATATAATGAATTACAACCATTCCCCAAAATAATAACCGAATAAGCTGTCGGTTAGTAGACCAATACAAACAGGTTACACCAAGTATTACAAATAATTATCACAGTATATAAGCAAGTACAAAAGTTGGGCAACAAGCCCGAATGTACAGACTGATCATAACTAGAATATACAAAAGATGGATGCATCTATAACAAAAATCCTACAACATCCGTAAGAACGTTATAGCTCCCTGACACTGAAAATAAGAGATTAAAACGGGCGTCCTTATGACGCAGCACCTGAGCATGAATATGATCCATACAAAAATAAAGAAATAAAAATCGGTCAGGGACGGGTTTGATATGATATACACTCGAATAAAATGCATGACAGTTAAGAATTGCTAACATCATAAACAAGCTCAACTCGCTGTTACAATAATAATAATCCTCACCTCCCATATAAGTGCACTTCCTAACGCAGTGTCATTTATAGTGTTAACTATTCATTGATCCAAGAGATATAACTCAATTCCAATTTAGATCTTACATTTCTGTTTTGCACAAAATGACTTCACAAGTCCATTCCTCATTAGGAAAATTACTCCAAAGAGTTGATTTATAAAATGCTTTAGCCATTTATAAAATACCACTTTCGTGAGAATAGTTATAATCACAATATAATAATTCTAAGACCATCTTTCCGGGAGTTACCCCACTGGATGTGCCCCTAAATAGCTATCATATTATAACCAAGACCACCTGGGCACCATAAATCACGTCGCGTGGGAAGCGGACATTTACCTTCGACAGTTATTCATAATCATACCCGGAATTATGTCACTTCGAATAAAACAACAACACAATGTACCACCAGTCCTATGGTCGAGGACTATATTTACCCTGCATTCACTAGCCAGGGGACTTCACCTCATTCGTGTAACTTCCCTTATGATAGAATTTAGAGAGGTATGTATATGCAAATCAATATTCACACGATATCCCAATTTAAAATGTGCATTACATTATATCCGCAACCATATGCGTTTAATGACATAAACCACAACATTTAATTATCCCCATACTAACTTCCAAGAGTTCACGCCAACACCATAGGGCACTAAGTGTAATTTACCTCATCCAAATATCTAAAGGTCCAAAACCATATAACCCTACCTTCCCCTAGTCCTAGAATACCTTATGAAATCAAAAGGACACTTATTACCATTTATTTATTATATTAAAGAATCCCGGACATAAGCCCGAACAACCCTTTACTAACTTAGGATATTGATTCCCCTATTTAAAGACTATAATTGTCTAGTTTTACTTCATGCGAGAAGGTTCCTAGGACTTATACCTAAAAATAAAAGAGTAGAAAAGATCTAAGTTTGGGGGGATAAATACAGGGGACCGATTGACTGGCCCCTGACCCCCCGGTCGACCGCGCTTCTAAGATTTTGCCTTGTAGGAAAAGCAATAATCCCATTCCTCAATGACCGGTAAACTTGTCATGCGACCATGGTTGAACGTGCTTTCTAATTTTGCCTTTCGAGAGAAGGTGAAAGCCTTTCTCTTGAGGCCCGATCGACCGGGCTCTGGACCGTGGTCGACCGATCATACCAGATCCCACGGATAAACCCCATTTTTTCTCGTACCAAGCCTAAACCTCTAACCCTAATTTCTTCCACATCTCACAACCTCATCAACTAATAACTTCACCCCTACATTTCTATACAACAACAAACTAATATAATCAACTCACAACATATATACATCAAAATCTAAGGGTTAAACACCACAAGTCATCAAAGCCCACAGATGGTGTAAATCTCAAAAAACCTAACTATCAATACAAATTATCCACACTAAATCATACCTTTGAAAGTTAGAAACTTGCCTTAGGATTGTAGTCTCCGATTATCTTCCCGTAGCAACAAATCCAAGCCCAAATCTTCTATTCTCTCTTTTCTCTTCTCTTTCTAGGTTTAGAACACATAATTGAGAAATAAATGTTCTTGGAAGACTTAAATGACCAATTACACTAAGCCCAACTTTAAATGCTACTAAATAATTAAAATGACTCGCAACAACATAATTAAGTCATAACCTATCAAAAGTAATCGGAACCCAAAAATACAACTTGGTACTTATTTTCACTATTTTGACTATTTTTGGACTGACCGCACCCTCTAAATTGGCGTCGGGGAGAACATAAATTATTTCATGTTCGAACATCATTTTAAATCATAACTGTCGCTTAATGCACAACGACACAATAAAACATAAGATGATTCTATTTACGTTCACTTAACACTAAATATGCAAAACTTAGTAAATATTATCTCTTAAATATCTTAAAGTAATAGTTACTTCAACTTCCTTTATTTTATATAATTAACCCGCATGGCAAATTAATATAAAAACAATTACTCATAAATAAGGGGTATTACAGATAAATCATTGATAAAACCAATTGAACTAGTAATGGAGTTTAAATATAATTTTGGGTTCGATATTCCGTATCACCAAGCTTGGCATAGGAAAGAAATGGAAAAGACAGTGTTGCACGGTGAATAGGAAATGTCATACAAATTATTGGGTGTTTACGGAGAGATGCTATTTGAATCGAATCCGATTCTCATGCTGTTATCGAGTGCGAGTCGGGTACTAATTAGTTTAAGAGGATTTCTTTCATTCGCAGCATGTGTTGTCGATTTTACATATTGTTGGCCAATGTTGTGTATTGACGGTACATTTTTTAAGAGCAGATACAAAAGTTATCTATTAGGAATGATGATAAAAAATGGGAATCAAGGTACAATATATAATAAGTAAAAGATCCAAGGTAGATACCACATGTTAAGTCAAAGTTGAATATATATTTATGTGATAAATCTTATAAAAGCGATAACGGGTATGTATCGTATGAATTTTTCCTTGTAATTGTTATGGTAATTTTGGGCGAATGTAATTCTTGTCGTAATGTCAGGCGAATAGGTATTAGATAATTTTTTTATACATTTTTTGAAACAAAAACTTTGAATTAATATGGTATTTAATATATTATTACATATATTAATTACTGTTTGTCTAATTACAGCCATACTCGATATGTTGTGACACTTTAGTACGTTACAATCGTGTGTATCTATTGTTAATACGTAGTGTTTACTAAATTTATGAAGCCATTGGTTTTCATTTTAAATTTAGTTAATTGTATATGTCTTTGCGAATTACATACCCATTATGTTCGGATTTAGTTTTATTATTACTATGTTCATCGTAATCTGAAAGTCACTTAGTATGAATTAGCTTAATGTTCGACAATTAAGTAGTTAACAGTAAAGGTTTTGGCATATTATAATGAGTTTTTTCTCATTTAGTATTAGTGTTACAAAGTGTAATCTAATTTTGATTTACCTTAATGTTTGTTTACTACTCAAATTTAAAAGTAGGTTATATATTGGAGTTTTTACATTTTTTTTATCTCTAAAGATGCGGATATAGATATGTATTGTGTATTACAAATTTTTTATCTGTGGGAAATTACCTTATATTTATCACTAATATGGAACATAGTAGTTCTTTTTTTCTGTACATCATGTCATCCATTACATGGAATAGCTTTTTAAAATTAAAGTAAAAGGCATATGTATGTTTCTTCTAAACAATAATCACACTAATTTGTCTACTGCAAAACGATGACATGTATATACAGAATTTGATAATGTATTTATGTTATCTAAGACATAACATAGTGTATTACTTTGTAGTATGAGTTACTGGATTTTTGTGCACATAACGCATGTATCTTTCCGATTGCATTTGTCATTATTGATGGGGAGACCGAAGAAAATTAGGAGTGGTTTTAACGAATATTGTCTAGTGTACTGAAAGACCAGAATAAGGTAATTACTTTTATAATTGATAGGAATGATGGTTGGTGTTTAGCTGTTTTGAAGATATTTCCTATGTCTCCTCATGTGTATTGTATTCCCCACATTAAGCAAAATATACGAGTGAAATATCACAGGAGGGGGAGGTTTAACTATCATGATAATATAGTACGTTTGTTTGTGTCTTGCGGATATGATGAAACTGAGATTCTATTCACACAACGAATAAATGAGTTATTAAAAGAAGGTGGCGAGACAATGGTCAGTTTTCTAGAGGATCTCCCATTGAAGAATTGGGCAAAAGCATATTTCATCGAGCAACGGTATGGGGAGATGGCAACTCACATAACTGAGTCGTTCAACTCGTGGATACTTGACAAACGTTACTTACCTACCACTCAAATCATAGACGACGTCAGAATAAAGCTGATGAAGATGATGATGGAAATGAGATGTTTAGCAAAGAAATGGACATGTCTTTCGTGTCCAGAAATTAAAAAGATCATAAGAGAAAATTTATATGTCGGGAGAAATTCATATGTTAGGAAAGAGATTGAAGATGTGTTCAAAGAGTCTGATGATGGTATATATATGGTGCATTTATATCATCAATCGTGCTCTTGTGGAATGTGGCAGATTAAACGCTTACCCTGTTCTCATGCATGTATTACAGCCCCAGCACGAGGTTCAGAAATATATGACCTTATTGAAGATTACTTTAAAATTTATTTTTTTTCAAAAATCGTATGCTCGTCCAATATATCCTATACCTTCCATACCTAAGGGGATGGAGATTAGTGAATATTGTATTAAACCTCCTACTACGCGAAAACAACCTGGTAGACTGAGAGTTAAATAAGCAGGCAAAGTAAGGAAGATCAAGTGTTGTGATTCTGTAAACAGGCACAATAGGAAGATATGCACGACTATCATATGATGTAATGTATGCATGTCATCTGATGTTGATTGTCACGATCAAGTCTGTAACTTTTAATGTTCTCTATATACATTTATTTCAAATAAAAGATATTATCATGAGTTTTTCCTTCGTTGTACAGTTCAATTTTCCGTTTTACTATAAAATAAAATTATGCATTTTTTTATGTCATGGAACAGGTATATAAATGTACTTACATTAGTTGTATTATTGGTCCGATTATAGGAAAGATTCAATATCCAAAATACGAGAAATTATGATAATGTAGACATATACGAGTAGGTATCTACATGTATGTAAGGTATCTATGTTTGATTTACACTAACTACCTACAAATGATCATATATTCAATATAAAAAACTTATAGCATTTTTTCTTTTTTTATAGCCATATTTTATTGAAATCTAAACAATTCATTAAAGATTTTGATATAAATGGTTTTTATCATAGTTGAATCTCAATCTTTATTTTTTACTTATTATTTTCTTGTAAAAAAAAGGTTCTTTTCGTGGAAACTAATTTTTGGAATTTGTATAATGTCAGGTGAAGTTTGTACACTATAACCATTTCATGTTCATATAAGTTGATAAAGTGTATCTAAGTAATATATTAGCTATTGATGTATGTCATTGTGTCATTATTATTATCGTGATGGAAAAGCATTAGGTAGTTCATTATACGTGTTTGAGCATTCACTGTTTATGGCTAAAATAGAGCTACAAATATTTGATTCAACCAAAAAAATAGTTGACCTAACTCTTCCTAGGATTTGGATGCCGGATTTGAGTTACACAAATGCAAAGAACATTTCGTTAAGTCATAGTGTACAAAAGAGTTTAGTTGTAGAATAATAATTCCAGTTGTTGTCAACAAATCCAAATAATTTTGCAAATTCGATGATTGATAACTGCAACATCAGATATTTAGAAAGTTGACCAGTCTAAAAAAATAAAAAAGAAGGATTCCTGATCATCGTTTGAAAATCAATTCAAAAAAGCGATGTGATAATTCATAAACACAATGACGCTACGAGTTCGTATGCTTATTTCCTTAAATGAAATGTGTTTTCAAATCATAAGGCAATGCATTATTTACCTGATCTAAATGCATAATCAGGTTTATGTATCTTGACGTGGAGTTTCATTGTTGTCAATATGTACCACTTCAATATCCAATATGCATAACTATTAACGGATTTGAATACAGGCTCTATTATGGCATCATCAAGCCCATATTCCTTGTTTGGTATCATGCATAGAGACTCAAGTAACTCAGCATTGGTATGAGTTGTTTAAGCCTCATTCTCTTTCAACACGATTACATACCGCAAGTGCCTAATGTAATATGGTGCCCCATTAGTAAAATGATAGACATTATGACACCATTTAACCTTCGCTATGTAACTACTCAAGTTTGGTCAAATAATTCATTTTTGCATATCGATTCCATTCACTAGATGCATGACAGTCCAAAAACATACAATTACTGGTTTTTTGCTATCCCATTCAATCAGTCAACACAGTATTGCTTAATATATACTCTAGCATTTCCATTTGCAAAATCGGATTTTAGTTAACACAATATCGTTCAAGAAATATTTTGGTACCCCACTCATATAAGCAGATACACATGTACCAAAATGATTGTGCATCACGAAAAACCCAAAAATTTCATACATAATACATTGCAATTATTTTCAAAACAAGCCGAATATTTTTTGACGAATAAATATACAACTCAACTCAACTCAACAAATCCTTTTCCTAATTATTTGGGGTCGACTACATGAATCCTATTTTTCCATTCCATTATGTCCAGTGCAATATCTTGGGTTAAACCACATGATATCAGTCCTTTTTTATAATATCCCACCAAGTTAATTTAGGCCTACCTCTACCCCTTGGGTTACCATCAATACTAATTAAATCACTCTTCCTTACAGGAGCATCCATTGGTCTACGCTTGACGTGTCCAAACCATCTAAGTCAATTTTCTCTCAATTTATCTTCTATAGGAGCTACTTTTATCGTTTCACGAATTTGTTCATTTTTAATTTTATCCTTTCAAGTTTTACCAAAAATCCATCTTAGCATTCGCATCTCCGCCACTCATTTTCTGCACATTTTGTTTCTTGGTTGCCCGACACGCTTATCACACAGAACGCCGGTCACACTTCTCCACTTAACCCAGCCTGCTCTAAACCCCTTGTTTCCATTGTTGACCTCCCAGGAATAAATCCAAATTGATTCTGAGATAATGTTGTTTTCAATCTCAATCAATATTCAATCACTCTCTCCCAAAGTTTCATTGTATGACTCATTAACTTAATACCACGATAATTTGAACAACTTTGATGTCCCCTTTATTTTTATAAATAGGTACTAAAATACTTTTTCTCCATTCATCGGACATTTTATTAGTCATTAAAATTCTATTAAATAATTTTGTAAGCCATGACACTCCATTTTCGCCTAAGCACTTCCAAACCTCAATAGGGATACCATCTGGTCCTAAAGCCTTCCCTGTTTTCATTTTTTTAGAGCAATCCTAACCTCTGTTGTCCTAATTCTACGAAAAAATATATCTTCTCTAGTCTCCCTAAGTTCCTCTATATCTAATCTACTCCCATTATCTCCATTTAATAACCCCTCAAATTAGTTTTTCCAACTTTCCATAATTTCATCATCTTTGACTAAGACTCTCGAATCATCACTTTTGATGCACTTAACGTTATTAAAATCTTTTGTTTTCCTATCCCTAAGTTTAGCAAGCTTATAAATACTTTTTTCACCTTCTTGTGTTCCTAATTTTGTATAAAGATCATCATACGCTTTTAACTTAGCATCTCTTACCACTTTCTTAACTTCCTTTTTAGGTCATTTATATTTCTCAAAATTCTCTTCATTTCTATTTGATTGCCATTTTTTAAAGCACTCCCTTTTAATTTTTACTATATTCTGTACTTCTTCATTCCACCACCAAGTTTCTTTAGACTGTGGCCCTTTGCCTTTTGACTCTCCAAGAATTTCTTTTGATATGCTCCTAATGCATGTGGCTATCTTATTCCGCATTATGTTAGTTTCTTCTTCACTATTCCATGTTGCTTAATTTAATACTTTATCTTTAAATAGTTCTAATTTCTCTCCTTTTAAATTCCACCACCTAGTTTGTGGGTTAATCTTCACTTTTCGCACTCCTAATTGATTTTTATATTTATATCCAACACCATTATCCTATGTTGTGAGGTTAAGCTCTCTCCCGGGATAACCTTACAATCTTTACACGTTAATCGGTCTCCTTTCCTAGTAATGAAAAAATCTATTTGGCTCTTATGTGTTCCACTTTTATAAGTTATTAAGTGTTCAAGCCTCTTTTTAAAACATGTATTTACTAGTACAAAATCGTAAGCCATCACAAAATCTAATATAGACTCTCCCCCGTCGTTCCTATCTCCAAAATCATGTCCTCCATGCACTATCTCATATCCTACACGATCTTCTCTTACATGGCCATTAAAATCTCCACCTATATATATTTTGTCACCTAGGGGTATTTCTTGAATTAGTTCATCCATTTGTTCCCAAAATTGTACTTTAGTGTGCTCATCTAATCCTACTTGCGGTGCATAAGCACTAACAATATTAATTATGTTTTCACCTAATATCAATTTTACAAGTATAAGTCTATCACCTTTCCTAATAACGGTTATGATATCGTCCTTAAAGTTTTTATCTATTATTATTCCAACTCTGTTCTTATTTCTATGTTTTCCTGTATAATATAATTTAAATCCTGTATTTTACATTTCTCTAGCTTTCTCACCGACCCATTTGGTTTCTTGTAAACAAGCTATGCTAAGTTTTCTTCTTATCATGGTATCTACTAACTCCATCCCTTTTCCTGTCATAGTCCTTATGTTCCAAGTCGTTAACCTAAGTCTAGTATCCTGGACCAGCTTCTTTACCCGCATACGTCTAGCTTGTTGTAGGAACCCTTGCGTATTTATCGTCGCATCCGGGCGCCGATGCGACCACCCTTGCCTATTTTTCGAGACACCCGGTGGCAGGCGCAACGCCCCTTGCCTATTTTTTGAGACACCCGGTGGCAGGCGCAACGCCCCTTGCCTATTTTTTGAGACACCCGGTGGCAGGCGCAACGCATCGCTTAAGGGGAATGCCCTAGCATTAGCACGTATATTCATAGGATTCATGTTCATAAGGATCTGACAAAGTTTTACGCTGGCTGTCAGCTACCTAACGCAACCCTCCTCCTTTCTCTACAAACAAAAAAATAGTTTAAATCTAAAAACTAGTTTAAATCTAATAAGTTTTGTTCGATGTAATTCGACTTTCATAACAGAATATGGTATCTTAAAAAATGTTTGAATTCATCAAGTCTTAGTCATTCGCGCCCTCAGGTTTTCGGTGTCGTGGTAAATGACGTGATGAATTGTCCAAGCATTTCATACATATTGAGATGCTTCATCTTCATTCTTATTTATCAAAGTTAGATACTACATGCAATGCAATATGGCATCCCATTGGGAAAACTTTAAACAAAGTGATAGTGTTCATCTTTCACTACATAACTTATAATATGCCCTAAAATCATTCGTTTGTGGATACCGCATCCATCATTTGGACTCATGACATGCCAAACTATACAAAACACATATAAGTACTACTCTATAAAAAACTAGTTCATTTTTAACACAATAATGTGCACAATATGATCTTTCTAGAGAAGATATAAAAGAATAGATAGTTATACCAGATCAAAGTACATTGTCCAACACAAATATAAAAAATATTGAATATATTCCATAGTGCAACTATTTACACCCACAAAATCGAAGAGATAAAACGAGATATATATATACCAAAATTAAAGTACATTTCTAATATCCCAACAACTCCATACATAGCCCATTGCAATTGTTTTCAAAACAAGCACAACATTTTTGATGAATAATTCTGCTAAAAAAAATAGTTCAAATCTTAGAAGTTTGATCCATTATAATTCAACCTCCTAACAAATGTTATATTAAAACAAAAAATGGTTGACTTCCTCAAGTTTCAATCATTCCCGCTCCCATGTTTCCAGTGTTGTGGTAAATAACTCGATCAAATATCAACGCATTTCGTGCATCACATCCTTCTTCCATTTTATCGGTAATACAGATCCTTCAATGAGTAGCCTCTCAAGTAGCATGGAAACAATTCCACAGTACAAGCTACACAAATTAAAAATTACAAGATGTTATCAACAATATTTCTTAACAAAAATACATAATTTTATCAAATCCAATGTAAACGTTGGTCAATTACCTGTCTAATTATTGTTCAAACTGTAGATCTCGCACGGGTGGATATTGAAATGCATTTTCCTTCAACCAATATAGTGTCATTTTTGTAACTTGAAGTTTGAGGGACTTGTGTTGTTTTTTGATGGCCCTTTGCTTCAAAAAATTTAATCCACAAACCCTTTTCCAACAAGTCATTAGGCTCCTCCCTCAAATTATTGAGACAAGTCATTATATAATAGTGTTGTCATAGAAGTTAATCAGATCATTCACAAATTTAAAAACAATTGTATTTCCTTTTGATACTTACAAAAGTCTTAGCATCATTAAAACAGACATCAACCCCATCCTTTATTCATGGCCGTGAAGGATTGTAATCAATAAACACTCCTTGTTTTTTATTCATACAAATTAGTGTCCAATGAAATTTTAACTCATGCCTCATTGGAAAAAAATCATGTCATAATCTCCTGCTACATGCATAAGTACATCCTCGATTGTCGTCTTTATTTCATTTTTATCATTAAATCGAACGAGTTCCCAACATTGTGTAGACATCGTAAAGAAAGGATGTGATACACCTTTCTTTTTCTTGTGTCTCATTTTCATTAACTCCCCATGACTGTTGATTATCTGGTGAATATATGTAGGTAAAAAAATAATCAAACATTAGGTGCCGAAACATATGACTATTTTCAGAATTTTCTCTACAAAAAATTCGTTTAGGAACTGCAGTTAGAGATCATAGGCACTACAAAGATACATAAACTATTGTTGTTAATAGATACCATTCAGACAGCAAAAAAAATATTTTATCAACTTAAAGTGTAAAACATATGAAGTATTGAAAGATACCTCATGACCTGCTGAAAAATATAAAAAACATAATATATATATATGTTGTTTAATAAATACTTATTTCAGAGAAATACAAATCTTCGAGTATCTATATATATGTTTTTAATATCTGTCAGTGAGTAGTATTTATATATATGTTTCCAATATCTGAGTGCATATCTCATATATACTAATAAATAATTCACATATCTAATTTTGGAGAAATCTATCTCATTTACCAAGTGGAATTGAGAACATGCACAATGAATTTATTTTAACAATTTTGGTATTGATCAGATACATCATTACCATGTAGATGCACTAACATTTTTTTCTTGAATATATACCATGTAATATAAAGAAGGGGAAAAAACAATTTTAGCTATAATTTTAAAATTACAGCGCTGTATACTTTTACCATGTTTGATATGGCACTGGGCTCGAATATATCCAAAACATACCTCCTTTAAATTGATGCCAACGGTGAGTCCCCTTGCCGTAACATAGACCTTCATACAATTCTCCTTATTAGTACATTGTTCATATTATTTATTAATAAACAATACATAGAATACAATCATACATTTCACCGCTCTTATCCCAAAACAACCATAATTTATCACTACATTCTTTCTTGATATGTGTTGAAACTGGACCTTTGTTTAAATGGAATTTCATTTCCTTTATCGGTTTATGATTCGATATCTCAATATCTTTAACAACAAGTCTTGATATAAAAAATTATCCTATTACATAGAACAATCAGAACTAAACATGTGTTATCCGTCGTGGCATTAGTCCTAGTCAGTAAGGCCTATTTATTATAATGAGTCCAAGAATGCCTACCAACAAGTAGAATGTCGACTAACATACAAAAGAAGCCCGACCAACAGGTGCACTAAAACGTCAATAATTGTATACATTATGAAAATTGTACTAATGTAAATGCCTATATTATAAAGACATTATTTCCTTTAATATTTTGTCTATTGTACACCATTAGGGGCGAATAAATACATTGTAATCCCTACATCCAAGGGACACGAAATAAGAGACAACTGAAAAAAAACATAAGGCAATATACAACAGCGGGAGTAAATTTTTCCCTTTAGCCGAACAACTTTAAAAATCTTTTGGGTCTCTTATTTACTTATTTATCTGTGATCAAATAATTAGATATAGTCTAGTTTTTTGCATCAACAGATTGGCATCGTCTGTGAGAACGTGTTTTAAACATTTTCACTCATTCACTTATTCAACATGACTGATATTCCTAAATCAAATACCAGGAATGTTGGAATCCTGCCTGTCCCTTCTTCTCCACCAACGCCTAATGATTTGATTGGAATTCGGGCTAGTCTCGCCAGAGGATAAGAGGTTATGCAGGATACCATGAGGCAATTAGCACAAACCCTGTAAGCTAGATCATCTTCCTTAATTGCTCATGGAAATATGTCTCCATTACCTCCAAGAAGCAGTATAAATAGCCAATCCAAGACTACTAGAGATAACTCTTATCTCCTAGGAGCAATTTCTTCTTTCAGAACATCAGAGCCCTATGATGATTAGTCTTTTACTCCTAAAATATTGAGTGCCTTAGAAAGGCTTAGCTGGGCGTCTTCTTTTGACCGTTTGGGACCTAGGGGGAACATAAATGTTCCCAGGGAATAATTAATAAATACTTTATGACCAACCTATCAAAGGGAAGGCTCGGGCTAATCTAGATCACATGCTCGATGAACTGCCCACACCGAGCAACAATCGCAGGAATAAAGTTTAACACAAACATTTGGCAGGAATGAAAAAGTTATAACACATAGATCTGATGCTGGTAACAATGTATGGAAGGGTTCCATCCAGTGCTTGGAGGATAGTTTAGGAGAAATGGATAAACATAACCCTTTCCAAATAATCTTTGTGAAATGATATCCTTTCATACAAGCTATTGTGGATTCTCCCACACCTTCAAAGTTTAAATCTCCTGTAGTAACACCCAAATATGATGGGAAAAATGATCTCATCCTTTATATGAAGAAATACCGAGGAACAACTGATATTTATGTCATCCCTCGATGAGATGAGATGTAGGGCATTCTCAGGAACAATTACAGGACCTTCCCAGGTGTGGTATAATGGTCTTCCTTATTAGAAAATTTTTAGTTTCCATGAGCTTGTAGAGTTGTTCATCCATAACTTCTACTTCGCAGCTAAACTAGTAAAATGAGTTACCCATTTTCGTCGTGTGAGACAGAAGGAAGGAGAAAGTACTAAAGACTTCATCACTCATTTCAATAATGAGAATTTTTAGGTTATGGATTATGAGGAGAAGACTACTATAATAACTCTTATGAGTGGGTTGATCCCCGAGAAACTCTACTCTGCGCTTGCTAAAGATCACCCAAATACAATGACAGAGTTAATGGCAAAGGAATCCAAGATCATTAATGCAAGGGAGGTAATGGCAGCTAAGCAGAGCTCGGGGATAAAAGGTGAAAGCAAAACTAACAAAAAGGAGCACAAATATTTTGAGGAGTATATGGAATTGAAGAAAATGGGGATTATAGACTGGCTCAAGAAGTAAAACAATTACACTCCATTAAAAGTGGTTATCCATCATCTTTTAGAGGAAATTAAGCACAACAAACATGTATATGGACTGAGAAGTTGTGGAGATACCCTATCAAGAGGGATAAATACAAATATTGTGAATTTTATAGAGACCACGATCACATGACATATCGTTGCATTAATCCTCAAAACGATATTGAAACTCTCGTCTAAAGAGGGAAACTAAACCAGTTTGTTGAGCAGCACAATAATGAAGGAGCTCGACGAAGGTGAAAGTCTAATTGTAAACCCAGGGATGAGAAAAAGAGGACCCATGAAGATGATCATGAGGAGGATCCCGACCTACCCAAGAAACCTAAGCAACCATAATAGGAAGTATTTATGCTCAACTTTGGTTCTTTTGATTGTCAAATGGTTACAGGTGGAGATACAGGAGGAGGAAATCATACTGCTGAAAGTAAGTCTTACCTCAATGAGGCACAAGCTTGTTCCTATATACCGAGGATCAATTTAGATAAAGAAGATCGATCGAGGAAGGTCAAAAAAGATAAGCCGGAGATCGGCTTCTCTAAAAATGACATCTTAGGAGTATTATACCCACATGGTGATCCTCTAGTAATCATATTTAGAAATCAATATATCATTATTTCAAGTGTACTAGTTCATGATGGAATCTCGGTAGATATTGTGTTCTATCCTTAGTCTGGATTTTAAGCTTATCCAATTGGAGCCGTACCACAGACCTTTAATATATTTTTCTGGTGAAAAAGTATTCCCTTTGGGGAAAATGAAGGTGGAGGTGTTGATTGGCATATGGATCGCTAGCCGAACAGAGAAGCTACATTTCTTTGTAATGGAAAAAAAATGTTCATTCGTCCTATAATATGATTATGGGAAGAGTAGGGTTGAAGAAGTTCGAAGTCATGCCATCTACAGTCCATCTATGTTTGAAGTTCTTGACCAACTTTGGAGTAGGCATTATAAAAGGAGACCAAAAATTATCTCGGGAATGCTATTACTCATCTGCCGAATAGGAACACTTAGAAGAAACGAAGAAGAAAATAACCACTTACCATGTGGACACCTCTGAACCTGATGAAGAATCTAATGTTGAAACTTTAGATCCAAGGGAGGAAATATAATTGGTGAAGGGCCATATGATAGAGGAAACATAAAGCATTGTGTTAGACGATGACAAACCAGAACGCACCACTCAAATAGAAACAGCAATGGATCCTGTTCTTAAACAGGAACTAGTAAATTTCCTAAGATTGAGAAAGCATGTGTTGGCATGGAGTCATGAAGATATGCCAGGGATTAATCCCAAATTTCTTTGTCACGAGCTCAACATCAATAAATAAGTTAAGCCTATAAAGCAGAGGTGAAGATTGTTCAGCCCCGAGAAGAACCAAGCCATACAAGAGGAAGTTGAAAATCTTTAAAAAGCCATTATTATTGATGAAGTAAAGTACCCAGATTGGTTATCCAATGTAGTTATGGTAACGAAGAACAAGAATAAGTGGAGAATGCGTGTAGACTTCACGAATTTGAACAAAGCATGCCCAACTGATCATTTTACTTTACCCCGAATTGATCAGCTTGTTGATGCCACTTCTGAACATGAATTCTTAAGCTCATAGATGCTTATTCCGTTATAATCAGATCAATATGAATCATGAAGACAGGGAAATAAATTTTTTCATTACCCCTAGGAACTTACTGTTATAATATTATGCCATTTGGTTTGAAAAATGCAGGTGCCACTTATCAGAGATTGGTGAATAAAGTATTTGAGGAGAAAATACGAAAAAATATGGACGTTTGTGTGGATGATATGATGATAAAGACTAAATAGTGTCCAATCATATTTTCGACCTCAATCAAAATTTTGATCGACTAGAGAAGCACCAAATGAGATTGAACCTGACCAAGTGCGTGTTTGGAGTATAGAAAGGAATGTTCCTCAGGTATATAGTAAACCAGATGGGAATTAATGGCAATCCAGACAAAATCAAAGCATTGATTGAAATGCAGTCCCATACCTACAAAAAGGATGTACAAAGGCTAACTGGGAAAGTAGCATATTTGAACATATTTGTGTCCCGAACTACTGACACGTTGAGAAACCGAATAGGTTCGGTGTGTGATAATTGTTTTAAATTAAATTAAATTCGCAAGATTCCAAGTAACCCTTATTTAATTCGAGTCTATTTAGAAACAGCCCATAAACAAACAACTACGTGTGTGTGTGTCAAACCATAAATAAAGCATGCGACACAAAGTTAAGGAAAAATCTCCACAGGGCAAAACCTTTTATTTCACTATAATAAGTAAATCGTAACTTACACAGATTACAATGAAATACAGTGACACACGAATACCCGCAGGCGTCGGTCGGTGTCGTAAGCAATGAATCCACACGCAGCGAACCCACATGAACCTCAGTCCAATCAACAAAGGAAGGACCGCAGCACTCCTCAATGACACGCAGCCATAAAACTTTGTAGAGACTCCCTCAGCAATGACACGCAGCCCTCGGTTGCAAAGATCTCTCCACAAAGGTTTGAACAAACTAAAAAGTTATGTTCTTAGGTTACCAAAAAGATTCACAAAGGTTTGGCAATTGTGTGAATCAAAACATGAGTCTTGGGACTCAAAAAATATGAATCTAGAGGTATTTGGACTCTAAAAAACGTCTTCTAAAGTCTTGCAAAACTGCTCCCCCGAAGGTGGATTAAATAGAAAAATAGATGAAGAGTTTTGCAAAATAAAAACACTGAAATTCTATCCAGCGTACAGGTACCCCGAACAGGTTTGGGGTACCTCATGCGGTTTGGGGTACATCGGTTTGGGATACATCTCTGGTTTGGGGTTAAAAAAAAAATTGTATTCTTCAAGGAATTATCTCCAACTTCAAAAGGTCATAACTCCTTCACCATAGCTCGGATTGAGGTGTCGTTTCTTCCAGTATCTTCGTTACGGTGAGCTCTTCAACTTTCTAGTTGACCAGACCTCCGAATTATGGATGTGAAATTACGAAAACGCCCTTGAACTCTCCTATCATGCCTTTTTTCACTATTTTGACTTCCCTTGCGTACCACTTGCATTAAGTCCCTAAAATTTTGGGCCGTGAAGTCGTTGAGGCAGATGTGGGACATATTAATGGAGATGTTGAATGCTTGATTCCCGAAATTCGGATTGAGGCCGTCGAGTGACATCTTGAGGTGACATGCCAAATGTAGCGGCGTATGACATACACAAATGAAACATGTTCGACATGAGAAAAATGTCCTTACAAATCTCCCCCTATGTCTATGCCGGTACATACATAAAAAATCCGAATTATCAAATACAAAATTGCCTATACAAATCTACCCTCCCATGAACCCAAAACTGGAAAAGGTAAAAATGAATAGTCTTCATCGTTTGTTCTTCAAATCTTCAGGAATCTCAAATCTTTTCTCATCAGGGTGTGCAATTCAGAGATCATCATTGTAGTACCTACACACATGAGATAAAGAAAAAAAATACCAAGTGACGTATCGAGTTTGAAATGAGATAAACATAGATACCAATTGTTGATGTAAAAAACTAGATTGCTCTAATTATTCAATCACAGATAAATAAATAAGACAAAGATTTTTAAAGTGGTTCGGCTAGGAATAAAGCCTACGTCCACTGTTATGTTATTGCTGAGTGTTTGCAGAATTCTTGATTACAAATTCTCTCAAGAAATTCCGGTCCCTTTGAATGGGGTTAATACAAGGTATTTATAGCCTTGAGGCTGTACATGAAAGGTTCGATACATTAAACGATATACATGTGAAAGGGTAATACATTTAATGCAGCGTGCGCGTCAAGAATATAAGCATTCAATGAATATTTGAACTGTTGATTATCTGGCAATTAATGATACGACCGAAGTGCAGCTCGGACCGCCATAGTTGCTCGTTGATCAGGAGTTCCTCGGAGCACTAGAGTACCTCGGAGCGTTAGAGTTCCTCGGTGCGCTAGAGTTCCTCGGTGTATCCTCATTGCTCAGAAAGAATCATGGTTGGTCGAGAAATGAACTTCCTCGCTGCTATTGTGCCACGTAGATTGACACGTGTCTTCGTATTATTCGTCCACATCGGCATATTAATTTTGGTATCAACAGAAGCCCCCAATGTTTCATATTTCGAACTTTGAGGAGTATGGAACATTCTTTCTCGGTATATGGCAATATTAAATGACTTTCCTGGGTTTCAGGAACATTGTGTTCAAATTTCCTTCTCATTTCGCAGCTTCCGCCTTTTTTTCGAATTTTTTATAAGCGCTTCGATCTCCGTGCAGTTTTTGTCCTTTTAGCCGCCGGAAGTTCAGTAGTTTATTTTTGGTAATCATTTCTTTCGCCGTTTCCCAATGCAAAGTATTTAAACTTCTTAGGTAACCATACCGTCTTCTACTTTTCCCAATTTTCTGCTTTCAAGCTTTCTATTCTCTCTTTCAGTCTTGTGCGTTCGTCCTTGTTTTCGTTCGTTGTTGACAGCTCTCCTTTCTTCCTGTAAGCTTTTTCTTCCTTCTTCTTTTACTCACCATGGTTTATGTTATTGAATCTGTTGAAAAATTCCGTTCTGATTTTTCCATCCCATCTTGGGTAATTTTGGAAGAGTTTTCTGGAACTCAAGATTACTTTCATTTGGCTGAGGGACATTGGTTTCCCAGTCTTTTTATTACTGAATGTGGTTTTTCCTTTCCACCAAACCCATTGAGTCTCGAATTTTGTCAATATTTTGATCTTGTCCCTGCAAGAATAGCCCCCAATTCATGGAGAATAATTAATGGGGTGTACAAATTAAATCTAACTCATGGGACTCGTATTGGGATCCCTGAGATTATGTACTGCTATAAGTGGGCCACTCTAGATAATATTTATTACTTAAAAACTAGGTTTTGAATAGAGCCCTTGTAGTTAACCTCTCTGACTCAAATAGAGATTATTTTGAACATGGGTTGGTTATAAAAAATTGGCAATATGCCCCTTTAACTGGAGATGAAGTATACAACGGTCCCAGATGCTCCCCCTATGGCAATGGGATAGGTTTATTTTTCATTTTATTTTACTTATGAAATTATGCTTTCATCATGTTTGACAAAATGTATGATTGATATCTCGTTATGTATTTATTTGCAGTTGATAGCAAAAGAAGAACTCCAAAAGAATCAGAGGTTAATATCAAGCATCTGAAACTTATCTGGGGTTTGCACAAGAACATTGCAGACGAACATATCAGGTCTGCCTCATATCTGCTACAGTATAAGAGTTATACAACCTCCTATACTGCTCGCCCTGTTGAACCAGCTTTAACTCCAGAAGGTTCATCTTCAGATTCTCATCTTCCTTTAAGTCAAAGGATGGGTAAGAAAAGAGCTCCTCCTGCTCTCTTTGATGATGTTACTTCTGTTGCTAGGGCCAAGAAAAGCAAAGCTGATGTCCCAGAGGGGACTAAAAAGGTGGATGCTGGGTCTTCTAAAGCTACCGAGAAGCCTCCAGTGGTTCCGAGCAAAAAAAGTGCTCCTGTAGATGTAATTACAATCTCTTCGACCAAGACTTCCTTGGTGGAAGGTTCTGGACTCCCGTTGAGGAGATTGAGGAAATCATCCTTGGTTACTCCGGCTGAAACTGCCCCCTCTCTACCTGCTGGTGGTACTGATGTTCCAAACATCATTCTTCCAAGTTCTGCAATGAGCTCGGTCGTACCCGAGGTCCATGGTATTGATGAAAGAATTCCTAGGGATATGCTGACATCCTTAGCTGCTCGTCACCTTGCTTTAGTAAATTTCTCATACTTCTGGTTTTTCTTTCTTTCTCTGAAAGCTTGCATTTTGTATTGACTTTGCTATTTTTCTCATCTTTTAGCTGGTGAACTGTTTCAATAATATTGTGAAGAAGGATGAAGCTATTAAAGCTTTAAGCTCCTCGTCAGGTGTAGAGGATGCTCTGTTGGGTTTGACCCAGTCTTTAAAGGAATCTCGTCAACAGTATGTTGACGAAAAAGCTGTTTGGGAGAAAAAGTTGGTTGTGCCTGAAGCTGAGAAGGCGAAGATGGCTGAGACCTCCAAGAATTTGGAGGATAAAATGACAGGCTTAGAAGTCGAACATAAAAAATGTGACGAAAAGCTAAAAAAGGCAGAGGAAGAGTTATCTACCCTGCGAGATATCAAGGTCCAAAAAGAAAAATTGGATGTAAAACTCTCCTCGGAGAAATTAAGAAGAAAAGCCGCGGTCAAAAAATCCTTCAGCGCTGGCTGGGAGAAAGGATGGGATAAGGGAATTGCTGCTATGACATCCCAAGTCCAATATAGGAAATGCATATACTTCCACGATGGTTGGGTAGTTGCACTGCAAGAGTTGAAGGTCAAAGACGATTCTGAGTTATTCCAACAACACCTCCCTGGTCCTCCTCCAGCAATTGTGGAAGAAGAAGAAGAAGATGAGCCTGTCTCAGATGAATCTTCTATGGCTATGGGTGACCCAGTCTCTGCTTCTCAACCCTCTATCGTCAAGGACATTTCTTCTATGCCTCCTCCTGCCGAGAAGATTCCTTCTGATCAAACCGTTGTTACCACCGAGCAACCGAGCTCATCGTCCCAGCCTCCCGAGAAAGTCTTGGGGGACAAGGAAAAGGTGTGAAGTTGTTCGGTATCATTTCTATATTTTAATTCTTGTAATCGAACAATGTAACCTTTTGATGATCTAATAAAATACATCTTCGTTCCTCTTCTTTATTGATACTATGTCTGCTTTTATTTATTAACTCCTGCTTCCTCTTCTTTATTAGTTTTTGGCCAGAATGGAATTGATATCTGAGCCTGATACTGAGTTGATGCAACAATGCAATGGATATTATAAAGTTGGTCATACAGACCTAAGTGTATCAGAGATTGTCGACATCCTTGGTCACGATGCCTCAGAACAAGCAGTTGAGGCTTACCGGTACCTGAAGGATTTGCTTGATAGATCTGTGGCTAATAATGTGGCATACTACGAACTGATCGAGGAACTTCATGGTTCCATAGAGGATCTTCAAAATCAACACAATGCAACAATGGCTTCATTGCACAAGGATTATGAAAATAGATACCAGCAACTCTCTTCTGAAACAGGCCATAAGAAGATCATTGATGGATATGATATTAGGGAAAGGACCTTAAAAGGTGAAGTTGAAGCTTGCAGGCAGATTTTCGAGATCCTGGAACAAGAAAATAATAATTTACAGAAAAAGTTGGCTCAATATGAATCTGCAGCGTCATCTTCCACTGCTCTAGTGCCCGTTATTGATGAAGGTTTCTCTTTCTTAGAGGTCGAAAATGCCAAATTAAGGCAAGAACTTGATGATTTAAGAAGATCTGTTGTTTCTGGGACTGCTCGTGGATGAGAAAGAGGTTCTCGGGGGCGAGGAAGAGCTGCTCAAAATGTTGCCGAGGAGCAAAGTTCTCCAGTCGCTTCTCGGAGCCGATCAAGAGTTCTTAGTCGCAATGTTGAAGAGGCTCGTACCCAATCTACTTTGGAAACTCAAGCATTCCAATTAAACATCAAAGATAGGGCTCTATCAGAAATGTCCAAGAAAAATCTATCCTTGGAAGATCAACTTACAGCGACGAAATCTGCTCTGCATAATAATGATCTTTTTGACAAAAGCCTTCATGAACAATTGGATAGATTAACCTTCCAATTCAATAAACAGCCAAGGGAATTCTGGATGGCAGGATACAATGAAGCCCTTGTTCACTTGGATGCTCGTATTGAACATTCCAATAATGAAGTTTATAAACAGGGATGGTTGAATGCACTGGGTGTGTTAAAATTGGAGCGAGGGCACTTCTTATGGGATTATCATGCTCCTGGGCTACTTGACTTGCCTGTGCCACCTTTCAAATTGGACATGGCTTGGATCCCAGCTCGTTCCATTCCTCGCAGCTTAATTTCAAAATACCTCGGTGATTATAGCCTTCATTCCCAAGTTGAATTATCTCGTCCTGAGCATCTTTTGGATACACCTTCTGTGATGAACGTCAGAATGCTCAGAGATGTTAATTTCATCAATTCTCCCCTTTGCCTAGAAGACCCTCCTGCCGGCGAGGAACCTGTTTCTAAAGCACAGGGCAAGAAACCAATAGAATAGGAATATCAATGTAATAATTAGTACATTCTTGTAACCTGTAATTTTATTTTGAATTCAATGAAAGAATTTCACTTTCAGTGTTTGCAAATTTGTATTGCGATTGTCTTATGTTTATCAAACATTCTTCATTTATGCATATGTATCTGTTAAAAAGATAACAATATTGTGCTGTCCATCAACCAACTTAGTAATAAAAAGTTACAAGTATTAGAAGTGTTGCTCGATCACTTAATAATAAAGTAATGAGTATAAAATGTTCAAACTGTTTCCAACCAACCAAGGTGGGTAAATAATGCTTCTCGATCAACTACAGTTGATGGGTTTTTATCCCTGACCAGCCATACTTGGTTTAATTTCATAAAATGTGTCCGACCAACTAAGGTCAATAATTTGTCCTCGTCGACCAACTACAATTAGTGTGTTTTTATCCCCGACCAACTATACTTGGTGTATTTTGGAATATTTTGTTCTTCAAAGAACTTTTTTGTAATAATTTTATCTCCCGACTAACATAAGTTGTAATGTGAGAGTATATTTTTATTTTACCAACCGTAATTGATCATGCTGGTGTACACCTCTTAACCAAAGGAGTAGTATTGGTTCTTTCGAACTTTTTGGCTCATTCGAGCTGTCCACTAGATATCTTACCAACCGTAGTTGGTCACACTAGTGTCGCCTCCTAACCAAAGGAGTATTTTTTGGCTCCTTAGAGCTGTCCACTAGATATCTTACCAACCGTAGTTGGTCACACTAGTGTCGCCTCCTAACCAAAGGAGTATTTTTTGGCTCCTTAGAGCTGTCCACTAGATATCTTACCAACCGTAGTTGGTCACACTAGTGTCGCTTCCTAACCAAAGGAGTATTTTTTGGCTCCTTAGAGCTGTCCACTAGATATCTTGCCAACCGTAGTTGGTCACACTAGTGTCGCCTCCTAACCAAAGGAGTATTTTTTGGCTCCTTAGAGCTGTCCACTAGATATCTTACCAACCGTAGTTGGTCACACAGTGTCGCCTCCTAACCAAAGGAGTATTATTATTTTTTTTTTGTGCGTAGTGTATATTACACTAGTATTCTCCGAAAAACTTTCAACAGAAAGAAAATGGTGAAACTTCCTCATTTTATTCATACTGAAGGAAATGCTTTACATTTTACATTACTGATAATACTTGCGCAGGTGTTCAGCATTCCATGCATTCTTAAATTCCTCTCCCTCTAGAGTTGCTATTCTGTAAGTTCCTGGTCGAACAACTTCTGTAACTCGGTAAGGTCCATGCCAATTTGCTTCCAGCTTATTGTGCTTCTGAATGAGTTTCTTTAGCACATAATCCCCTTCTTTTAAGTCACATTTCTTCACCCTTTTGTTGTAGAACAGAGCTGTACGTTGTTGGTAAGCAGCATTCCTAATAGCTGCCTCTTCTCTAACCTCCTCGAGCATATCCAAATCCAGTCTTCTCATCAAATCGCTGACTGGGGAGTTGAAATTCAGCACTCTATGCGTTGGGAGACCCAACTCGGCAGGTATCACAGCCTCACTTCCAAATGCTAGCATATATGGTGATTCTCCAGTTGCTGCTCTGGGAGTTGTTCGGTGAGCCCATAGTACTGATTGGAGCTCATTAATCCAATTTGCTTTGGCTTCACTTAACCTCTTCTTCAAACCATTCAACAATGTTTTGTTTGTCACCTCAGTCTGTCCATTGCTTTGGGGATGGCCTGGTGCTGAATGATACTTCAAAATGTTCGACTGATGACAATAGGCGGCAAATTCTTCATTATCGAATTGTGTTCCATGGTCTGTTATGAAAGCATGGGGGAGACCATATCGACAAATGATGTTCTTCCAAATGAATTGATATACCTTCTCGTACGTCATATCAATTAGTGGTTCAGCTTCCACCCACTTAGTAAAGTAATCCACTGCCACGACGAGGTACTTGAACCTTCCTCGGGTCGTCGACAATGGTCCAACCAAATCAACACCCCACATGGCAAATGGCCAAGGTTAAGTTATGGGTGTCAACAATGCTTGTGGAGTTCTTCGGATGGAAGAAAAACGTTGGCACTTGTCACATTTCTTGGCATAGGCTATACAATCAGCCCTCATCGTCGGCCAGTAATATCCCTGTGTCATTACCTTTTGCAAAAGTGTCCGACCTGCTACATGAGCTCCCCAAGATCCTTCATGGATTTCTTCAACCAATTCTTTGACTTCTGATGGATGCACACATCTCTGCAAACCTGCCATAATTCCTCGTCTATACAAAACACCATTAGTTAACACATACCGAGCAACTTTATACTTCAATTTCTTGGCAGCTATCTTGTCCTCCGGTAGTTCTCCTTCTTCAATGTATGCCCTGATAGGATCCATCCAAGATGGTCCTAAATCAAGAGTAATAATCTTCACCGTCAGATCTTCTTCTATGCTCCGACTTTCTAATACTTCAATTGGTATCGTTCTTCACAGCTCGGTGCGCGTAGCTGACGCTAATCGGGCCAGTGCATCTGCTCTGGCATTCTCCATCCTCGGTATTCTCACCAATTAAATAGCATCAAATTCTGTTAATAACTCCATCACCTTTGCATGGTACTTCACCATTGATTCTCCCTTAACTGCATATATTCCCATCATTTGATTCACAATTAATTGAGAATCACTGAAAACAATTATTTGCCGCGCTTCCATAACTTCGCCAAATGAAAACCTGCTATAATGGCCTCATATTCAGCCTCATTATTGGAAGCCTTGAATTGGAATCGCAAGGCATACTCCATGTCAATATCATCTGGAGTGTTTGAAACGATCCCTGCTCCACAACCAGCTGTGCAGGATGATCCATCTACATATAATCTCCATGTAGGTAACTCGTCTTCAAATTTCTTATCTGTTAGAGTTCCTCGGTAAAATATCATATGTTTTCTTTCATCATCCCCGGGTATCCTTCGTTCCTCGTCGGTCATCTGTTCGCGCCCTTTTACCAATCGGAATTGGTCTGGGTTTGAATATGATGATTTTTCTACATCTACAAGTCCTTTTACCAACCTTGGTTGGTCTGGACCTGTGTCTGTTGATCCTGTATCGTCCACAGGTAGGTCAGCAAGTACCTTTTGTTCCTCGGGGGTATCAGGATATGTGAATTCTGCTATAAAATCTGCTACAGCTTGCCCCTTTAATGATGATCTGGGTTCATACACAATATCATATTCACCAAGTTCTATTTCCCAATACATCAATCTTCCTGATTTTTTTGGCTTGTGAAGGGCTTGTCTTAATGGCATGTTGGTATATACAATGATAGTATGGGACTGGAAGTATGGCCTCATTCTTCTACTTCCTTCAATTAATGCCAGTGCCAATTTTTCTAGCTTTGGGTACCTGATTTCTGCACCTCGGAAAGCCTTACATGTGTAATAAATTGGCTTCTGGACTCCATTCTCCATTCTGATCAACGCCGAGCTGACTGCATTCTCTGATACTGCCAGATACAAGTACAACTTTTCTCCTGTTATTGGCCTAGACAACAATGGTGGGGCTCCCAAATACTTCTTCAAATCTTGAAAGGCCTTCTCACATTCAACAGTCCACTCAAAACTTTTTCGCAGTGTTTTGAAGAATGGGAGGCATTTATAAGTTGCTCGGGATACAAATCTGTTGAGCGCTGCAACTCGTCCGGTAAGACTCTGTACTTCTTTCCTCGTCGTTGGAGATCGCAACCCTAAAAGAGCTTTAATCTTTTCTGGATTTGCCTCAATACCTCGTTGATTGACGATGTATCCGAGGAATATTCCTTCTCGTACTCCAAAGGTACACTTCGTCGGGTTGAGCTTCATTTGGTATTTATCCAGTTGATCAAAGGTCTGGCCTAAGTCATCTAGATGATCAGTAGCTCTCTTGATTTTGGTGAGCATGTCGTCGACATAGACTTCCATATTGCAGCTGATTTGTTCGGCAAAAACCTTGTTCATCAGCCGCTGATATGTTGCACCTGCATTTTTTAAACCAAAAGGCATAACATTATAACAATAAGTTCCCCTTGGGGTAATAAAAGAAGTACTTTCCCTGTCTTCAGGCTTCATTTTGATCTGATTGTAGCCAGAATATGCATCCATGAAGCTGAGTAGCTCATGTCCCGAGGTAGCATCAACTAGCTGAACAATTCTGGGCAATGGAAAATGATCTTTTGGGCATGCCTTGTTAAGATCGATAAAATCAACACAAATTCTCCATTTGTTGTTCTTCTTCTTTACCATCACCACATTTGCCAACCAATCTGGATATTTCACATCTTCAATGAATTGGGCTTTCTGGAGTTTCTCGACCTCCTCTTGTATGGCCTGGTTCTTCTCGGGACTAAACACTCTTCTTCTCTGCTTCACAGGCTTGATCTCCTTATTCACATTGCGTTCATGACATAAGAAGTTTGGATCTATTCCTGGCATGTCTTCATGACTCCAAGCAAAAGTATTCTTCCTGTTTCTCAAGAAAGTTATCAACTCCTGGTTTTATTGAAACATCCAACGACGATCCTATCTGGGTTACTCGTTCAGGATGCTCGTCGTCCAGAATAACATTTTCTGTAGATTCCACCACCTGCCCTTTTACGAGTTGAGATTCATCCCTAGGGTCAAGAGTTTCAATTTCTGTACCTTCCTCCACTTGGTAAGTAGTAGTCTTTTTCCTTGACTCTTCAAGTTCCTCTTGCTCGACAGACGAATAATAGCATTCCCGAGCTACTTTTTGATCACCTTTCATAATTTCGACTCCAAAATTCGTTGGGAATTTCAAACACTGATGTACTGTAGATGGAACTGCCTCGAACTTCTTCAATCCAACTCTTCCCATGATGATGTTGTAGGCTGACTGCACATTCTTATCCATCACAAAGAAGCGTATTCTTTCTGTTCGACAAGGAGGCCAAGTTCCAATGAGTATATCCAACTTGATTGTCCCAAGTGGAAAAAATTTCTCGCCAGCAAAACCCAGAAGGGGTCTATGATAAGGTTCCAATTGAGATAATTTCAAATTCAAGCTATCAAAGCATGAGTAATACATGATGTCTGCCGAACTACCGTTGTCTACTAACACCCTTGAAATGACTACGTCCTTCATCCTCATTTTGATCACCAAAGGATCATCATGAGGGTAAAGAACACCTGCCAGGTCGTTTTTTGAAAAACCAATCACTAACTTCTCTTTGTTTACCTTCCTCGGACGATCATCCTCGGCCAGATTTATTCGCTGAATATATGAACAAGCTTGAGCCTCTCCGAGGTAAGCTTTTCTTTCTGCAGTAAGGTCTCCTCCTCCTGCATCTCCTCCTGTAATAACATTACAATCAAATGACCCAAAACGTATGGAAAATACCTCTCGTTCAGGCTGCCTTGGCTTCTTGGGAAGATCGGGGTCATCATCTGGATCATCTTCACGGTCCCTCTTCATTTTCTCCTCGGCACGACGAGGAGATCTAGATCTTTCTCGAGTTCTATCATCATTCTTCCTCTCACCCCTGCGGTCTACATATTTTGACAATTTTCCTCTTCGGATAAGCGTTTCAATCTCGTTCTGAAGGGCTATGAAATTTTTGGTCATATGGCCATGATCTTTGTGAAACTCGCAATATTTGGCCTTATTCCTCAGATCGGGATTTGTCCTCAATTTCTCTGGCCACTTGATTTCCTCGCTATTTTTGATTTCTTCCAAAACATGATTAATACCCATTTTCAATGGAGTATAATTATCGTACTTCTTTAGGACTTCCCACGTCGTCCTATTATTTCTGGAATGCTTGTCACCACCATTACTTTTCTGGTCTTTCTTCTTAGACTTGTCGACCTCCACCTTGGTTTCTTTCTCCATATTCTTCTTTGCAGCCATAGCCTCCTCGGCATTCATTATTTTGGCCGCTTTCGCCGTCAACTCCGACATAGTTTTAGGTGGGTCTTTGGCCAAAGTGTAGTATAACTTGTTAGGCAACAATCCACTCATCAAAGAAGTGATCGCTGTCTTTTCTTCGTAATCAATGACTTCCAACTTCTCGTTATTAAAACGAGTTATGTAATCTTTAGTACTTTCACCTGATTTTTGTCTATCACTTAGCAAGTGTGCTACTCGCTTTACTGGCTTTGCCCCAAAACAAAAATTGCCAATGAACAACTCGGCTAATTGAATAAAAGTTGAAATCTTACCCCGAGGAAGATTATTATACCATATCTGTGCAGATCTAGTAAGAGTTCCCGAGAATGCTCTACACCTCATCTCGTCGGGGATGGCATAAATATCGGTAGCAGCTTGGTATTGTTCTATATGAAGTACAGGATCTGTCTTTCCATCGTACTTGGGGCTCACCACAGGTGCTTTGAATTTCGATGGTGTAGGAAAATCCACAATGGCTTGCACAAAAGGTGTCCCTTGAACGAAAGTTCTCTGTAGGGGGTTTCTTGGCTTAGCCATTTCGCCCAGTCTATCCTCCAACCGCTGAATGGAACCTTTCCATGCTTCATTTCCTTCCTCAGGTCGCTTAGTCCGAGCAATTGATTGTTCTGATGTAGCTTCCTGAGATTTATCTCGACGAGTAGCTGGTCGTGATTGTGCTGATCTTTCTCTCAAACCTGATGGTGGACGAAAACTTCTCGATGGAGCTCTAGGTGGACTCATATTCCTCCTTGGTCCTAATCGACTGAAAGGAGACACCCTGCTTAACCTTTCTAAAGCGCTAGTTCTCTCCGGAGAGAGAGTGATACGTTGATCTGTATCCGTAGCCTGTATTGATGAAGTTCGCCCAGGTAGATAAGGAGAATCATTAGACTCCCCATTGCGATATGACGCAGTACGTCTGGATCGTGATTACCCACGATCACTCCGTTGTCCTGAATAAGTAGGTGCACCGCCTTGAAGAGTTTGAATGAGTTGCCTCATAGATTCTTGCATGGCGGTTTGTCCTTGAGCCAGATTTGTCATAATTCCAGTCAGATCTGGGGGTGCAGATGGATTTGGAAGATTTCCAGTATTTCCAACATTTCGATTACTGGATTCTGGATTATCTGCCATTGATAATAACTGATTTTTGCGAAAAACGATAGTAGCAGTCGTTTCCCACAGACGGCGCCAATCCGTTGATGTAAAAAACTAGATTGCTCTAATTATTCAATCACAGATAAATAAATAAGACAAAGATTTTTAAAGTGGTTCGGCTAGGAATAAAGCCTACGTCCACTGTTATGTTATTGCTGAGTGTTTGCAGAATTCTTGATTACAAATTCTATCAAGAAATTCCGGTCCCTTTGAATGGGGTTGATACAAGGTATTTATAGCCTTGAGCCTGTACATGAAAGGTTCGATACATTAAACGATATACATGTGAAAGGGTAATACATTTAATGCAGCGTGCGTGTCAAGAATATAAGCATTCAATGAATATTTGAACTGTTGATTATCTGGCAATTAATGATACGACCGAGGTGCAGCTCGGACCGCCATAGTTGCTCGTTGATCAGGAGTTCCTCGGAGCACTAGAGTACCTCGGAGCGTTAGAGTTCCTCGGTGCGCTAGAGTTCCTCGGTGTATCCTCGTTGCTCGGAAAGAATCATGGTTGGTCGAGAAATGAACTTCCTCGCTGCTATTGTGCCACGTAGATTGACACGTGTCTTCGTATTATTCGTCCACATCAGCATATTAATTTTGGTATCAACACCAATATATGATAAGCATAAGTCAAATCTCAAAACTCCCCCAAAATTCAAACTCCCCTATAATATGATAATTCTTTCTCCCCCTTTTTATGATGTCCCCAAATAGACAAATGAGAAGAATGAATCAAATAAGCAAAATCGGGGTGTCACGGTATACAAAACAGGGCATCAAACAATATGGTAAACGTGCTCTTGCAAGGAGATGCTCAAACAAATCTTCTCAAACTATTTTTGAATTTTTCAAATTTTTCATACAAAGATAGGATACCAATATGAACAAATATGATACAAAAAATACACCATGGATTTAGACTCAAACAACCAAGTCATGGAAACGGAATGAATGGGTGTGAACACATTCGATAGGTAAATCAACTCAATCAATCATATGTGCACGATGCATACGTGTACTCCTAAGGAATGAACATCAAAGGTATCCTTAGGTGTAAAAATTTGTTGAATTTAGATGACATCGTCTTATGCAAATCAACAAATCAAAGTCCAATGATTTCCACACCAATAATGTCCAAAACTATATAGCACATTTTCAAGAATTTCAAGGACGTGCAACCCCGTTTTAAATTCTCCAACCGAACTCCCTTATATATATTTTCTTGTAGAGGTAATCTAAATTCTCAAACATTGGAGAATTGGTGCAAAAACCTAAATGGCCCCTTTTTGGCATGAATATCTTTTTATTGCCTTTCAATTTTTTCGGGTTCTTTTAACCTCTTTGGACCTCGGATAATAAAATTCCTCAATTTTTTAGGTCCTTTTTAACGGTGGCTTTTGCGCAAAGGATAGATAATTACCTTTCGCAGCCCCTCCCCGTTATAAAATAAAGCACACAAACTCACAAAACGGTTTTTATATGCACAATTTCCTTATCAAAATTTATCGCGCTTGGTTCACTTTAAGGACATGATTGAAGTAAAAATACCCAACCAACATGTGATAAGACAAGCACAATAATCAAACAAATCCGTGCATGTGTGCAATAAAGGAAACAAGAGTCAAACGTTTATGAAGTAACACTTAATTACATCTTAATGACTCCAAACATTATAAAGCACATGGATGAATTGACCTATTGTCTCAAAACACTATCAAATAGTCACATGAAAATTGAATGATGTTGTGACTTGGTCATCCAAAGTGTTCATCCATAAACGGTGCAAACAAAATACAAAAATCTTTTTGGTTTTTTCAAAAAATTTTGTCAAAATAAAATCTTTTTGTATTTTTCAGAAATTTTCAAACAAAATATACAAAAATGATACATACTAGCAATAGGCAAACAATGTCATCATGAAAATCACCCTATGCTAGTAAACAAGTCAAACCTCAATCATTAGGTGCGGAGGGGTTTTCCAAAGGTGGTGACAGATTATGAAAAACCTCCATCAATTCTTGTGAAGTTTTGACTAAAAACTTAACTTGCTCATGTAATACCCCGTATTTTCTGCGTTATTTATTTTTGGGGATTAATTGAATTAAATGTTTATTAATTGGAAATTAATCCGGATAATAATATTAACGAGATGTGAGTTAGTATTTTATTATAATGTGCATACTTGGCATTATATGAATATTGGTAATATTGATATTGTTGTGAGATATAAATACGGCAATTTGGGAATTTTACTTGACGCGTGTGACCGCCACGTCATGATATTGTGCTACATAATTAAAAAGTGAATTTTAGTTCCATTAACCGTATGGTCGTTTTGAGTGCGTCAACGCGTTCGGAAGGGTCGAGATAGTCAGAAAACACTAGCCGGAAGTTTAGTTTGGGTCCCGGGATATTTGTGGGCCATACCAACATCTTAAGGGGTAATTTGGTAATTTGTATTTTTGGGAATTAAAAAGTGACGAAAATGGAATTAATAAGCTGACTATTTCCTTAACCCACTTAACCCACTAACCCCACTATATGTCATTATGGGCTACGGGAGAAGTTGATATAGCAATTCAACTCCCACAAACCATTTCACACCTCCATTCTCCATTATCTTCAACCTTGGGAAAAGCTTGAGAGAGAGAGAGAGAAGGGAACCTTGAGAAGAACTTGAGAGAAAGAGAGAAGGCAAGAATTCTGCAGAAAAGAGAGAGAAGGAACAACTTTGCCACAAAGATTCTACACCAAATTCTGAGATAATTAAGGCAAGTGATTTAAACTCTTTTAATTCAAGATATGTTTCCATGTTTAGGAATTTTCGAAATTGATTTTTAGAGATAAATTAGACCCATGAATTGAAAGTTAAAAGTCATGATTTATGTAGGAATTGCATGTAGTAAATTCTGGACGAATTGAAATGTTGAAACAGAACCTTGATGATCAAAAGGTAGAATTAGAAGAAACTTAATGATGTTCTTGAATGGAAGAAATCTGGGAAGTATTTTGATGTAGTTTTAATCCAAAGTAAGCCTTTAAATGATGAATTATGGGATTTAGAATGTTATTACTGATATAGGATGTTAGTATAACGTTATAGTGACCTTATCTTGAAGTTTCATGCTTAAAAATGGTGAATTGGGACGAAACTGTAACTGCAAAACAAAGCAGTCCGTAACAGACCTGTGTAATCGATCGATCGACATTCATAAGTCGATCGATCGACCACAATCGATCGATCAAAGGTCAAGGTCGATCGATCGACCTTCCCAGAATGAATAAAGTTTTCCTTAATTGAATTTTAATGATGATAACCCTTGGATAATATTATTGGAGACATTGTGATTACCCTAAATTTTAAGGAAGACCAATAGGCATGATTTTGAGATTGGACATTAATTGGAATTTAATTTGAGGAATCATTCTAAATTAATGAAATTCGTTATGTGAGATAATATTTGGGTTAATAGTACAAATTTGAATAATTTGATGAAATAAGGTTTGGGGCAGAAGTAAGGACCTTAGGTATAGCGATGTTATATGAGGGAATTATGGGAACTTAATAGTCTATTCGAGACAGGTTTTAAGTTTAAGATATTACGACGTGAGACGTGTCGACTATTTAATTTATATATTGTCGGGACACTTGAAATATATGAATTGGGAATAATGGTATAATGATGTAGAGAATACCCTTATTAATATTGAAACATCTAAGATGTGTGAATGCTTAGTAGATAACTTTATGTGTATGACATACCTACCATACTTGCTATCACGGGAGGTTACGTTCGCTTAGGACCTTCTTATCCTTGTGTTGCCCGGATTTAGATTGGTGCCTAGAGGATATAGTTCAAGAGAATGACTTATTTGTGAGTTAATAAGCCAGCTGACTATGGAGCGTAGGTATGTACGTGACCATGGATATGATTGAATTATGTTCGCCTCCATTTATGTGTGTGGTGTTGATTCCAACAATTCCTGAGAGATTCGGAATTTGTAATCCTTATGTACGTGATGTACCGGGATGGATAGCAGAGTATGTGTGCACCGCAGCTTAGCCTTTGGGTGCTTGTATTGTATATTTATGATGTGAAAATAAACAGTTAATCGAGAAGGAATTTACTATAATAAATTGTGAGTATAATTATGGTAATGTTTTGAAAGATAAAAAGAGATCTTTTTGGTATTGTTAATAATTGTGAATCCGGGAATTAAAGTAGAACTCTCTATTTAATTATTAAGGTTGGAAATTTAACGAGAACCGAGTAGAAGTGTTAGAAACTCTTTAGATAGTTATGAGATAACACACGAATGGGTACAGGAACGTTAGGAGTGCACAGTTAGACGAGAGGTGAGTATATCATGTGAGAGCACGTCCTAACATGTACTTTGCATATACTGTTTTAAATGTTTTTAAAGCACTTGCAGGTTTTTAAAATATCTCCACATTCGGGCTCTGACCCGTTTGCTTTCAAATCTATCTTTTTGTAAAACCATTTTAGGTGCCCAGCCACAAGGTCACCATGCATAGGATTTCCATTCTGATGACGAGCTGTAGCTGCTTGTGGAAGCTACAGGGACTTGCTTTTAGACGCTTATATCATTTGGACTCCTTATTCATTATTCCTCAGTTGTAGGGCATGTCGCCCAAGTTCTATTAGATACATTTCCATTTCAGTTTTCAGACGTTGGCATGTATTCATTTCAGTATTCAGTATTTCATTACTTACTTCAGTTGTGAGATTGTATTATGAGGAGTTTTTCCTCCAGTTTTATTTATAGCATGTTACGGTTACTCTATTACTTCATTATGGTGAATGGTGTTATTATTTCTTCATTATACTTGCATGTTAATCAGACTTTAAATTAAAATTTGGCACTTACTTTTTAAATACTAGGTGGTTAGTAATAATAAAACGTTTTCGACAGTGATGCTGTTAACTGAGCCAACTTGGCATTTTGAATTAATTTTATAAAGGAGTAGCTACCCGGTGTTTAATTAGTCGGGGTGTCACAGGTGGTATCAGAGCATCAGGTTCTAGTGTCCTTTAGGATCTGAACGGCTTATTATGTTTTCCGCTGAGCTTTCTTTGATATAGAGCCCTATATTTTAGGACTGTTGTGTTCTTTTGTTTATGCTACGTTCTTCAGCTATTTTAAAGTTTATAACTGTGAACTTATAGACTTTATTCTTATTTCAGAATGCCTCCACGACGTGCACCACGAGTTCCTAGGAATGCGGCGCCAGAACCACAGCCCGCACCGGTTTAGGGCATGATGAACGCCGCTGAGGTTGCAGCTATTGTAGCCCAAGCGGTAAATGCCGCCATTGCCGTTGTTCAGCAGGCATCGCCTCAGGCGCCGGTTGCCGCGCCAGTTCAGGCAACTTCATTCCCGTCTACTTGGGAGCGCGTACGTGACGCTTTTCAGAAAGCGCATCCGCCAGAGTTTGCAGGCAGCTCAGATGTAGTAGTCTCGAGCCAATGGAGGAAGGATATACAGCGGCACTTAAGGATGTATGAGTGCACGGATGTTCAGAAGCAGGTGCTAGCTACTTTTAAGCTAGTTGGATCTGCATTGCAGTGGTGGGAGTCTATTACCACCGTAGAGGAGAGGGATACTCTCACTATTCATGAGTTTTGGGTGCGGTTCGACCGCAAGTACTTTCCGTCAGCAGTTCACACGGAAATGAGGAGGAGATTGATGAGTTTGAAGCAGGAGGGCAAGACAGTGGCCGAGTATGAGGCCGAGTTCACTAATCTTTTGAATATCGTTCCTGATGAGATACCGTCAGAGAAGAAGAAGATTGAGAAATTTACTGACGGGTTGACATGGAGGATCCGTCAGCATCTGTTAGGGAACCTTTCGTTGGCCACGTATTCTGATGTGGTTAACGCTGCATCGTTACATTGCCAGGACCACCGTTTTCATATGACCGAGGGCAAGAGATCGGGGGAGTCTAGCCATCAGGGCAGGACTGGAGGACATGGTACCGGTGGGGCACAATCCTTTCAGGGGCAGAGACAGGTAGAGCAGGGTTCTCAGCAGGGGGATCAAAAGAGGTTCCGTTCAGGAGGTTTCAGGAACGGTCAGGGAGGATTCCGAAATGGCCAGCAGGGTCATAACGGTCATCAGGGCCAGCAGGGTCAAAATGGCCAACATCAGCAGTTTCAGCAGGGCCAGTAGGGCCAAGGGAGGAATGATAACGGCCACCAGGGCCGGGGACAGCAAGGGCAGAGGGGAGGGAACTTCCCGGGGAAACGTTTCATTTGTGGTAAGATTGGCCACAAACGTCAGGAGTGTCCTGATAAGGGCCGGGCCCCACAGCAGCAGCAGCAGGGTGCTCGACAGGAGCCACAGAGGCCACTCTTTCCACCAGCCCTCCCATCTCCATCTCAGATCATTCCAGCAGTTCCTGTGCAGCAGGGGCAGCTACAGTATGGACGTGTTTACAACGTCCACCAGGCTGCAGTTCCACAGGCACCGCCCGCGATTGAGGGTACGTTTCCTATCCATGGCACTATGGGTCGGGTATTATTTGATACGGGTGCTACACATTGTTTTATAGCTACACACTTCGCGAAGGCGTTAGGATTGTTAGCCACAGCGGAGAGCACAGTTACGTGTGTCGACTCACCTTTGGGGAATGGGTCACTTATATTCTTAATATGTCGGGGAGTGGGGGTACAGATTGGTGGTTTGGTATTACCTGCGGACATGTTGGTACTAGATATGCATGTTCACGATGTTATTATCAGTATGGACTGGCTCGCTGATCATAGAGCAATGATTGATTGCTTTGGTGGGAGCATTGTTTTTGCCATTCCGGGGCAAGAGATGTTTGTTGTGGCGATGCCTCGCCCAGAGGGAGGCTCGACCGCTCATTTATATTACATTGAGGAGGATACCTCTAAGGAGGTTGTAATTCATTTAGATTCAATCCCAGTCGTCAGGGAGTATTCTGATGTGTTTCAGGAGATACCAGGCCTACCCCCCAGTCGAGAGATAGATTTCCTTATAGACTTGTTACCCGATACGAGACCTATAGCACGAGCACCGTACCGTATGGCTCCAGCTGAGATGAGGGAGTTACGGGATCAGATTGAGCAGTTGTTGGGTCAGGGATTTATTCGGAGGAGTACTTCACCGTGGGGTGCCCTTGTGTTGTTCGTAAAGAAGAGGGATGGTTCACTGAGGTTGTGTGTGGACTACCGGGAGTTAAACAAGGTCACGATACGGAACAAGTATCCGTTGCCTCGAATCGATGACCTATTTGACCAATTGAGAGGAGCTTCTTACTTCTCAAAGATTGATTTGCGATCTGGTTACCATCAGTTGCGTATCAGGGAGGAGGACGTCTCCAAGACTGCGTTCTTATCGAGATATGGTTCCTACGAGTTTCGGGTTATGCCATTTGGTTTGACCAACGCTCCAGCAGCATTTATGGACTTGATGAATAGGGTGTTCAGGGATTTCCTAGACCAGTTTGTCATTGTCTTCATCGATGATATTTTGGTTTACTCCCAGACAGAGGAGGAGCATGCCGAGCACTTGAGGCTAGTTTTACAGACACTGCGCCAGAATGAGTTATATGCAAAATATGAGAAGTGCGGGTTTTGGCTGAAGGAGGTTCAGTTTTTGGGGCATATTATTTCCAACCGGGGAATATCGGTTGATCCGGGGAAGGTATCCGCGGTGAGGGAGTGGGGACAGCCCACGACACCAACAGAGATTCGTAGTTTCTTGGGCTTAGCAGGATACTGCAGGAGGTTTATTCGGGGTTTCTCGGAGATAGCGGGTCCTTTGACACATCTTACTCGTAAAGGTGTGCCATATATCTGGAGTGATGCCTGTCAGTTGGCATTTGATGAGCTGAAGGACAAGTTAACCTCAGCACCTGTGTTAGCATTGCCGAGACCGGGAGTTGAGTACCTTGTTTACACCGATGCGTCCTTACAAGGACTTGGAGGTGTACTGCAGCAGGAGAGTCAGGCCATAGCTTATACTTCTCGTAAGCTTAAGCCTCACGAGAAGAATTACCCTACTCATGACTTGGAGTTAGCGGCAGTGGTGTTTGCTCTTCGTATTTGGAGACACTACCTGTTGGGAGAGAAGTTTCGACTATTCACGGATCACAAGTCCTTACAGTACCTATTCACGCAGAAGGAACTGAATATGCGGCAACGGAGGTGGCTTGAATTTGTGAAAGATTATCAGTTCGATATCCAGTATCACCCGGGGAAGGCTAATGTGGTGGCAGACGCGTTGAGTCGTAGACCGGTAGATGAGGTGGCAGATGTGTGGAAGGCCAAGTGGAAAGAATTGGGACACCAGGATGCAGTGGCCCGATCATTCATGTCCGTGATGACTGTTACACCGCAGATTGTCACGAAGGTGGTGAAGGCACAGGCAAATGACTCGTTCTGTCAGGAGCAGATAGTTCGATTATTAGCAGAGGGAGCTGAATCCTATACCGTTAGCTCAGACGGGGGATTACGCTTCAATGGGAGATTGGTGGTTCCAGAAGGGGAGGAATTGCGGCATGAGGTGATGACAGAGTCGCACGGCTCACGGTTCGTGGTACATCCCGGAGGGGACAAAATGTACCAAGACATGAGACGTCAGTATTGGTGGAGCGGGATGAAGAGAGATATTGCCGAGTTTGTCTCAAAATGCGCCACTTGTCAGCTCGTAAAAGTGGATCATCAGAGACCGGCTGGACTGTTACAGCCATTAGAGGTCCCGATGTGGATGTGGGAGAGCATCTCTATGGACTTTATCACGGGGTTGCCTACATCGCAGGGAGGGCACGACTCCATTTGGGTGGTTGTGGACAGGTTGTCGAAGGTCGCTCATTTTCTACCCGTCAGGACAGATTACACTGCGGGACAGTATGCCCAGCTCTTTATTTCAGAGATAGTGAGACTTCACGGGGTGCCCTTAAATATCGTGTCTGACCGAGACAAGGTATTTGTTTCACGGTTTTGGGAAAGTTTTCAGCAGGCCATGGGCACGGAATTGCGATTGAGTACGGCGTATCACCCGCAGACCGATGGACAGACCGAGCGCACAAATCAGATGTTGGAGGACATGCTACGTATGTGTACCATTGACTTTGAGGGTGGATGGGAGCAGTATCTTCCACTGGTGGAGTTTGCTTACAACAACTCCTATCAGTTCACCATTGGCATGGCTCCATTTGAGGCATTGTACGGTAGACCTTGTCGTTCCCCAGCATGCTGGTTGGAGGTGGGGGACAACAAACTACTTGGGCCGGAAGTGATTCAGGATACTTCGGCAAGGATAGAATTGATTCGCAGTCGCATTCGGGTGGCTTAGGACAGACAGAAGAGTTATGCTGACGCAAAGAGATTTTTCAGAGAGTTCCAAGTAGGGGACCAGGTTTTGCTCAGGGTATCTCCTATGAAGGGGATTATGCGTTTCGGGAAGAAAGGGAAGTTGGCACCGAGATATGTGGGACCATTTCCTATTATTGAGCGGATTGGACCGGTTGCGTACAGACTTGGGTTACCGGAGCATTTACATCGGATTCACGATGTGTTTCATATTTCCTCGCTTAGGAAATACCTTAGAGATGGTTTGGCTCATTCTCTCATTGCTATGGAGGATATTGATCTCCAGCCGGATAGTTCTTACGAGGAGGGGCCTATTGCTATTCTAGACCGAAGTGAGCGGAAACTGCGGTCAAAGATAGTTCCGTTAGTGCGTGTTCAGTGGCGACATCATAATGTCGAGGAGTCCACATGGGAGCGCGAGGATGAGATGCGCGAACGTTATCCAGAGTTATTCTTACCAGGTACTTTCTAGTTCCGAATTTCGGGACGAAATTCAGTTATTAGGGGGGGAGTATGTAATACCCCGTATTTTCTGCGTTATTTATTTTTGGGGATTAATTGAATTAAATGTTTATTAATTGGAAATTAATCCGGATAATAATATTAACGAGATGTGAGTTAGTATTTTATTATAATGTGCATACTTGGCATTATATGAATATTGGTAATATTGATATTGTTGTGAGATATAAATACGGCAATTTGGGAATTTTACTTGACGCGTGTGACCGCCACGTCATGATATTGTGCTACATAATAAAAAAGTGAATTTTAGTTCCATTAACCGTATGGTCGTTTTGAGTGATCCAACGCGTTCGGAAGGGTCGAGATAGTCAGAAAACACTAGCCGGAAGTTTAGTTTGGGTCCCGGGATATTTGTGGGCCATACCGACATCTTAAGGGGTAATTTGGTAATTTGTATTTTTGGGAATTAAAAAGTGACGAAAATGGAATTAATAAGCTGACTATTTCCTTAACCCACTTAACCCACTAACCCCACTATATGTCATTATGGGCTACGGGAGAAGTTGATATAGCAATTCAACTCCCACAAACCATTTCACACCTCCATTATCCATTATCTTCAACCTTGGGAAAAGCTTGAGAGAGAGAGAGAGAAGGGAACCTTGAGAAGAACTTGAGAGAAAGAGAGAAGGGAAGAATTCTGCAGAAAAGAGAGAGAAGGAACAACTTTGTCACAAAGATTCTACACCAAATTCTGAGATAATTAAGGCAAGTGATTTAAACTCTTTTAATTCAAGATATGTTTCCATGTTTAGGAATTTTCGAAATTGATTTTTGGAGATAAATTAGACCCATGAATTGAAAGTTAAAAGTCATGATTTATGTAGGAATTGCATGTAGTAAATTCTGGACGAATTGAAATGTTGAAACAGAACCTTGATGATCAAAAGGTAGAATTAGAAGAAACTTAATGATGTTCTTGAATGGAAGAAATCTGGGAAGTATTTTGATGTAGTTTTAATCCAAAGTAAGCCTTTAAATGATGAATTATGGGATTTAGAATGTTATTACTGATATAGGATGTTAGTATAACGTTATAGTGACCTTATCTTGAAGTTTCATGCTTAAAAATGGTGAATTGGGACGAAACTGTAACTGCAAAACAAAGCAGTCCGTAACAGACCTGTGTAATCGATCGATCGACATTCATAAGTCGATCGATCGACCACAATCGATCGATCGAAGGTCAAGGTCGATCGATCGACCTTCCCAGAATGAATAAAGTTTTCCTTAATTGAATTTTAATGATGATAACCCTTGGATAATATTATTGGAGACATTGTGATTACCCTAAATTTTAAGGAAGACCAATAGGCATGATTTTGAGATTGGACATTAATTGGAATTTAATTTGAGGAATCATTCTAAATTAATGAAATTCGTTATGTGAGATAATATTTGGGTTAATAGTACAAATTTGAATAATTTGATGAAATAAGGTTTGGGGCAGAAGTAAGGACCTTAGGTATAGCGATGTTATATGAGGGAATTATGGGAACTTAATAGTCTATTCGAGACAGGTTTTAAGTTTAAGATATTACGACGTGAGACGTGTCGACTATTTAATTTATATATTGTCGGGACACTTGAAATATATGAATTGGGAATAATGGTATAATGATGTAGAGAATACCCTTATTAATATTGAAACATCTAAGATGTGTGAATGCTTAGTAGATAACTTTATGTGTATGACATACCTACCATACTTGCTATCACGGGAGGTTACGTTCGCTTAGGACCTTCTTATCCTTGTGTTGCCCGGATTTAGATTGGTGCCTAGAGGATATAGTTAAAGAGAATGACTTATTTGTGAGTTAATAAGCCAGCTGACTATGGAGCGTAGGTATGTACGTGACCATGGATATGATTGAATTATGTTCGCCTCCATTTATGTGTGTGGTGTTGATTCCAACAATTCCTGAGAGATTCGGAATTTGTAATCCTTATGTACGTGATGTACCGGGATGGATAGCAGAGTATGTGTGTACCGCAGCTTAGCCTTTGGGTGCTTGTATTGTATATTTATGATGTGAAAATATACGGTTAATCGAGAAGGAATTTACTATAATAAATTGTGAGTATAATTATGGTAATGTTTTGAAAGATAAAAAGAGATCTTTTTAGTATTGTTAATAATTGTGAATCCGGGAATTAAAGTAGAACTCTCTATTTAATTATTAAGGTTGGAAATTTAACGAGAACCGAGTAGAAGTGTTAGAAACTCTTTAGATAGTTATGAGATAACACACGAATGGGTACAGGAACGTTAGGAGTGCACAGTTAGACGAGAGGTGAGTATATCATGTGAGAGCACGTCCTAACATGTACTTTGCATATACTGTTTTAAATGTTTTTAAAGCACTTGCAGGTTTTTAAAATATCTCCACATTCGGGCTCTGACCCGTTTGCTTTCAAATCTATCTTTTTGTAAAACCATTTTAGGTGCCCAGCCACAAGGTCACCATGCATAGGATTTCCATTCTGATGACGAGCTGTAGCTGCTTGTGGAAGCTACAGGGACTTGCTTTTAGACGCTTATATCATTTGGACTCCTTATTCATTATTCCTCAGTTGTAGGGCATGTCGCCCAAGTTCTATTAGATACATTTCCATTTCAGTTTTCAGACGTTGGCATGTATTCATTTCAGTATTCAGTATTTCATTACTTACTTCAGTTGTGAGATTGTATTATGAGGAGTTTTTCCTCCAGTTTTATTTATAGCATGTTACGGTTACTCTATTACTTCATTATGGTGAATGGTGTTATTATTTCTTCATTATACTTGCATGTTAATCAGACTTTAAATTAAAATTTGGCACTTACTTTTTAAATACTAGGTGGTTAGTAATAATAAAACGTTTTCGACAGTGATGCTGTTAACTGAGCCAACTTGGCATTTTGAATTAATTTTATAAAGGAGTAGCTACCCGGTGTTTAATTAGTCGGGGTGTCACAGCTCACCTAAATGTGCAAACTCTCTCATGTAGTCTCCGGGAGCATGTAAAGTATCATGTGTGGGTGCATATGTGCCAGAAACACGTGTAGAAGAAAAACGTGATACATACCCCAACTTAAAGAAAAATTCCCTAAGGTGTCCTCTCCTCTTGCAATGTGAGCAAACATAAATAGGCCTAGGAACACCTCTCTCAAAAACTCTAGGATGCACTCTTCTAATGGGAATGGGATGCCTAGGTGGGTCAGGGTGAGACATATGTGAAACTGTCACTAAAGTGGGAACCGGCTCGGGTGCAAATTGGGAAGAAGAGGCACCGTCATATCTTATTCCAAACTTCTCACCTTTACCCTTAAGAACCACCTTTTCAACCTTCTTAGGTGCATTCTCAAACATGACGTTGACCCCCCGTGCACGTTCGAGATCACTCTCGAGTTGGGATACACGTGTCGTCAGACTAGACAACGTGTCGGCCAAATCACACTTCTCCTTTCTCAAAACCTCCTTCTCTTTCTCCAAATCTAAAACCCGACGACCTAAATCCCTATTATACTTCTTTGTTTTCAATGTCTCGGTGTACAAATCTCTAAAAGCTTTTTGGAGCTCACTTTCATCTCCACTTTCACTCTCACTTTCTCCCTCACTTAAAGCGCTCAAACCATCACTATCACTTTCGTGTGCACTATTGTGGGACAAGGTGGGTGTGCTCACACGACTAGAAAAAGCTACAAACTTCTCACCACTAGTCTCATCACCCTCACCTTCACTATTATCACTAAGTGTGGCGGACATAGCTACTTTCTATCCTTTGTTTCTAAGCCACATAGGACACTCAAACGACTTATGTCCCTTACCCCCACATTCAAAACAAGTGACGTTCTCAAAATCTTCCTCACACTCCTCATCGGATTAATTATCTTTTTACCTCTCACCACTTTCTTTGGCCTTTCCTTTCTTTTTATTTTTCTCAAAAAAATTCCTTTTATTGGAAGAATTATTTTTGTTCATGTCGAGAAATTTTTTAAAATTTTTCGCAAACAAGGCCATATTATTAAAATCAAAATCTCCCTCAGAATTGGAGTCACAAACTTTTTCTTTCTTTTTATTAAAATGAGTCTTTAAAGCAATGCCATTATCCTTAGCCTTAATGGTTTTGGGAAACATATCAATCTCATAGGTTTGAAGATCTCCCACATGTTCTTCCAACTTAAGTGATTTCAAATTTCCCAAAGAGTTCAAAACAGTGACTTTAGGAATAAAGCGTTTTGGGAGAGATCTCAAAATCTTTTTAACGACACACGTGTTATCAATCACCTCACCCAAATTAAAACATGTGTTAACAATGTCTGATAAACGAGCATAAAAATCATCAAAGCATTCAGACTCAAACATGGTGATAGTTTCAAATCGGGTGGCCGAATTTTGTAATTTTGATTCTTTAACCGCGTTCGTACCCTCATGTGTCAATTTCAAAACATCCCAAGCCTCTTTAGACGTGGTGCACGTCATAATTCGGCGAAACTCATCAGGAGAGACAGCTCCAGAAATAGCAGTCAGACCACGGGAATTAAAATTGGACAATTTATAATCATCTTCAGTCCAGGCTGACACGGGATTTTAAAGTGGTGATGTTATTGACAGTGACCGTGGGAGGAGTCCAACCATTTTCACAAAGCAACCAAACACGCTCGTCAATAGATTTTAAAATCGATTTCATACGAGCTTTCCAGTAGGCATAATTAGACCCATCAAAAATAGGCATCTGATTATATAAGTGCTCCATAAAAAATGCGAATTTTCACAAAATTGATTTTTCAAAAAAAATCAATATCACACGATTTTGCGGAAAAAAGGAATACGCAATAAATTAGCGCAATCTCCTCTGATACCAATTTGAGAAACCGAATAGGTTCGGTGTGTGATAATTGTTTTAAATTAAATTAAATTCGCAAGATTCCAAGTAACCCATATTTAATTCGAGTCTATTCAGAAACAGCCCATAAACAAACAACTACGTGTGTGTGTGTCAAACCATAAATAAAGCATGCGACACAAAGTTAAGGAAAAATCCTCGCAGGGCAAAACCTTTTATTTCACTATAATAAGTAAATCGCAACTTACACAGAATACAATGAAATACAGTGACACACGAATACCCGCAAGCGTCGGTCAGTGTCGTCAGCAATGAATCCACACACAGTGAACCCACATGAACCTCAGTCCAATCAACAAAGGAAGGATCGCATCACTCCTCAATGACACGCAGCCATAAAACTTTGTAGAGACTCCCTCAGCAATGACACGCAGCCCTCAGTTGCAAAGATCTCTCCACAAAGGTTTGAAAAAACTAAAAAGTTGTGTTCTTGGGTTACCAAAAAGATTCACAAAAGTTTGGCAATTATGTGAATCAAAACATGAGTCTTGGGACTTAAAAAATATGAAGACTAGAGGTATTTGGACTCTAAAAAACGTCTTCTAAAGTCTTGCAAAACTGCTCCCCCGAAGGTGGATTAAATAGAAAAATAGATGAAGAGTTTTGCAAAATAAAAACACTGAAATTCTATCCAGCGTACAGGTACCCCGAACAGGTTTGGGGTACCTCATGCGGTTTGGGGTACATCGGTTTGGGATACATCTCTGGTTTGGGGTTAAAAAAAAAATTGCATTCTTCAAGGAATTCTCTCCAACTTCAAAAGGTCATAACTCCTTCACCGTAGCTCGGATTGAGGTGTCGTTTCTTCTAGTATCTTCATTGCGGCGAGCTATTCAACTTTATAGTTGACCAGACATCCGAAATATGGATGTGAAATTACGAAAATGCCCTTGAACTCTCCTATCGTGCCTTTTTTCAATGTTTTGACTTCCCTTGCGTACCACTTGCATTAAGTCCCTAAAATCTTGGACCGTGAAGTCGTTGAGGCAGATGTGGGACATATTAATGGAGATGTTGAATGCTTGATTCTCGGAATTCGAATTGAGTCCGTCGAGTGACATCTTGAGGTGACGTGCCAAATGTAGCGGCGTACGACATACACAAATGAAACATGTTGGACATGAGAAAAATGTCCTTACACAGGTGCCTACCATTCTTTAAAGTATTGAGAAAGAGTTTCTAATGGAACGATGAGTGAGAACAAGCTTTTTTGGAGTTAAAAAAGTACTTGGGGTCACCCCATCTACTTTCCCGACCAATTTTGGGAGAAAGATTATATTTATACATAGTTGTTTCTGAAATCAACTATAAGTTCTGCCTTGAATCGAGAAGAGAATGGAGTTCAGAAACTAGTCTATTACATGAGTAAGGATTTCTGAGGAGGAAAAATAAAATACCCACGCCTAGAGAAGTTATCATTAGCAGTGATTGAGGCATCCAGATGGATGAAGCCCTACTTTCAAGCCCATGCGATTGTGGTGTATACTGATATGCCTCTAGGGCAAGCCTTGCACAAATCAGAGAAGACTGGAAGATTAATGAACTTAGAACTAGAATTAGTGGAGTATGATATCATTTATGAACCAAGGTCTTCTTTGAAATGCCAAGTTGTAGAAGATTTTATTGCAAATTTCACTTACCCCGAGGTTCCCGAGCAATAAGATAGGTAGGCAGAATAAGAATCAGGAAAAGATGGTTCGAAAGGGGCTGTTGGTGATCAATCCCTAGAAGAACTTTAATTAGAGAAAAAATCAAAAGAAGTCAGTGCCGACCTACCAAATTCCTCTTCCAGAGCACATGATATGTCCAAAAAGTACGAGGAAGCAAAAAGAAAAACATTCCATTACGGGATTTTGACAGACCAAGCTTTTGATAACAATCTCCCCGTACGAAATATGTACGTCGATGGATCATCTTGTGTAACTGGCAGTGGAGCGGGTATAATACTTAACACTCCTGATGGGATAGATATTGAATATGATTTGTGAGTCCTGTTCCAGGCCTCAAACAACGAAGCAGAGTATGAAGCTCTCATTATGGGTTTAATTTTATCCCAATCAGTGAATACCGAGAAAGTTGTGGCGCATAGCGATTCTTAATTGGTGGTGAATTAAATATTGAGCTTGTATGGAGATAAAGGAGAATTAATGACTAGGTATTTGGCCAAAGCGTTTAATGTAATACCCATATTACTAGCAGTTCAAATGAGAAAAATTCCAAGACTAAACAATGCCCGAGCAGATGCACTTTCTCGGTTAGCTTCAGCAACAAGAGTCGATCTCCGACAAACTATTCCTATTGATTATTTGGCTAATAGGAGTATAAATGAAGATTTGATTATCACTTTTATTGCAGTATACATGGGTCCATCTTGGATGGATCCCATGAAAGCATATATTGAAGAAGGAACTTTGCCAGCTGATATGATTAAAGAAAAAAAATTGAAGTATAAAGTTGCCAGATATGTGATATATAAAGGAGTCTTGTAAAGGAGAGGGTTGGCAGTTAACCTGAAACATTCCATTCACCCATTAGAGGTTCCAGACTTGATTTAGGAGGTACATGAAGGATCGTGTGGAGACCACATAGCAAGAAGAACACTACTGCAATGAATCAGTGAAGTGGTATATTACTGGCCTACAATGCGAGAAGATTATGCATTCTTCATAAGAAAATATGATAAGTGTCAAAGGTATAGTAGCATTCGCAAAACTCTGTAGGCTGCTTCAACCCCAATCACTTCACCTTGGCAATTTGCCACATGGGTTATAGACTTGGTCGGTCCATTGCCATCTACCCAAGGAAGATTCAAGAACTTGGTTACTATTGTTGACTACTTTACAAAGTGGGTTGAGGAAGAACCATTGGTATATATTCCTTATTAGAAGGTCTACCAATTAATTTGTAGATATGGGTTGCCCTATGCCTTTATCATCGATCATGGAACACAATTTGATAATGATGAATTTGTTGCCTATTGTTCTCAGTCCAATATCCAAAAGCTACATTCTGCTCTTGGTCATCCTTAGAGTAATGGGAAAACTGGAGTTATAAATAGAACACTGCTCATTGGGTTAGAAAAAGATTTGATTATGCCAAAGGAGATTGGATCAACGTGTGACTTTCTGTTCTATGGGCATACCAAACAACCTCAAGGACTGCAACTGGAGAATCCCCATATATGTTGGCATTTGGGACTAAAGTCGTAATACTTGCTGAATTAGGCCTTTCATCTTATAGAGTTTTGAACTTTAACTCTCGTGTAAGTGATCTAATACGAAGATTAGATTCGAATATGCTAGGTGAAGTACGTGAAGATGCTGCTTTGAGAAACGTTGCTTACCAGCAATGAACAACACATTTCTATAACAAGCGACTGAATTAGACCAACCTAAAGGAGGGATATTATGTGCTAAAGAAGGTTATACATAAGAAAAACAAACTTGAGGCCAATTGGCATGGTCCATACTGTATTTTGGTAGTTGTCCGGCGTGGAACCTACAGAATTGAGACTATGGAGGGGGAAGAATTCAAGAATCCATGGCATGCCGAGCACCTTAGGAAGTATTACCAATGATATAATCCATTGTACTCTGTTCAATATTAATTTTTATTTTCAATAAAATGATGATTCCTTCCATTTCCATTTTTGATTTTTTTGTTAGTACTAGTGTTATGCATTACAATATACTTGATCTGTGAAAGCTTAAAGTTTCCAGAAAAACTTTAAAAGTTTCTTGGAAGTAATGATCCTTCAACAAAATAACAACCACATAGTGGCCTACTAATATTGAATCTTAATCGGCACAGGAAAGAAGTTTCGCGTCTTAAAAAATGATCGACAGGAGATAAAAACCCCAGTATAACAGGATATTAAGTCCTCAAAAAACATGGTCAGCACAGATAAGGATAAAACAAGATTTTTATCCTATTAGGAAATGTGAAGGAAGAAGTGTGAAGATTCCTCAAGAGGAATATAGACATATATTCCACACACGCCTGGTCACACCACTGGTAACTAATGCAAAAAACCTAAAAATTTAGGTGCACTAGTAGAATCTATGGAGACACATGGGTAACTAGTCCTAAATTTAAATTTTAATCTATGTACACTAGTAAAACCTATGTATTAATTGGTAATTGATGCTTAAGGGTGTCAATAGAACTAATTAAAAAAGAAGACAATCACATTCAAAGATTGACGAGACAAGTTGATCAAATATATTTCATTCATTTGAATATTCATTACATGATTTTGCTCATAACTGAATTACAGGAATGAAACTTATTCTAAGGGACGTTTCCCCTCAGTCTTAGAAGAACTAGAAACTAGTTCCATTCCTATAGTAGGATCACCCAAGGTGTAAGGAGAATTAATAAAATTAAAGTCCTAGAGCATTCTTCTATTGTTGCTGCTCAATAGATCTAAGAGATGAGGAGGACGAACAATATCTAGTTCATCATGAAGGCCATAATCCCCTAAATACTTTGAAATCAGGAATTAGTAAGTTGTGTTCGAAGGAATCCAATTAACATCCAACTTGAAAGTAGTATATTCATAGTCCAAAAAAACAGGGTCATACCAGTTCCAAAGAGGGTTATTTTTCTCCACCTTTAGCACTTTTAAGTAATTGGTCAAGCCCCACTTGTAACCTATATTTTGATTTTGATTAAATCGTTTATCAAAATGACCCATAGCTTCATTGTATCCCTCCATTAAAATATCCCTAGGCTGTTTATGGAATTTGAAGGTTAGCCTTTAAACCTTATGGTGCAATTTTTTCAACACTCCATCTTTGGCTCATAATTGGGTAGAATGGGTAGCAAACAGTTCTGATTGAGTTTGAAGCTTCTGGGACATCTCAGTAATAGCCAAAAAAATTTCCTTCAATTGAGCATCTTGATTTGTAAGAGTTTGGTATTTTCTTACCTGATTTATAGTATCTCGACCAGGTTTAGTTCTTGCTCAGGAAGAGGAAGAAAACTTGGTCTTTTTCAGTGCCTCAACTTCTTCCCTTAACATTTTCAAACTCCAAGAACGAGAACCCTTCATCAATAGTCGCAATAGTAGAAGAGGGTCTTTAAGGAGTTTTACTCATCCCTCAAAATGTTGTTCTCCTCCTCCAGTAACTTGGAAATAGCCCTATCTTCTTCCACTTCAGGATTAATCAAAAACTCTTATCTTTTGAAATGGGAAGCATATTTCTCCATTTACTACTCAAAACCCAAGCCTTCATTTAAAGCATGGTATTTTTGTTCTTAGTTAGCATGCAAAAGGTCCTCATCTTCCTTACGATCCTCTTGTAGTTCCTGAATCATTTCATAGTAAGCGACATTGTTGGCCACTGCCTGATCAAGGAGACATTTCAGATAAATGTAGGCTTCATTAGCTTGAACAAAAACATCTTCCTTGAGAAACTTTGATAGCTCTTCCTCGTTCAAAGATAGGTTACCAGCTTTGAAGAGTTCATTGCATCTCTGAAGTAGTTCGATGTCACTTATAGAGAAATGGTCTGTTTATCCGTGAACTATTAAGAACAAGAAAAGTTTCCAATCAACAACAATATGTGAAATATGGAGAAAAAATAGGCAAACGAGAAGTAAAATTTCTTTTTATTGATAAATTATTGAGTACAAGTACATCAGCATAAAAGAAAAGAAAATTTTCAACTTCAAAAGAAAATCAAACAAAAGTTTCTCAGGCAATTGGTCTACCCCTTCTTCATATCTTAAGTAGACCCAATAATATTAGAAGAGGGAGCATGCAATGTAGGGTGATCACCGGCTGGAGGAGCAGACGAGTCAACTACAACAGTTTGGTTTTAGTCGACAGATTCCATCACCAAATTGGATTCACTTGATCCCAAGTCATCTTCAATATCCTCATCAATGTTAGAAGGAGATCATGGGTCATGTCTAAGGAATAGTTTAAATTCTTTGGTAGAGCCGACCTCCACTAAGGCTACCGACCAGCCATCCTTGAAGAATTTTTTCTTTGAAAATTCAATTTGCATAGAAGCAGATCTAATGGCATTATCCCAACCCTTCTTTAGGGTAGATTCCCTAGCCTTGGCTCTTTTATCCTTCTTTTGAACAAACTTGTCTTTTTCAGCATCTAAATTTTTCTACAGATCAGTAACCTGCCCCTGGGTAGCAGCAGCATCCTCTTCAGCAGTCTTTATTTTGAACTCCAACTTCTTCTACTCATTAGCCAATGTTTATTGGGAGTCAAGCACTGAATTCTTTAACTCATAAAAGGCATCCTCAACCTTAGTTGAAGAAGAACGCAGAGCATCGTCCTTCTCTAACGTGTTATTGAAGTTGACCAATAACTGCAACAATAAAACAATGCAAGTTAGTGTAAAGAGTATCAAATAAATGAGTAAAAAGAAGAAGATATGATAGTATTTACCATAGGCAGGCTTTGACCAACCCTTTCAAAAAGTTTTGATTGGGGCATTGCAAAAGAAGCACCCCTTTGGTCTGGTAATGTGCCAGACCTTATTACTTGTCTGGTCATTCCAGGGCCAAGGGCCACTGGGGAACCAGAAGAATATAAATTAACCAACTATTATTGGTCTGTGTTGACTTAAGACCCTTCTACTAGCCTAAAAGGGAGCCTCTTTTCAGCCGCTTGAGATGTCCTTCATCAAATTTCTTAGCGAAGTACTTATTCCCAATATCCTCCTTATTAGCTGGGGGATTCTTCCCAGCATCCTATTTGTTCTTGGCCCCATTAACATCCTACTTAGAGGAACCAGTGGTAGAAATATCACCCAAAATGTTAGGAAACTTCCTCTTCCCCAGGCAACAATAATAGGTAAATCTGAGTCTGGAGAAGGGGGAGCAATAGGAAATTCACCACTACCTGATACAGTGGCTGAGGATGTGGAGATAGAATCTTGGTCAAGATCAATTAGGGGTGAAGGCCAAACAATAATGGGGTGAGCAACAAAAGAAATAATGGTATTCCGCTACTGCAATAGGTATGAGGCTGATCTGGTATGCTCCTCCCTAATTTTCTAGTGAATGCCCTAGACAAACTTCAACTCTCTAAGGCTAATTTCACTCTCTTTGGGACACTTTCATTTTCAATCAACTTCAATCAAAATTAACAAGATAAACATCAATATTAGAATTTAGCAGAATATCCCAAGAAAAATAGATAAATAAATGCAACATATCACGTTGCCATTTGGTGGGCACTTAGGCCCCTCGTACTCAACATTTCTAGTCATGGGAGCATGTTTTCAATTTTTGACAATTATTCCATGATTAAAGCAATCTCTATTTGAGTTGGTAACTTACAACCCTAGTTTTTAATTAGTATGTGGTGTCGCTTGTGACCCATTTGTAATAAAGCATCATTTCTGGCATCCCTATATGGGTCCAATGGATTTGGTTTAACCTATAAACCCCATTAAACACGATCAAAGTGTTGGGAGGCTATTCTAGAAGGAACGACATCAAAGTGATGACAAAATTCAAGACAACATGGGTTCGGGGGAAAAGTAAACCAATACTCAACAATGAAAATGGAATGTTACCAGTGGCCATCAGGCAAAGAAAAAAAATCAGTGGGAAGACTATAAAGTTCCAACTCCACCCACGAAGGGATATTCCAATCATTTTTAAATTCTTCTAAAGAGGTTATAGAATAAACCAAATTTGATGAAGAAGAAAAAGAGATGAGAGAAGATTCTTTCAAGAATATAAGGATTCAACAAGAACTAAAGAATAGGGTAAACGTTCTCACACAAGCTCAAAGAGATAACAATAAAAGACTTAGAAAATTTTGAGGTAAGAGACAATCGTGGCTTTTCTCGCCTTTTATAGGTTGCCTCAAAACTGATTAAGATACTGATTAAAAGAAGCATTGATTGAACTATTGGCGGCTAAAGTTAGAAAATACACATTTGCCCAAAAAAGATTCGTTAAAACTATGGATAATTACAAAAATACCATCCACATTATGAGCTGATAATCAAAGCATTAATTTTACGAGTATAGGAAGTCGGTAGCCGACCATGACTCGAACTTATCGCTCGAGTAACTTTAAGAGCTAAATGTTCCATACTCTTGTAAAAAACTCAAGCATGAGACATTGGGTTCTTCTGTTGATACATAAAATTATCCATCGAGGTATTAGTCCTTGTCAATAGGGCCTATTTATCACAATGAGTCCAAGAATGTCAACCAATAAGTAGAATGCCGACCAGCATAGAAAAGAATCTCGGTAAACACAAGAAGACCGACCAACAGGGGTAGTAAAACACCGATAGTTGTATACGTTATGAACATTTAACTAATGTAATTGCCTATGTTATAAAGACATTCCATCCTTTAATATTTCGGATCTTATACACCATTAGGGGGATATAAATACATTGTAATACCTACATCCAAGGGACACGAAAGAAGAGACAACTGAACAAACACAAGGCAATATATAACAGTGGGCGTAGGGTTTTCCCTTTATCTGAACCACTTTAAAAATATGTTATGTCTCTTATTTACTTATTTGTATGTATTTTCTTATTTGTCTGTGATCAAATAATTAAATATAGTCTAATTTTTGCATCAACAATTAGCGTTTTGGTCTCTGAATTTTTTCCACCTGATGTGGTCATGTTAGATGGTGTATGTTGCGAGTTACATGTATTTATTTTTTGAAAAAAATAATCTTCGCCGTTCATTTTTTGTATCTTAGCCGCCCAACGTGTATTCCATGCTACTTTGCTTCTGTCACCAACCCCGTAATCAAAATCAAGTTGTGGTATTGATGGTATTCGATCCTTAAAATTTTTTAATCTCTTGTACATCGAGAGTGTTTTACCGCTCATTAATGTCATTGGGAACTTCTTCTAATATCTAAGTTCACTATTCAACGACATTAGTTTATTTGCAATTGTTTTCATTACTACTACTGAAATTAGTGAGGTCCCTCTTCTATTTATCCCACTATGACTGTTTTTTAAATCGTTCATCATCTTTGCATTTTAATTTCTCATTCAAAATATCAATCTCATTTATCACTTGGATGTTCTCATCTTCTAAACCTTTCATGTAAGAAACCCCCTCGTCAACCGATTGCCCATCATCCTTATTCCCACTGCATTGGATTTTCAAGGCATAAATCTCTTGACGTAGTGACATGTTCTTGCGTTCAAGACGCTGGATATCTCTGTTCCACGCAGTATCACACATCGAATGGTCTATATTTTGGAATTGTTCATTCAAGATTATCTTAAATGATGATATTTCTTCACTTTGCGCACTAACCCTATTCTCCACTACTTGTTTCTCAATTTTGAGCACAACAATTTTCTCTTATAGGTCAATTATATACTCACACTACTTCTCGAATTCAGCTTTCTTATAATGCAACTATTTTTCGATCTGGACGACATATTGTGTAGATTTTTTCTCCCACTCATTCGTATATTCAATAAGCATTCTCAATTCTTCAATATGCACTTTCAGTTTATCTTTAACAACCCTGAAGTTACCCAAATTTATGTTCCTACCTCGCATTTCACTAACATAATCAGGGATTTCTTCGGATAACACATTAATTACATTATCTTCATATGGCAACACACTATCGAATCTTCTCCGATCAGTGATGTTATCTGACTTGATATCCGTCGATTCATCCAATATCTCAATTTGAACTCTTCTCGGTGGTGATGCCTGAATTTATGATAATGCCCAAAGTAAATGCTGAGATATCAAAAGCACTACTATTTATCTGCACGGATAAAAATATATTTACTATCATCAGTTAACAAAATATGATGAATGTGATAATATTTACGGCCTATTAATATACAATAAACAAATTGACATACCTTCAACATCGATAATTTAACATTATCCATCACCAGATATAACTCTTGTAAATTTCATTGGAGAAATATAGGATGCCTCTCATCGATACCAGGTAAGGGATCAATCAAATTTGATATTTAACAGAGCCATAACTGCAAACAAAGTAAATACTTTATTAAGAACATTTTTTTATTACTAAAAGTTTTAGTACAAATCGATGCACCAGGAAAACAATATCTCGTTTGTAACATAAGTTGACATCCTGATACAATGTTGGGGGTATTCATCAAGTTTTTTATTGCCTTGAATAGGTTGTCATGGACGACAATTGTCCAGTTATATTTCTTCATATCCCCCACATCCTTAATATAGTTCTTGTAACACCAAGAAGTAAATTAACTAGTGTTTGGGAACAAAATGCAGATGCATAAATGAAGAGAAACTAAATGAACCGTGTCCAAAACGTCCTTATAATGCGCGCCTATCAACGATTTTTAAGCCCCTTTTCAATGAATGTCTTTGTCATCTTCTTTACGCGCTTGAAATATATATTAGCGAATGGTGTAGTCTTCTTTTTTTCTTTCGCAACTAATATTGGTGCACCATTTGACGGAACACTAAACAAAGTTGTTATATCCATTGGGGACAACTCAATTAACGTGTTTCTAAACAAAAACTTCTTGGTATCCTTGTTGTAACGTTGGATAATTGAATTTTTTTTCAAGTCGCATTTCTTCAGATATGACTATGTGACCTTTCCTATGTAATATGCTTCGAATAGTGGCCAAAGAGGTATGTCCATCAATTTTTTAATGTGTTTGAAAAAATCCTTGTTATCTCGCATAAATATGTTGAAAGCTACCAAACTGCATCGAAACTGATCATGTTCTTCCGTTTTTGCTTGTTTTATTTCATCACTATTATTGGCCATCTAATTGCACAAAAAATAACCAAAAAATAGTGTAGATAACGGTGAGTTAGGTGACACAATTAGAATGAAACTGCAAACAATAAAATATCTAATGTATAGTTATAAGACTTAACACAATAGCATCGTATAATTTTACTTGGCATACACTTATTTATACCAAAATATGTCACATAATTATACTGATATACACTGTACTATTTATATGTTTCACGTAAACCAACTAAAAAGATCGCTAGTCATTACAACATAGAAAACACATAACAATGTAGAATACACTTTTAATTGATATCAAGAAATATGTTATCAATTATCACTTAAAATTGACGAAATGTAAATTTCAAAAGAAACAACAATCCCAATTCCTTATCTTCTTTTTTATCATTAACAATAAACATTTTTCACAACGTATATTTGACAGATACAATTGTAATATGAATCAAGCATTGCATATATCATATCAAACAACACTCCATTATTCTAATTTATTTATAGATTTTATAATTAGATGGAGATATATGTATATATACTTAACATCAAGGGGTTGCATATATCTGCCCCGAAATTTTGTTGCGTAAAGTGGTTTAATGAACAAAATACTATTTGTATTTTTAAGGGAGAGACATATATTAACAAATTTAAATTTTACAGATACTAACCAATGTATACATCATCACAAACAACCCTCATGTATTCTACGACCATACTAGTCACATTACGTTATTTAAATAAAAACATTTAAGACAACAAGGTTGTATATTTATAAACAAACATTTTACATTTAAATATACTTTGTGAATTATACTCATATTATTCAAATTTTTTGTTACACTGAGTATTTACAAAGACAGATAAGTATATATCCACTATCATATATATACACATAAACACAGTTAGATTTGCACACACACACACACACACACACACACACAGATATATATATATATATATATATATATGACTTAAGACAACAATAACATTACAATAAAAATTCACAAATTTATGAAAAAAAGTTTATGTGCCATGAACTTTTTTTTCCTGATATATTTATCTAGTTTATCAAACACTATTCAATACTAAGATCTATTAGTTTGGTTTTAAACTTAAAAAAATCTCTAGGAACACTTCATTAAAAACCCTAATTTCTTTACCAACATGCATGTAATTAATGTTCCAAATCATAGGATCATAAAACCTCTTAATATCTTTTCATTGAAATGTGTTTTGGTATCTTCTAATTTGTGAAACTCTTGCAAATTCCTCACTGTTATCCGACCCTTTCCATTCAAAATCTTGCAATATGCACTACACCAAATATGTAATATTGTCACGGTCATTGACCTTGACAAATTGTACTTGTCAAGGTCAATGACCGTGACAATTCGGGGCGAGACAATTTTTTTTGTCACGGACGTGTCTCGGTCATTGACCTTGACAACTCCGTTAGAATTGTCATGGTCGTGTCAAGGTCATGGACCGTGACAAGATTAGTCACGGTTCTTAACCGTGACAAAGCCTTGACAATATTTAAAAAAATTGTCACGGTCATTGACCGTGACAAGCCCGTGCCAATATTTGTCAAGGACTTGTCACGGTCAATAACCGTGACAATTCTCGGCAGAATTGAAAAAAATTCTGCTGGGCAGTATGGCCACTGCCACTGCCCAGCAGTATATTTGTACCTGTTATAACAACGTTGGTTGTACCTATTCAAACATCATATATCCAAATATACCCAAGATAGTGCAAATATATATTCATGATGATATAATCCAAATATTCAAAATAGAAACAATATACATGACAATATAATCCAAATATAATTAAAACGTACAAACTTAAAAATAATGTTACTACATGTCTTGGGTAAATGTGAGGAGGTGAGTTGGCCACACGATATACGAATTGACACACCCACTAATATACATTGTGCCGCATTGTTCACGCAACCACAATAGGGAGTTCTCCTTCTCGGGTATCACATGCGTGATGAGCACTTTGGACTCGATCCCTTGAAGCGCACGTCCCTGAACTATTCCACCCTCAACGATATTCAGGTCCCTCAACTCCTCCCTATCCGATGGCCATCAAATACATCCAATATGAAAACGCTCGGCCAACCAAGTGTCGACAATGGTCTGGGGAAGGGAGCCAAATAAGGAAGTGGATTATCGAAATACGCACGTGACAGTGAAGAAGCAGCGAGGTCCACATCCTCGTCCTCCTGCGCCTCGTTCTTCCACACCTCCTCCACCGCCTTCTCCTTCCCTTTCCCTTTCCCCTTCCCCTTTCGGTCTCCGCCCAACGTACGCTTCATGAATGCGTACATATCTTCGATTGTCGCCGCCAAACGGGACAGCTTCGCGTCGTGTGAATCCACCGTTCGAGCCAACCCGGTGTTGCTCGTCTCCAATTCGATGATCCTAGATTTGGCCACCCACGAGCTCACCCCCTTGTCCTCCCCTTACGATCAGAGCCAAGCACTTGGCTGAGTGCGTCTGTGGACAAAGACGCCTTGTCGGCATCAGACTGCGACTCATGCACTTCCTTAAGCTTTGCCTGAAACGACAAAAAGCACATGATTAGTAAAATAAGTAAACTAAAAAATTATAACGTAATTAACAAATATTAAACTGTCGGATTACTTATAATCTTCGCCGCGACGCTCGGGGGCACCTCCTTATCCTTCCCTTTCTTCGTTCGAAGAGCCACATAAGTATCAAGCCTATGTGGCTTACCCCCCGCCCACTCCATACCCCCTGAAATAAAATAAAGTAAAATTAGTATCGGCCTCGTAAAGTAAAATAATGAAGAATAATATATTTCTGTAGTTATACAAAAATTAAATCTTACCTTCATCCTATACTCCACCTCGGCGTAAGAGGCCCGGCCCGAGTAGTGCATGTCCGTCTTTTTTGCCCGGTTTTCCCTCCCCGATTGGCGAGATGCCAATTGTCGATCCTCGATCTCATTGTCAATGAACTTTTGCCATTGTGCCAATGAGATCAGCTCCATGGGCGGGACGGATCCACTCCATTGTATAATGGACTCTCGTGTTTTCCCAAAGTACCGTGTCTGCATATTTTTCTTCCACGTCATGTGTTTCTCCAAGACGGATTCGCGTAGCTTTGGATCCAAGTTGAATTGTTCTTGTCCAACAAATTCAATGTTAGTTGCGATTAAATATAAATATAAAAATAAATATAAATATAAATATAAATATAAAATGAAATTGAAATTGAAATTAAAATTGAAATTGAAATTGGAATTGAAATATAAATATATTACCTGTAGGGCCGCCCAAACACCTAACTTGAGCTCATATGGAACCTCCTACCAACTCATAAACCCCGAGACGATGATCGCCTTTAGCAGCTCGAAGGATCTCGCTAATAGCTCAGATTTGTTCTCGACGGTAATCCCAAATTTTCCATATTTGGGGAGCCTAGGGGCGGAGGAGCCCTCGTCGCCTCCGCTACCACCGAGCCCAGACGACATCATCATCTTCGCCTTAATATCTGAAGGAGGCATTTGCTGTAAAAAAATGTTATTAGTACAGATAAAAAAAATGTTAATAGTACACATACACACACCCCTACCCCACCCCCACCACACACACGCACACGTCATGCCACTTTTAAAACTAACCAACCCAACATTTTATCAATTAAAGTATACAATTATTAATTTACTAATTTACAATGAGGGACAATCCTACTTTCATATGAAATTGGCACTAATTATTAATTTACTTTCATCTAAAACTATACAATTAAAATTACAATTAAAGTTATACAATTTCTTAATTAAAGCTATACAGTTGTTAAAATTGCCCCACCACACACCCCACCCCCACCCCCACCACACCCCTTTCCCCCCTCCCCCATCCATGCACACACGCACACACCTACGCACACACACACCCACCCCACCCGACCCCCCCCCCCCCCCCCACCACGACCGTGACAACTACATTTGTCATGGCCTTGTCTTTAATCCTTTATCTTTATATTTATTCTTTGAGACTCTTTTATATTTCAAAAGTCTCTTATCCTCATTATATTTTATCACAATATGCATATCTTATAAGAGAGTCGGGTTTGGCATGAATAATTTGTAATGAAGTCTAGAACAAATCTTACTAAATCAATTGCAGTGTTTTCATATTTTTATTACTTTATTAATTTATTGTTTATCAATAAAATTATGACATGAGATAATTATAATTGGAGCATAAATTTCATTATCATAAAGGGATAAATCCAACCAAGTACAGAGATTCTACAAATTAAAGTGAGAATTAAATTTAAAACTTTCTAACAACATGCATGTGTATGGGTTCTACATAGTTGGGCACGAAAGTAACTAATGATATTCCTAAAAACATACAATTGGCAACATTTTGTGAATTTACTAAACTTTATATAATATTATCAAATTGTGTTAAAAAATTATCTAGGGTATTACCTAATTGAATTATCATATTTTTAGTTAGAAAATTCCACCCCCATCCCCACCCCCCTCCCCCGTCCCACCACCCCACCCCACCCCCACTACCCCATTCCCCCCTCCCCCACCACACACCACCACACACATATATACACACATATACACACACATATACACATACCCCACTCCCTCCCCCTCACCCCACCACACACCACACCCACTACCCCCCTCCCCACCACACACCACCACACACATATACACATACCCCACCCCCTCCCCCCACCACACTTTCACCACCCCACCCCCATTACCCCCTCCCCCACCACACACCAACACACACATATATACACAGACATACACACATACATATACACACATACACATAAACATACGTATAGAATTGAAAGAGAAAGAGAAATAGAGGGAAAAACAATATACCTTAGAGAGAGAGAGAGAGAGAGCAGAATTCGCCGAGAGAGAGAGGGGGGGAAACCAAAAAAGGTGGGGAAAAAAGAAGCCTAGGGATTTTTTTACTGCGAAAGTTGTCACGGTCGTGTCAAGGTCATTGACCGTGACACAAATCTCGCGTTTTGTGTCACGGTCATTGACCTTGACACGACCGTGACAAGACCGTGACAAGTAAATTTGTCACATCCTTGTCACGGTCATTGACCATGATAATTCTTTGTCACGGTCGTGTCAAGGTCAATGACCGTGACACAAAACGTGAGATTTGTGTCACTGTCAATGACCTTGCTAAGGGTGGCCGGCTGAAAGGTGATAATTTTATCATTTTGGTGTAGTGCTGATGTACCTTCATTTTCATTGAAGAATGCTCCAATGGATAGGAGAATATTGAGTCATTTGACATCCCATAAAGAATGGAAATAGAAAATGACGAGCTCACTAAATAGTAGGGAAAGTAGGAGCTGAAAACGATTTGATATCTGGTCTTATATTTTCTCATGTGGATACTTATAAGGGTATCTTTGTGAATTTAACTTTCTACAATACAAACTTGACAAGTCAAAGGGTTTATTTGTACAATTTCAAATTATGTGGACTTATATGTATATATATCTACTATCAAGGGGTTGTATCTATATTCCCTTTTTTTTAATTACACCTTACACACGCCCATCATCGCTCATATTTCTGTTTCTTACTTAAAACCACCCACATTTCTTCGCTCACTCTCTTCCCATTATTTTATCTTCTCTTTCTTCATTTATCTTCATTCTATCATTACTCTTAACATTCTTCTATTAATTATTTTATATCTTCGATATTCCATAACACATAAATAATTATTAATCTTTTTGTCTTTCATATACTCTTATTATTTTTTACGATTTCTTTTAATAATTTTTATATCTATATTTTCCCCAATTTTTATTTATTTTTGTTTTACTTCTTTTTATTTTCTTTATTTTCTAGTTCATCCTTTTATTTATGTTTTGTTTTTCGTATATATATATATATATATATATATATATATATACATAATTGGTCTTAAATATAATAAAAAATTTAGATTTAAATTTTCTTAATTCTATTTTCATTCATAAACCTTTTTCTAGTCCAAAAATTTCTTTTCGATCTATTTTTTTACACTAGTTTTTTTTCTTTCTTAATCCAATTTTTATAGTTAGAAGATTTTTTTACCATTTTTTTATATTGAAATCCATACACTCTTATTATTACTAATATACATTTATATATATATATATATATATATATATATATATATATATATATATATATATATATATATATTCACATATTTATATTATTTTCATTACACACACATGCTAACACAGATTTACGAACCTACACTTGTATATTTATTTTTGTTTGTGTTATCTAACTTTTGCAGGTTGTGTGTTAACATCTCCATTCGATGCCCACAATTTTGCTACCCCAAATCTCCCAACAACTTTATTCAATTTCCCTCATTTCAAGGATGTTATATATATATATATATATCAATGTACTAACATATTTTGTAGGTAACCGATAGAATAGAATGAGAAGATTTACAAAATAATCTGCAAAGATGTTTCATGCAGTCAAAATAATATCAAACACCCCTTCTTCTCTACAAGACCAATGTTTAGCAGATAATTTTTTCGAAACAACAAGAATGGTTAAGACTTTTAAGAACACTCATGCAAAAAATTATTATTATCTCCCCTATTTTTTGGGGAACTCAAGAGGTTATAAGAAGGCTAAAGAATACAAATTGAAGCAAGAGCAAGCAAGAACTTATTTCGCTACAACACAAGAGAACAAGTGAAAATATTCAGATTATATCCAAATTTTGTTGAGAGAGATAAACTCATACTCAAAGTTATACTTTTAATGAGTTTTCATCCGAAAAAAATACTGCACACTTCAAAAAATATTGAAGCTCGGTTATAAGTTGTCGATTGTAATTTGTAGCTCGATTCGGCAACATGATTTATACGTGCTGACTTGATCCCACCCACAATGGATTACAATAGTGGAACTCAAGAAGATTCGTTCGGCTTAAAGAGTGGACATAAGCTCATCATTTTTGGGTGGACAACAATAAATCTTTTGCACTAAATTTTCTTCTATTTATTTATTTGTTCAGGTTAATTGTGAGTTGATTTTTTAGCATTGTTTTTAATCCATACTAAGAAATATCAAAAATTATATTTTTTTTTTGCAAAGTAAAAATTATTTAATTTTTTAGAATCAAGACAATATTTATTAATATAAAAAATTAATCAAAAAGTTTGTAAAATCCAATCCCCCCCCCCCCCCCCCCACTATCTTGTGTATTTTTTGGGGGAGGAAAAGGATTTGCAATATCTCTTATTTGTAATAACTCGCTCAAAGTGTTTTTTTAGCTCAAAGATCATGTGGTTTCTCAAATATAAGAGAGGGACATATATAGGCTCGCAATATACTAGAGGAACCACCGGTTCATCAAATAATATGACATACCACCATACCTAACATGTCAAATGCATCAAAGGCTGAGTGAAATTTCGAGTGACCGGTCATTTCTTCAGGCGGCGCCACATTGTGTCAGCGCCAAACTTCTCATCAAACTATCAATGTTTAGGCTAGGTTAAATTTGACATGTATTAGGTATGAAATGACATTACTCAAATCTTTTAAGAAAATATATCCAAATTTCTCTCCAAAACTCTATTCGGGAGTAAAATCAATATTAGTAGGTCAAGGTTGCTCCAATGTGCGCTCTCTTGCAGATTTGGGTGTTTTACCTCGTATATCTAAAAAGTCTAAGTCATGACTTAACGTTGCCTTGATCCTCAATACTCCAAACATGTTCTCTAATAGTTCACTAAGTTAGGTTGTTTAATAAAGCATAAAAGCTTTCTCACGTCCTACCAGACCTGGTCGATCGCGGGTATCGAGTAATCTCACTAATATCACAACATAACTCATAATTACATAGTAAATAAGCCTAAAATCATGGTTTCTCAACTAGTTCTGATAAGCACCTGAAAGTGTTATATTTATACCTCAAATATTTTAATTGTTAGTTGGTAAAATCATTTTCTTCATCTTGTAGGTAAAATCATACTAGTCGACTTAAACTTTTTTTTCAAGGAAATTTGAGCATAAAATGACCACATATGCACTTTTCAGGTTAATTTGGTAAATTCATATGACTATACTCGTACTTGGACAAAACATGGGAATTGTAGGCCCTTAATTAAGGGACACCTGGGTTCAAATGGCTAGTCAATCGGATTCCAAACGAAGAATTTTTTAGTGTGCAAAGTCCGAAGCTGAGGAAAAGTTAAAGAAAAATCCCCATATCATACCCGAAGTCAAATTCCATGACCCAAGCACTTATGAAATATTGACGGCATCAAAATCTGGGTCACATTGGTTTTCGTGATTCATCATTTGGAGGTCATATGATGAAGATATTAACATTTTGGTGTTATGTGTAAATTTTTGAAGTTGGGAAAATAATTGTCATTATATATTATTTTGCGAATGTTATTTACTGAGTGGTTCAGAATGGTTTTGCAACTCGACAGGTCCTGTGTTCGATTTGACCTGGGAAGGGGGAAAACCTCATTTTGTTGTTTCACTTTGGCGCTCCATGTGGACGACTGCGATGGGGCCACGTTGTCGCATTTCCTTCGTTCGATAAGAAAGTTCCATTCGCAGGTCCCGATGCGCTGGACGCACTTAATGTGCGCGAGACTCCATTCAGCAGATTCAATTTTTCAATAATTAAAATTTCCACCCATAAAGTTTTATTTTCTTAATATATCCTTCGTAGTCCACCTTTTCTCCTCATTTCTTTTTTATTTATTTTCTAAAATAATAGAAAACCTTATTATTCTTCTCATACCTTTGTTATTCATCTATTAACCCTATTTTATTAATTAAATCATTGCCCATACCCATTATTCTAATTGTTGGAATATTAATTGGTAAAATGCTAAAAATACCCTCCTACCCTCATTCTTACCTATATATTTGACCATTGGTCTTCATTTTGAGAGGTTGAAATTTAGGGGCAGAATACTAGTTAGAGAGAGGTTTATTTTGAGTGGATATTGTAGAGAGAGAGTATTATTTGAGTGTTAAAATTAAATTGTTACAAGTTCAAGATTGTATAAAAGTGAATTTCCGGATTAATGCCGCTGTTCGGTTTGATCAATTATTCTTCCTCTTCAACTTTTTTACTTTGTTTTTGAATTTATCCATTTATTACTGATCATGAACAGTAAGTATGGTTGGATAATCACCCGATTCAAAGGATCAAATGAATCACTCATGGATTGTATTTGACATAGTTTGAATTCTTTTTGTTTTATAAACTTCCCGTGATTTGTAATTGATATTTTACTATTGTTTACACATTGAGAGGTGGTAAACATTCTTTGAGAAAAGTTTTAATGTTATTTTATAATTTAATCATAAGATGAAAACGAGAGATAGGCTCGTCTTACTATTTAAATTATAGGTTAACTTTTATATTCCCATTTTTCATTTTTGGGTTAAGATTTAAAAAATGAATTTGCTTAGCCTTCATTCATTTAATTAAGTTTAATCTTTTGTAGTAGACTTAATAGAAGAGAAATTACTATTATGGACTAATATTTCTTTCATTTAATTAGTGTGATGAGAATTAACTTTTAAATTAAATGAATATTTGGAAGTTAATTGAAAGACAAACTTTTCAGACTATTGTTACGTGTATAAAATGGGAGTGCATTTCATTCCTCATCTCATTTTTCTTAGATTTTATTCATTTTAATATTTGGTATTCTAGATTTAAACTCCATTTATGTTCTCATCATTCTTAGATAATACCAAAAAACCCTCGAAAAACTATTTTAAAGAAACCAATGAAAAGAAATTTTTTACATCTTCACATGATTTATCATAAGTTTAAAAGCACGGGTTGACCCCTTACATATCATTAAACTCAATTTTAGTGTGTATTGCGTAGGTTCTTCAAAGTGTATTAATAATTAAATATTCCTACTACAATGACAAAAGAAGAATGGAAAGAAACTTCAAGCTTATTGTAATACCCCGTACTTTTTGGCTATATTTATTTTTGGGATTAATTAATTAAATGCGTATTAATTGGAAATTAATCCGGGTTATAAATACTAATATGATGCAAATTGGTATTTGATTATGTACATATATGATTATATATGTATTTGGTATTATAAAATTTGTCGTGGGATTTATATACGGCGATTTGGAAATTTTGTTGAGACGCGTGGGACCGCCGCGTCACGGTATAATATTTTGTTTATAAAAGTGAGTTTAAAATCTATAATCCGTATGGTCATTTTGAGTGCACCAACGCGTCCGGAAGGGTCGAGATAGTCAGAAAACACTAGCCGGGGGTATAGTTTGGGTCCCGGGGTATCTTTAGGCCATTCCGGCACCATAAATGGTATTTTAGTAATTTGGTATTTTTGGGTAATTAAAAGTGACGAAAATTGAGAGTTGTAATCTGATAAGGAATTGACCCAACCAACCCTTTTTAACCCAACAAGCCACGGAGGTTTATTAAATTAGGTTTTCATAAGTTCCCCCAAAGCAAACCCTAGCCACCATAGCTTTTTAGAGAAGAAAGCTTGGAGAAGGAGAGAGAGAGAGGAATCCTGTAGAAATTATACACCGAATCCACACCAAATTCAGAAATCAAACCAAGGCAAGTGACTTTATTTCATTTAAATTCGAATAATGTCTTTTCCATGTTAGAAATTGAAGAATCTTGATTGTTCTTGAAAGATTAAAAGAAAACCCATGAAATTTGAAGTTATTATTGAATGTTGGGATAGGTTTGCATGTAGAAACATTGTTGGGAGATTTAATTTCGGAGATTTCATATCTAGGTGATGTATAAACAAATTAAAATCTGGGAATTTATGATGAGAAAAAGTTAGGGTTTATGTTCTTGAAGAAAATTGGGAATGAATGTAGAAATTGTGATTTAATGATGTTTAGAAGATATTAAACCCTTTAATGATGTTAGTATAGCCACTTAACATGTTTGAGGATGATTAGAGAACTCAATATATTGTGGGAACGAATTTTAGAAGAGGTTTGAGGAGTAAAAATGGTGAAAAACGAATTGGGGAAAAATCTGGGCCGAAACTGGCCACTCGTTAGAAGCAGCCCCCAGGTCGTTCGAACGAGCTCGTTCGAACGAGCTTCTAACGAGTTGACCACTCGTTATTAACGAGTAGGAATTTTCGTTCGATATCTCGTTCGAACGAGATATCGTTAGAAGGGTCAGTTCGTTCGAACGAACTGGGATCTCGTTCGAACAGCCTCGTTCGAACGAGACTTCTAACGACCTGACAGTCCAAACTCGTTCGAAGCCTCGTTCGAACGAGACTTCTAACGAGTTGACAGTTTGGTCCTTTTTGGACTGTTTTGACTTTTGGAGTCCCGGGAACTGGTTCAAGGGTAGTGTTAGTATTCCTTTGATGATATAGTGATTGATTTGGGACTTTTGGGTTATTGAGATGAGTAAATCATACACGAGAGTTATATTCAATGAACCGTTTGGGTTGAGACGTGAGTGTCTACTACGATGTGAGGATAAATTATGACACGTATAATTATGAACCGGAATAAAATAAGTTGTGATAATTATAATTAGTACGAGAGTGCAATATGTACTACGAATATAATACGGTATTACTAAGATGTGTGTTTACTTAGTATTGATATATGGATTGTATGTATGACATACCTACCATACTTGCTATCACGGGAGGTTTCGTTCGCTTAGGACCCTCTAATCCTTGTGTGCCTACGGGGGGGGGGGGGGGGGGGGGATATAGACTGGTACCTTGATGAACATAGGTCATAGAAAGACTTATTGTGATATTAATAAGTCCGCTGACAATGGGAGCGTAGGTATGTGCGTGACCCATGTGATGGTGACTGTGTTCGCCTCCACTATTTGTGATTTGTGTTATCTGAACTATTCCTGAGAGATTCGGAATATGTGATCCTTATGTACGCGATGTACCGGGATGGATAGCAGAGCATGTGTGCACTACAGCTTAGATTGTGGGGTGCTTGTATTGTACATTTATGAGATAAATAATATACGTTATATTAATGGGAATCCTCATGTTAATGTTGTAAAAATATTACGGTATTGTTTCGAGTTATATAATGAGTTAGCTGATAGTTATATCAATGGCATATTTAGTAACTGAGTTTACGTTAAACCTCTATTAAATTACGAGCGTTGTTATGTTAAATTAACCGAGTAAAATGGGTAGAACCTTTGGTTGTCTAGCTAGTTTACGTTGTCACTTAGCTAGTGGAAAGGGTAGTTATAGATGGGTACTTACGTTAGGAGTGCACAGTTAGACGAGAGGTGAGAATATCATGCGAGTGTACGTCCTAACATGTATTTTGCATTTAATGTTTTATATGTTTTTAAAGCACTTGCAGGTTTTTAAAATATAACACATTCGGGCTCTGACCCGTTTGCTTTTTCAAATCTTTTTCTTGTAAAACCCTTTTAGGTGCCCAGCCACAAGGACACCAAGCATATGTACTCATTCAGGTGACGAGCTGTAGCTGTTTGTGGAAGCTACAGGGATTTGCTCATAGACGCTTCTATCTTTTGGATTTCAGGGTCACGATCTATCTATCAGTTGTAGGGCATGTTGCCCATTCCTATTTAGAGCATCTTTTACATTTCAGTTTTCAGGCTTTAACATGTAGTATTTCAGTTTCAGTTATTTATTTCAGTATGGGATTGTAGTGAGGGGTTTCCTCCAGACTCTATTTATTTCTATTGTGATGGTTATTCATTTTACTTCAGTATGGTGAATGGTGTTATTTATTTCTTCATTTTACTTGTTGCATGTTAATCAGACTTAAATTAAAATTTGGCACTTACTTTTTAAATACTAGGTGGATAGTAATAATAAAAATGTTTTCGACAGTGATGCTATTAACTGAGCCAACTTGGCATTTTGAATTAATTGTATAAAGGAGTAGCTACCCGGTATTTAATTAGTCGGGGTGTCACAGGTGGTATCAGAGCATCAGGTTCTAGTGTCCTTTAGGATTTGTACGGCTATTATGTTTCCGCTACGTTTTCTTTGATATAGAGCCCTATATTTTAGGACTGTTGTATTCTTTTGTGTATGCTTCGTTCTTCAGCTATGTTAAGTTTATAAACCGTGAACTTATAAACTTTGTTCTTATTTCAGATGCCTCCACGACGTGCACGACGAGTTCCCAGGAATGCTACGCCCGAACCACAGCCCGCTCCAGTTCAGAGCATGTTGAATGCCGCTGAGGTTGCTGCTATAGTAGCCCAAGCGGTAAATGCCGCGATTGCCGTGATTCAGCAGGCACCACCTCAGGCGCCGGTTGCCGCGCCAGTACAGGTTAATGCATTCCCGTCTGCTTGGGAGCGTGTACGTGACGCTTTTCAGAAAGCGCATCCTCCAGAGTTTGCAGGTAGCTCAGACGTGGTAGTCTCGAGCCAATGGAAGAAGGACATACAGAGGCATTTGAGGATGCATGAGTGCACTGATGTTCAGAAACAGGTGCTAGCTACTTTCAAGCTAGTGGGATCTGCATTACAGTGGTGGGAGTCTATTACCACCGCGGAGGAGAGGGATACCCTCACGATACAGGAGTTCTGGGTGCGGTTCGACCGCAAGTACTTTCCGTCTGCAGTTCATACAGAGATGAGGAGGAAGCTGATGAGTTTGAAGCAGGAGGGCAAGACAGTGGCCGAATATGAGGCCGAGTTCACTAGCCTGTTGAATATCGTACTAGACGAGATTCCAACAGAGAAGAAGAAGATAGAGAAGTTCACCGACGGGTTGAATTGGAGAATCCGTCAGCATCTACTTGGGAACCTATCGTTGGCCACGTATTCTGATGTGGTTAACGCTGCATTACTACACTGCCAGGACCACCGTTTTCATATGGCCGAGGGCAGGCGGTCAGGGGAGTCTAGCCATCAGGGCAGGACTGGAGGGCATGGTGCCAGCGGGGCACAGACCGGTCAGGGGCAGAGACAGACTGAGTAGGGTACCCAGTAGGGGGACAATAAGAGGTTCCGGTCAGGGAACTACAGGCAGGGACAGGGAGGTTTCCGCCAGGGCCATCAGGGTCCAAACGGCCATCAGGGCCAGCAGGGGCAGAATGGGCAGCAGTTCCATCAGGGCCAGCAGGGCCAACAGAGGAATGGTAACGGCCACCAGGGCCGGGGACAGCAGGGGCAGAGGGGAGGGAACTTCCCAGGGAAGTGCTTTACTTGTGGCAAGACTGGCCATAAGAAGCAGGATTGTCCTGATAGGGGCAGGGCCCCACAGCAGCAGTAGCAGGGTGCTCGCCAGGAGCCACAGAGACCTATGTTTCCGGCCGCTCTTCCTGCACCGCCACAGATGGCAGCTTTGCCACCCATTCCAGCAGTCCCAGCTCAACAGGGGTAGCTACAGTATGGACATGTCTACAACGTTCACCAGGCTGCAGTTCCACAGGCACCGCCCGCGATCGAGGGTACGTTTCCTATCCATGGCACTATGGGTCGGGTGTTATTTGATACGGGTGCTACACACTGTTTTATTGCTACACACTTCGCGAAAGCTTTAGGATTGTTAGCTATGGCAGAGAGCACAGTGACGTGTGTCGACTCACCATTGGGGAGTGGGTCACTTATTTTCTTTATATGCCGGGGAGTCGGGGTAGAGGTTGGAGGTTTGGTATTGCCTGCAGACATGTTAGTGTTAGACATGCATGTTCACGATGTGATCATCGGTATGGATTGGCTTGTAGCATATAGGGCCATGATTGATTGCTTCAGCGGGAGCATTGTTTTTGCCATTCCGGGGCAAGAGATGTTTATAGTGGCGATGCCTCGCCCAGAGGGAGGATCGACCGCTCATCTGTATTACATAGAGGAGGATACCTCTAAGGAGGTTGTTATTCCTTTAGATTCGATCCCGGTTGTCAGGGAGTATTCAGATGTGTTTCAGGAGATACCAGGCTTACCACCCAGTCGTGAGATAGACTTCGTTATTGATTTGCTACCGGGTATGAGACCTATAGCACGTGCACCGTACCATATGGCTCCAGCTGAAATGCGTGAGTTACGGGAACAGATAGAGCAGCTGTTAGGGCAGGGCTTTATTCGCAGGAGTACCTCACCTTGGGGCGCTCCAGTTTTGTTTATGAAGAAAAGGGATGGTTCACTGAGATTGTGCGTGGACTACCGAGAGTTGAATAAGGTCACGATACGGAATAAGTATCCATTGCCTCGAATCGATGACTTATTCGACCAGTTGAGAGGAGCTTCCTTCTTCTCGAAGATTGACTTGAGGTCAGGATACCATCAGTTGCGTATCAGGGAGGAGGATGTCTCGAAGACTGCATTTTTGTCGAGATATGGTTCTTACGAGTTTCGGGTTATGCCTTTCGGCTTAACCAACGCTCCAGCAGTGTTTATGGACTTGATGAACAGAGTGTTCAGGGATTTCTTAGACCAGTTTGTCATTGTCTTCATCGATGATATCCTGGTTTACTCTCAGACAGAGGAGGAGCACGCCGAGCATTTGAGGCAGGTTTTGCAGACACTTCGTCAGAACGAGCTGTATGCAAAATATGAGAAGTGCGGGTTTTGGCTGAAGGAAGTCCAGTTCTTGGGTCACATTATTTCTGACCAGGGAATATCTGTCGATCCGGGGAAGGTGTCAGCGGTGAGGGAGTGGGGACAGCCCACGACACCAACGGAGATTCGTAGTTTCTTGGGTCTAGCAGGATACTACAGGAGGTTCATTCGGGGTTTCTCGGAGATAGCAGGTCCTTTGACACATCTTACTCGTAAAGGTGTGCTATATATCTGGAGTGATGCTTGTCAGTTGGCATTCGATGAGTTGAAGGACAAATTGACCTCAGCACCTGTGTTAGCATTGCCGAGACCGGGAGTTGAGTATTTGGTTTACACCGATGCGTCTTTGCAAGGATTGTGAGGTGTGTTGCATCAGGAGAGACAAGCCATAGCTTATGCTTCCCGTAAGCTTAAGCCTCATGAGAAGAATTACCCCACACATGATTTGGAGTTGGCGGCAGTGGTATTTGCCTTACGGATTTGGAGGCACTATCTTTTGGGGGAGAAATTTCAGCTGTTCACGGACCACAAGTCACTACAGTATCTATTCACGCAGAAGGAATTGAATATGCGGCAGCGTAGGTGGCTTGAGTTTGTGAAAGACTACCAGTTCGACATCCAGTACCACCCGGGTAAGGCTAACGTGGTAGCAGACGCGTTGAGCCGTAGGCCAGCAGACGAGGTGGCAGAGGTGTGGAAGGCGAAGTGGAAGGAATTGGGACACCAGGATGCAGTGGCCCGATCTTTCATGTCCGTGATGACCGTTACACCACAGATTGTCACGAAGGTTGTACGGGCACAGGCTAATGACACGTTCTGTCAGGAGCAGATAGTTCGATTGCTAGCAGAGGGAGCCGAGTCCTATACCGTTAGCTCAGATGGGGGATTGTGCTTCAATGGGAGATTGGTGGTTCCGAAAGGGGAAGAATTGCGGCACGATGTGATGGCAGCGTCGCACGGCTCACGGTTCGCGGTACATCCCGGAGGGGATAAATGTACCAGGACATGAGACGGCAGTATTGGTGGAGCGGTATGAAGAGAGATATCGCTGAGTTTGTCTCGAAATGCGCCACTTGTGAGCTTGTAAAAGTGGATCATCAGAGACCAGCAGGATTGCCACAGCCATTGGAGGTTCCGGTGTGGATGTGGGAGAGCATATCCATGGATTTTTTCACGGGGTTGCCTACGTCGCAGAGGGGTCATGACTCCGTATGGGTAATTGTGGACAGGATGTCCAAGGTCGCTCACTTCTTACCTGTAAGGACTGACTACACTACGGGACAGTATGCCCAGCTCTTTATCTCAGAGATTGTGAGACTTCACGGTGTGCCCCTGAATATCGTGTCTGACAGAGACAAGATATTTGTTTCGAGGTTTTGGGAGAGTTTCCAGGAGGCCATGGGCACGGAATTGCGGTTGAGTACGGCTTATCATCCGCAAACCGATGGGCAGACAGAGCGCACCAATCAGATGTTGGAAGACATGCTACGCATGTGCATTATTGACTTCGGGGGTGGATGGGAACAGTACCTCCCACTGGTGGAGTTTGCTTACAACAACTCCTATCAGTTCACGATTGGCATGGATCCGTTTGAGGCATTGTACGGTAGGCCTTGTCGTTCCCCAACATGTTGGTTGGAGGTGGGGGACAACAAACTACTTGGGCCGGAAGTGATTCAGGATACTTCGGCAAGGATTGAGTTGATTCGGAGTCGCATTCGGGTAGCTTAAGACAGGCAGAAGAGTTATGCTGATGCGAAGAGGTTCTTCAGGGAGTTCCAAGTGGGGGACCAAGTTTTGCTCAGGGTTTCTCCGATGAAGGGGATTATGCGATTCGGGAAGAAGGGGAAATTGGCACCGAGGTATGTGGGGCCGTTTCCTATTATTGAGCGGATCGGACCCGTTGCGTATAGACTTGGACTACCGGAGCACTTGCATCGGATTCACGACGTGTTCCATATTTCCTCGCTGAGGAAATACCTTAGAGATAATTTGGCTCATTCTCACATTGCTGTGGAGGACATCGATCTCCAGCCGGATAGCTCCTACGAGGAGGGGCCAATCGCTATTTTCGACCGAAGCGAGAGGAAACTGCGGTCAAAGATAGTCCCGTTAGTGCGTGTTCAGTGGCGACATCACAATGTTGAGGAGTCCACATGGGAGCGCGAGGATGAGATGCGCGAACGTTATCCAGAGTTATTTTTAGCAGGTACTTTCAAGTTTCGAATTTCGGGACGAAATTCAGTTATTAGGGGGGAAGTATGTAATACCCCGTACTTTTTGGCTATATTTATTTTTGGGATTAATTAATTAAATGCGTATTAATTGGAAATTAATCCGGGTTATAAATACTAATATGATGCAAATTGGTATTTGATTATGTACATATATGATTATATATGTATTTGGTATTATAAAATTTGTCGTGGGATTTATATACGGCGATTTGGAAATTTTGTTGAGACGCGTGGGACCGCCGCGTCACGGTATAATATTTTGTTTATAAAAGTGAGTTTAAAATATATAATCCGTATGGTCGTTTTGAGTGCACCAACGCGTCCGGAAGGGTCGAGATAGTCAGAAAACACTAGCCGGGGGTATAGTTTGGGTCCCGGGGTATCTTTAGGCCATTCCGGCACCATAAAGGGTATTTTAGTAATTTGGTATTTTTGGGTAATTAAAAGTGACGAAAATTGAGAGTTGTAATCTGATAAGGAATTGACCCAACCAACCCTTTTTAACCCAACAAGCCACGGAGGTTTATTAAATTAGGTTTTCATAAGTTCCCCCAAAGCAAACCCTAGCCACCATAGCTTTTTAGAGAAGAAAGCTTGGAGAAGGAGAGAGAGAGAGGAACTCTGCAGAAATTCTACACCTAATCCACACCAAATTCAGAAATCAAACCAAGGCAAGTGACTTAATTTCATTTAAATTCGAAGAATGTCTTTTCCATGTTAGAAATTGAAGAATCTTGATTGTTCTTGAAAGATTAAAAGAAAACCCATGAAATTTGAAGTTATTATTGAATGTTGGGATAGGTTTGCATGTAGAAACATTGTTGGGAGATTTAATTTCGAAGATTTCATATCTAGGTGATGTATAAACGAATTAAAATCTGGGAATTTATGATGAGAAAAAGTTAGGGTTTATGTTCTTGAAGAAAATTGGGAATCAATGTAGAAATTGTGATTTAATGATGTTTAGAAGATATTAAACCCTTTAATGATGTTAGTATAGCCCCTTAACATGTTTGAGGATGATTAGAGAACTCAATATATTGTGGCAACAAGTTTTAGAAGAGGTTTGAGGAGTAAAAATGGCGAAAAACGAATTGGGGAAAAATCTGGGCCGAAACTGGCCACTCGTTAGAAGCAGCCCCCAGGTCGTTCGAACGAGCTCGTTCGAACGAGCTTCTAATGAGTTGACCAGTCGTTATTAACGAGTAGGAATTTTCGTTCGATATCTCGTTCGAACGAGATATCGTTAGAAGGGTCAGTTCGTTCGAACGAACTGGGATCTCGTTCGAACAGCCTCGTTCGAACGAGACTTCTAACGACCTGACAGTCCAAACTCGTTCGAAGCCTCGTTCGAACGAGACTTCTAACGAGTTGACAGTTTGGTCCTTTTTGGACTGTTTTGACTTTTGGAGTCCCGGGAACTGGTTCAAGGGTAGTGTTAGTATTCCTTTGATGATATAGTGATTGATCTGGGACTTTTGGGTTATTGAGATGAGTAAATCATACACGAGAGTTGTATTCAATGAACCGTTTGGGTTGAGACGTGAGTGTCTACTACGATGTGAGGATAAATTATGACACGTATAATTATGAACCGGAATAAAATAAGTTGTGATAATTATAATTAGTACGAGAGTGCAATATGTACTACGAATATAATACGATATTACTAAGATGTGTGTTTACTTAGTATTGATATATGGATTGTATGTATGACATACCTACCATAATTGCTATCACGGGAGGTTTCGTTCGCTTAGGACCCTCTAATCCTTGTGTGCCTACGGGGGGGGGGGGGGGGGGGATATAGACTGGTACCTTGATGAACATAGGTCATAGAAAGACTTATTGTGATATTAATAAGTCCGCTGACCATGGGAGCGTAGGTATGTGCGTGACCCATGTGATGGTGACTGTGTTCGCCTCCACTATTTGTGATTTGTGTTATCTGAACTATTCCTGAGAGATTCGGAATATGTGATCCTTATGTACGCGATGTACCGGGATGGATAGCAGAGTATGTGTGCACTACAGCTTAGATTGTGGGGTGCTTGTATTGTATATTTATGAGATGAATAATATACGTTATATTAATGGGAATCCTCATGTTAATGTTGTAAAAATATTACGGTATTGTTTCGAGTTATATAATGAGTTAGCTGATAGTTATATCAATGGCATATTTAGTAACTGAGTTTACGTTAAACCTCTATTAAATTACGAGCGTTGTTATGTTAAATTAACCGAGTAAAATGGGTAGAACCTTTGGTTGTCTAGCTAGTTTACGTTGTCACTTAGCTAGTGGAAAGGGTAGTTATAGATGGGTACTTACGTTAGGAGTGCACAGTTAGACGAGAGGTGAGAATATCATGCGAGTGTACGTCCTAACATGTATTTTGCATTTAATGTTTTATATGTTTTTAAAGCACTTGCAGGTTTTTAAAATATAACACATTCGGGCTCTGACCCGTTTGCTTTTTCAAATCTTTTTCTTGTAAAACCCTTTTAGGTGCCCAGCCACAAGGACACCAAGCATAGGTACTCATTCAGGTGACGAGCTGTAGTTGTTTGTGGAAGCTACAGGGATTTGCTCATAGACGCTTCTATCTTTTGGATTCCAGGGTCACGATCTATCTATCAGTTGTAGGGCATGTTGCCCATTCCTATTTAGAGCATCTTTTACATTTCAGTTTTCAGGCTTTAACATGTAGTATTTCAGTTTCAGTTATTTATTTCAGTATGGGATTGTAGTGAGGGGTTTCCTCCAGACTCTATTTATTTCTATTGTGATGGTTATTCATTTTACTTCAGTATGGTGAATGGTGTTATTTATTTCTTCATTTTACTTGTTGCATGTTAATCAGACTTAAATTAAAATTTGGCACTTACTTTTTAAATACTAGGTGGATAGTAATAATAAAAATGTTTTCGACAGTGATGCTATTAACTGAGCCAACTTGGCATTTTGAATTAATTGTATAAAGGAGTAGCTATCCGGTATTTAATTAGTCGGGGTGTCACACTTATCAAATGGCATCGTTGTCGGGTTTTTCAAAGCGAAGTCTGTTATGACCGCAAGATTTCATTTCTCATTTGTACATTTCATTACATTAATTATAATAGGTTATTAAATCCTTGTACATTTATTTGTGGTGTTTTAACACCAATTAGTGTAGTAATCAATTTAAAAACCAAAAACAAGAAAAAAAGAAAAAAAGGAAAACCAGACAAAATAAAGAGAAAGCATAATTGGAGTGTATTTATGGGCGTCTCTATTTTGGGTTGGTAGGAATCCAAGGACGAATGAAGTTAGGTGAACTTCCCTTAGTTGACTTAACTCGAACATCACCCTTCATGTGTAAAAGTTTTAGGAGGTAACTTTCTAATAACTCGTGCCATGTTTGCGAGTAAATTTTTTGTGCTCCTATATGCTCTTACGTGATTTTTATTTTGACACTGTCTTACTTTATCATGTAGTGATGAATTAATCAACATAATGACTATACCCAGTCATTACAACGAGAAGGAATTTCATCACCATACTCACATACTTATCCATTGTGTACAATGCGAGCTATCATTTAATTTCAAGTCAATCTACTAGCAAGACACATAGGATAACAGTGCTCTTCTGACCCCTTTTCAATAAATCCACCTTTATGAAAACCTATAGAGTCCTCTCTACCCAACAAAACCTTGATCGGTTCGCTTTGTGGCACATTAGTTTCCAGGGAAACTGGGTTTTAAGTACGCCCAACCAGTAAAATGGGTTTGTGTTATCCCCAGTATTGTACTGGCCGATCGATTCAGCTAAATATCTTTATGAGGAATACCTATAGAGACCCTATTTTTAGCTTGTGGCGAAAGTAGGGACAAATAAGTTTTCAAAGGAGACGTCTATAAATTCTGCAATTTTATCACAATTGGATTAAATTAAAACTTCACTACCTCATCACTTAAGAAAATATTGAAAATATGTTATGTGATAATTAAGACTTAGCCTTTGCATGTACGTATCGATTTAACACCCTTAGGTTGTCAGTTTATCATTTGTATGTTGCGTTTTCATGAGAGTCCAACTTGTCTGTTTTATAAGAAACCCAAACTATTTTCTATTCTTATTACAAAAGTCCAAAAATATTTTATATTCTCTTTATTCAAATCCAAAAATATTTTCTTATTCCATATCAAATATACCAAAAAAGTTTTTCTTGTATATTTAAACAAATATAAATAAATAATTTTATTTCCTCATTTTTATGCCCAATTGTCAACGCATTGATCATCGATTAACACACTCATCTAGCCATCCATCCTTAAATTCACCTATGGAGCCTATCACTCTCATTGTTATTCATCTGCTTCTATCATTCATCCCCACAATTTGTCTCTCCTATTTGAGGGCATGTGTGATGCATTTGATTTTTGCTTGGTGTCGTACTTGGCCAGAGAGTTGACAAGAGTGTGCATGCCATCTGTTATTCTAGGAAAACTCTCCACGTTGCTTAGCTTATTTACACAGCCACTGATTAGGAGTTGTTAGCCTCCATGTTTTCTCTTGATAAGGTTCAATCATATTTCATAGGTCCCCTATCATCGTGTACATTAATCATGCAATGTTGAGGAACCTTCTTCATAAGAAGGATTCAAAACCATGATTGATATGGTGGATTATCTTAATCTAAGAGTTTAAGCTTTAAATACGTGATAAAAAGGTTGAAAGTGTTATTGATGACCATCTTTCCCATCTTCTTGTTCTGTCTGACTGTGATCATGCACCCATTTCTAACTCATTTCCCGATGAAAAACTATTTATTATTTCCACCTCGCCCTGGTAAGATGATATCATCAATTTACTTGTTACTGAATAACTTCCAAATTGATATGCCATATATGTATCCAACAGCTCAGAGACATGAACCTCGACCAGGGAAATGGCCAAGGTTAGAAGGGCCTTAGATTGGTGACCAACGGTCTCGTCCTAAGCAAGGTCGTCCATGGCCGACATTACTATTTACCTCACAGTCAGACAACAGTTGAGGTCTTCGTGATCTATGGGGCCAGTTATTCATGAGGTCGTCTAAGGCTGGCAACCTTGGCTTGGTGCAAGCCGAGGTTGCAAGGAATTCATCATCATAACCATCTCAACTGAGAAGCATTCGGTGTTCCAAACCTTCTACTGCATAACCTCGGCCCAGGCTGATATTATGGCTCCATTTGCCTTACCTCGGCTTCACATGAGCCAAGGCCATTATAAAATATCTCGAATTGGGAAATAGATAGACTTCACCATCCTCGTACTCTTACAGGCCGAGGTTGGTACCAGTCATAGGTAGCCGAGCCTTTATTCGCATATGTGTGGCTGGGAACACGTGTACACAATCAGTTATAACAAATCAATCCCCTCATGTGAGGGAATATTTCATCATCATTCTCTATAAGTGACAGTGATAGATGTCTTCATCAGATTGGATATATCAACACACACATGCTCATTGCATGCATAGGGGTTGCATTACACCCCCCACACACTATATATACTTGCCTTATCCTACTTGCATAAGGATCCGAAATTAGCAACCCTAGCAAAAACTTTGTCCAAATATACAGTAGAGAGAGAAAGCTTGAGAGATTGAATATATGGCCGTTAGTGCCTTATTTTAGTGACCTTACTCACTCACTTGCACAATGGACGTAGGACTAATTGGATGAACCACTTATATATTGGTGTTCACCCTCTTCCCTTCATCTCAATCTCTTATATTTGGTATACTTTTGTGCTGTCATTGTTATCACTGATTTGAGCTTACAAACACCTGAAGGGTGGTGTTATTTCCAGCATCATCATTTTGGCACCGTCTGTGGGAACAAGAAGCTATCTCTTCCTCATTTTGTGCTTAACCTCATCGGAGACTCTGGTGGTGAACCAGGCCGCACCCCTTACGTGGAGCTATTTCACCATTGAAAGAGGTCCTTTAAGGTATTAAGCTCATCTACTACTAAAGATCTTTAGTGTTAACATATGGCACCGGAACTACCACCACCTCTTTTGCTGCCTGGTGCGGGAGGACCTAGTTCCACCCAGGCACCGCCTCAGGCCCAAATGGCGGAGGTGGCTGCAGCCTTGAAGTCCTTGGAAGCAATGCAGCAAGCGATGAAGGAAAAATTTGCACAGCTCAGTCAAAACATGATGAGACCACCTGGGGTCTCACCGGAGATGATTACTCCAACAGCCGTTCAGCCTCATCTTGATGCCAGGGGACCACCCCAGGCACCGTAAAAAGACCAACATATGCCTCAGCGGAGGAGGGATGTTGCTAACCCTAGACGTTTGCGTCTGAGGAGTAAGGACACCCTTGCCCTAAGGATAGGTATGATGATTTGGAGGCAGAGGATGCTCCTAAAGATTGCTGGGAGCTGTATGAGGTTTCAAATAACACGGTTCATCCTATCCAGTAGAGCTAAGGTTGTGGAGGCCGAAGAGGTGAAGCCCAACAAAGAAGGTCAGCTTTTAATTGATTAAGCAGATGGTCGACCTTCGAAAGGTTCGACCCAGTAAATGACCTACGACAGAGGTTATCAAGGTCGAGAAGTGAATACGGATCACAAAGGGAAGAGGGTTAACATCGTCCCCATCAAGGTTGACCCCACATGGGATGAGGTAATGACGAGGAAGAGGTCAACAACCGATGTTGTGCTGCGTCTAGGGAACCTTCAATCCACCCCTTGGAGGTGGCTGGGGACAACCTCGGCCAAGCCGACGTTACGAGACCATAGAATGACTCCATCAAACGTCTTGAATAAAAGATAGGAGATCTCATCAAAAGCCGTGACCCACTGCAAAGAGGTTTCTCAGAAGGCTCCCCATTGATGGCCAGGATAGTGATTTTTCTAACCCCGACCAAGTTCAAGCCACCTACGGTGTCCCCTAAGTATGATGGTAGCACCAACCCTGTATATAATATTGTGATGTACCATTCAGCGATGGACATTTATTCAATACCAGATGAGATGAAGCGCTGGACCTTCTTCGGGACTTTGACGGGAGCAACACACATCTGGTTTACTTCTCTTCCGAAGAATTTAATTGAGAACTTTAAGGGGTTAGTTGAACGATTCATTCACAATTTCTATTTTGGGGTAAAACCTCAAAAAAGACCACCCATCTTTTGTACGTCAATCAAGGAAAGAACGAGAGCCTAAGAGACTACATTGCTAGGTTTGATAAAGAAAAACTTGAGGTGGAAGACTACGAAGAGAATATATCCATGATCTCCCTCATAGGAGGTCTCTAGAAAGGGAAGTTGTTGTGGAAACTTGTTGAAGACCCTCCCAAGTCCATGGAAGAGCTATTGGCTACTACATGGAAGGTCATGAATGCTGAGGATTCATGGCTGTCAAGTATGAGGATGAGAACGGCGGTAGCAGCGAGAAGTTCCAAAGAAAGAAGGATGGAAAGAAGAGGTCAGTTGATGACAAGTTCGCACACTATAACCCTCTAATGGTTAGCTGCGAATATATACTCAATGAGATCAAGAATGACAGGTCTCTAATATGGCCGAAGAAACTAAAGGCTCCTTCGCATAAGAGGAATAAAAACTTATGGTGTGAGTTCCACCAAGACCATAGCCATGTAACAGACAAGTGCTTCACCTTGAAGGATGAGATCGAGAAAATTTTGATGTCTGGAAAGTTGAGGAAATATGTTGATGGCAAGGCTCCAAAAAGGGGAAGAGATGAACCAAAAAAGAAGAGAAACGACAGGTGTCGTGATGATACCCCAGCAAGAAGAGATGGTAACTCACATGATGATGACGAAGATGATCCAGACCTCCCACCAAAAGATGACAAGACCCTAGTGAAGAGGGTTGGTATGATCTCCTTTGGTGTTAACACCATATGCGGAGGACTTGCAGGGGCTGGTTCTGAAGTGGCTGACCGAAAATCTCATGTGGCAGAGGCCAAGTTAGTGGCCAAACTTAAAGTAGTAAATCTGGCGTCTTTCAAGACAACGCAGAAGAGAAAGAAGGTGGACATGGACACTCTCATAGTCGGGTTCTCCCGACTCGACTTCAAAGGCATCATAGCTCCTTATTATGATCTTTAGTAATCACCAAAAGAGTGCGTGGATGTTAGGTACAGAGACTTCTTATAGTTGGAGGAAGTTCAACATATGTGATGTTCTGGCCCTGCTTCAAAAGCCTGGGTCTTAGCAGAGCTAGGCTGGTACCCTATCATCATCTATTAATGGGCTTCAGTGGTGAAAAGGTCCATCCGTTGGGCATATATGAGATGGACGTGCGAATGGGTGATGAGTGGCCTAAGAGGTTAAATCGAAAGATCAATTTTTTTGTTATGGATGAAAACATCTTCTCGTCCTATAAACTCATCATAGGAAGAGTAGCCTTTAAGGAATTTTAGGTCGTACCATTGATGGTCCACCAGATGCTAAAATTCTTGACCCCCTATGGGGTAGGGGAAGTGCAGGTCGACCAGACCATAGCACGAGAATGCTACTTTAACTCGGTTGAAGAGAAAAAGGCCCATAAAAGAGAAACTACAACTTATAACATTGATACACTTGAACCTAGAGATGAAACAAAATTAAAGAAAGGAGAGGCCGCGAAAGAGGTAGAATCCATCGTCCTCAATGAGGACGAAGCAGAAAAAACTGTCCAGGTTGGTAAACCCTTAAAAGCGAAGATCAAGGAAGAGCTGATAAACTTCTTGAGGAAGAGACATAGTGTCTTCGCTTGGAGTCACGCGGACATGCCTGGCATCAACCCTAAGGTTATGTGCCGCAAACTCAACGTGAGTAAGGATGCTAGGCCAATCCAACAAAGGCGAAGAGTTTACTCTAGGGAGAAGTACGACGTCATCCGAGAAGAAGTCAAAAATTTAGAAGAAGCTGAGTTTATCAAGGAAGTCATATATCTGGAGTGGCTTTCGAATGCAGTCATTGTGCCCAAAGCCAATGGAAAATGGAGAATGTGCGTATATTTTACTGACCTGAATAAGTCCTGCCCGAAAGACAGTTATCCCTTAGCTCGGATCAACTAAATGGTAGATGCCACTACAGGGCATGAGCTCATGAGCTTCATGGATGCCTATTCAGGCTACAACCAGATCTTCATGGATGCCAAAGACTCCGAGAAGACAACCTTCATCACTGATAAAGGGACATATTGCTACAAGGTTATGCCATTCGGATAGAAAAATGAGGGGGAAACATACCAAGGTCTTGTGAATAACATATTTGAGGACCAAATAGGAAAGACTATAGAGGTGTATGTAGACGATATGTTAACGAAGAGCTTAGAGGCCTACACCAATGTGGCAGACCTAGAAAGGACATTCGATACCATGGACTTGTACAAAATGAAACTCAACTCTACGAAGTGTGTCTTCGGGGTAGGAGCTGGGATATTTCTTGGATTCATTGTCAATCAAAGGGGAATAGAGGTGAACCCTGAGAAAATTAAGGCTTTACTAGACATGAAGACACCAAGGAGTATCAAGGACATTCAGAGGCTCACTGGAAGAGTAGCTGCACTCAACAAATTTATTTCCAGAGCGAGGGACAAGTGTCTTCCATTCTTTAAGGTGCTCAGAAAGTCTTTCGAATGGGACATAGAGAGTGACGAGGCTTTTAATCAACTCAAGTCCTACCTCGAATCTCCCTTATTCTTATCTCTGCCCATAGTAGGAGAGAAGTTGTATATTTATCTAGGAGTCTCTGAATCAGCTATAAGTGCAACCATAGTACGTGAAGACGTTGGGGTCCAAAGGAATGTATACTTCAATAGTAAGTTCGTTCAAGGGTCAGAACATAACTATCCTCGGATCGAAAAATTAGCCTATGCTTTGATGCATGCCTCGAGGAAGATGAAGCCCTACTTTCGAGCCCATTCTATGGTCCTCCTCACTGACTCTCCACTAAGACAGGTCCTCCACAAACTTGAGAAGTCGGGTAGACTAATGACATGGGCCATTGACTTAGGAGAGTATGACCTTATTTATCAGCCCAGGGGGACCATTAAAGGGTAGGAACTTACAGATTTTATTGCTGAGTTCACATGGGAAGAGGCCAAGGTTGAGAATGACCTAGAGACTGTAGAGGGGTCAAATAGCAACGTCTTCTGAGATACGAAAGAAGTTGTATTCAAGAGATCCATAAATGAAATAGACGAAAATGAAGAAGATCGGTACCTCTTCAAGCAAGGAATCATGTCAGAAAGGGGCTTCTCATCAGATAAAGGCATCTAGAACCTCTTTGTTAATGGGTATTCTTGTGACAGTGAAAATAGTGCAGGGCTAATACTTTTAGCCCCGGATGGTACCAATGTTAAATACGCTTTGAGATTTAACTTCAAAGCATCAAACAACGAGTCAAAATATGAGGCCATGATCGCAGTCCTATCCTTGGCAAAGACCCTGGGGGTAAGATAACTCCTACTTCATAGTGACTCAAGGTTAGTTGTTAATCAAGTGTTGGGGGTTTATGAGGCCAAGGATGAAAGGATGTCCAAATAACAGAAGAGGTTGAGAACGATATTAGAAGGATTCAAATAGGTAAAGATAAATAGAATACCTCGTCAAAATAATAGTTATGCAGATGCACTAGCAAGGTTGGCTTCGATAACCAGGACAGACTTCAGAAGAACAGTTCTAGTCGAGATCCTGCCCAAGGCAACCATTGAAGAAGAATAGGTAAGTAACCCTTACCTTAATTTGAACCTTGGGGGCTCATGGATGGACCCCCTTATCGGATATATTAGAGAGGGAGAACTGCCGAAATCAAAGATAAAGAGGAGAAAACTGAGGTAAAGAGCTGCAAAGTTCTCGATAGTGGGAGACGTCCTATATAAGAAGGGATTCCTATTACCTCTCCTCAGATGTGTTCATCCCACAGAAGTTCCCCGCATCCTACAGGAGGTGCACGAGGGTTCTTGATCCAGTCACATAGGAGGCAAACCTTTAGCGAAGAGGATTATTACGCAAGGATATTGGTGGCCGGCCTTAGCCAATAATGTTGCAGCCTACGTGAAGAGGTGCGATAAATGTCTGAGATTCTCGACTATTCCCCATCAACCTCATCAGCCTATGATGTCAATCAGTTCCCCTTGGCCATTCGCAGTATGGGGAATTGACTTAGTAGGTCCCTTGCCAAGGGATACAAATAATTATCGATATCTGACAGTTGCCATTTATTACTTCTCCAAATGGATATAGGTCGAGACGATGATCATGATTACAGAGTAGAAGACCTTCCAATTTATTTAGAAGAACATCATATACAGACACGGCCTTCCAAACACCCTCATCTCGAATATCAGAACCCAGTTCAAGAATTCTTCCTTAGAAAAATATTGCGAAAGAGTGGGGATAAAATAGTTTTTCTCTTCACCTGGCCAACCTCAGGCAAATGGTCAGACCGAATTCACAAACAGAACAATCCTTAACGAAATCAAGAAGAGGTTAGAAAAAGCTAAGGGAAGATGGACTGAAGAGGTTTATGTTGTACTATGGGCCTACAGAACAATGGCTAGGACGCCGACGGGGTAAACCCCATTTATGTTAGCACATGGCTCAGAGGCCGTCATACGAACAGAAGTAGGACTACCTACTCAGGGTATGCAAAAATAAGGCAAGAAGCTTACCAGCAGAGAACAACAAAGTTATACAATCAAAGGGTAAAATAAAGACCCATAGCCGTGGGAGATCTATTATTGAAAAAGACGTCGCAAAAGGCAAACAAGCTTCACCCGAATTGGCATGGTCCTTACAAAGTGATTGACGAGTTTGTACCCGGGACCTACGGGCTAGAAAACCACGAAGGGGAACCTTTCTACAATCCTTGGAATGTTGATCATCTAAAAAAGTAATACATATGATGTTGCAAGAGCTTTCATGTAAATGTATCATCTTATGAAGAGATTATTAATGAGAAGATCGGTTCCGGTGTCAATTCTTGGTTCATTAACTTGGTGAAAAAATTATTTATGGGGATAACATCTTAGTTGATTTACTCAAACCTTATAATATCATAACTTGGTGAGAAGGTCTGAGGTGAGACATCTTACTTGGATGACCTCAGACATTAGACATCATTGATTTGGTGAAAAAATTATTTATGGGGATAACATTTAGTTGATTTCCTTAGACCTTATACCATTATAATTTGGTGATAAGGTCTGAGGTGAGACATCGTACTTGAATGACCTCAGTCATTAGACATCATTAATTTGGTAAAAAAATTATTTATGGGGATAACATCTTAGTTTATTTCCTCAGATCTTATAACATCATAATTTGGTGACAAGGTCTGAGGTGAGACATCGCACTTGGATGACCTCAGACATTAGACATCATTAATTTGGAGAAAAAAATTATTTATGGGGATAACATCTTAGTTGATTTCCTTAGACCTTATAACATCATAATTTGGTGACAACGTCTGAGGTGAGACATCTTACTTGGATGATCTCAGACATTAGACATCATTAATTTGGTGAAAAATTATTTATGGGGATAACATCTTGTTAATTTACTTAGACCTTATAACATCATAATTTGGTGATAAGGTCTGAGGTGAGAAATCGTACTTGGATGACCTCAGACATTAGACATCGTTAATTTGGTTAAAAAATTATTTATGGGGATAACATCTTAGTTGATTTCCTCAGACCTTATAACATCACCATTTGGTGATAAGGTCTGAGGTGAGACATCGTACTTGGATGACCTCAGACATTAGACAACATTAATTTGTTGAAAAAATTATTTATGGGGATAAAATCTTAGTTGATTTCCTCAGACCTTATAACATCATAATTTGGTGACAAGGTCTGAGGTGAGACATCGTACTTGGATGACGTCAGACATTAGGCATCATTAATTTGGTGAAAAAATTATTTATGGGGATAACATCTTAGTTGATTTCCTCATACCTTATAACATCATAATTTGGTGATCGGGTCTGAGGTGAGACATCGTACTTGAATGACCTCAGACATTAGGCATCGTTAATTTGGTGAAAAAATTATTTATGGGGATAACATCTTAGTTGATTTCCTCAGACCTTATAACATCATAATTTGGTGATAAGGTCTGAGGTGAGACATCGTACTTGGATGACCTCAGACATTAGACATCGTTAATTTGGTGAAAAAATTATTTATGGGGATAACATCTTAGTTGATTTCCTCAGACCTTATAACATCATAATTTGGTGATAAGGTCTGAGGTGAGACATCGTACTTGGATGACCTCAGACATTAGACATCATTAATTTGGTGAAAAAGTTATTTATGAGGATAACATCTTAGTTGAATTCCTCAAACCTTATAACGTCATAATTTTGTGACAAGGTCTGAGGTGAGACATCGTACTTGAATGACCTCAGACATTAGACATCATTAATTTGGTGAAAAAATTATTTATGGGGATAACATCTTAGTTGATTTCCTTAGACCTTATAACATCATAATTTGGTGATAAGGTCTGAGGTGAGACATCGTACTTGGATGACCTCCGACATTAGAAATCATTAATTTGGTGAAAAAATTATTTATGGGGATAACATCTTAGTTGATTTCCTCATATCTTTTAACATCATAATTTGGTGGCAAGGTCTGAGGTGAGACATCGTACTTGGATGACCTCAGACATTAGACATCATTAATGTGGTGAAAAAATTATTTATGGGGATAACATCTTAGTTGATTTCCTCAGACCTTATAACATCATAATTTAGTGATAAGGTCTGAGGTGAGACATCGTACGTGGATGACCTCAGACATTAGACATCATTAATTTGGTGAAAAAATTATTTATGGGGATAACATCTTAGTTGATTTCCTCAGACCTTCTAACATCATAATTTGGTTACAAGGTCTGAGGTGAGACATCGTACTTGGATGACCTTAGATATTAGACATCATTAATTTGGTGAAAAAATTATTTATGGGGATAACATCTTTAGTTGATTTCCTCATAACTCATAACATCATAATTTTTTTGACAAGGTCCGAGGTGAGACATCGTACTTGGATGACCTCAGACCTTACAACATTATAATTTGGTGACAAGGTCTGAGGTGAGACATCATACTTGAATGACCTCGGACCTTAGACATAATACGGTGAATTATATTGAGACTTCAGACCTAAACACACATTGCATGACAAAGAAAATCATTCAAATAACATTCAGCAAATAAATAAATAAATCCCTCCTCAGAGTTTGATTTAGACAAAGAGTTACAAGTTACAAGGTAACTGAGTTTACAATCAAAGGTTACAGTTTGATATGCATAATAAAAATTTACAAAAAGCTTCACAAAAATGGCCTAAGGGTCTACAGCTACATTGTGGTCATCCTCGGTCTCATTCCCTTGGCCGATGTTAGTCACCTCGGCCCCATCATATCGAAGGTTAGAACCCTCAATCTGTATAACATCCAGTGGCATAGTCTCTGTAGGGGCTGCATCTTCCTCCTCAACCTCTTGAAGGGCCTGGGCGAATTGAGGGTTGGAAAAGCCCAAACCAATAAAGTCAGAGGCTGTCAAGCTTCCTGACTCCTTCTCTTTGGCAGCCGCCCATTTGCTAGTTGCCTTAATACCTCTTTCGAGGTATTCAAAGCCAAAGATGATAAATTCTTCAGAGACTTTGTAATCAGCCAAGATCCCCTCAGAAGCATCATCAAGGGCAGCTTTAACTATAGCATCAACCTTCTACTGAAGAGCGTCGTCCTTGTCCTTCAGGGTAGAGGTGTGTTCCTTCTTAAGATGGGCGATCTCTTTCTCCAACTGCTTGACCTTCTTGTCAGAGAGCCTTGCACGTTCTCGACCTTTTTTCCTTTCTCGATGAGGGGCAACCTCTTCAGAGTCTAGTTGGCCAAATGATGCATAGCAACGATGCCCTACAAATCATAGATCAAATGTATGAGTTCAAATTCAAAATAGAGGTTACACTTCAAAATCAAATTGAAATTCAAATCTTACCTAGATAGACCTGTGAAGGCCAAACTCAGCCAGCAGGGGAGTATCCATGGAGCAATAAAAGCAATTGTCAGCATCGGTCATAGCAGAGACGATGGGATCCAACGCTTGCACACTGTGGCCTATCAGACTGTCATTAATTTTTAGCTACTCTAGACGAGCAGCCAATGCATCATCAGAGGATGTGGGAATGGCCTTTTGGGCTTTACTCGACCTGTGATCCTATGAAGTAGAAGTTTTGGTTTTCCGCTTCCTTGTGCTTCGAAGGGGGAGGCGGAGGTGCATTCAGACCTGCCTTTTGTACCAACTTCATGAGACTGGGAACAAACATCTCCCAGATATCATCTGAAATGCCTTCAGGGCGATTAGCAAATAGAAAGGTCTGAGTTAGAAAATCAGAGACATAAAATGTCAGAGGTTTAACTCGTTGAAATAATAAAATAAGCACTTACGGAGCTCAGGCAAAGGACTCGCCCCAAGGCCAGTCTCAGAGAGATAGTAGTTGGTCATCAGATGTTCAAAATTGACCAACAGACCATGCTCCCCCTGATCTTGAAGGTCTTTTACTTTTTGAAGATTATTTTGGCTTAGCCCAGGGTTGGCCCCGGCATCCATTGACACCTTGCCCCATCTCAAGGGTATCCTTGGCTCTAAGTTCGAAGAGGGGACACAGGGGACAAATTCCCATGCCCCTGAGGCCAAGAAATATTGCGATTTCTAATTATGATTTGAAGTTTGGGTAACCTGCAACATCTTCTTAGTTGACTTACGAGTTAAGAAATGGTAATAACTCAGATGATTCCTAGCAGAGGAAGCGATGTAGCATTCAGAGAAGACCTGGACAGGAAGGTCTGAATGTTGGACTGCCCTCCATAAAACTATAACTCCAATTATCACCCTCCAGGCATTGGGGGATAATTGGGAAGGATCTAAGTTAATAGAGGACAGTATGGCCCTAATGATGGGATGAATGGGCAGACAAAACCCTAACTTGAACATCTGCTTGTACAAGCAGATCTCACCATCTAGGCCGCTGAAAGATCTCTCATCCCTCAGAGGTCTCCTAAGTTATATGGCAGGACCTATGGAATATAGATGTCTGAAGGCTAAGAGGTCAAGTTCGCTGATAGTGCTTTTTATCTCGGCTGCCTCCGAGGTGTCAACATCACTCTCACTCTCATCATCCTCGTCTCGATCAACATCGGCTGGAGCGGACGAGGGATTACCTTCAGGGAACCTTTAAGTAAACTCAGCCCTTATAGCAGCCGATAGGGGCACAACATCAATGGTAGGTGGAAAAACTATGTTTGGCTCGATAACTTCAATGTTTGAAGAAGTTCGGGATGAGAAACACTCATTATGGGACGAGACACGACTAGAAACCTCGGCTTGGTTAGGGACCTGATCCTGCCTAATGGAAAATTCCATGGCCTCTTGAAAAGAGTCCACAGACTAGGGTTTGAGGTAGATGACTCAGGCTCAGACATGGAGTAGGTTCTACTGGGACCTCTGCTGATTTAACTAGTTCGGTTGGTTCAGGGTATATGACCTTCAGAGGGGGTAGAGAGATAGGTCTGAGGGGGAAGGCCTCAGCCCTACAAGCTTCCTCGTGGCCTCGCTCTGTTTGCCTAATCTTTTCTAAAGACTTCTCTCTAAGAGAGGGGGATTCTTCAAAAAGCTGATAAAGAGGTCTGAGCATGTGGGGACTACCTACACTTGTAGACCCAAGCTAAAACATAAACAACTTGACTGGAACTTCCTAAGGATCAAACTGGCTTTTGAAAAAAGAACGATTAAGAACAGCTCACTGGAAAACTCTTAGACTCGCCAAAAAACTTACTAACTGACCGAAAAACTTATAAACTAATCGGAAAATGCAAAAAATGGAAGAACAAGGCAGGAAACAATGGAGAAGAAGAGATGATAGACGATACCTGATGGAATGCGAGGAGAAGAAGAGAAATTTTGGCACGAAAAACCCACCAAATGCACCCTTAATCGAGCTCTTGTAGAGAGAGAGAGAACATAGAAAGCACGGGCGAGAAAGTGGGGAAATAAAGAAGAAGGAAAGGAAAAAGGGTTTTAACCCTCGATATTCTCTTACACGCGTCCCAAGGCCCATCATTACCTTGGAATCCCAAAAGACTGCAATCATTGAGCTTTCCAGGCACGCCATTTACTTCAACAGTTGACACTTGTCAAGAAAATATTGGTACTAACAGAAATCCAACCTGGGATATGCATACCCCTTAGTCACATGTTCAGATTGGAAATCGAGGGCGAGGGGGTGATTGATATGTCCTATATGTATCCAACAGCTCAGAGACATCAACCTCAGTTATGGATATGACCGAGGTTAGAAGGGCCTTAGATTGGCGACCAGCGGTCTCGTCCTAAGTAAGGTCGACTATGGCCGACGTTACTAGTTACTTCACAGTCAGACAACAGTTGAGGTCTTCATGATCCATGGTGGTAGTTATTCAATTAGGTCGTCCAAGGCTGGAAACCTCGTCTTGGTGCAAGCCAAGGTTATAAGGAATGCATCATCATAACCAACTCGACTGAGAATCATCCGGTGTTCCAAACCTATTACTACAAAACCTCGGCCCAGGGTAACATTATGGCTCCATTGGCCTTACCTCGTCTTCACATGAGTCGAGGCCATTATGAATTATCTCAGATTGGGAAATAGACAGACTTCACCATCCTCGTACTCTTCCAGGCCGAGGTTGGTACCAATCATAGGTAGCCGAGCCTTTATTCGCATATATGTGGCTGGGAACACATGTACACAATCAGTTATAACAAATCAATCCCCTCACGTGGGGGAATATTTCATCATCATTCCCTACATGTGACAGTGACAGATGTATTCATCAGATTGGTTGCATTACACCCCCCACACACTATATATACTTGCCTTCTCCTACTTGGATAAGGATCCATAATTAGCAACCCTAGCAAAAACTTTATCCAAATATACAATAGAGAGAGAAAGCTTGAGAGATTGTATCTATGGCCGTTAGTGATTTATTTTAGTGACCTTACTCACTTGCACAGTGGACGTAGGCCTAATTGGCTGAACCACTTATATATTGGTGCTCATCCTCTTCCCCCATCTCAATCTCTTATATTTGGTATACTTTTGTTATGTCATTGTTATCACTGATTTGAGCTTACAAACACCTTAATGGGTGGTGCTATTTCCAGCATCATCACAAATCATTGGTCAAAATAGGATCATTCCAAATTCACTGTGACTGTGAAATATTACTCCTGGGATGACCCACTACTTTTTAAGTACTACGCTGATCAAATCACCCGTTATTGTGTACTTGAAAGTGAACAAATCAGTATTTTGTCCTTTTGTCACAACGGTGCCTGTGGTGGCCACTTCAACACTAAAACGACTACTGCCAAAATTTTACAAAGTGGTTCCTTTTGGCCCACCCTATTTCAATAGTCTCACCAATATTGTCAACGCTTATTCCAAGTGCTAACAATCTGGGCGTATATCTTGCATCACATAATACCTCTCATACCCATACTTATCTTAGAAGTATTTGATGTGCGGGGCATTGATTTCATGGGTCCCTTTCCCTCCTCTCATGGTTCGTATATATTCTAGTTGCGGTTGACTATGTCTCCAAATGGATTGAAGTCATCGATTGTTGAAACAATGACCATCGAGTTGAGGTCAATTTTCTTAAGGAGAATATTTTTATCCATTTTGGCACTCCTAAATTCATCATTAACGATGGGGGTAAACATTTTTGTAATCAAGTCTTTGAAAACCTTATCAAAAATTATGGTGTTACCTATAAAGTTGATCTCTCTTACCATCCACACATAAGTAGTCAAGCTGAGGTATCTAGCTGTAAATCAAGAAAATTCATGAGAAAACCATCAATCCTAATTGGAAAGATCGGTCCCTATGCTTGAATGACGCATTATTGGCATATCGTACTTCTTATAAGACCTTGATTAGCATGTTTCCTTATCATTTTGTTTTTAGCAAAGCTTGTCGTCTCCTCGTCGATTTACAACATCATCCATATTGGGCTATCAGGGCCATCAATTTTAGTATCGACGAAGTGGGAATAAATAGGAAGCTACGACTTAATTAAAAAGAAGAGATATTGAATGATGCCTATGATTTGTACAGAAATGATATGGACAAGATGAAATGGATCCATGACCAGCATATCATGCGCAGAGAATTCCACCCTAGTCAAAAAGTCCTGTTATATAATTATCATCTCCATATCTTCCCCTAAAACCTGAAAACTTGTGGTCTGGTCCTCTCATTGTCGATTTCGTTACTCCTTACGACACCATTATCATTTAAAATCCTAATGATGGTAGCCTATTCCAAATCAATGGTCAACGCCTTAAACCTTTCTTTAAATTACCATCGCTTCGAGTGGCGAAAAATGACCAAGTTGACCCAATTTACGTGGACTGACACTTCAGTCTTGTTTTGTGGAGATATACATCATCCACATTCTCCTCCACACTGTGTTGTCCTAGTTCCTATCTCTAGGGGTGTGTACATGTCTATCTGGATGAAGATGTTAAAATTAGCGCTACTGAAAGGCAACCCATTATTACTTGTTTATCAATATTAGTCTTACCATGTTTGGGGGAAATTATCTATCCACCCTAATGATATATCTGATCTCTAGACCGGTACATATTTTTGTGTCACCATTTGTTCTCTAGGATCACCATTTCATCAACCATGCAGTACAAAGTTCATTCGATATAAATTTTTGATATATTCTTCCCTTTCCTCGTGCTTTAAAATTTTCCAAATATGATTTTAAACGTCGAGGACGATGTTCTCTTTTTCTCGGGGTGGGCTATTTTTTCAAAATCGTACCTCTTTTAATTTTTTTTTAGAAATAAGCCTTATTTTTTACTTTTTATTCAGCTTTTCTGGTTCTTAACCCTGATTTATCAGTCATCCATCATCGAAGTCTAGAATACGCTATGTTCAATTTGAAGCCTATTTTCAAACCTAAAAGCTTAAGTAATACCCCGTAAGGCATATTGCACCATGAATTTCTAGACTCAACACTATTTGTGCATTTGTCATGCTATGACAGTCTAAACTTGAAAAGTTAACATTTTCAAGAAACTTTAAGGCACACGTGTGGAAACTTAATCCATGAGATTTTGAACTTTTCACAGTTTCTGATAGTTTTCATACAATCTCCAAGTCACAGGTTTGACTGAGCTTCCTTTGGATACCATACTAAAAATTGTTGCGTCATCTCATTATTCTTTAGTTTTTAGCATAATCACTGAGAATGACTTCACTTTCGAGTTATAAGAAACATGTGCCCTCTAGTTTGTCCTAAGCACTAATCCTCACCCATTAATCATTTTTTCACCATACCTACACATTTCTGACCATCCATATGCCATACGTAGACCAATATTGCGACTTTGAACTAAACTTTAGTTCATATATCGCGCAAATAAATTTTACTAGAAAGTTGAAGAACATCAACAATATTTGTAGGCTCCAAACTACGAGGTTAGAACTATTATAGATGAAACCACCTACGCAGTTCCCCTTTATACAATCACACATTACCTAAAGAACATGAATGAAATAGAGAAAAGATAATCAAGAAAGTATCTATCAGGTATAATATGGAATATAATCAATTATTGGTTTAATTCCATGAACCATGTGAATTCTCCTCATCAATTTCAATCATTAACATTCGCATTGAATATTCTTTAAGGAAAGTATGCCACCATTTTAAAGAAATTAACCGAAAACATCAAAGCATTATCTCACACCTTCGGTAATAAATCAGAAAATAGAATGACGCAAGCACATGAACCGAAAGTAAACAAACAAAACATAATAGTCACATCAATCAAATATAACTCCAACAAAAAATCAAATAAGGAATGAAACAAGCACATGGATGAAAATCCATTCAGTCACTAGAAGATTACATCCTCAATTCGTCATCTCATGAATTTTAAAAAAAATTATACACAATTAGATTTATTAAAAGTAATTGCAAAGCCCATAGAAGCAACATAAATATATGAAAAAGTTAACCATTAAAATCAAACAATAATTACAATGCTACTCTTTTGGGCATTTAATAGCACAACAACTATACGGATCATCGAACCTTTGTGTAGAGTTGTTCAAATTCCTGGGAGAATATATAATAAACATGGGAGAACTTGAAATTTCATAAATGTATACCTCAAATGTAAAAGACATTGCTAATCCCATTGTATTTAAAAATCAATACTTGTATTTCAGATCATATATGAAAAATCTAACTCGGTTATTAATTGTAATACAAAAATATAATTAGTAAAAAATTGTTATTAGAGTCACACTTTCAATTAGAAACATCAAACATGCCAAAATTCATAAAAATTATTAAATCAAACATAGATTATCTGTTGCAATATCTGTTTAATATCCTATAGGAGATTATTCTTTATCAACAATCCCATGGAGTACATTTATGAATATTCAACTCCATTGCACCATCATCAAACCCGAGGTGGGCATTGTATTAAAACATGCATGGAATTATGAAAATTTTCACACTTCAATCTAGTGTAAAAGTTGAACAATTAATAGTAAACTGTAAATGTTGGGCACAATAAGTTTAGATAAAAAAAACATATTGCCAATGCATAACAAAAATAATTTTAGGTATAAATGTGTCTATCTCTAAATCTATACCAAATATGGAAATAAAATCTATCATGTTAAGAGAGAAAAATAAATAGAACGGAAAAGATTAAGAAACTCAATTGATTGAATACGACAAACTAAATAATATTAGCTCTAATTGTTAAGTATTCTTATTAAACATAAACTTAAATGGTTAGGGCTCACACATTCCAATTGAAATAACACACAAACACACACCCTATAATTGAGAGCATTGCATTACATTAACTAAAACTGAAGCTTATGTAGAAAATGTATGCAAAATAAAAATAAACATCAAGTTAATACCTGCAAAAAAAACATTAAAGATGAATAAAAAATCCACAAAACCACTTAAACCCCAAAATTCTTAACCCCAAAGCCCTAGAATTGATGTCAAAATTATATTTTTATTTTTGATGTATTTTTTGAAAATCCAAAAAGATTTTGTTTTTGTCGAGTAAAAAATATTTTTGAACATAGAAAAAAAATTCAATTTATGTAAGGACATATTTTTCATAGTTCACGTTACATTAAAGTATGACATATAACATTACAACCATCGAAGAAATGTTCTAGGTCATACGCTCAAGAAGACGAATCCAATTATCATGCAATTTCATTTTTTTCATGACTTCAACATTCCATGTAATGAAGATTAGAGGAAGGAGAAATTTTGATTCAAGTGATCCGATTCGGCCAAAATTGAACCGGTTTGGTTTGCAATATTTGTCCTTGATACTGGAAAAGTGAACCGTTCAATTTTTATAAAGGCCAAAGTGAACCGGTTTGGCGCACCGTCTCAGAAAATTATTTTTTCTATAAATACCTATTTCGGTGGTGTATTTATTTAAGACTTTGTGCAAACTTTTTGAGAGACCTACAACTATAAATATTCAATTTTTTTGTGTCCCAACCATAGTTTTAATTCACAAAAACATCCCATATACTTTTGTGAATCATTTGGAACCCTAGATAAAACTTTAATACAATTTCTCTTGTAGAGAGGGTAAATTTACGGCTGACATTAGGTGCCACTTGAGGGAGGTACTGGGTTGATTGACCGTGTGTCCTTGGGGTATATCTCCGTGCAAACAACTGTAGATTTCATTATAATCAGTGTACGTTTCTTACAAATTATAGTGAAATAAAGGTTTTACCCGAAAGTTTTTTTTTTCCAAAAATAGTCTGTGTCATCTTATTCATCACATGATTTAATTTTGGAATGGATTTGACATGTAGATTCATGTTTAGGGTCTGATTAAAATTGATGTTTGGTTTGTGCAAATTTAGACATCCAATTAGATAAGTTTGAATTGGAAAATTGCGAATCTGGTTGAATCAATATTACACACAACAATTACAAATTGGTATCAGAGTAGGTTAGACTAATTTATTGTGTATTCCTTTTTTCGCAAAATTGTGTTTTATTAATTTTTTTGAAAAATTTATTTTGTGAAAAATCGTAATTTTTTCAATGGAGCACTTATGTAATCGGATACCTCCCCTTGATGATTTAAACAGTTATACAAAATAATTGTTTTTTGGAAAAAGAAAATTATCGTTTGAAATCCGCTATGGATCTTTTGCAAACAGTTCAAGATTAAAGATAGTTTTATCGTGAGAAATTTGTTTCTTTGGACAATGACTTTAATGCGTTAAAATTATCCAAAAAGGAAAGTGATGATAGAGTCATATTTTTAGAAAAAGAATTGGAGGACTTTAAAAATTCTAGAATTTTTTTGGGCCAAAGTGGATAAAAAAAATTTACTCGAAGGGTTTGTGGCAGGTGAGGAAACTCTTAGGGATAAGTGTGAATATTTTAAAAATGAATGTGATAACCTTCTAGGAGTTATTGAGAATTTAGATAAGGAGTCCCTAAAATTGTAAGAGTCTAATTCTTTTATTGAGTAAAAAAATTTGGAGATAAAAAATGATTTCACAGAATCGAGTAGTGTTGGTAGCAATGGTAGTGGCTCATCGTGTTCTCATGTCTTGAGTGTTAAATCCAACACCATTATTTGTTTTATAGGGTTAACAAATCCTAAGGACGTTAGAAAATGTTAACCCGTAGGTGTCGTTCCACCCATTTACACAAGTTCACATTGTGGTAGGAAAGGTCACCTTAGGCATTTTTGTTTTGATCTTCAAAGAAGTCCTAGCAAGTTGAAGTCTAGTGTTTCCTTGGTTTACCGAACCCCCATGAGTCGTTGCACACCTTTTTGGGTTAGGAAATTACGTTTAGAGGCAGTAGATGTTAGACAAATTTATTCTCGGTTTCTTGCACATCTCTTGCTATATCATATAGATGATTGTATTTTCATGTTTGTCATACGCTAGTTGTGATTCATGATACATTCTTACTAGTGTTATGACTCGTGTAATTTTTTTATTAGATTTTTGTGTTTGAAATATACAAAAATATTTTATTTTCTTAAAATTTTTGAAAAAGATAAAAAGATTTTTGCATTTTGTTTTGGACCACATATGAATGAACATTTAGGATGATTGTGTCACAATTTCATTCCATAACCGCGTTATGGTTTGATAGTGTTTTGATATGCGTCATCATCATTTCATTTTTGTGCTTTACAATGTTTGAAGTCATTGAGATGTGGTTAATTGTTACTAACTACATATTTGACTCATAAGTTACTTTATTGCACACATGCATGGATTTGTTTGACTTTTGTGCTTGTCTACCACATGTTGGTTGGATGTTTCGATCTCGCTTTATCTATACAATGAACCAAGTGTGATCAAACTTGACATGAAAGTAGTGCATGTAATAACCGTTTGTGAGTTTGTGTGATTTATTTTGAAAAATGGGGAAGGGATGCAAAAGATACTAATTTTTCCTTTGTGATAACCCCACAATTTAAATTGGAGGAATTAAAAATTATCCGGGGTCCAATGAGGTTTAAAAGAGCCCGGAAAAATTGAAATGCAATAAAAAGAAAAATATAACAAAAATGGGCCAATACATTTTAGTTTATCACCTCGTAAGAAAAATAAATAGTATTATCGTCTGTTGATGGAGTTTGGATGCAATATAAAACGTTTTGCATGTCCTTGAAAGTCATGAAAAAGGATTACATAAGTTTTGGATGTTATTGGTGTGGAAATTATTTATACTTTTATTTGTTGATATGATTAAGACGATGTCATTTAAATTCAACAATTTTACACCTAAGGACTGTTTTTATGTTCATTCCTTAGGAATACACTTATAAATCTTGCACACATGTCATGATTGAGTCAATTTTCCTATCAAATCTGCTCACACCTATACATTCCATTTCTAATATTTGGTTATTTTAGTGCAAATTCATGGTGTGTGATTTTTGTAACATCATTTTTGCTCTTTTGTATTAAAAATCTAAAAAATCAAAAATAGTTTGTTTGCCTTGTTTACCGTGACATTCCGATTTAATTTATTTGGTTAATCTGTTCCTTATCTATTTAAGACAAATAAAAAGGGGGAGAACAAATATTGACTTTATGGGGGAGTTTAAGAATGGGGAAGAATTGATTATTCTTTCATTTTTAAGCTTATATCATTTCTTCAAACTCGATATGTCACGAAGGTATTTGTTTCTTGTCTCATGTGTGTAGGTATTAAAATTGAATATCATTATTCCACACCGTGAAGATGACAAAGAAAATTTAGAGATTTAAGATTTGATGTTGAAGTGTTTTTAAGAAAGTTTGAGACTTACAATTTATCATTCCATTTTTGGGTTCATGGGAGGGTATATTTGTATAGGCACTTTATTGATAATTCGGACTTTTTATTTGGTACCGGCATAGACATGGGGTGATACTTTTAAGGACATATTTTCTGTAGTCCGTGTTATATTAGAGTATGTCATATACTATTACAACCGTCAAAGAAATGTTCAAGGTCATATGCTCAAGAAGACGGATTCAATTATCATGCAATTTCTTTTTTTCCACGACTTCAACATTACATGTAATGAAGATTAAAGGATGGAGAAATTTCGGTTCAGAAAAGTGAATTGGTTCCGCCAAAAGTGAATCAGTTCGTCTTGTAATATTTGGCCTTGGTACCGAAAAAGTGAACCGATTCGATTTTTATAAAGCCCAAAGTGAACCGGTTCGGCGCACCACCTCAGAATCTGTTTTTCCTATAAATACCTATTTTGGTGGTGTGTTTGTTTAAGACTTTGTGAGAACATTTTTGAGAGACCTACAACTACAAGTCTTCAATTTTGTTTGTCCCAAACGTAGTTTTGATTCACACAAAACATACCATATACTTTTATGAATCATTAGGAACCATAGATACAACTTTGATAAAGTTTCTCTTGCAGAGAGGGTAAATCTACGGCTGACAATAGGTGTCACTTGACGGAGGTACTGGGCTAATTAACTGCGTGTCATAGGGAGTGTTATGGTGTTCCTAGGTTGATCGGGTTGTGTGTCCCTGTGGTATAGCTGTGTGTGAACCACTGCAGATTTCATTATAATATGTGTAACTTTATTACAAATTATAGTGAAATAAAGGTTTTATCCAAAAGGGGTTGTTTCCTGAAATTTTCCCGTGTCAGCTTACTCATCGCATGATTTAATTTTTGATTGGATTGGACACGTTGATGCATGTTTAGGGGGTGAATAAAATCGGTGGTTGCTTTGTGAAAATTTAGAAATCCAATTAAATAAGTTTGAATTGGAAAATTGCGAATCCGTTTGAATCAATATTACATGACATTTGCAGTTTATTTTTATATCATGAGTTTACACTTGATGTGTAATATTAGTGTGCTTGAATCCCCATCATTTCATCTTTCCATGTGGCTAGTACATTTGGTTATGATTTTGGAAACAAGGATTGATCTTAGTCATTGTTTTAATGGGGTTGTTTTGAAGTTGACTTAAATTTAGATTCGACAATGCATATTCCATTGCACACATGCACGAGCTTTGATGAGTGTTCAACTTCTCATTCATATTTGAGTTTGGTGAGATGTTATCCTCTCATTTTTGTTATCCATGTGCATATATGACATAGCAGGTGTTATGCATGTAACAACCATTGCCCGTGAGGATTTATATGGTATACTAAAAAATAATGAGTGTGCATGGGTAAAGGCTGCGAGAGGCATGTGAACTCGTTGTAAAATCCACCGTTTAAAAGAGCCCAAGAAAAACATAATGCAATAAAAAGAAAAATATGCCAAAAGTGGGGCTCATAGGAAATCTATTAAAAGATAAATTAGAACCTTAAAAGAGAAAGAATTATCAAATATGAGGGAGTTTGGTTGAAAGTATAAATGGGTTTGCACAAATAAGTCCTTTGTTGAAAAAGTCGTGTCATGACGCTATTATTTGTAGAATCGTCTAAATTTCTAGACTTGTGTGTGTGATGTTTGTTTTGTTCAATAATTTCAAGTTTAATTGTCACATATGGCTAAAATGTATTTTGATGATATTTAGTGGTCAATTAGATCTTCTTGAACGTATCTTTCTGTTTTGATTGTGATTCACTTATTAGTTACACCATTTCATTCCATTCCATCTTTGAGCACATTGAGATTATGTTGATGCATAACTCATAATTATTTTTTAGTCTGTTTTACTATTGTTTTGTATTTATAGTTGCTGCTTTCAGATAATTTGTTCACTGGACATAATTTTAGTGCTAGAGTAGAGAGTTTTTGAAGTCGTTAGAAGGAATTAGGGCTATCATTCGAACCATATGTCCCCGTTATTAGATCACTGGATCAAACGATGTTGCAAATGGCCTACATTAAGTGTCAGGTATGGTCGTTAGAAGGGTAATTAGATGGGTCATTAAAAAGGTGTATCGAATGACGTGTTACTATTTTGGATCATTAGAGGCATGGTTTGAATGACATGCTAAAGTCATTTGAATAACTTATCTGTATTTTTATCTTCATTCTGTTTTTGTAGTTCCTTGATCTATACACTGATATTACACTATTTTGATACATCTGGGTTATGTTGGATAGTTTATATGCAGTCAATATTAATTATTCATTCTTTCATTCTTACACCTCATCGGTTTTCTTTAGTCACATCATTTGATATTGATTATTTCATTCTATGTGATTATTTACAAGCTATGCTTTGACTTATTTTGATTATTTTTAGCTAGTTCATCATGTTTATCTGGGTATTATTCTCATGTTATATTAATAATTGATATTCGTTTCTATGTTTATTTTTCTAACTAATTGCCTATTCGAGACAAAAAGGGGGAGATATAAATATGTGATGTAGGGGGAGATTTTTTCTAATATTTTATATTGGTATCATATTGATTATATATCATTTGTTCCTCTATACTTGACGTGGAATTTGTTTGTTTCATGTGTGTAGTGATTCTTCAGGGATTCGATATTTCACGACTACATCACATGAAGACAGTTCATACTCATCGAACATCCTACATTTGATAGTCCATGCCCTATATATTTGTTTTAGATTTTATGGGATAGGATTTAGGTCATACGGCTTGATGGCCCAGCTTAGTCATTTCACTTTTTTGGTTTTTTCTCGGAATAGCCAAAGGGGGAGATTTATAAGGACAAATTTCCAAATAGTGTCAATTTGGATGTATTGGCATTATTTTGAACTAAAACCAATTTGAGTCGTAAATAGATTTTACTTGTCACGATTCCCATTAAGTCCATGACATTGTGTTGAAGACGTAGAGACCAAGCTTCAAAGATGATATTGTCCTAGTTTAGGTTCATGTTTCACATCTTCATTTGATTTTTTCAAATTCTCTCTGGTACAGATGCATATTGGTTTATGGATACTCACTAAATATTTCTTAAGGATGTTACTTTTTTTAAATATGTTTTTAAAATATTTAAAATGGTTTTTCTGAGTTTATCTCATTTTTAGAGTCGTGCAAAACACTGCTTTTAGTTTGAGGGGTTCAAATGAGCTTCACAGTCATTCAAACGACATGTGGCGATCGTTTTAACGAGATGGATATATCGTTCAAACTACATATGCAATTCATTATAATGATGTGACGACTTAACGTTTTTATTTAAGGCGTCTTTTTTCTCCGAAAAATAGTGTGTATAACATACATAATTACACAAAACCCATGTCTACACTTGTTTAACAAAGGTTTCTAAAGTTAAAAAATCCTTTGTTTTTACAAGATCCGATTTTACATAGATATGTTATGGAGATCTTTTGTTTTCACTATAGGTTCATTCTTCACCATTAAAAGAACCTATTTTGTGCAGTGGACTCCGTACTTAGTGATTGATAATTATTGGTTGTTCGGTGGATACCAAGGTATGCATGGATTCGTGTGTTGTGGACTTTGCGTAAGTGGAATCCAATGTTGCACTATGGATGAGAGGTTGAAGAGAATAAGAGGTGTCAAGGCTTATGGGGATTGAGTTATTATTTAGACTGATATCTTCCTTTATAAAACCATGTCATAGTGGTTGTATGGATTGGGCCATCCAAGGTATTTTCCCATTGTGGTTTACTCGTACATCGGTGTGTTTTATGAGCATTCTTTACTTTATATTTCTTAATCACAATACATGCATGTTTAGGGTTAAGAATATAAAATTTTCTTAATTAGTTTAGTTCAAAAAATTTGTGCTTAATAAAATTGGAAAAAAGGTTTTGAAAAGAAAAATTGTCTTTACCTAAAGGACAGACAAAAGGGACTTTATAGTCACTCCCTTCATGCCTTATACATAAGGTCACCGTGTTTAACTCTATGGAGTTTTGGAAACTCTTAGGTTAGAAGAACTTGTAGGAGACCTTCAGAATTATGAGAAAGATATGTTCCTTAAAACCATTAAATCTAAGGATACGTGGGTATATTTAAAGACTCAAGCTAAGAAAAATAAAAATGAGAAAGGGTATGAGTATGGATCTGATGGTGTGGTTGATTTTGACGACATGGTCTTGTTTACGAAACATTTTAAGATGTCTTTCAAGTTTTTGAAAAATAATTCTTCCAAAAAAAAGATTTTTGAGAAAAAAGAAAAGAAAAATGAGGTCAAGGATAACGGTGAGGAAGAAGAAGTTATACGGTGTCTTGAGTGCGAGGGTAAAGGGCACAAGTTATTTTAGTGTCCCACTATGCGAAATAGAAAAGTCAAAGAGAATTCATATAAATCCACTCTTATCCATAGTGACATCGAGTCAGTGGATTCAGGGGGAGAATCACCACATTAGAATTACATTGATTTCATGGCTAGTCATGTGAGTACTTCTAGTTTATCCCACATTGAGGAGAACACATGTAAACTTGAGAGCCTCGATAAAGTTTCGAGTCATTCAGAGTGATAGTGAGAGTGAGAATGAGAATACAAGAGAGGGAGAAGGGGATCTCCAAAAAGTCTTAAGTGATTTATATACCGAGATGTTGAAAACCAAAAAGTTCAATAAAGATTTATTTTTTTAGGTGTTTGATTTGGAGTGAGAGGTGAAAATGTTGAGGGTCTGTGAAGCATCGGCAAGTCAACTTGAGAACGTGAATGGTTCGTTGTGAGTATTTCATCATCTTAGGTAGGGAGAATAGAGACTTAACCAATACTGTAGTTAGTCGTACGAGAGATCTTCAATCTTTATTAGAAACTCCTGAAAAAATTGTAGACGGTGTATCCCAACGTGAGAGAGATCTTGAACGTGATCGTGAGGTCAAAGTCACTTTATAGGACACATTTAAACAGGTTGAAAAGATGTTACTCGATCCCGCTTTGAGTAATGTTGAGAGTCTAGGAATAGGTTATGACAGTGTCCACTTCCAATGTTGCACCCGATCCGATTCTTGAGTTTGTTTTAGATCCATAAGGTGCTCTACCTAACCCACCTAGGAGTCTGATTCCATATAGGAAAGCGCGTCCTAGACGTTTTTTGAGAGGTGGTCCTAATCCCGTGTGTGATTGTTACCATTGAAAGCAAAGAGGACACCTTCGAGAATTTTTCTTTAAGTTGGGTAGAGTGTGTCATAGGTATGTTCCATGTTATACCGTTACACGTCTTCCCACATGCACTCCCACACATGATACTCGTCATGCTCCCGCACATCACATGAGAGATTTGAGAATTTTCGAGAGCAAGTTGAGTATTTGGTCAAAACTTCACATGATTTGATGGATGTTTTTCATAGGATGTCATCTCCTCTGGAGAAATCTTCTGGACCTAATGATTGAGGTTTAGACTTGTTTGCTGGCATTGAATGCTTTTTCCATGCCTATTGCTAGTGTGTACTACCATTGTATTATCATTGCATTTTTATTTTTCTATTTTGATATATTTTTCAAAAAATCAAAAAATATTTATGTTTTTCTTAAAAACAATTGAAAATACAAATAGATTTCTGGTTTGTTTTTTGAGAAAAAGTGAAAATGCCAAAAAGATTTTAGTTTTGATAAAAAAATTGAAAAATCCAAAAAGAGTTTTGTATTTTTTTACACCGTATGTGGATGAACATTAAATATGTGTGAGTCACTTATTGATTCCATATCCATGTGGCCATTTTATATTGTTTTCAGATGTGACATCATTTTATTTTCTGCTTAATAATGTTTGGAGTCATTAAGATATAATATGATGACTCCTTGTTACAAGTTTGACTCCTTGTCACCTTTAATGCACATGAGCACAAACTTGTTTGAGTATTTCACTTACCTTTCATGTGTCAGTTGTAGTGTTTTCATCTCAATCATGCTTATAAAACGAACCAAATGCAATAAAATGAGATAATGAAAGTAGTGAATTAATAACCATTTCTTGGATTGAAAAAATTAAAAATCATATCTCCAGTAAATGTGGTATATACTTCAAGTAATGGAATCGATTTTTGAAAGACATGTTGTCTTTGCATGAGTAGGCACATTTGTACAAAGAAGAGAGCCTATAAGATTAAAGGCACATAAAAAGAACAAATATAAAGTGCAAGCCAATTTTGTATAATATTGTTGGTTCACTACATATGAGCATTGGTTTCTTCAAAAAAAAAATATTTGAGAGAAAACATTATATATGAGTTCTGAGGGAGTTTAGTCGAGGATCAATATGTTTGCACGTCATGAAAAATTCTCGTAAAATCTTTACCTATTTTTGGGTGTTATTCGTATGGAAATTACTCATGACCTTGATTAGTTGAATAGGTTGAGTCGATTTCACTTGAGTTCACCATTTTACACCAAAGGTAGACTTTGACATTTTGCGATAATGGTGTCTCATTCCCTCATGCACATATGTTATGTTTGTCTAAATTGATTAACCTATAGAACGTGTTCACATCCCTACATTTTTTTTTCACGATTCAGTTATTTTTGTGTTTTCCATAGTATGTTGTATTTGTAAAAAACAAATCATAAAAAATTTGGAAAATAAAAAATAGTTGGTTTTGCTTATTTTTCATTACTTGATTCTCATTGGCCTATGTTTATGATAATATTTTATGATTGTTGTGACACACTCCGGTTTATTACTTTTTGTTTATTTTCCTTGCGTCTATCGGACAAAAAAGGGAGAGAATAAATTATGTGGGAGTGGGAGTTTGATTTATAGGGAAAAACATTAGCTCCGATTTTCATTTTATATTTCAAACTCTTTGTTGCATCATGGGTATTTCTTTGTCTATTGTGTGCAGATACACTTTGATGAGTATATGCAAAGTACGTGTAAGACAAAGCTCGCAAAATAAGATCAAGAGAAAGTAGGAAAATTGAAGATTTCAAAAGTTAAAGAGTTGGAAGCCTTGTAAATTTTTTAATATCTTTCCATTTCTGCATTATTGGGAGGGTATTAGATTTGTATAGAATTTTTTTTTTGGATAATTTGGATTTTTTATTTTGTACAGGAATATCAATAGGGGAAGATTTGTTAGGGAAATTTTTCTGACATTACCGCTAGTATCTAGGACTTGTCCATAAAATTTAGGACACAAAAAGTATGGCATATCCCATTACTTCCATCTTGGTAGTTCATGTTCACGTTCAAGAAGACGAATATGATTATCAAGCAGCACGTAGTGTATCTCCAACATCCACCACTTTTACTTCATCATGATCCATGATCATCTTCCTTGTACTCCACAACGTCATGTAATTTCGGTATAGTAGTCGCTTTGTGCTTCGTCGATTTTTCGTATAGTATTGGGAGATTTTTTATTAAAATGTTTTTACCAAATGAGGCTCATTTTTTAACTTAGATTTTTTTTTCTCGCCTGCTTTATTCAAACGTGATGTTAATCTCGTTAGAACGACCTTGTATCTCGTTCGAAGCCTTCATCAATCGAGATTTGATCGAGGGCTTACTGTCTTTGTTTTTAATAGGTCGTTATAAGCGAGACCTATTTTGTTCAAATGAGATGATGATCTAATTAGAACAACAGTACAGTCTCGTTCGAACGAGCATACACCGTTTTGATTTTTATATTTTCCTTCAAATACCTGCTTTGGTTAGGGGTTTTTATAAGAATTTTCATTTACGCAAACTGCAGACATGCTTTGTAAAGTCTTCACTTTTTTATAAGACTTTTTTAAATCCTCAACCACTTTTATATTGAAGTTACAAATGTGAAGAAGGAGTCTTCACTGCTGATCTTTAGAGATGGGGTCTCTACTACCGCTCTTATGATTCCTACGAGAATCATTGCTAAAGGAAAGCTCTAGTCTTTATGGTACTTCTAATAACTACTACTGTAGAAGACGAAGGTCACCTATGTGAGATTCGACGGGATTTATTTCATTCATAAGATTATAAGTTGTGATTTACAAACTATTTTAGTGAGGTAAAAGGTTTTTACCCTTTGGGTATTTTTCTTCAAATTGTATTATTGGTTAAGTTTTTGATTGCCGACTTTAACGACTTAATGTCTTGAATCACCTAATTGCATGATTTAGGGTTTAAAGGAATTAAAATTTGTTTATGGGTTTACATCTAATTAAATAAGTTACCCCATTGGACTATTGCGCACTCTGAATTTTGAGAGTTTTGATATCTGTGGCCTCTTGCTAACACTAAAACATTCCTCTATTAATACAGGTGTTTACATTTTAGTCTGTGTATTTAGAGGTTCACATGGGTTATTGTCCACACTAGGTACTTCATTAAATGGCATGTGCACGATATTGATTCCCAGGCATTCAGGCGGTATTCAACAGTAAGTAATTCACCCTGGGCGAATGGCAAAACTAACAAAATTGGTTATGTTGCTTTCGCGTGTTATAATTTAGAAAATTCATTTTGATTTATTTCTACTCAGTTTTTAACCATTCTAGAGCTCTACATATTCAGATTTCATAACCTTATCATTTGTGATCATTTATTCAAGTATATTTTATAGATAGTGGTAGGAGTTGAGGATTTTCCAGCTTAGGTGTCTTAGGAATGCTAGTTTTCCTTATTTGGGGAATTCATCCTAGATTTTATTTTACATGTATCTTTTGTTGATTCTTTGTTCATTTGGGTTAGTTTTGAATTTCTAGATCATCCCATATTATTTTATTACATTTAATTCCATCTTTTGATTCTTTGTTTCGGTATTTAAAAGCCTAGGTGTTATATATTTAGTTTTAGGATATATATTTGATCTTATTTATTATTGCCACCCGTAGTTTCTTGGTTGAGTCGGAGTCTTCTGGATGTGTTTTTGTGATTTGTACAATTGTTTCGATTAAATCTTTATATATTTTGCTTAGCATTTCTTTTTGTTCTCGATGGACAAACAAAACCAGTTTGATCAATCCATCATGGTCATTGTAGAACTAAACAGTCATCTTCTACCATAGCGCAATGTTTGACCTTTATAAGAATTTATCACTATACCCCAATCTATAATGCTCCATCTGTTGAACACTATACCAATTGATCTATCCTCACTTCCATTGACAAGTGATGGCTTTGGTTTGTGATCATCTTTTTTTAATCTGGGGGTTTAATGATCTAAAGGCTTTGTGGTATGCAGATCTTATTATTTTCACCCATTACCTATGGTGAATAGGTCTATAATTCATGATATATATTCAAACAAGACCATGACTCAGTGTTTATGTCAATTATACATTATGTCTCTCAAGATCTTGATTTTGAGGCTTTACCTTCAAGTTATTATTACCAATTGAATATTTTAGGATTATCAAGTTTGACAATGATTTTTTTAGTGGAATCACATCTCTGATCAATCACACCATCGATGCTCATTATTCTTTATTAGTCATATTCTTATCCTTATATAACTTTATCACATGTTGTTATCGTCTAAAATTCGTATATATATTTGGTCTTAGCAGATCTACACCAACTGTAAATAATAACAAATAAAGAGATAAATTCATAGAATTACTAATCTAAATAAAACAGTAGAGAGAGATGAGTGAAAGAAAATGCCTACATCCACAGGTTCTCATGTCGATTGTGTAGATTTAATGGGAATAAGACATGGATGATGAGTGATTATAAGCTCTTAAGTTCACTCTAAATTTAGACAGCATAACGGTATGGGAAAAAATATATCGATCCCTCAAAGTGAGGGTGTGTATGCTATTTACAGGATATTAGAAGAAAAAGATAATAGAGAGTGACAAGTGGAATGAATTTATAGGTTAGTTAGGTACACACTTTATATGCAAGTGGGGGGGGGGGGGCACTAATCATGAGTTTTTTATATGCACATGGGAGAGAATATTTACATATCTTCCATATGTGTGCACAGTGTGACTATTGCTAACATCATTCTATCACATGGTACATGCTTAGACATATAGTGTTAACTAAGGACATTAGCAAACAGTGAACTAATAGTGTCAAGACAGACTAGTGGCTCATAGCTGTAGCTGACCAAATTCTTTGTTGAGCCCACCTCCTTACTGTTGTGGACTAGGTCACATGTTGTCTTCTAAATGGGCCAATAGGTGTTTCATTTTCATGGTATAATGAAAGCCTTAGAGAATTTACTCATCACTGGAATTAGTAACGAGTTATCTGAAGTTTTTTATCTTCTGAGCAGTTGCCAAGTGAATTGAGTGATTAAAGTGTTAATTGAATAATGTTTTTGGTTTATTGAATCCTGGTCATCTTTGGATCTTCTCACCGCATGCTGAGCAGATTACCTTATGGGATTTTTCTCAAACTGTTGAACTTGACATGTGTTATTTATCCTCCCATAACTCTTTCACTAGTTAATTTTCCTCTTGTTAATCATGTCCTAACTCACCCTTAGTGCTGATGATGTATCTCCCACCAGTACAAAAAATTAATTTTTGATATGGTTCTCCAGCCGTCTCAAAAGGTCATATGGCTATCTCAACAGCCTTTTGGTATGTCATTTGAGAGGGCAAGGGGGGGGGCGGTCATATTAGATCCCCATTTTAAAAGCTTTTTGATATGACAATACCCATCTTAAAAGGTTTGTTTGAGATGGGAAATATGTCATCTCAAAAGGTCATTGCTTATAGGACCATTTGAGACGGCCAAAAAGTCGTCTTTTAAACCTATTTTTTAGACGGCTTATGTCATCTCAAAGAGTTTTTTGAGACCATAACTTAGCCGTCTCAAAAGTTCGTCACTTATGGAGTTCTTTTGATACGGCAAATAAGTAGTCTTTAATAATTTTGGCACCACAATTAGAATATTATCCATGCCATAATATATTCTATATAATTATAAACAAAACCTCTTAAAAATAATATGACATATTTGGCGTCCCATTTCAACATATATAACATACAATTTTCCATTCAACTATTATTAGAGTTCACACAAAGAAGTATTTGACAATTTCAACATCGTGTCCACCAAACTAAATATCTATACACAATCTCACTTATCTCATTATGAAACAAAACATAAAAACCCATCTACTCCTAACACAAAATAACGTAAGCAAAGTAAACAAGCAATCTTGAGGCATACAACCTCCAACAAAATAACTTCAATGTCTTGCGTTTTCCACAAAAAATTTCGACTTGTAATAAAATTTATTTAATGTGAGTTACCTTAAACTAATAAGTAATCTTATTTAATAGTTCCCATAGATTAAAATCTTTATAAACATTATTAAATTTTTATATTTTCATATTATTTACATTTAAAAAGACTTAAAAAGTATAATAAAATTCGATAGAGCCTCATTTGTTTATTCATGAAAAGCAACATGTTTAAACATAAAAATTAACTAAAAAACAACCACAGTGGTAACCAAAACACTGTAAATAACCAAGGAAGGAATATCCACAACATATATCCTACCTAACACTCCATCACATACATATATATAAATAAAATAAAGATGTGTTATTACATAGTCGGTATGGCCCGTTAAGGTAATAAAAGTATGATGAGGGATAATACTCTTGAACAAACTCTGCGTTTCGCTTCGCATGTCTGTTTTATTTGTAGTAGTTCTTGTTGGTGTTCAAATTATAATTCTTCGAGTTCATGTCAATGTCAAGCCTCTCAATCTTTAGTGTATTGTTTGTGTCTAGCCTCTCGATCTTTAGTTAGCATATATTAGAAATTAATGAACATAATTTCAATATATATTAGAAATTGATTAATGCATTTAGTTAGCATATATACATAACGCGCTATCTGATTATCCAAATTCAACATTGAAAGGTTTATTATTCGCAGCCCGAAGGGCTTGCCACATGCTGTTATTATTAACAAGCTCTCCTACTTCTACCCTCTAACAAAAATAATGTCTATATTAATATTTATTAATCTTAAAATTATAGGTATTTATAATACCAAAATTCTAACCTCCATGGTAATTTTTGCATGTGTATTTTACCCCCGTCCTTGAGTAAGCACATTCAACTTCACAGTTCTTGCAGTTTTGCTTCACTATATCCTATAAAAACAAGTTAGCGAAATTAATAAATTTCTTTTTACTTAGGAAGTAGATGTAAATAGACTCATCTTGAACTTAATGAAATTTTATGAAAAGATTCATTTGTTTGAAACTTTTCATAGTGACTTGTCTTCAATCAGTACTTCCCTTACTTCCAAGAAGCTCCCATCCTAGCAAAGAAAATTGGTTTAAAACCTTCTAGTGCATTTGTGTTATCCCGAGAATATATAAGGAACAAATAAATCAAATTTAATTAATAAATTGGTAAGAATTTTAATAAACTCTTATATAATGAAATAAATAAATCAAATTAAATTAATAAACTACCTTCACTTCTTTAAAAAAATCCCTAAAGAGTGTCTTTTTTCACCTTATTTCAAGTTAACATTTCCAATGGAAATAAATTTCCACTCCTAGCATAGTAGCCTAACGGTGACATTAATTGGCATTCAAGCCAACAAACTGGGTGACAAAGGTCATTACATTCTAGTATCTTCCTGTTATTATTATTCCATTCAATCCAAGGCGTGACAACTTTTCTAAACAAATATTCGTTAAACTATTATTATGTGAAATGTAATATCGAAAGAGTGTGCTATAAAAAGTGCATTTCTAACATATGATATACCGCGGCTCCTCAACATCTAAAATTTAGTCATTATGTGAAGGATCAACATTTCCTCATAGATATGTACATTATATGTGTAATAAGACATGAGCATAAACAATTATAATGAAGTAGAGTGAAATAAAAAATTAATTGAGGCATTATAAGTTATATGAGTAGCCCTATGATATATGTTATATGATATTAATGCAAGAAATAATTTGGATTATGATTTTCGATTAGACGGTTTACAAAATAGGATTAATGGATTAATTTGATTTGGCACTAATATATTGGTTCTGATATGTTGTTTATACTCTATTCACTTTTGATATACACTCCATTATGATATATCCTTGTTTATTATGGTATATTAGTTTATATTATTGTATTACAAGAACATATAAAGAATATACATTCAAGTATCACTATCGAGCTACTACAACAACACCAACTTTATACAAAAAAAGGATCAGGTGTTCATTCGGTAACCCGATTGGCGTACTTGGGCTATATAATATAAAAAATTGACCAGGTGTCCCGCTCCCTTCTGTCAATTTGCTCATAAGTTCTTTTTACAAAAGGATATTTACTATGGATATTTTCGACCTTGTAAAAAAAAATCCTTCCATAAAGGGACCAAACACAAAAATAACAGGAAATGAATTTCCAAAGAATGGTCAAGGTAACATAAAGGCAAAATCACTCAAGAAATGAAAGGAAATTTAAATAAATAATCTGACATTGCTAAGATAATTAAGAATATAGAAATTTCGTGAATATAAAGACCCCAAGTCTACACAAATCATTTGTCTTGTGCGCAGATTGTTCGAATCTTTTCGATAATCGAGTGACACTATTAATTCGCTAATACACTCATTTCACGATAGGTGGGTTGATCCTCCACAAGTAATTGTCAAATTAAACTTTGATGGATATGTAGTTAAGGATAAAGAACTTACTGGTATAAGGTTGGTAGATTGTGATACTCATGGAGATTTTTTAGAAGGTTTAGCTAAAAAAATCTATCGCCTGATTAAAAGCAGCTCACGCCGAAGAGATTGTAGTGAGAATTACAGTTAATTTTGTTATGAACAGTGGATAGTCTACAACCTAATTTGAGTGGGACTGCATTCAAGTAATGCACACTTTATCAGCTACAGTAAATGACATGTCCAAAATGGATTGAATTCCTCAAGCAACCCAATCTCTTTGCCCTCGTGGAACTTTTTAAATGTTTGCAAATAGAGTGCCACGTGGACACTCTAATAATAAAGGACAATTAAATGTTGTAAAGCATTTTATAATACTACTAGGTGTAAACTTGCGCGATGCGCGGGTGAGGCAATTGGTGACAATCGATCTAACATTTGAGTAAAAAAAGCATTTGACAACAATTGACTTGAAATAGGGACGTCAATATTTATCATAAGAATAGATAAAATAACATGCCCACAAAAATGGGATAAAATCTCACAATTAAAACTATGTCAATAGCAAATCTAACTTTCTATAAATGATAGAACTCAAATTCACCATTAGCCAATCAAAATGGTCATTCCGTATGAAATCCAACTACCCAAAAAAAATTATTCATTTAGAGTTAAACTAAAAAAATGAAAATTCAAAAGATATTCTTCAGTCAATTTTATTCTAAAATGGTGAAAATCAATTCAATGATATCATCAAAAATGTAAATTCAAAATCCGAACAAAAGCATATACAACAAATAGCAACATATCTATTCTTCAAAATCCAAGCAAAATACAAATAAATTATCCATCAAAATACAACCATTCAACAGAAAAATGTGCAAGCATCATCTACTCCACATCCACTCTTTACCTCCTCCATATATATCATAGCGTCTCCAATATCTCCATCTGAAAAATGTCTCCTCAAAAGACTCCATCTGAAAAATGTAAAAACATGTAGCAAGAAAAAATTAGTATTCTATAAATAAAATGTAAAAAAATGTAATCTGTTTATTTTTATAAAATGTAAAGAATTTATTTGTTTACAAACATACAAAAACTTATTTATATTAATAAATTTATTTGGGTTTATTTACCGTAAAAATAATTTACTCCGAATAAAAACAACAAAGTTTGTTTGATTTACTTTACATCAACCTCAACCATATAGCAATCCAAATAGCAAAAATAGGAGAAAAGAAAAATAATAATAAATAAGAGAAATCCGAGAAAGACAACAAGCCAAAGTTAATGATTTTCTTTGTATGGGTTTCGATGTAGTATGAAAAAATTATTATTCTGTAATTAAAATGTAAAAAAAAGAAATATGTTTAAAAGAAAAAACATAAAGACTGGGTTTACCTGTAGGCTGTAATCAAAGGCTGTAGTAGGTGAAGTTGAGGTCGGTGAGGTCGCCGATGAAGAGCGGTGAGGGATTTGAGGACCTCCAGTGACGTTTCTCAACTGGGGAATTTTTGGTGTGTGATGAGTATTTCCTGCATAACTCAATTTATGGAGAGAGGTGATATGGCTATATATTATTATCACAAAAGCAACCCAACTCGCGTGAGGGAGATAAACGGTTTGGGAGATAGAGAGGCGTGTGAATTTGGGGTAACAATAGTCGGCACATATGTATTACTTTAAAGATAAAAAAAATAAAATCTTGATTTGATAAAAGAAGAAAAGAGAGATGAATAGTTGTATGGGCAGAAGAAGGGACGGGTAGAATATTAATGCCCTTGAGAACTGAAACGGCAGATAGATACAAGGAGAAGATGCAATGTATGGATTAAATGGGAGGAGAGAGAGAGACGGAGAGAAAAAACTCATATTTTAATGGATGCCTATGTGGACATTCTTAGTATTGAGGAAATTAAATTTTTAGTCTTAAATGCTTTGCCTACGTGGATAGGCTGGTTGGAAAGGAGTCTTAATGCCTTGTTTTGCATTTTATAGTAGTAAGAGATAAAGACATCAGTCACAATAAGTTGTAATCTAGTACTCACCGTTGATGATAATTGATATTTTCTTTGATTGACAGGTATAGACAATATGTGTTGTGTGAGATATATGAAATTTTTTATCGAGATAAAGATTTAGTTTGCACATTTCGACTTTGAGATTATAGAAAATATTGATTCTTTGCTTAGGTGCTAAGGTGAATTAGGCTAGCATCGGCTTATTTTCTCAAAACTAATGCTAATTAATAAGCTTTCAACTAAGAATTTAGAAGAGACCGGGATATTAACAACTAACAGTAGGAATATAAAACACATCAAGATACTTGTATGCTTGACTCGTGTTTAACTCAAATAGAGGTTAATTTGATAGTGACTTATAAGATACATACACTAAACATGATCATATTTTAAATTCATGAGCTTCAAATTTAAACTCGAAATCGTCTTACGCTTTATCAATCAAGAATCATACTAGGTATGTACAATATTGGGTCGGGACAAGGGGAGGCGAGTGAGGCTGTCACCTCGGTCCCCCCAAAAGTTTTAATTTTTAGGGCCCTGAAATCTCGTGTTAGTATATCTTAGATAAAGAATTAGTTATGTGTCTTAGCCAAGGCGGTGAAGAGAAAATGGAAACAAATTTGAGAAAAGTTGGAAAAATGTTTTTGTGTAGATTTTGGAACGAAAATGAATTTATGGAACAATGGAATCCAACTGTGAGAACGTTAATAGTGAAAAGATCTGGATCCCTAGCATTCATTGACTGTGTATTCCAACTCACACTATATGGCTTATGTGTATCTTGGTAATCTCTTTTTTAGCATTCTTAAAGAAGCAACTTGATCCTCCTGTTTATGGTATCAGAGCCCTCTATTTATATTGCTAGGGTCACTCAGAGACATGATGGTAACCATGACCATTGGAAAGCCAAATTTATTGATGGCCTTTCTACTTTCTTTGCTGAGAAAGTTCGTAAAAAACTTAGAGAAACTAATGACAGCATCTCTATCCCTTACGACCATTATACTTATGGCCAACTTATCAGTGTTGTCATTCAAGAGGGGCTTTCTCTCTGCAATGACCTTAAGCTTCAGAGGCAGCTTAAGAAACAGAATCTTTCTGGAAAGAAAGAATTAGGAGAATTTTGTGATCAATTTGCTTACAATACTCCTGAGACTTCTAATAGAAAAGTCTCCCATGGAAACAAAAAAGTTTCTAAAAAACCTTATAAACGTATAAAGAAACATTATAAAAATGTTATTAAAAAAGAAGATAATACTAAAAAGAAATTTGTTAGAAATAAGAAAACTAACAAAACTAACCCTAAATGTTTCAAATGTGGCAAGTATGGCCACTTTGCTAATAAATGCAATGGAAACTAAAATTAATAATCTTCAAATTGATGACCATTTGAAGACTCAATTAAGTAAACTTTTACTTAATTCTGACTCCTCTGAATATTTAGAGGAATCATCTAAGAACGATGACGAGCTTTATTATATACAAAGCTCTAGTGACTCAGATATCTCCGAGAAAGGAGATTGTCAATGCAAGCCTTTAATTAAGAGATGTAATCATCTCCAATCAGTTCTTCAGATGAATGGTTTAAGTCTTAATGTTCTCACGAGTCAGCAACAATCTATGATTGATGTCATCAATTAGGTAACTGACCCGGACGTTAAACTGAAACTAATTAAATCTTGCTATATTCAGGAAAGCCTTCCTAATTCTTCAAATACCCTTCCTCAAGAACAATAGTACAGCCTTTCGGAGGTACTTAACCATCTTGAAAAAGGTGAAGAATCTAATAAACCTGCTAACATTAAAGACCTAAGACATGAAGTCAATAATCTTAAAATTGAGTTAAGACTTCTTAAGAATCAGCATAATAACATGCAAATTGAGATTAATAATCTCAAAGATACTTCAAAACATTCAAATCCGTAAATTCCTAAAGCTGAAGATTCAGTGGATTATTTGGGTGTTATGAACCGTGTACCCAGCCAGAAGTGGTACACAACTGTCAACCTTGTTATTAACAAAGAATTTACTTTGTGTGATATCATTGCTCTTGTTGACAGTGGTGCTGATATGAATTGTATCCAGGAAGGAATTGTTCCTACTGAATACTTTGAGAAGACTACTCAATCCTTGTTTAATGCTAGTGGTGATTGCATGGGCATTAAATATAAATTAACTAATGTCTCCATTTGTAACAATGGAATTTGTTTAGATAGTACCTTCTTGCTTATTACCGATTTATCTCAGCAGATAATTGTAGGTACTCCTTTTTTATCTTTGCTTATGCCTATAGATAAAATTGATTCCAGTGGAATATATGCCACTGTTCAAAACCAAAAGATTGTTTTTGAATTTATTACCCAACCTGAGATTAAGAAAATCAACTCTTTGACAAATAATATTATTTTCAAAGAAAACCATTTGAATTTTCTTCAAAAAGAAATATCTTTTTTAACTATCAAGCAGAAGCTGGAGTCACCTAATATACTACAAAAAATTAATGTTGTTAAAAACCAATTAATGACTGAAGTTTGTAGTGATATCCCTAATGGTTTTTGGGATAGAAAGAAACATATTGTTTCTCTTCCGTATGAAACTGATTTTAATGAAAAATCCATTCCTACCAAGGCCAGACCTAGTCAAATGAAGACTGAATTCCTTGACCTTTGTAAGAAGGAGGTTCATAGTCTTTTAGATAAAAAGCTTATAAATAAAAGTTATTCTCCTTGGAGTTATACAACTTTTTATGTTAACAAGGCTGCTGAAAAGGAACGAGGTGTTCCTAGGCTTGTAATTAATTACAAGCCCCTTAATAATGTTTTGCAATGGATAAGATATCCAATTCCTAATAAAAAGGATTTACTCGACCGGCTTAACTCTGCCACTATTTTTTCCAAATTTGATTTAAAATCTTGATATTGACAGATCCAAATTGCTCCACAAGATCGGTATAAGACTGCTTTTGTGGTTTCTTTGGCAATTATCAATGGAATGTTTTGCCATTTGGGATTAAAAATGCCCCCTCTGAATTTCAAAATATCATGAACGATATTTTCAATCCTTATTCTGATTTTTCAATTGTCTATATTGATGATATCCTCATCTTTTCTCAAACAATTGATCAACACTTTAAACATTTAAGGATTTTTAAAGATGTTATTAAAACTAATGGTTCAGTTGTCTCCGCACCTAAAATGAAAATTTTTCAAGCTAATATTCGATTTTTAGGTCATAACATTGGAGAAGGGAAAATACTCCCTATTGATCGAAGTATCGAATTTGCTTCCAAATTCCCTGACGAGTTAAAAGTAAAAACTCAACTCCAAAGATTTCTTGGTAGTCTCAATTACATTGGTGATTATTACAAAAATCTTGCACAAGATAGTGCAATATTTTATACTAGGTTGAAGAAGAACCCTACGCCTTGGACAATAGAACACACCAAAGGTGTTCAGAAAATTAAATTGAAAGTCAAGAAATTACCTTGTTTAGCTTTGGAAAATCCTTCGTTTTCTAAAATTGTTGAAACTGATGCCTCGGATGTAGGCTATGGTGGTATTTTGAAATAATTTAATTCTTCCACTAAAAAGGAAGAACTTGTTCGTTTTACTTCTGGATCATGCAAAGATGCCCAGAAAAATTATTCTACCATTAAAAAAGAAATCCTTTCAGTAGTCAAATGCATTACAAAATTTCAAGATGATTTATTAAATCAAAAAAATTTACTACGAATTGATTGTAGTGCTGTTAAACAGGTTTTGCAAAAAGATGTTGAAAATATTATTTCAAAACAGATTTTTGATAGATGGCAAGCAAATTCATCCTCATTTGATTTTGATATTGAACATATCAAGGTGAAAACAATTCTCTTCCTGATTTTCTAACCAGGGAGTTTTTGCAGAATCAATGAGTGGCCCCTCTAGAGGGCGTGGCAGAGGCCGTGGGAAATCCCAAAGGACTGGAAAAGAGAAAATGGTGGTCGATGATGACCAATATCCTCCGATACAGGATTATTTGGAATTTCTTCCCCAGAGTGCACAGAATAGGGGAAAATTGAGTTCTCCTCCTAACCCTTCTAGCAAAAAGAAATCTGCTAAAGAAGTATTGGAAACCATTAAATATGATTTTATTCCGAATGAGAGGACTTCGGAATTAATACTCATTCTTAATGAGGAAGATGAAAAGGAGATGTATTCTCCATGGGAAATTAAATCCCTTTACCTTGATAGACATAATTATGATGTGCAAGAAGGCAAATATTGGACGGTATATGAGGCGATTCTCACTGAGACTGAATCTGTAGTGTTTAATCATACTAACAAACACCAAAATAATTTTAAGTCTCCTATTACTTATAGCAAGGCTGTTTTAAAACAGTTTATTGGTCCCCGAGAATGGGGAATTCCACCTTTGAAGGCGCGAAAATTGAGTTCGCACACTGGATCCTATAATAACTGGGATTAAGTCCAGGCTTGGACTAAAGCATTTTATAATCAAAATGTTGAGCACAAACACACATGGTTTTTTGTTTTGTGCCCGAATTCCTTAAAAGAAATTTACCCAGGATGGGTTATCAATTGGTGGGACAAATTTGGCCCAGGAATTGATTTTTTCCCTGATGAAATTTCGAAAGAAAAACTCTTTTTACCTTGGACCCAATTCCATCCAAAATTAAGAGGGAAAACTAAGATCCCAGTAGGGCTTAATACCCTACTATTTTTTACCGAGATAGGTATTCCTTGGATCTCTCCTTGGGATCTTCAATGTAGTGTTAACAATCTCAATGTTTCTCTACTTGAAAGAATATTTTTCTATAGATGGTGGAGTGGTGTTAACACTATTAATACCATTTCTAAAATAAAAGAAAGCTTAAAGCACCACATGGCTTCGGTTGATGATTCACAACCTCCAGCTACAAAGATGTCACCAGCTGTTAATCCGATCAAAGATTTGAAGTTTTCTATTAAGAAGAAATTTCCCAAAGCCACGGAGCAGGAGCTATTGCAGAAGGTTTTTGAATACACTCAAATCCAATTCAGATCGGCTTTTGATTTTCCTAGAATGAAGACCAATCCTCTCAACGATGATTTGAGGACCAATAATCTTCTCAACGATGATTATAATCCCATTCCATTACCTTCGGATGATGATGATACATCCATGGCCTCTGTCAAGAATGATAACCCTTTATTTTGCCTTACCGGAGAATCCCAAAACCAAGAAGATGATGAGTTTATTGGTGACATGTTCGACACAAACTTACCTACTAAGCCAACAATGGAGGAATTCTTCAACTCACTGAGTTCTGCCTTTCCAACTCGAAGATTGGATGGCACCTTTCCTAATCCAGACCCAGAGGATGTCCTAGATGATTTGAGATAAATGGCCCACCTGGACCCACAAAGATGCTCGTCGACGCTTGAAGACAAAGTTTGGCAGACTCATCGATAAGTGGTAGGACCCACTGGCCCATCAACCAACAAAACGTGATGAATGGAGGGACCTATTACACATCAGCCGACGCTTCACGACAAAAGATTTTGTCAGCCTCGAATAATGGTCGGACCCAAGGGTCGTTTTCTCTAGAATTATTTATTCCTTTCTATGTAATATAAATAAAGGACTCTGATTCATGTTTCAGACACCTATTCCTTCACCTTCTCTCTCTCTCTCTCTCTCTAAATTTGTAATAAGCTCGTGGACTTTCCGGCCTTACTCCGGTGGATTCTTTTTCAGTTTGTAAGTTTTAAGTTAGTTTCAATTTCAGTTTGTAATAAAAGTTCGTATTATTATTTCCGCTTATATTTAGGTTAAACTGTGTGTTAATGTTTAGGTTAGTAATGATTATGGTCTGAAATTTATGCCGTAACAGTAAGTTACTATTCACCTGAATAGTAAATTACCGTTCACTGGTGTGAATAGTAATTTACTATTCACATTAAAAACCAAATTTAAATGATAATAATAAGGACAAATAGAAATATGGTTTTGATATGGACTGTTATTTGTCGCGTAAATGGGTTGCCGTGTTGCCGTGTGTAGGCGTTGAGGCTTATTCCCGAAGTAAATCGTTGACCACTGGGTGTCAGAAGTGATTTCTAATTCGGCTTATTATATTCTTTTAAATATATATTTTTGATTTGTATAATATTTTCCTAATTCAGATCATAAGGGTATTACTATCCTAAATATTAACATTTGTATTATGGATTTAAACACCATTGATACACACAACTCACAAGAGTTCGTGAAGAAGTCTTCTTTAATTGAATTTGATGTTCAAAAGGATTTGAACAGGTGGACTATTCCTAACGTCCGGCCTAAAACCATTTATAATACTAACTGGTATAACTTTCGTAGCAAGTATGCTATAAAAACTATGGAACAAACCATTAGTCTAAACGAGCAAGATAAGTCTATCGAGCTCTTCAAATGGGATGATCTCAAAGATCATATAAAAGATAAAAATTATCATTTTATTCATGTTGGTTTAATTCAAATTTCTTTTAAACCCTTGACCTTTTCTGGTATGAACGCCTGTCTGCAAGCTACTATACGTGATGGTAGGTGTACTAATTTTCGAAAATCTTTGATGGGAGCAATTGAAACTAGTCTATGTAATGGACCTGTTTATTTTGATGTATTCCAAAATATAACTTTGTCTTTGTCCGATATGCACCTTTGTAAAGCTTTGAGTCTTAGGGTTCAAACTAAAGGTTATAATTTTCTTCCGGGATCGGAAACCATTGGGATTATCTATAGGATTTATTACAAGGTAATGAATACTATGGCTCCCAATATTAAAAAATTTAGTCCTTTTGGTAAAACTGTGTTAATTGACACACACCTTATAGATTCTAATGTACACACACCTAGAACTATAAGTTGGGACAAAATTGATTTCCCAGAGACTTGGGCTATAAAAAATGTTGTTCCTCCCTACCAAGACAAAATGAAGATATTGGGGATATAATTGAGGATAAAGATGGTGATGTTTTTCTAAACTTTAGAAAATTTAATAGGTGTCAATCCTCTAGAAGCCAGTCTTCTAAACCCTTTGTGACGTATCCTCCATCTACTTCACGACACTCTATTTGTGAAGATCCTAAAAGCCATCCATATCACGATGATATGCATCTTCATGGTATTTTTACCAATGAACAAATAACTCATGGTATTTATGAGAAGAAGGATACTTCTCAGCATAGAGAATCTCCTACGCCGTCTGAAATGAATGTCAGACTTTAACCCTCTTTCCTTTTATGGTTTTTACAGTTAATAGGAAAGAAATTAAAGTTGAATTTTATCTACCTGGTTATGCTAAATTTCATAATTGGTACTTTGCCAAATATAGCAAAACTGAGTTAGATAATTATAAAAATGAATTTTATAAATGGGTTGAAGATAACCAGCAGGTTACTTCTTTTGTTGTCTGGATTCAAATGTTTTCTAAAGATAATCATCTTTTTATTCTTGAGGATAAACAGATTCTTAAAACGGAAGATAAACATTTAAAAAACTGGAAAACATCGAACGAACATATTATTTCTGCGGTTCATCCTCCTACTGAACCAGTTTCCCTAGATGTTGGAAGCACCAGCCAGAGTAGCAGTGCTCCTAAGTTAGAAGCCAATGCCTTCATTAATATGGAGACTGGGGATAGACTTCTTACACATAAGAAAGAATTAAATCCTCTTTACAAACAAGGTAATTACACCAACCTATCCTAAATACGATAGGAAACCAACTCAATAGAATTGAGAACCTCCAGGTTAGTCTAGCGAGTAAGAAACCTGAATACTTTAAGAAAAGTCTTGACCAACCTTTATTTCAACCTCCTATTGAGGTTAAAGGTTTTAAAATGGGTAATAAAACTGATTTTATATCCGAACTTAAAGCGATTGAGAACAATCTTAAAGGGTTAAAAATTAATACTCTATCCCATGTTGATTCTGATTCAGAATTTGACATTCCTTTGAAAGAAGCTCATGATTTTGAAGATTCTTTCAAAAATTCTGAAGATTATGTCAATAAAATTACTTATAGTAATAACGTTGGCTATGTTGGACCTGTGAGAAATTACTATCACAGACCAACCCCTCAGGATCTCCTTTTTGAAGAAGGTACTGTAATGAACCCACAGTCTAACTTCGAGGGTAAAACCATTTATGAATGGAATATAGATGGAAAATCTGAACATCAAATCAATGAAACGATTCATCAAATGACCATGTATTCCACCATTTGTAAACAAAATCAGGCTTCTGATCAAATCATTGCTCAGATGATCATAGCTGGGTTTATAGGTACTCTTAGGAATTGGTGGTCGAACATTCTTACTGACAGTCAAAGAAATGACGTCGTTAATGACATTAAAATTATCAAAGATGAACATATGCAAGACATAGGTACACAAGATGCTGTATACACTTTAACGCTTACAATTATTCTCCATTTTGTTGGCAATAGAGATTATACTGGAGAACATAACAGAGAATTGTTACAAAACCTTCGATGTCCTACCCTCAGCAAATTTCGATGGTACAAGGATGTCTTCCTTGCTAGGGTCACTCACAGACTTGATGGTAACCATGACCATTGGAAAGCCAAATTTATTGATGGCCTTCCTACTTTCTTTGCTGAGAAAGTCCGTAAAAAACTTAGAGAAGCTAATGACAACATCTCTATCCCTTATGACCATTATACTTATGGCTAACTTATCAGTGTTGTCATTCAAGAGGGGCTTTCACTCTGCAATGACCTTAAGCTTCAGAGGCAGCTTAAGAAATAGAATCTTTCTGGAAAGAAGGAATTAGGATAATTTTGTGATCAATTTGCTTACAATACTCCTGAGACTTCTAATAGAAAAGTCTCCCATAGAAACAAGAAAGTTTCTAAAAAACCTTATAAACGTAAAAAGAAACATTATAAAAATGTTATTAAAAAAGAAGATAATACTTAAAAGAAATTTGTTAGAAATAAGAAAACTAACAAAACTAACCCTAAATGTTTCAAATGTGGCAAGTATGGCCACTGCGCTAATAAATGCAAAATGGAAACTAAAATTAATAATATTCAAATGGATGACCATATGAAGACTCAATTAAGTAAACGTTTACTTAATTCTGACTCCTCTGAAGATTTAGAGGAATCACCTGAGAACGATGACAAGCTTTATTATATACAAAGCTCTAGTGACTCAGATATCTCCGGGAAAGGATATTGTCAATGCAAACCTTTAACTGAGAGATGTAATCATCTCCAATCAGTTCTTTAGATGAATGGTTTAAGTCTTAATGTTCTCACGAGTCAGCAACAATCTATGATTGATGTCATCAATCAGGTTACTGACCTAGACGTTAAACTGAAACTAATTAAATCTTGCAATATTCAGGAAAGCCTTCTTAATTCTACAAATACCCTTCCTCAAGAACAACAATACAGCCTTTCGGAGGTACTTAACCGTCTTGAAAAAGGTGAAGAATCTAATAAACCTGCTAACATTAAAGACCTAAGACATGAAGTCAATAATCTTAAAATTGAGTTAAGACTTCTTAAGAATCAGTATAATAACATGAAAATTGAGATTAATAATCTCAAAGATACTTCAAAACATTCAAATCCGTAAATTCCTAAAGCTGAAGATTCAGTGGATTATTTGGGTGTTATGAACCGTGTACCCAGCCAGAAGTGGTACACAACTGTCAACCTTGTTATTAATAAAGAATTTACTTTGTGTAATATCATTGCTCTTGTTGACAACGGTGCTGATATGAATTGTATCCAGGAAGGAATTGTTTCTACTGAATACTTTAAGAAGACTACTCAATCCTTGTTTAATGCTAGTGGTGATAGCATGGGCATTAAATATAAATTAACTAAGGTCTCCATCTGTAACAATGGAATTTGTTTAGATAGTACCTTCTTTCTTATTAGCGATTTATCTCAGCAGATAATTTTAGGTACTCCTTTTTTATCTTTGCTTATGCCTATAGATAAAATTGATTCCAGTGGAATATATGCCACTGTTCAAAACCAAAAGATTGTTTTTGAATTTATTACCCAACCTGAGATTAAGAAAATCAACTCTTTGACAAATAATATTATTTTCAAAGAAAACCATTTGAATTTTCTTCAAAAAGAAATATGTTTTTTAACTATCAAGCAGAAGCTGGAGTCACCTAATATACTACAAAAAATTAATGTTGTTAAAAACCAATTAATGACCGAAGTTTGTAGTGATATCCCTAATGGTTTTTGGGATAGAAAGAAACATATTGTTTCTCTTCCGTATGAAACTGATTTTAATGAAAAATCCATTCCTACCAAGGCCAGACCCAGTTAAATGAAGACTGAATTCCTTGACCTTTGTAAGAAGGAGATTCAGAGTCTTTTAGATAAAAAGCTTATAACTAAAAGTTATTCTCCTTGGAGTTTTACAGCTTTTTATGTTAACAAGGCTGCTGAAAAGGAATGAGGTGTTCCTAGGCTTGTAATTAATTACAAGCCCCTTAATAATGTTTTGCAATGGATATGATATCTAATTCCTAATAAAAAGGATTTACTCGACCGGCTTAACTCTGCCACTATTTTTTCCAAATTTGATTTAAAATCTGGATAATGGCAGATCCAAATTGCTACACAAGATCAGTATAAGACTGCTTTTGTGGTTCCTTTTAGCCATTATCAATGGAATGTTTTGCCTTTTGGGCTTAAAAATGCCCCCTCTGAATTTCAAAATATCATGAACGGTATTTTCAATCCTTATTCTGATTTTTCAATTGTCTATATTGATGCTATCCTCATCTTTTCTCAAACAATTGATCAACACTTTAAACATTTAAGGATTTTTAAAGATGTTATTAAAACTAATGGTTTAGTTGTCTCCGCAGCTAAAATGAAAATTTTTCAAACTAATATTCGATTTTTAGGTCATAACATTGGAGAAGGGGAAATACTCCCTATTGATCGAAGTATCGAATTTGCTTCCAAATTCCCTGACGAGTTAAAAGAAAAAACTCAACTCCAAAGATTTCTTAGTAGTCTCAATTACATTGGTGATTATTACAAAAATCTTGCACAAGATAGTGCAATCCTTTATACTAGGTTGAAGAAGAACCCTGCGCCTTGGACAATAGAACACACCAAAGTTGTTTAGAAAATTAAATTAAAAGTCAAACAATTACCTGGTTTAGCTTTGGCAAATCCTTCGTTTTCTAAAATTGTTGAAACTGATGCCTCGGATGTAGGCTATGGTTGTATTTTGAAACAATTTAATTCTTCCACCAAAAAGGAAGAACTTGTTCGTTTTACTTCTGGATCTTGGAAGGATGCCCAGAAAAATTATTCTACCATCAAAAAAGAAATCCTTTCAGTAGTCAAATGCATTACAAAATTTCAAGATGATTTATTAAATCAGAGATTTTTACTACGAATTGATTGTAGTGCTGTTAAACAGGTTTTGCAGAAAGATGTTGAAAATATTGTTTCAAAACAGATTTTTGCCAGATCGAAAGCAAATTTATCCTCATTTGATTTTGATATTAAACATATCAAAGGTGAAAACAATTCTCTTCCTGATTTTCTAACCAGGGAGTTTTTGCAGAATCAATGAGTGGCCCCTCTAGAGGGCGTGGCAGAGGCCGTGGGCAATCCCAAAGGCCTGGAAAAGAGAAAATGGTGGTCGATGATGACCAGTATCCTCCGATACAGGATTATTTGGAATTTCTTCCCCAGAGTGCACCGAATAGGGGAAAATTGAGTTCTCCTCCTAACCCTTTTAGCAAAGAGAAATCTGATAAAGAAGTATTGGAAACCATTAAATATGATTTTATTCCGAATGAGAGGACTTCGGAATTAATACTCATTCTTAATGACGAAGATGAAAAGTAGATGTCTTCTCCATGGGAAATTAAATCCCTTTACCTTGATACACATAATTATGATGTGCAATAAGGCAAATACTGGATGGTATATGAGGCGATTCTCACTGAGACTGAATCTGTAGTGTTTAATCATACTAACAAACATCAGAATAAATTTAAGTCTCCTATTTCTTATAGCAAGGCTGTTTTAAAATAGTTTGTTGGTCCCCGAGAATGGGGAATTCGTCATTTGAAGGTGCGAAAATTGAGTTCGCAGACTGGATCCTATAATTACTGGGATTATGTCTAGGCTTGGACTAAAGCATTTTATTATCAAAATGCTGAGCACAAACACACATGGTTTTTGTTTTGTGCCCGAATTCCTTAAAAGAAACTTACCCAGGATGGGTTATCAATTGGTGGGACAAATTTGGCCCAGTAATTGATTTTTTCCCTGATGAAATTTCCAAAGAAAAACTCTTTTTACCTTGGACACAATTCCATCCAAAATTAAGAGGGAAAACTAAGATCCCAGTAGGGCTTAATACCCTACTATTTTTTACCGAGATAGGTATTCCTTGGATCTCTCGTTGGGATCTTCAATGTAGAGTTAACAATCTCAATGTTCCTCTACTTGAAAGAATATTTTTCTATAGATGGTGGAGTGGTGTTGACACTATTAATACCATTTCTAAAATAAAAGAAAGCTTAAAGCACCACATGGCTTTGGTTGATGATTCACCACCTCCAGCTGCAAAGATGTCACCAGTTGTTAATCCGATCAAAGATTTGAAGTTTTCTATTAAGAAGAAATTTCCCAAAGCCACGGAGCAGGAGCTACTGCAGAAGGTTTTGAATACACTGAAAGCCAATTCAGATCGGCTTTTGCTTTTCCTGGAATGAAGACCAATCCTCTCAACGATGATTTGAGGACCAATCATCTTCTCAACGATGATTCTAATCCCATTCCATTACCTTCGGATGATGATGATACATCCATGGCCTCTGTCAAGAATGATAACCCTTTATTTTGCCTTGCCGGAGAATCCCAAAACCCAGAAGATGATGAGTTTATTGGTGACATTTTCGACAACAACTTACCTACTGAGCCAACAATGGAGGCATTCTTCAACTCACTGAGTTCTGCCTTTCCAACTCGAAGATTGGATGGCACATTTCCTAATCCAGACCCAGAGGATGGCCTAGATGACTTGAGATAAATGGCCCACCTGGCCCCACAAAGATGCTCGCCGACGCTTGAAGACAAAGTTTGGCAGACTCATCGATAAGTGGTAGGACCCACTGGCCCATCAGCCAACAAAGCGTGATGAATGGAGGGACCCATTACACACCAGTCGACGCTTCACGACAAAAGATTTTGTCAACCTCGAATAATGAAGGGACCCAAGGGTTGTTTTCTCAGAAATTATTTATTCCTTTCTATGTAATATAAATAGAGGACTCTGATTCATGTTTCAGACACATCTTCCTTCACCTTCTCTCTCTCTCTCTCTCTCTAAATTTGTAATAAGCTTGTGGACTTTCCGGCCTTACTCCGGTGGATTCTTTTTCAGTTTGTAAGTTTTAAGTTAGTTTCAATTTCAGTTTGTAATAAAAGTTTGTATTATTATTTCCGCTTATATTGATCCTCCTGTTTATGCTAGATTTTGGAACGAAAATGAATTTATGGTACAATGGAATCCAACTGTGAGAACATTAATAGTGAAAAGATCTGGATCCCTAGCATTCATTGACTATGTATTCCAACTCACACTATATGGCTTATGTGTATCTTAGTATTCTCTTTTATAGCATTCTCAAAGCAGCAACAAAGTACTTTAAACATGGTTAATGTTTAAAGTACCCCACTAATTAGAATGTTGAAATATTTATTTACAGGTCTTATCTAAACATGGTTACCCTGTGCTTATTGTCAAAGCCAACAATCATTTTCCTTCCAAAGATCAAACCCAGTAAAAGAATTTTTGGTTCATCTGCTAGACAAAACAATTGCAAGGTATTTTAAAGGAAAAGATATAGGAAATGAAAAGTTTATAGGTGTTCTTGACTTATATCAAATTGGTTATAAGAACATTGATGCTCGTGGGTTAATCATGAGTTTTTAATTTTTACAGTATTATTATCCACAGGTCTTAGCGGAGTGTTTCATATTAAATATGCCCTGGTTTTTTATGAGCATTTGGAAATTGGTTTCTCGCTTCCTTTGGAAAGAAACAATGGAGAAGAATTTTTTTTATTGGGACAATAAATGTTGATCATGATTGTAAGCAAAAAATATGAGAGGAGGGAGTTCATGAGAGAAGTTGGTGAAGTGGCATTCCCCAAAGAGTATGGGGTGGGAAAAATTTGTAGCTTTGCAAGATGTTGTAGTGGTCCCATTGGATAATTAAAAAACTCAACTAGATAGAATCATATGGGTCTGTTAGTGCAAGTAACACCATCTACACCTTGTAACAAGTTGTGACATAATTTATGTCACAAGTTGTAAGGCACTCAAAATTCTTACATTATAGAGTTTTTTCCTTATTAATTGAGTAACGAGTTTAGTTTATTTTTTTTAAAAAGCATCATGGGATGAATAGCAGTTTGCACTTACGAAATTCTAATTTCCATTAAAAGGGATTTTCCATGCCAACTTTCATCTTAGATCTGATTCTATCTACAAGATATCTCAAATTAGATGTTCTTTTCTTACCTCTAAAGATAAGAACGCTACGATATATAAGATAAGATCCACTATCTTTCATATTTAGGATAGAGAAAGTGGCATTTATCATATTCTCAACTCCTTTCCTAATATACACATTGCATTTATCTAAACTTATACAATGACCAGAATCCATGCCATGATTTGTGAAGAGGTCGATTAAAGCTATTAGAGAGAAATCATTACCCTTCCAAAATGCAATTATTCCATCGACATATAATAAATGAGATGGAGGTCTAAAACCTCTGAGACCAAATATAGGACAAAATTTTCCTTCTTCTGCTAAAAACCTCTATAGCTATGCAGAAAAGAAGAGGAGAGTCCTTACTTTACTCTTATAAAGCAATATAAGTATCCAATGGGAGAGCCATTTAAAAGAAAGGATAATCTAGCAGATTGAAGGATAACACAAATAAGGTTCACAAATTAATTATCAAAGCCAAAAGATTTAAGAGTGTCTAGTAAGAAACTTCAATCTAAGGTATCAACATCATATATTATTCCCATATTGCCAACGTAAGAACAACAGATGTTTAGGATCAAATGTCGGCTGACCGACATGTGATTCTTTATCAAATGTCGGTTAATCGACATTTAGGATCAGATTTCAGCTGAACGATGTGAGATTCTTTATTAGATGTTGGTTGGCCAATGTGAGGTGTTGGTTAATCGACTTTTTGAACCAGTTTAACCACTGTGTAACTCATTATTTATAAACACCATTATTTCCAGTCCCAAAAATGCATAATTTTTTTCTGGGTTATTGAGATAAGAATTGAATGACCTAAACCAACATTAGTTTTTGAAAATCCCGAATCATAATTCCGTAGTTTGAGCACTAACAAGTTGAGTCAGACATTGGTTTGAACGTAATTCACTGGTTTGAACATACTTCAATGGTTTGAAAATAATTCAAATGTTTTCTCGGATTGCCAATGAAAATTCAAGATGTTTTCATGTAAATGTAACAACCCGTCCTTTCGGAGATAATTAAATTCCATAACTAGGTATAAATTGAAATTTGGGAAATTTCCCGAAATAGTGATTTTTGGGATTTTCAAGGATTAAATGATTTTCGATGAATGGTATATTTACTTTTGGTGTTAAATAAATGAATTGGAGTATTTTAATAATATGTCGTCGTTGGGTGAAGCGACAGAAGATAATATTTTAATGGGAATACCACATTTATTTGTTTTGGGTTGGAATAGTGATTTGCGATCAAGTACCTTAGATGGAAATTTCGATTGCGCCGTGAGTCTCGGAATGTCCGAGATAGCCAGAAAAGAGTGTCCGATTGTCGAAATTGAATTTCGGGTAATTTTAAAGTTAAAAGGACTCGTAAATGAGTAAACGAGTCGTTTTTGGATTTTAAGGGTTTAAACCCTTTTTCTTTCTATATAAATAGAGAGAGAGGGAAAAAAGAGAAAGAAAAGAAAGAAAAGAGACAAAAGAGAGAGAGGAAGAGAGAAAAGAGGAGAAAAGGGGAGGTTTCGATCAAACTCTGCAGGATTCGACTCGGGATCGTCGGATTATATCCACGAGGCAAGTGTTTACATGCTTTATTTACTTTTGAGCATAAATCTCATATCGTAGTTTGGTATTAACAAACCTTAAAGATTTTGGGTTGGGTTTTCGTGGATAAAGCGGGTTTTCGGGAGTTAAAACGAATAAACCCCAATATTTTTCTAATTGGAGAAACTTAGAAATTAATCGAAATCAATTGATGATTTTGGGTTCTAGGATGTTTAGAACCCTCATTGTATGTGTAGATGTTGTTGGTTGAGGTTGTAAGACGCTGGATGCGGAGACAAAAGCTTTTGAGGAGCTTTAATGGCCGAAACAGCTACTTGGAGAAGAAGCTGCCCGTCATGATCGATCGATCGATCATGGGGGATCGATCGAGGGCCATGGGTCGATCGATCGGCCCCTTCTGAAAGTTAGGCAAATTTTATTAGGGTGAATTGGATGGGATGAATTTCAATTCTAACTGATTCGAGGTTAATTATGGGATAACCTCAGGGACCTTTTAGGAGTACATATTCCTCCAATTCAGGAAAATTTAGGAGGGCGAGGTGAGGGTTTTAAATGTATAACCCTAAAACTATATTTTCGAGAAAAATATAATTATTGTAGAATTTGAAGGTTTAGGGTTCCTAAGCTAGGGTGGGGACCTCTAGGGGATTATATGGAGGAGATGTAGTCCTTGGGTTTATGGGAATGAAATCCATGACCCACTAAATTCAAGGTTATGGGGGAAAGGATAATCCCTAGGATATTTCAGTGGGCATTTAGGCCTATATAATTATGCGTATAGAAAACATAATTATTCCGATTACCGTTGAGTATATCCTATGAGATAATTAGAATAAATTGGGAATATAGATATATATTCACTTAGTGTGGAGTGTTATAATTGGAAATATCCAATAAATCTTTAGATGGGATTCAGGTATGTATTGTTTATCAAATTGAGGAAATACTTTGGGTTTAGTATCATGCGTATACGAATGCATGATTATGATTCTTTGAGAGAATCTTTGGGATTATTGATCATCGCTAGATGTGATTGGCAATTAGGGCCATTTATATATATTCAAGGGGGAATATGTGGTATATATATATATATATATATATATATATATACTATGTGATTAAAGTATATATATGATATGATATAAATGATTTTGAGAATATAAAATATGAATGTTTTCAAATGGAGAAGAAATAATTTTCATAAATGATAATTTATGTATACACACCTCTCTAAATGCTATCATAAGGGAAATTGCACGCGTGAGGTGAAGTCCCCTGGCTAATGAATGCAGGGGAATATAGTCCTAGGCCATATGGGCGATTATTATATGTTTTACTCGCTGGTGAGGTAATTCCGGGTGTGGTTATGACTCTCCCGCGGGCATATGGCTGCTTCCCGACATTGTTGGATCCCAGGTTGTCTCGATTGATAGGCCCTGGAAGATGACAGCCATTTAGGCGCGCGCCCAGTGCGGAAACCCGAAGGGGCGGTCTTAGAATCGTTATATGATATGAAAAATAACTATTCTCAATAATGTGGGACATTATTGGTTTTAAAGCAATTTATGATAATAAATTGGCTTTAAATACATTTCCCGGATGGAAGAAGGGAAATGGAATAAATGAATTGGCTTCAGATACATTTCCTGGACAGAAGAAGGGAAATGGGAGCATATGATGAAAAAGCATTTTTATGATAATAAAATTTGTTTTTGAATTCATTTCCTGGATATAAGAAGGGAAATGGAAAGTTTTGAGATAAAAGAAATGAAAAGAGAATTGGTAAAAATGTTGTAAATGAATTCTCATTCTGGGAGATATATCCGGAAGTGTACCATGATACGTTTATAAAAATATGAATATATATGGATAAATCGAGTACTGGGGGTCTAATGAATCCCGACGATTGACCTTGCCGCGTAGTAGTGTATCGGGGGGGTTTCTTGTTTTGATTTCGCTTTGCGAGACACCCCACGCAAGAACATGGATTAGTGCTGAGACTGGGGAGAAATTTAACCCTTAGTGCTCTAATATTAGTATTTCTCATATGGTGTTTGTATATGTATATAGGTTATGTACCTCGACGATTGACCTTGCCGCGTAGTAGTGTATCGGGGGGGTTCCTTTTTTGGATTTCACTCTGCGAGACACTCCACGCACGAACATGGCATAGTGTTGAGACTGGGGAGAAGTTTAGCCCTAAAGACTTGGACTAACTAGGGTTGTTAAGAGTGGGATGACGGTTTAGTTAGTTAGTGTGGTCTGACTAGGATGTTTAGAGGGATGCGCTAGGAGTGAACTATGAGAAGAGAGGTGATGGGTATCTCATGGGAGTGCGATACCAAATTTAAATATGAGATAAAACCTTTTTCTTTAAAAAGATAAGGCATTTATGCACTTGCTAAATATTTTCAAAACTCGGGCTCCGACCCCTTTATCTACTTTTCCTCTCTTGATATATATATATTATATAGGTGTCCAGACACAGGGACGCCAGGATGATACATCTTTCGAGTCAAACGTCTGCTGCAACAGCCGTGGATGCACGCAGGTTTTCGATAGACGCTTCTATCCTTGTACTCTAGATAGGAGGTATTGTATAAATATTCGGGCTAATGGCCCAATTGCATTTATTTATTCTTGAACGTGTGACGCCCCGAACCGGATTTAAGGGTTATTATAGGATCGGCCCTGATCCGATTCGAGTGTCAGGTGTGGGGTGCAATGAGCAACCTAAATAATGTTACTATTCCATTTTTATTAATAAATAAGATTACGCTTTGCTTAGCATGCAATTCCAATATAAAATAAACTACGGGCGAAACCCAAAGGAAGTGCCCCCAAGGACAAGTAAACAGAGATACTAACGTTAATGCAAATAAATATTACCTGTATAACGCTCTCAAGGTACGGAACCGCATACAACCTGTCGTAACAAAGAGTAGGGAGTGAGCGAAAGGCTCAGTGAGATTTATACAAATGCAACATAGAAACGAACGACATAAAAGAATACTCAGTCACTATATGCTCATGAAAATATGTATATATATACATATATACTTTTGAAAATACATGCTTCGATGTATTAAATCATTTTATTCCAAAAATATTATTTATCCCCGTTCATCCTCTTTTTCTTTCCCCAAAATAGTCATTTTGGATAATCTTTCCTTAAAAATCGCCTTTTCCCCATTAACGCACACAGTTAATCATCTAGAGGAAAACCATTTCTTTTCTTGAAAATATTCATCTATTCAACGTTTATTAACTCAAGCTAGAGTTACTTTGCAATTATTTTAATATTCTCATTAAAACAATCTTTATGACACGCATGCCTCATGTTTGAAAAATATTTATTTTTATTGAGAAACTTATACACCACACGACACAAAATATTTATTGTTTCACAAAAGCTTGTTTATTTCCCTTTTTCAACCTTTTGCAAATCTCATGATTTATTTGCACTAATTTCAAGAATATTCTCATTCTTCTTATTACAAGAATTATCAATCTTTCCCTTGAAGTCTAGCCATTATTCCTGGATTTCACGGGCTCTACACCATCAGTCTCCAGTCGCCATATGCTCATCTGTACAGGGCTTTGGGGTCTTTCACCACTAGGGACGTCATGCCCTCCTTAATTCTTGGTATCATGCAAGTATCCTTTCTTATCTTTTTTTCGTGTGTTTCAACATTATTCTCAATGTTCACATTTATTCTCACTTGGAAAATCAATTCGTCCTTTTTTCTTTTAAATAATTCATTGACGTTTTTATTTCATAAAAATGTTTCGCTTTACGTAAATTTACCAATTTATCAATTTCTTATCAAATACGCATTTAGCCATTTAACAAGTGTTGTTCCCAAAATAGTTACTATTTCTAACATAATTCTCAAAACACTTTTAACCACTTAACACTTGTCAAAAACTATATTTTTACCCATATTTCACACTTATCATTTTAGTGAAACTCATTATTTTCACTTAGCAAAAATATATCATTAATCTCCATTTATCAAGCTTAATTAATACATTTAATTACCAAATATTTTTCTTGACAGCACACTATTCACTGTATTTACGACAATGCCACTACTATTTATTTCACACAAATATTATACTTTTAAATCGGCTTAAACACACTAATTTTGCCAAAAACCAATTTATAACTTCTCGAAGTATATTTATGATATTTCCAACATAATTTCAGTAATAAATTTCAAATTTAATAAAAAGACTTTATTTTCATTTATGTTTTCAAAATAAGTTGTACACACTTTATATACCCATTTGGTCACTATCAACACATTTGACTTCTTTACTTTATTTAATTACACTTAAGTATCAATTTAAAAGTAAGCATTTTATACTTTGATTATTTACATATCAACCCCAAATATTTCTTATTATGAGTTTATGCATCTCAAAAACACCCATTTAAGTAAAAGTCCAATTTCTTCTTCTACTTCATCATTTTGGTAAGAAAGTCCCATTTTTATTTCGTAAAAATGGCCTATATTAGCCCGATATTTTTCTAAACATAAAATTACATTATTTACCTTTGAAACATCATTTTGACACATTTTATTTCATAAAATGTTCAAGGCTAATATTCTAAAACTTATCCACCTTTTGAACCCATAAAAATTACTTCTTAAAAACTCATTTCTACACACCAAATGATGATATGATGACTAAATTACATAAAGTTGTAAATTAGCTAAAATTCTACATATATCAAGTCTACTATATGTAAATATCATTCTAAAAATTATCAAACTCTAAACCTCAATCAAAGTAAGATTTTCCCACCTCTTAAGACTCTAAAGTGATGGTGTAGGAGGAGCAACCCCCACCTTCAAAGGTGGCCTCAAGGGGTTACCAAATGCATCCTCCATGAGAGCTCTGTATGTGCTCTAGGAAATCCTTCTTTAAGCTCTAAGAAATGCTCCAAAACTCCAACTCTAGCTCCAAAATATAAGTTCTAAGGCTTCCTTATGCTATATACCCCTTAAGTAGTTGTTTTGGAGTGTAAATATGTCACAAATATGAAGTTTTGGTGGTTGTTTAGAGAGGGGAAGGAAGAGCTACGAATTTTCACAAGTGTTTGAGAATTGTAAAAATGAGAGAGTGATCAAAATCTGATTGCTTTTTTATCTCATCAACCCACATGGTTAATACATTATATAACCCAACAATTCATTACTTTATTCATTAATTAACTCCAAAAATCTTACACCCATCCAATGTTGGTGAGGTTATTCAAAGGGGCTGATGAGGGAGGTATAGATTAGGGGTTGAATCAATGGATGACTTAGGATTAAACCAAAATAAAAATAAAACCCCAAATTTATTAATATTTTTACTATTTTTACAACTGAAAATAGCTCTAAAATCGGTATAAATGATGTTTTCTGAAGATTTCGAAGAGGAGAAAGTTGCTCAAAATTAAATTTTGAGTCAATCATGTATTTTTCAGAATTTTCTGAACACTTTCATTTTTTGACGAAAAATAATAATATTTTATTTATTTGTTCATTTTAAGACTTTTGACCCCATGGAACTCTTAAGCCTATTTTTAGCATCCCATAAATATGATCCAATTATTTTTAACCTCAATAAAATGTCTTACAAAAGTCATGCAAGTCCGCATCCTGCGTGACACATGCTGACAAAAATCGCGTTATATTAAACATGACCGTGTCACAATCATTCATTGGAATTTTTGCATCAAACTTGACTAACATACTTACTAGGACTATTAGGACTTAAATGTGTATCCATACGAACCATACAACGTGGAGATTCTTTTTTTATTATTATTATTTTTCATGCCATTTTGGCGTAATTCCCTTATATATTTATTCCTAAATTTTTTCCTTCGAATAAAATCATCAATTTATTATTCAATATTTCTTTTCTAGGGCGGGGTATCACATTCTTCCCTCCTTAAGAAATTTCGTCCTCGAAATTGTTAACTCATCAATCTTAATCATTCATTCATCTACGCAAGCCATTTCTAATTCCGAAGTATCCTGATATTTTTACAGTTAAAACTCAAAGATTCCATCCACGTTAATCATCATCAAGTTAACCCGATCATGGTAGGGTTTTTCATTAATAATACCCAAGCATGCCTAACTTATTCATCTCAACAATTTTTTTTCTTTTTTTGAAACAATCGGTATTCCTCAAACATCATGCCATCATTTTTGAATTCATCACCACAAGTTAGGATTTACAAACCTATGATTTCTCAAATTTTGAATCTCTTCAAGACTAGGTTAATACACCTATAACACTTCCTAGTTATTCATATTATCAATCTTAAAAGAGTCACTTTATCACATTGGCATGAATGACCGAAACCTCCCATGAAATCTTCATATTAGCCTCGAAGCATCCTAGACATCATAATCCAAATTATACATATGAGTAACTATATCCTCAATTCGGAGTGTAAAATTTTCACTTAAGGTCTCATTAAGTCTGATATCCACATAATTCCTAAAACCTATTCTTGAACCTATGACTGAAAAGTAACTAGCTATACTGTAACTCCAAACTGTAACTAGTTTTATCGATCAACTAATAGGGTCGTTAACCTAAAATAACTGATTTACACATGCAAACTACGAGTAACAAATCGCGAGACCATGCGCACTCATAAACTAATGAAAAGATTAGGGTGCTTCTAACAAATTGAGCACTAATTTACTGTGATGCATCATCCACAATTGGCCTAACTCTCGCCACTACTGAGCTTATGTAGTCTCACATCCATATCACAATCGAATAACAACTTCCCATTACGAGGATCAAATGAAACATATGGAATCACAACGAATTAAGTGAATACCAAGCCAAAGGATAACAATAGAATTTTGGCATCGAATTGTTCTTCGCAAAGTACGAACCCATAAGTGCTCTTAAGGACCACAACTTATAACCAATATTCCTCCTATGTACATTGACTGATCCGACAGAAATTTTCCATTCTCATTGAAGTATAAACTAATACTTTCAGGAAGTTAAAACACAAGGTTTCCTAGGACTAATGTTATGGGTTACACTTTTATATTTGTACGGACTGTGCTAATTCACGCGAGATTACCCTTCTCATCATTTATCATAAATACCCGATCTATCTTTACCGAGGTCTCCAAATTTCAATACGTGGTATCTAACCTCAATTTTCAAGTTCAAAAGATATGCACAATTTTAAACATCTGAATTCACTAATAACTTCCTAACTCTTAGCAACATCCTCTGCAATCCTGAATATCACACTTTAGTCGAAGCTGGTGCTTCTAATCTCAGAGGTAGGATCTTTGCTCACCTTATCTTACCACTAAATATTTCTATAGTTGAATAATGATTTATGTTTACTAGAGTTACTCCAAACGCATCGGTAGCACAACAGGGTGCTATGATTAAGCCTATTGCCTCATTCCAAGATTGCTTCCTAAAAACATTGGTGCAATTATTTAGGAGCTCTAAATTTTCCCAAGTGTATAACTTAGTGCTCACCGTTTTGTTTATAACACAACCCTCAAAGGTCACATTAAGATAAGTTTTACGATTCATGGTGCTAATCTCCAAGGTATTGCCACAAGTCAACATGTATGATAATGATTCATCAACACCTAAACAATCGATAACACAAAGATTCTCCAAGGCTTTATGTATATCTTTCGTAAACTTATAAATTTCTCTAAAGGTGAATCCACAATCAAGTGTAAGAGTTGTCTGTCAAACTAAAATCTTGTCCTACTCGATATCTTAGAAATAAATGATAATTAAGCCCATCCAAGTGCTTCTCACAAAATTCGGATATAATTACCAACTTATATTTCTCCAAGATTTATATCAAGACATGTGTTCACACATAATTCATCTTATTGTCACCAATTCTAAGACATTTTCTCCACATAAACATTATTTAGTCACTAATGACCTATTATTATTTTATGAAATCCTCAACGCAATAATTCTCCCAAGCTTTATGGTGACAACATCATATTTAGCCATTTCCAAAACCATCATATGCGACCAAGTACAATTATTATTTTGTCACGATAGGAGCTTATCGTATTAATCTCCCCAAAACACTCTACTCAAGTTAACCTAATTGTTTATCATAGCAATTTGATTAAGGTAACTAATCTTCAATATCTTTATGTGGTAATCATTTATTTGATTCTTCCAACGCCACACCAATTATCTCCTATCATATACTGGGGAATCACCCAGGACATATTCTTGTGTCACCTTAATTTTCCATTTCTATGCAAGCAAATAACATGTTTATCACCGAGGAACACTAATAAACATTTTTTTTATCTATGATATACAACCCCAAAGGTATCGCCTCAAAATTCTAACTACTTTCATTACTACTTTTCTCAAATAACCTTAGCACTTACTCCTAAGAGCAATTATCATGGAATTACAAAATTATCAAATTTCTAACCCTAAGTAAAAATCACTAGACTATGTCATATAAACCTCAATTTGTGTTTAATCATAGATGTAGCTTGTCTCCAATATGTTATCATCACACCACACGATAAATCATTCATTTTTATTTACTAAAGACTAGGGTAGGATACGGGACGACGGCCATTGCTTATAAACATCCAAGACCATACCGCAAACGTCATAAGAGATCCTATTCCTCAATACCATATTATTATAATCTCCCAAAATTATCAAATTGGTACTGTCATAAAAATTGTTCCACAAGGACAATTTTATTTAACTCCTAGGTTACCTTAAGTCATCATGATTATCTAAGTCTACATTATAACCAAAATATACATATCACGGTATAATAAACCCCAGTCCTCAACCAAGGGACCTACTAATTTCTCATCACAAGATCAATACTCACAAATATACTACCCAAGATATACACCCAAATACATTAATTCGAGTCTTGAATTTAATACACTCTCACTACGAAGTCAACACTTATAATATACACTCAAGTCACCTAATCTCCAAAGTTAAACTCAACCAATCTTTTTAGCTCACACTATTTGGTGCATTAACTTCTCTTATTATTTGTTACCATTATAATTAACACACAATATATCTCTCATACAATCGAATTACGATGTTGCCGACAATAGCTTAAGCTGACACCCGTAATTACTAACATATCTATATCAGAAATGCGGAAGCGATTTATAAATATCAACCTGATCGTGTTACACTTAGCACCAACTTACTTTTCATGCTAACCTTTTTGACTTTATTGACGAGGATACAAACTGTCACCAAACTAGTGTGACTAGACCAAACCAACATTGACGTCGAAAGATCCACTACCGACCTCACTACGTCACACCCGAAAGAAACATTGGACCTAAAGCTCTAATACCAAGTTGTGACGCCCCGAACCGGATTTAAGGGTTATTATAGGATCGACCCTGATCCGATTCGAGTGTCAGGTGTGGGGTGCAATGAGCAACCTAAATAATGTTACTATTCCATTTTTATTAATAAATAAGATTACGCTTTGCTTAGCATGCGATTCCAATATAAAATAAACTACGTGCGGAACCCAAGGGAAGTGCCCCCAAGGCCAAGTAAATAGAGATACTAACGTTAATGCAAATAAATATTACCTGTATAACGCTCTCAAGGTACGTAACCGCATACAACCTGCCGTAACAAAGAGGAGGGAGTGAGCGAAAGGCTCAGTGGGATTTATACAAATGCAACATAGAAACGAACGGCATAAAAGAGTACTCACTCACTACAGGCTCATGAAAATATGTATATATCTACATATATACTTTTGAAAATACATGCTTCGATGTATTAAATCATTTTATTCCAAAAATATTATTTATCCCCGTTCATCCTCTTTTTCTTTCCCCAAAATAGTCATTTTGGATAATCTTTCCTTAAAAATCTCCTTTTCCCGATTAACGCACACGGTTAATCATCTAGAGGAAAACCATTTCTTTTCTTGAAAATATTCATCTATTCAACGTTTATTAACTCACGCTAGAGTTACTTTGCAATTATTTTAATATTCTCATTAAAACAATCTTTATGACACGCACGCCTCATGTTTGAAAAATATTTATTTTTGTTGAGAAACTTATACACCACACGACACAAAATATTTATTGTTTCACAAAAGCTTGTTTATTTCCCTTTTTCAACCTTTTGCCAATCTCATGATTTATTTGCACTAATATTAAGAATATTCCGATTCTTCTTATTACAAGAATTATCAATCTTTGCCTTGAAGTCGAGCCATTATTCCTGGATTTCACGGGCTCTACACCATCGGTCTCCAATCGGCATATGGTCATATGTACAGGCCTTTGGGGTCTTTCACCACTAGGGACGTCATGCCCTCCTTAATTCTTGGCATCATGCAAGTATCCTTTCTTATCTTTTTTCGTGTGTTTCAACATTATTCTCAATGTTCACATTTATTCTCACTTGGAAAATCAATTCTTCCCTTTTTCATTCAAATAATTCATTGACATTTTTATTTCATAAAAATGTTTCGCTTTACGTAAATTTACCAATTTATCCATTTCTTATCAAATACGCATTTAGCCATTTAACAAGTTATGAGTATCGTAGTACCGCCATAGTAGAGTGTGGTACTGAAGTTAAATTTTCAATGAAGCCAAGGGTTCGAAAGGGATCTTACGGATAGTTTTAACCGTGAATCCCCATGATTCAACATAGATGAGAAGAATGCAGTTCTGAATTATTCACATAAGGACCGGCCAGAGGCCGACAGTGGATAAAGGGTGATAGGAATGGGTATAATTGGCATGGCTAGATAAAGTCGCGGTGTTCATTAGCCCTAGACTCGTGTGTGTAATTTGAGTTTTTTGGAGGTCTCGATAACTTTATAGAATGTAGGCCTGTGTGTTTTCCGCGATAGCGGAGTTTTATTTTTGGCATTCGCTATAAAAGCGGGTGCTGATATTTTGAATATATATATATATATATATATTTCTGGCTTGTGATACTCGTTTTATATGTGTTATACGAGTATGGTAATATGGTGAGTATAATATGTTGTGGTATATTCGGAGCGATAGTCGGCTAATGATGGCAAGACTATCGTGTCCGCAGTTCCAGGGTGGAACGGGTTGTTGTTGCGATATCTCACCTGGATACAGGTTGAGTTCACCTTTATTGTTATGGGTCAATGGAACCTCGATGAACAGATGTTTCATTGTTATGATTTGGGTGTGTGGCGACCTTATAGATATGATTTAAGGCCCGCATGACTTATTTGTTGAGCTGCGAGTTTAAGCTCATTATTGATTGCATAAGGACTGAGTGTAGTGCGAGCGCTTAGTGGTATGGCTCCTGAATAAAGATGGGAGTTCAGATCTCATTTGGTTGAAAGAGGGGATAGGATTATCCCAGTTGCATATTCAAAAATAACGTACCTCCATGACCGACGAAGTTAAGTAGTAGTGTGTGGAGGGGTTCCTTGTTTGGATTTCGCTTTGCGAGACGCTCCACGCATGAACCTTAACAACGTTGGGAGTGGAGAGATGTTATAGGATGCGAGGATGTTGGTTTTGTTGATAAGTCATATAGTGTGGATGAAACACTATATACTATGAGCCATATGATAATAGTATGTTTATGGAAATATTGCGCTAGGGAAAAGCACTAAAGTGATCCTCTCGCCACAAGTGGGTGGGTGGAGTAGGACTTAGAGAAATTGATTTGAGGATTATGGCCAGGCCTTAATGAAAGTGCAAATTTTGAGAAGATATGTTTTAGGTATGATAACCGTAACATCTCGGTAGAAAATAGGCGCCCGATGAAGGGATAGAGTAGTAGAAATGCGTCCGTAGGTTAGCGTTGTAGGATTTAGGACGTCCCATTGGTGTGCCTTAGGTAGCTATATCTCAATGACCGACAACGCGAGGGAGTAGTCTAACGGGAGGGTTCCTTGTTTGTATTTTGCTTTACGAGACGTCCCACGCATGAAACCGAGCAAATGTCGGGAGTTGAGAGAGGCCTTGGGAACTAGGGACATATTTAGGATTGTACTTATTTCGCGTAGGTAGGGTAACTCATAGACCGTAGCAGTATTAGGATGTAAGTTTATGTCGTGAGGCAGTTATAAGAGGTTTGGAGTGTGTGAGATGGAACGTCGTTGTTGTGAGTTAGCCGGAAGAAAGTTAGATGAGCTTGTGATGAAGCTAGTACATCGAGTACACCTTGAGGTAGGTGGAATATGGTAAGGGACCATCGTATTAGCACCATTTTATTTTGGGGGTACTAAGACGTAGTGGGATTTCTAATCCTAGTTTGGTGGTGTAGGTTATATCCGAATTTTGAGGATGAAATTCCGTTGTAAGAGGGGAGTACGTAACAACCCGTCCTTTTGGAGATAATTAAATTCCATAATTGGGTATAAATTGGAATTTGGGAAATTTCCTGTAATAGTGATTTTTGGGATTTTCAAGGATTAGATGATTTTTTATGGATGGTATATTTACTTTTGGTGTTAAGTAAATGAATTGGAGTATTTTAATAATATGTCGCCGTTGGGTAAAGCGACAGAAGACATGTGACAACCCGCCTACTAAAATAATAGGTGGCCAGCACAATACTCTAATAATCACAGGAATCATAGATGGTCCATTCTCAGCATCACTGCCGATTAAAATAATAGTACGAGATAACCACCAATCATTTTAGAAAACGGACTGTCAATTTAAAAATTTATTAAGTAAAAGAAAAACACTTAGACAATCCCATTTGTAAAAATGGTGGATATCAAAAATTGAAGAATAAAAAATGACAATATAATAAATAATCACCGAATAAGCTGTCGGTGAACAGACCAATACAATTACTTACACCGATTATTACATTTCAATATTTACAATATAATAAGTGAATGCAACTGGGGCAACACGCCCGAATAAATAAACTGAACATAGCTAGAGCAGAATGGAAAGAAGCGTCTAATACAAATAACCTACAACATCCGCAATATGCTGTAGCTCCATGACAACCTGGAATGGGAATGCAATTACGGGTGTCCAAGCGGTAGAAAACCTGTATGACAAAGAGTATATGCAGAAACAAGGAAATATAGACGGGTCAGGGCCCGGTTTGATATGATTCCCATGTGACTAAAATGCATGATAGTTAAGTGCGTATTTCTCTTGCAGTTAACAATAATATTTCTCACCTGTCAGCCTAAAAGCAACCTAGCGCAATATCCATGAGATGATCTAGTTAACCTAAGTACTAAGTGCTAACTTCTCTCCAGTCTCAACACTATGCCCTATTCGTGCGTGGGGTGTCTCGTAAAGCGAAATCCAAATAAGGAACCCCCCCGATACACTACTACTTAGGCAAGGTTGATCGTCGAGATCCATTAGACCCTAAGTACAATATTGATGAATATAATCATCTAATTTAATTTCTTTTTAACATCGGGCTAAGGTCTAAGATTCTCCCCAGTCTCAACACTATGCCCTATTCGTGCGTGGGGTGTCTTGCAAAGAGAAATCCAAACAAGGAACCCCCCGATACACTACTACTTAGGCAAGGTTGATCGTCGAGATCCAAATAGACCCTCAGCACATACTAAAGATATATATATATATGTGGGAAACCATCTACAGCTACTCAAGAAAACATAAAGAAACCCATTCACCATCTAAAAGCACAATTCCTATTTCTTCTTTAGGAATGTATATAAATGGTACAACATTTTATCAAATGTTTACCAAGTAAATTACATTTCAAAACTTTATTTACCAATTTTATTTCCTTTCTTCCATCCAAGAATAATACATAATTTAAAGCAAGTTTTATTATCATAAAAAGTGCTTTAACCTTTTCATCAAATCCCATTTCCCTTCTTCCATCCAGGAAGTGTAATCAAAAGTCATTTTTATTATCATAAAAATACTTTTGTATACCATATGCTTCCATTTCCCTTCTTCCATCCGGGAAATGTATCCGAAGCCAAACCATATATCCCATTTACCTTCTTCCATTCGGGAAATGTAATTAAAGCCATTTCATTATCATGAATTGCTTTAATAAATCTAAGACCGTCCCTCCGGGTTTCCCCACTGGACGGGCCCCTAAATGGATATCATCTTCCAGGGCCTATCAAATAAGACAACCTGGGAACCTGCCAACGTCGGGAAGCGGCCATATTTTCTTTTCTTACCTCTAAAGATAAGAACGCTACGATATATAAGATAAGATCCACTATCTTTCATATTTAGGATAGAGAAAGTGACATTTATCATATTCTCAACTCCTTTCCCAATATACAAAATGCATTTATCTAAACTTATACAATGACCAGAATCCATGCCATGATTTGTGAAGATGTCGATTAAAGCTATTAGAGAGGAATCATTACCCTTCCAAAATGCAATTATTCCATCGACATATAATAAATGAGATGGAGGCCTAAAACCTCTGAGACCAAATATAGGAAAAAAAATTCCTTCTTCTGCTAAAAACCTCTATAGCTATGCAGAAAAGAAGTGTAGAGTCCTTGCTTTACTCTTATAAAGCAATATACTTATCCAATGGGAGAACCATTTAAAAGAACGGATAATCTAGCAGAATGAAGGATAACACAAATAAGGTTCACAAATTAATTATCAAAGCCAAAAGATTTAAGAGTATCTAGTAAGAAACTTCAATCTAAGGTATCAACATCATCTATTATTCCCACATTGCCAACGTAAGAACAAAAGATGTTTAGGATCAAATGTCAGCTGACCGATGTGTGATTCTTTATCAAATATCGGTTAATCGACATTAAAGATCAAATTTCAGCTGAACGATGTGAGATTCTTTATTAGATGTCGGTTGGCCAATGCTAGGTGTTGGTTAACTGACTTTTTGAACCAGTTTAACCACTATGTAACTCATTATTTATAAACACCATTATTTCCAGTCCCAAAAATGCATAACTTATTTCTGGGTTATAGAGATAAGAATTGAATGACCTCAACCAACATCAGTTTTTGAAAATCCTGAATCATAATTCAGTAGTTTGAGCACTAACAAGTTGAGTCAGACATTGGTTTGAACATAATTCACTGGTTTGAACATACTTCAATGGTTTGAAAATAATTCAAATGTTTTCTCGGATTGCCAATGGAAATTCAAGATATTTTCATGTAAATGTTACAACCCGTCCTTTTGGAGATAATTAAATTCCATAACTAGGTATAAATTGAAATTTGGGAAATTTCTCGAAATAGTGATTTTTGGGATTTTCAAGGATTAGATGATTTTCGATGGATGGTATAATTACTTTTGGTGTTAAGTAAATAAATTTGAGTATTTTAATAATATGTCGTCGTTGGGTAAAGCGACTGAAGATAATATTTTAATGGGAATACCGCATTTATTGGTTTTAGGTTGGAATAGTGATTTGCGATCAAGTACCTCAGATGGAAATTTCTATTGCGCCGTGAGTCTCGGAATGTACGAGATAGTCAGAAAAGAGTTCCCGATTGTCAGAATTGAATTTTGGGTAATTTTAGAGTTAAAAGGACTCGTAATTGAGTAAATGAGTCGTTTTTGGATTTTAAGGGTTTAAACCCTTTTTCTTCTATATAAAGAGGGAGAGAGGGAGAAAAGAGAAAGAAAAAAAAAAGAAAAGAGAGAGAAGAGAGAGAGGAAGAGAGAAAAGAGGAGAAAAGGGGAGGTTCCGATCAAACTCTGCGGGATTCGACTCGGGATCGTCGCATTATATCCACGAGGCAAGTGTTTACATGCTTTATTTACTTTTGAGCATAAATCTCATATCGTAGTTTGGTATTAACAAACCTTAAAGATTTTGGGTTGGGTTTTCGTGGATAAAGCGAGTTTTCGGGAGTTAAAACGAATAAACCCCAATATTTTTCTAATTGGAGAAACTTAGAAATTAATCGAAATAAATTGATGATTTCGGGTTCTAGGATGTTTAGAACCCTCATTATATGTGTAGATGTTGTTGGTTGAGGTTGTAGGACGTTGGATGCGGAGACAAAATCTTGGGAGAAGCTTTAATGGCCGAAATTGCTTCTTAGAGAAGAAGCTACCTATCATGATCGATCGATCGATCGATCATGGGGGATCGATCGATCGAACCATCGATCGATCGAGGGCCATGGGTCGATCGATCGACCCCTTCTGAAAGTTAGACAAATTTTCTTTGTGTGAATTGGATGGGATGAATTCCAATTCTAACTGATTCGAGGTTAATTATGGGATAACCTCAGGGACCTTTTAGGAGTACATATTCCTCCAATTGAGGAAAATTTAGGAGGGCAAGGTGAGGGTTTTAAATGTATAACCCAAAAACTATATTTTCGAGAAAAATAGAATTATTGTAGAATTTGAAGGTTTAGGGTTCCTAAGCTAGGGTGGGGACCTCTAGGGGATTATATGGAGGAGATGTAGTCCTTGGGTTTATGGGAATGAAATCCATGACCCACTAAATTCAAGGTTATGGGGGAAAGGATAATCCCTAGGATATTTTAGTGGGCATTTAGGCCTATATAATTATGCGTATAGAAAACATAATTATTCTGATTACCATTGAGTATATCCTATGAGATAATTAGAATAAATTGGGAATATAAATATATATTCACTTAGTGTGGAGTGTTATAATTGTAAATATCCAATAAATCCTTAGATGGGATTAAGGTATGTTTTGTTTATCAAAGTGAGGAAATACTTTGGGTTTAGTATCATGTGTATATGAATGGATGATTATGATTCTTTGAGAGAATCTTTGGGATTATTGATCATCGCTAGATGTGACTGGAAATTAGGGCCATTTATATATATTCAAGGAGGAATATATGGTATATATATATATATATATATATATATATATATATATATATATATATATATATATATATATATGTATGTATATACTATGTGATTAAAGTATATATATGATATGATATAAATGATTTTGAGAATGTAAAATATGAGTGTTTTCAAATGGAAAAGAAATGATTTTCATAAATGATAATTTATGTATACACACCTCTCTAAATGCTATCATAGGGGAAGTTGCGCGCGTGAGGTGAAGTACCCTGGCTAATGAATGCATGGGCATATAGTCCTAGGCCATATGGGTGATTATTATATGTTTTACTGCATTTGTGAGGTAATTCCGGGTGTGGTTATGACTCTCCTGCGGGCATATGGCCGCTTCCCGACCTTGTTCGATCCCAGGTTGTCTCGATTGATAGGCCCTGGAAGATGATAGCCATTCGCGCCCAGTGGGGAAACCCAGAGGGGCGGTCTTAGAATCGTTATATGATATGAAAAATAACTATTCACAATAATGTGGGACATTATGGGTTTTAAAGCAATTTATGATAATAAATTGGCTTTACATACATTTCCCATATGAAAGAAGGGAAATGGGATAAATGAATTGGCTTCAGATACATTTCCTGGATGGAAGAAGGGAAATGGGAGCATATGATGAAAAAGCATTTTTATGATAATAAAATTGGCTTTTAAATACATTTCTTGGATATAAGAAGGGAAATGGAAAGTTTTGAGATAAAAGAAATGAAAAGTGAATTGGTAAAAATGTTGTAAATGAATTCTCATTCCCGGAGATATATCCGGAAGTGTAGCATGATACGTATATAAAATATGAATATATATGGATAAATCGAGTACTGAGGGTCTAATGGATCCCGACGATTGACCTTGTCGCGGAGTAGTGTATCGGGGGGGTTCCTTATTTGGATTTCTCTTTGTGAGACACCCCACGCACGAACATGGCTTAGTGTTGAGACTGGGGAGAAGTTTAACCCTTATTGCTCTAATATTAGTATTTCTCATATGGTGATGTATATGTATATACGTTATGTACTGAGGGTCTAATGGATCTCGACTATTGACCTTGCCGCGTAGTAGTGTATTGGGGGGGATCCTTATTTGTATTTCGCTCGGCGAGACACCCCACGCACGAACATGGCATAGTGTTGAGACTGGGGAGAAGTTTAGCCCTTAGTAGTTGGACTAACTAGGGTTGTTAAGAGTTGGATGACGGTTTAGTTAGTTAGTGTGGTTTGACTATGATGTTTAGAGGGATGCGCTAGGAGTGCACTGTTAGAAGAGAGGTGAGGGGTATCTCATGGGAGTGCGATGCCAAATTTAAATATGAGATAAAACCTTTTTCTTTTAAAAGATAAGGCATTTATGCACTTGCTAAATATTTTCAAAACTCGAGCTGTGACCCGTTTATCTACTTTTTCTCTCTTGCTATACACACACACACACACACACACACATATATATATATATATATATATATATATATATATATATATATATATATATATTATATAGGTGTCCAAACATAGGGACGCCTGGATGACACATCTTTCGAGTCAGACGTCTGCAGCAGCAGCTGTGGATGCACACAGGTTTTCGATAGACGCTTCCATCCTTGTACTCTAGATTGGAGGTATTATATAAATATTCGGGCTAATGGCCCAATTGAATTTATTTATTCTTCACCTCCTTTTAGTGCGGCATTCGATATGGTTATATATTTTGACCAGGTGTTCGGTGATTTTATTTCATTTCAGTTTCATTTACGCAAACTGTGTGGATGTTTTATTTATAGTTGTTTAAAATGAGTAGTTAAGTAAAATTTTTATGCCAGCCTAATAAGTCAATAGTAATTAAATGAATTTTCGACAGTGATGCTAAGAATGATCCATATGATACTCCTGTTTTAATTTGATATAAGAATGATCGCCCGGTAATTTATTAAGCGGGGTGTCACAGTAAACTATGACAAAGCATGTGACCTTGAGATAATGACTAAGTGTAATCAAATCAGTAAGGCATCATGATAGTATTCTGGTAGGACATACATAAGATAAGTTTCTTTAGCATTAGCTTACCATTTGGAATAATCAATGCTAAATATAACAAATAAACTTAGTAATAAATCAAGTACTGAATGTAAAAAACTAAACACAAACAAAGATTTGACTAAAATATGTAATTAAAAGTTAGCTTAGAAATAATGTTTGTTAAGGTTATGTGTACTCCAAGCCCGTGGCATATCATGTTCCTCCATTGTTCTAAAATGGTAGGACCCTATTAGGTCATCTCTTGTGACTCTAAATGGTCCTTCCTAGTTAGGTCCTAATTTCCCATCTAATGGGTCGTGCAGCTAACGATCTTCCTTAAGACATAGTCTTTGACCTGGAATTTCCTCTCATGCTTGCTTTTTTTGTACCACCTTGTCAACTGCTACTAGTAGTCTATTGATTAGGGAAACCAACTTTGGATTGACATTTTAAATACAGAAAAATATCATCCTAAAAATCATGCATTGAAAACACAAGAATAAGATGAATGATTAAACCTAGGGTTTCAAGAATAGAATACCATATTGAATCATGTTGTGATTCGTATGAGGAGAATAAGGTTCAAGATGAAGAAATACATGCTGCCCTCTTTTAATTCTCCAAAATCTTGCTTAAACTTTTGTAAATCTCGGATATTCTAGTGTATGCCCCCCCGCCCCCCAAAAAAAATCTAGGTAGGTGTATGGACATATTTTGAGTTGAAGCCCCTTGCTTTATGAGTGAAATATGATGGTCTCTCTAGGCCTCTTCATAAAAAGTGAATAATGTTTCTCTCATCCCTCCTAAACCCCAGTGATGAATGACTTTCCTTAAAATCTCTTCCCACACCTTTATATACAAGCATAAGAGGTGGGTTCGGGCCAAATTTAGTTTGTTGAGAGTTAGGGCCTAATTACATGGGTATTTGGACTACACTAGGGGCCCTAGCCAAAAAATATATCATATCCAAATAGATACTCAAAAATCCGAATTACAATTATTGTAATCTATTGTCTTTCTTTGTTTAACCATAATTAATTCAATTAAATAATTATGACTCAACTCTAATTTAATTATCTCATGAATAACACTTAAAGTGTTCGATATCCGCTTGGTTAAATCAACTTTCCTCTAATCGATTTTAAACAACATCTAATCAATTCCTTGATTCTCGTACTTAACTTATTTACTAATCCTCCATGATTATAAAATAATCCATCGACCTAGTTTTGCTTAGAGGAAACAAAACATATAAGCCTACAAAAGAGGTATTACAATCCATGGTATCCCCTGGACCTTAATTCCTCATAATTATGATCTCAGACATACTCACAAAACTTCCACTCAATATGTGCAAATCAATTGACCCGATATAAAATTAGACTGCACCCATAAATTAAAGTGACATTTGCACAAGAATTTCAATCCGCATAACTCTCGAAATTATTTTTCGAGTCTAATTAAGTCAAACTTTAGCATCAAATCTCACGTGTGTCCCTGCTTAATATATTCCTGGGATGTACCAATTGCAATTCTTTTTCAAACTATCAAACAAGTTCTCTAACCATCAAATAGGTTCTCATAGTTTGAGATAAATTAGTAGGATTGCATCACAACCTTTCTTATGGGATTCCAACCCCCTATATAGGTTGTGAGCATTTCGGTAATGATGAAAATTAAATTTTGAACTCCTAGTGATCAACCCCGACTCACCAAAATTCTTACCGAGCTCTATTGACTGACGTGTCTTTAATATATTTAAACCAAATATAGGCATTATTGTAACCATGCTTATTATTTTCAAATGAATTGACACGCCTTTACTCAAAAGTAAACGACATACATGGTTTGAAGAATAAACTCCTGATAATGTCCCACTTAATCTTAAAGCCATGTATCCAACTCCTAACCCATCTACATGGCAGTTTGTTGCATATTGGTAGAAGGAATAACTGGGTGTTATCCGATACAGCCTTGTGATAAACTTCTCGACCACTTGTTCAATCTCTCAAACTAGATAAAAACTACAATCAATGTGCTTAGCCATTTTATGGATTACAGTTTCTCTTGAACTTGTAATCGTACCACTAAGAACACTAAAAGTCTCATAACCACTCAAAATTGATGGAAAGTCACCCAAGTTACTTAGGAATTAACTGATCCGTATATCCTAATTTTTTATTTTTGACATGGTAAAAACTTTAGCCTCCCTGGTGGAGTCAGCAATCCATGATTTTTTTTACACTCCTCTAACTTACAACTGAACCTACTCTTTGTAACTAAATGGTAAGACTGTTAGACTTAAATGTGTTTACCGTGACAAATGGATGATAAATTTTGGTCTTCGCACACAATATAGAACATTTATTCGATTTCCCACTGTCGAAGCATTAGGCATATTCCTTATTCCCCCATGTAATCAAGTTTCTTAATATATTGATTTCTAGACAAAGAGATTTCATACTTTAAAAGAAATTATTTTCATGGAAGCCCCATTCTGATTGGGGGTATACAACATCGATATAATTGACTTAGGATAAGACCAACATCCTATGCAAATGATCTAGTAAAATATTCAGACAACTACACTTTTATGCAAGACACTACCACCACCTCGTTTTTTATTAGGAAACTATTATCCACAAATTGTGCTTAGAAATACCACCACCTTTACACACGTTTCTTATAGTTATATTAGATTTTTATCAAAATTAAAATTTGATTACTTGATCAAACTGATTAACTTGAGACCTTAATGTTAGCTTAAATCCATAAATATATTATACAACTTAAATAACTTTGCTTTATCGACTTCTTACTATGTGTTTGTTAAACAATTATTCAAGAACGTAGTAGTAACATTAAAATAATCTTAATAGGCTTCATCTTGGTTCCCGCAAGAAGGTTTTCTCATGGTCGGTACCTATCTTTCTGAGTAAACCCTTTTACAACCCTTGCCTTAAAGCTTTGCACCTTTCCATACATATATCTTTTAACTTCTTGTAGTTCCACTAATGGATGATGGGATTTACCTTATCAATAAATATACAAGTCCCAAAACCTAATTTGAATTCATCGAATTTCGTTCGGAATTCATAATCATAAATCAAAGCAATCTTGTAATTCCTCATTGTAGTTCCTAAGACCAGGTTCATATTTTCCTGGGATCTCATCAAAATGATCACCGAGAACACTAACCATTCAGGATGACTCTAGAATCTCCCAGTACGATGTGACGTTACTTGTTGTCCTATATAAGTGACATGTTTACCATAATCTTGGGTAATGCTCTCATTATAATAAGGTAGTGTCGATTGTATATCCTCCAATAAGGGTGGTCTAGCAATATTGGTAATATGATGTATTATTATATCTTGTAACTCCAGCTTACATTTGGGTCCATGGTTTATAACCTCATCATCTTACACAAACTGAGCATTGCTGCAATTAATGACCTTATTGTGCTCATGGATACGATATAAACTACATATGCAACCTTTTGGATAACCAATAAAGAATCATACCCATGTCTTAATTTTAACTTCCTTATCTCCTTTCGCAAGATGAGTGTCGGGCATTCCCAAATCCGAACATGCCCTAGAATGAGCATCCAAACACTCCGATGTTTAATGCGAGTTGAAGAGACCGATTAAGAAGAAACTAAATTAGAATATATAAGTTTTTATTTTAATGCAAAATCTTAATAAGAATTTTACAATCCTGAAAAACTAGCCATGGACCTTAACATGTCTAAAAGAGCCTTATTCCTTCCTTATCATCTACATGTTTCAACAAGGGAATGCTTTGTGTAGACAACTGGGGCATAATCCTAAGACCGAATAAATGATTCCTTAACTATCCTAAGAGGTAAAATCTATTATGATAAAATCATATAACTTATCTTAGTTACCTCACTCATGATCCATCATAGCCTTTCATACTTTGAATTAAATAAAGGTTTCAAACTTGTGGTGCAGAAAGTAAACACATCCATACCTTTGAGTAATCATTAATGAAATCGATTAAGCACTCAAAATAACCTCTTGATCAGATAGTCATCAAACCAACCTTATCAAAGTGAACCATTTCTAATACATCTTTGGCTCGTTGGTTTTTGGCTTTAAAGGCCTCTTGGTCATTTTAACTTTTGAAAGGGATTCAATATTAGAAGTGCCTACACTTCCAATGCAATCCTTGTCCATTATAAGACAATCTTTTAATTCACTTGAGAATAAAATAATGTAAGTGTAAGTGGTAAAATTATGTTTGGTTCTTGAAGGAAACGTGATCTTTAATGAATTTCCATTAAATTATTCAATAAAGTATTTAGAAGTATTAGTGAAAAAAAACTAATAATCTATAAATTATTCTCCAATTTACAAGAATAGAAGATATCCGAGTTTTAATAAAATAATTTTACAAAGTCAATCAAATATTTGTCGAAAACTAATTTAGAAAACTGAAACCAACTTTTTAAAACAAAGTTACATAAAATAATTTACCTACATTATCTTTATTTCTACACTAAAATCCACGATGATATCCCACCACTGATATTGTTGCCTTATTCAAATTTCCCATTGTAGCAAACTAGTACTATGGTTGATCTTGTAGTCAAAGATTTACACCCCACATAGCTTGAGTGATGAAAATTAACGGTTCATATATGTAGATTTTTACTCTTTAAACACCTATGCCTTTTCATATGCACTAGTAAGGCATGTACTTTATGACACAACATGTAAGGGGTTCAAACCATGTTGGCACCAGTTTGTGTTTATGATCTGGAATAAAATCTCATTCCACTTTCTGCAGTGGTTAGAATGGAGACAATATCAATGGTGGTAGAATGGGTTATTATAAAATTATATCAGACCTAGTACCCAACTGGAATAAGTGTGCCAACGTGTTGGGTGATGGTTGATTTCATCCCAAGGAGGATGTTAGGCTCCCTAAGGGGGCGGTTTATAATATACTGGTGTTATTTTTAATTTAGTAGTCTGAGAGTTACATCACATATCTCCTAGTTGAGGAAAAGCAATGGTTCATATATGTATATTTTCACTCTTCTAACACTGAGGTCTTTTTAGCTCTATCGGGAAGGTATGTGCTTTACGAACCCCCATATTAGGGATTTAAACCACATTGGCACTAGTTTGTGGATGTGATCTGTAATAAAAACACATATCACTATGAGTGGTGGTTAAATTGGGGGAAATACAGATGGTGGTAGAATGGTATATTAAACCCATAACTAGGAACAACCCCTTTTAAGTAATTGCTCGGTTACCTAGAACATCTACAACGAATTGTGGTCCGAATTTGTTATTCTCAAGTCAACATACCAGGTTACCATAGATTGGACCATAAATCATGCATTCACTGATAAGGCAAAACCATTACCATATCCTTTTCATTATAAAGAAAGAAAAAATTGGACACTATTGCATAAAGGTTCTAACTACATGTAATGAGAATAGCTAACTTTCAGCTATTTCACCACCACTAAGGAATGTGATTTTTTTTCAATCCAAACTATTGTATCTCAGATTTATCCTTATTTTCTTACCTCTCTTTTAGGAGAGAAGTAAGTATATTCTCAATTAACTAACGTTAACCTTTGTCTACCGACCATTCTCACTCCCAGATTACTAAATGGTAGCGGGTTTCCCCACCATGTCTAATTTGAAGAATCCTTAGTTCAATCAATGATAATTTGAAGAACATGATTCCTTCTTGAGTGTCATCAACCAACATAGGTGTTAAAAAATTCTCATCAGTTAATTATTTAAAATTAAACATGTATACGTAGAACTTCCCCATGGAGAACCTAACACATGTAACATTTAATTGAAAATAATTACCATTCATTTTAAAATATCATGATTCCGTGATTAAAACCATCCATGGAGGTTCCAACCTAACTGACATGAGGAGTTAATCACATCATAATTTAAAAATATCTGAAGATAATTGTGAGTTAAAACAACTTATTATCCCCTTAAGTTAGAACGCTGACAAATTTCTTTTTAGTCCTTGAAACTTATTCCAATAATTACTTTAAGATTAAACAGTGAGAAAATGTTAAATTCATTTTCAAAATCTAAGAATATTCAAATCGAAAAAATAAAAAACTCGAATTAAACACGATTATTAATTAGATTAAATTTTAAAGTGGCATCCGCCCACCTCAAATTGAAAACAAATCTCGTCCAAAATCCTAGATCCCATATGAGGTTAGAATTCTAATTTTGAGATTATGTCATCCTAACTTGAACCAGAAATATTTCATCTCTCATTATGACATCCGGACAGTTCAGTCGCACTCTATGGGGGAGGATATCATTAATTTTGTCTTAGTGTATACTTTCGGTTCACTCCTCAAACTGTAACCCACTTATGACAGACTTCCCTATTGGTGGGATTGAACTCACTCTTATTTTAATTATTAGAATTATCACTTAGGGTTTTTAATGAATCCTCGATTCCCTGATTAATTCCATATATAGGGGCATCTTAACTGACGCAAGGAATTAATCAAATCTAATTCATAAAACATCGATGGAGATTGTGGGGATTATCTTTGCAGTTGGGGATTATAGATAAAACCCTTACTTAGATATAAATCTCCCCACTAAAACACTGGATGAAAAACTAGCGAATTATTCATAAAAAGATTAGTGATATAACAAAGGAGTGTGAGAGGTCAATGCAGATGATTTGAGATCAATAAGAGTGGATCTTAATCGAAGTTTGAGGAAGACTTTCATAGGAATTTGGATGAAGAACTATGTATTTATGCATATTTTACTACGTAAATATAATTTATGTTGTAATATTGGTGAGGTTACTGGGTACCCGTGAGGGTCCAGGTCTGGCAGGACCTGAGAGACCTTTTATGCTCTATCGAGAAACGTCACTTGGTAACTTTCGAAGGAAAATAGTTTTAAGGATTGAGGGGAAAGGCAGCATTAAGTCTAGACTTAGACATTTTAGATACACGAGGTACAACATCTAACTCTACCCGAGATAACACATTTGAGCAACCTTGAATGCTACCAATATTGAGCTTACTATGCCATAGTGTAAGATGTGAGTGCAAATTTGAGGAGGCACCGTGTTGAGCTTATTTTAGACTTGAGCAACGTGGTTGAACCTACGTATCCATATTTGTGATTAAAAGTCTGCGTAGTTTGTAGGTCCCTACGATACGTCAGAAAGAGATCAATTTTTGGTGGTTTTGGTGCATGGGGATGTAAAATCTGGTGAGCCACCTCCAAACGCCTGGTTTTGGTAGTTTTGGTACGTGGGAGGTGCCAAATATGGCTATCGGCCTCTCAAATGCCCATATATCATAATGCAAGTATGAAAATTCGTTCGTCACTATCGAACCCGTGATGGAGCTCAAGAGGTGCATAGGTAATAAGAGTTATATTTCTTCTCCTTACTTTTCCCCCAAGACCATCATCCTTCAAATGAGAGGGGAGCCCTCCTTTTATAGCAAAACTGCCTTAAGTGGGCTTGACTCATGTCATGTTCTCTATGGAACCAAATGTCTAATATTTATGGTGCCACTTGTCATAATATATGTGGTGGCATATTAAATGAACAAATTAAATTACTACTAGAGTATTGTCTAGTGTAATTTATCAAATGCTGGGTATACGCAATATATTAAATCGCAAGTAATAATATCTTAGCTCATGTAGGGTCTGGATTGTAGTAAAACTTGATAATTTTTAGACCAATATTTAATCAAATCTTTGGGGTTAATTCATTAGAGTGTTGGTGGTTAATTTATTTAACCCCACTCTACAATTTCCCTCTTGTAGGCATAGTTGGTGTGTTGATACTTCTGCTGAGACATATCAACTATGTGTACAAACTAATCGTTTATCCTGTTCCGATTAGAAAATCTTCACATAACCATGTTCAGTCTGTTATCATGCATGCATATGCACATATCATTTGTGTATAGTTTTGAGGGCTATTTATATGCCTATTCTTTTCATTTTGGAGGAGTATTTTGCAGATTTCCCCCATTCCTCTGGAATGAGCATGTCTCTATAATTTTACTGGGGCTTTGAACATTTTGAACAACCAACATGCCAGATGTACTGGCCCGAGCAATCAATTGGTGCTTATCTAAGTATAGGGCATATTTTTTCAATCATAAGATCAAAGCATATCGAGAGTACTTAGGTGAGAAACCATTAGTGCTTCGAGTTAACTAGGTTTTTTAAACCAACATATTTTATAAGTGTACCCGACTTTTATTTGGTCGATCCTTTTAGGACTTTAAGCATGCCCAAAAATCAAGGTCTTTAAGAGTGACTAGTAATATAGGACTTGAGTCTCCCGTAAATCAAGCTTATGCCTAGTAATGTAGGGATTTATGTCTCCCTTAAGATGGTCATGCATGCCAATTTATATTGAACGTTAAATCTCCCATAACCGAGGGTGGAGGTGGGCCAAGTCATATTTGACTTTAAATTTCCCATATCCGAGGGTCAGGCGGGCCAAATTATATTTAAATTTAAATCTCCCATATCAGAGTGTCAGGAGGGAGATGTTATATTGGACTTAAATCTCCCATATCTGAGGGTCGGGCGGGACAAGTTATATTGGACTTAAATCTCCCATATCCGAGGTGGTCAGGCGCGCCAAGTTATATTAGACTTAAATCTCCTATGTCCAAGGGTCAAGCGATCCAAGTTATATTTGACTTAGATCTCCCTTATCCTAGGGTCAGGCATGCCAAGTTATATTGGACTTAAATCTCCCATATTCGAGGGTCAGACGGGCCATGTTATATTGGACTTAAACCTCCCATATTCGAGGGTAGTGCGGGACAAGTTATATTGGACTTGAATCTCCCATTTTCGAGGGTCAAGCGGGACAAGTAATGTAGGACCTTATGAGAACTCCAATGCACCTCTTTGGGAGACTCACCACAATACTGGAAAGTTTTGTGAGGACAATAATGCACCTATGTGGAAGACTTAATATGATAGTGGTAAGGTTTGTGTGAACTATAATGCACCCATGTGGGTATGCACCTATGTGGGACACTTACCACATAATTCATAAGTTTTATGTGAACTGTAATGCACCTCTGTGGGAGACTTACAATAATACTGGCAAGGTTTGTGTGAACTATAATTCACCTCTATAGGCAATGTACCTCGAAACTAGTAAGGTTTGTGAGAACAATAATGCACCTCCGTGGGAAACTTACCACAATACTGGTAAGGTTTGTGTGAGCTATAATGCACAATGAGAACACACTATATATTGACTCACTTGAGTCGGCATATATAGGAGTTCTAGCTAGTTTTAATATATAGACAAAATAGGTTAGTATAGTTTGAGAACTATATCTCCTCAAAGGTACATACTTCATGAATAAATTCAGTCCAAGAGAACCTTCAAAGGGAAGTAAATTCTAAACCCTAAAAACTAAAATTAGGACACTTGCACTGCATCATACATATCTTCTATTGTGTTAATGATTTTTTTAACACTTGACATCTTTGTAAAATCAATTTAATTCAATTCAAAATCATTTTACATATTTTAAATAATTTTCAAGGTCTTTTGAATTGATTAAAATTTAGTTTTTGAAAGTTTTGTGGGTTAAAGTGGAATTTCAGAAACTTGATTTCTTTGCTGATTGTTTGGCTGGGTAGAATCCGGAAGCGCTAGAGAGTTGGAGGTGTGCCTTGTAATTATTTTCAAAACACGCGTTTTAAATTCAATCGGTGCGTACACGTGTTGGCTTCCCAACGATACGATTTGTGTTTTCTCTTACCAACAAAATGCGTATACCATATCTGCCATTGGATCAACTTCATCAATGATCTGCATGCGTTAAGAGTCAATCCGCGTGACCCAAGCATTAACCAATCACTGTTAGTTTAATCCACCGCTTGTGATGAACCATTAGATCTTAGTCAACTTAAATAGACTCAATCTCAGCCATTAGATTGATGTCAATGTTCTCGATCCTTCGTTGCTCAGTATAAAAAGAGACCAAATTTTAGCATTTTGAGACTTTTGCCAATCCGTTAAGTCTGAGAGAAAAGAGAGAGAAGAGAGAAAAGGGAGAAGAGAGAAAAATAAGGAAAGAAATTAGAAGAGGAAACCCTAGTTTCTTCGTAGATCCAAACCTCTATGAGATTTCTCCCTAACCGAACACTAAAACTTAAAAGTCCCATACATCAGAAAACCCACTTTTTGAGAGTTAGATCTTTCTAGGGTTTTCGTGTTGCTGGTTTTGTGTTTTTCTTTTGAAGACCTCTTCAAATTTTTTATTCTCTCAGAACTCATCTCTAAGAGAGATTGAAGTTTCATTATTAAAACCGAGTCTTTCTAAAAGAGAAAATCTCACGATTATAATTTTCTGATTCTCTTTTCAGATCTAGCATCTTAGATCTATTTTGTTTCAACAAGTTTTTGAAATAAAAAACTTCTATTTTCAAAAATAATTTTTTAGATCTAGTGAGTTGTGTGTTTATGAGTTTTATTTCATATTTTGTGAAACACTAGTGTTAAAAAATAATAGAAACACAAAGGAACTCTTGCTAAAGTTTTGAGGTGTACAGATCTGAAAATAAGTTTTATATTTCAAAACATGTTGAATCAATCCTTGCATGTGAAGTATGAATCTGTTTTATTAAAGTATACTTCTAGTCTAGTTTGGATCTCAATTGGAGGTTTACAATTTCAAAAATATTATCAAAACCCTGAAATTGTTTAAGGCCTTGAACCGTATTTCGAGAAAGGTATCCTTGAGATCTGTGGTTTAATTAAAGATCAAGAAGTCTTTGCTTGAAAAATCAAGATTCAGAAATAACTTTCATATTAGATCGTTTGTAATTTATTAGGATTGTTTGTATAAATTCTTGAGAGGATGAGTAATATGTTTTCATGTAGTAGCACATCACAAACATTATCTCACATGAACACTTAGACAGTGTGGTTCTGTCTGAGAATCTTTAATTTGAAAGAGTTGCTGAAATCAGAATTCAAAGAGAAGGAGATCAAGGAAAAGACAAATAAGCATCAAGAAAAGATCAAGTTCCAAGTCAGAATACCTTTGGAGTGGAGAATCTCGTGTAGGTACATTCTGAACATAGGTTAGGATCTTTGTGGTTTTCTTAAGTGTTGTAACTTGATTTTTATTCTAGTGGATTTTTTTTGTGGCATAGAGGTCACCGTGGATGTTCCCTTTCTTAAGGATTTTACCACGTTAAAAATTCTTGTGTCTATTTCTGTGAATGTTGTTAACTGATGTTTTGATTCAGACTGCATGAAAATTTTAGTAGATGTTTATTAGATTTTTTTTTTAAAAAAAGAAGGTAATCAACTACCAAATTTAATCCATACATTCAGAAACATATTTTACAACACATCTTGTGTTTTTCGAAAAGAATTTTGCCCAAAATTTTTATTCGGAGTTTACACAACCATAACATTTTGTTATCTACTTTGTAAACAAAAGGCTTTTAGTATTAAGGCTTTTTTCCACACAATACTGGTAAGGTTTGTGTGAACTATAATGCACCTCTGTGGCCGACTTACCTCGAAACTGGTAAGGCTTGTGTGAAATTTAACGCACCTCTGTGGGCGACTTACCTCGAAACTGGTAATGTTTGTGAGAACTATAATTCTCCTCTGTGGGCGACTTACCTCGAAATTGGTAATGTTTGTATGAAAACTCTGTATCCATGCTCCAAGTTCCATGGGCAATTTTCTTTCCCCTTGTCGCTTTTCTAGGAATAATGTCATGTAGAAAGTGGCATATATGAGTCATCCGATGGCTGTGCTAAACAAATATGATATTTCTTTTGGGGATGCTTTATCAACGATGGCCATTCTGGGACCGAATCTGAGCATGATTTCACCTATGTTTATGTCTAATAACAAGTGGTACATTACACAACACTTTCCCCCTTTTTACTTTTCTTTTTCTTTTATCTCAAGATAAAGTAAAGTAAAGAAAAAAAAATACAGCTACTAGTTACAACACCATCTAAGAGTTGAAATCATTTAAATATGTTCCATGGGGTATTTGCCCCTAATTTAAAATAAAATCTCTTAACCGATTGGCTTTGACATCTGTAAGGCCTGATGTAATTACTCAAGCTCGATTTGATCATGTGCATTTAATATCTACAAGGATAAGAGATCGACTCGAATTCTGGCGCAAAATAATTAGTAACTCGTAAGGCATATTATAATGCCATATATAATCATGAGGGGTATATCTTTCCCCTTTATTTTATTTTATGTCAATAAAACTCGAAAACATGCTTCGAGGAATCATAGATGTATTATTTTGTGCAATTTCATGATGCGAATTTGATACACTTAAATATGAAGTTGATCATATGGTGAGCTAATTATCTTATTCCCCCACTATTTTATTAAAGAAGAGAAAACTACGAAGTTTTGGGATCTATTTAAGTCATATACAGAATAATTCAGTCAATAAGCATGTTGAGTCACCTCGAGGTGAATAATAAATATCAGACTTGAATTTCTATGTAACCAACATCACAATGTGAATAAATCATAGTTTAGCAGAAATCGAATACAAGGTAGAATGAAAAGATATTTCGGGCGACCATGGATGAGGTTTTCCAGGTGGTTTCTACGAGCAACCATGAATGAGGCAGCTAGAGCTATGACGAATGAGGCTGCTCGAGGCATTAGGACGAGGTTGCTAGAGACACTAGGACGAGGCTTCTCGAGGCACTAGTACGAGGTTTCTCGAGGCACTAAGACTAAAGATGATCGAGGTACGAGGAACCAAGGCTGAAGCTTCTCGAGGCACCTGCTCGAGGTACCATGATTTGAGAAAATTGCTATGTTTCAAAAAATATTATTTTGCCAAGGTCAATCGAAAAATATCATTTTTGTCATGATTGTTCGAAGGATGTCATTTTTGACAAGGTTGCTCGAGTACATGCACATACTAAGTTTTTAAATGGTCTTTCATGGGATAACATAAAATATTCACATTTTCAAAGGGTATATGATATTTTTCCCTAAATAAATGTTTTTCTACTCGAGCAACTTAAATTTGTGCGAGGCTCCTAATATTTTTAAACCTTGAAGAGTATTTTTTCAGGTTGTGCAAATAAAACATGCACAAATTAAATACCATATCATGAAAATCTAATGAAATAATAGTCACTACTAACCATTTATTATCAACCTGCTCAAATGACCATATAATTCCTGAAGGAGGGACCAGGTCTGACAGGACCTGAGAGACCTTTTATGCTCTATCTAGAAACCTCACTTGGGAACTTTTAAAGGGAACTAGTTTTAAGGATTGAGGAGAAGGTCAACATTAAGAGATTGACTTAACCATTTTAGATACACGAGGTAAAACACCCAGCTCTACCTAAGATGGCACACTCGAGCAACATTAAGTGCTATAAATATTTAGCTTACTCTACCAGAGAGTTTTTACGCCAAAACTAGATATATTTTCGTAAATGATTTGAGTTACATCATGCCATAACTAATACATTTCAAAATCATACTTGACTTAAATAGTGATGGTTTGTTGAGCAGTTGGTTGGTTCGGCACTGACACATTATGGTGTCGCTTGATATAGTACCTAGTTACTCGAGATTTTATTCAGTATTTAATGCATTTGACTTATTGGGTATGGTTGGCTAACAGATTATTTAATGCACTCGAGGTTCCTTTGGTATATTATGAGCCTGTATGTCCCTTTCTTCCATTTGATAAAACACGTGATCTTACAAACAAAATACCACTTTGAGAGCGTTGTTACAAGTGAGAGTTACTGAAAAAACAAATCTTTTATTCCTTCGCTATTAATGCTTTTTTCCCAGTCCTGACTAAGAACTTAATCATACATTGATCTATCACCATTATTCCTCTTTACCTCAATGTTTGAGCATCCTACCCGAGATGTATCTAGAGTGATATCTTTTCTCTCTCTCTAGCTAGTTTATTTTGAGTTTAATTTATTTCTAAACGCTTGTATTGATTATCTATTTGTGAAGTTATACACGTGAGTTTAGTCATTGTCATTAAGAGTGCATTTACTATTGTATTCATTGTCATTAATAAGATTTACACCTATGTTTATCTTTAAACACTTTATAACTTAGAGAATTGCTCTCTTACATTTTGTGACTCTACTAAGGAGGCATTCTGTTTGCCATAAATAATGAAAATATCAACTGAACTCTTAACTTTTATGACGCTCAACATTTGGAGGAGCATAACCTCCTTTTTTCCCCTTTGGTCCCTCCAGTTGCTACCATGATATTAACTATCCTAGATGGATAAGCTTCCACCATCTCAGTGACAGGCCTTGCAAATAATGGCCAAATTTATTGATTTTTTACAAACTCAATCTCGAATTACAATGTTTGGTTCAAGGATGGATCTAAGATACTTCACCATCCTAATGGCACCACTTGTTATTCCTTTGAGTGGAGCACCCAATTTACATACAAGAACTAGTGGTTCTTCTGTGATAAACATTTATCCAGTTGCAAAAGGAATCGTGGAAGCACTGGTTACAGTCAACGTTTCACTTATTGTTACTTTTCCAACAGTAAAGGAACTTGAGCCAACTACCTCACCTTTTTTCGACCATTAAGGCGGGAAAAAATGCAATTTTGAAAATTTTGGCAGAATCCTCACAAACCGCTGGAATGTTTGCCTCCATTTATGAAAATTTTTGTACTCATTACCCAGAGAAGTAAAACGATGAACCTTACCTGAAGGATTATGTTTGCCCAATATTTTATAAGTTCGATGGGGAAGGGGGAACCCAAAGGGGCATGTTAAATGATTTATTGTGCACCTTGGTGATAATTACAACAATAAAAAGTTGCATCTAAGGGAGTTTTCAAAATCACTTATTGACAAAGCCTACACTTGGTATTCGTACTTATCCCCAAAGACCGTGGAAACATGGGAAGACATACATGTCCAGTTTCTATAGAAATATTTTTGGTAAAAAATAAGTATACACGTACCGAACTTTCTCGAGAAAGGAAAAGTTCATGGGATGAAGTGATGTCTTTTATTACGAGATTTAGAAAAAAGTCTCTCCTTGTAAGACAAGATGCCACAGAGGTCGAGATGATTCAAATCTATGTATAGGGTTTCTCCTAGAGTATATTTATTACGTGATCAACGAGACTCACGAAGGCACATTCAAAGACTTCATGAAAATTTCTATAAAAATCTCTCTTGTTGCTCATCTTAACCTTATCGTGACGAATATTGTATTTTAGAAATCAATGGCTCAAGTCAAAAGATGAGACCAAGTTCTTTGAGTCAACTACACATAAGGGGGTGAATCAGCTCAAGGTGGTGAGAAGGAAAATAAGAAAAATAAAAAGAGGAAGTTTGATTGGGAAGATCCATTTAGTATGATTTGCACCATTGAGAAGAAAGTCAATTGTTATAACACCCCTGGTGGCATGAGTTTTGGTCTACTCTTATAAGAATTCACCAAAATATGCTTATGTTATAGACATTCAAGCTAACCCAAAATATTCCCAAGTACATTGGAGAGTTTGTCATCTAATTATATCATGCTTCACCTTACGAAGAATCATCGACAAACAAATGTTGGTTAGGAATTTGCATATTCCTCAAGTCAATGTTAACAATAACCCATTGCCAGCACATGGGGAAAATATGGTGGTTATATTTGATGAAGAATCTAAAGATCAAACAAGAAGAGTGTTAACAGAGGAGGGAGAGTTCTAGGAATTATATGAAAGTTGTTTGGTATGAATGACCAACATGGTCATTGCTTATAATAAACCTGGCATCAGGAACAGTGTGTAGGTTTATCAAATCGATGATTATGTGGTCTATCCAAGCTTAGAGTACCAAGCTATTTCGAAGTCACAACATTTTATGTGTTTCTCCGATGAGGTAGGAATACCAAAGGATAGTAGGTTGGAGATAATCCAAGAAATTTTAAATATAGTAAAGAGAAACATTGTTCGTTCGGTGAGATGGAAAGGTCCAAAGTCGAAGTTGGTGAGGAATTTATGTTAGAGATATCTTTCTAAAACTCATATAGATCAGTTAGGTTTACTCATAATAGACCCTTGTATGTGACAACAAGCATTAATGGCATAAGATTTTCCAGAGCGTTAATGGATGTAGCTTCTTTTGCCAACATTATACCTATTATCTCCTTATACATAACTAATATTTCAGAGATGAGGTTGATCGCAATGCCTCTATGAATATCAGGCTCTGATAATCAGATGTTCAAGTCCACTGGCTATGTGAACGTTAGAATTACAATAGGCAAACTCACTTCACACATCAAATTTCACATGATTGACTTTGTCACTTCCTATCATATGTTGATATGACATGTTTGGATACACAACCATGGGTTGGTTCGTTCTGCAAATCATAAATGTGATAAGGTGTCACATCATAATTTTTTTCATACATAAGGGGTAACCAAAATATAAAGATAATCGTGCATAATACAAAAAATATTGCTAATGGAATCGAACTTTATTCAAACCTTGGTGTTTGAAGAACCGTATTTATTACAACCAGGTGCCTTTTGTAGTATACACATATAAAAAGGAAATTACATATTATAACTACATCACATGATAAGTAGTAGTAGATACGTATTCCACGTGATTTTGCCTACTTTGTTAACAATTTTCCACCCATACATAACTGATAGGAACTTTTCAACTAGTGGTGATAAAAAGTATACAATCAACAGGTATTTCTCCATCCTCAAGCTCGTCATCCATATGGAAGGGGAAAGAATTGGAAAGACTTTACCATGTAGATAATTCTAAGTCTATAACAATTTATAAAGATTTTGAGTAATTGTAGAATCAATTGAATGTACTTACAAAAAAATTGTAAAGGAAATGAAATTTTAAGTAACAATAACTTGGAATGAAGTAGTTGTAAATAAAGAACTATGATAGTATAACAATCTATAGCAATATCAAGTTAGAATGGGTAAAAATGTGAATAATTCTAAAATAAGATAACCAATTATTATCCGTTACAGACATAAGGTAGAGATCAATATAAGATAACAATAATAAAATATAAACTTAAGATAAAATAACAATAGCCAGGGTAATATTGCTGAGCACAAACTCAGAAGAGTAGAATCCGTATGGTTAACAAAAAGTAGGTACTTAATACTTCAAGTCCTACATGCCAAATAACACTATCATGTGTAGAACAATAGATTATTCCATGGTTATAATGGATTATAAACGGTTTGATAAAATCAGACTTTCTGAAATCATCAGTTTAAAAAAACATAGGTTTGTAAATCGAATAAAGTTTGACATATTGTGGACTACACAAATGAGTTCATAAATGAGGAAACAAATTATTGGGCTATCACAAACTGATATGAATAATTTACTTAATCAAAGTAATTGTGTTAAATAATGTACTTCTCCTAAAGGCTTTTGACCGGGGTTTTCTGTGAAATAAATTAAGTAAGATCTCCTTCTGTGAAAAATCTAATAATGTATGGTAGTTAAGGTGTACAAGAAACAAACTATAGGATTTAATTTGGAAATTTATATTTGTTTTAGTTAGTTGGGTTATAAGCCTGATTTATATTAGTTGTAAGAGAATTTTATGTTCCTAATGTTTTTAGAAACCTATAAATGAAAATTGGGGGCTAAATTTATAAGTTAGAAAAGTTTAGGGGTTTATGTGAAAAGTAAAATTTATATTTTTAATTCCCTTTCTAAGGTTTCTATGAAAATGGGTTTGAGATATCCAAATAGGGTGCTGTCATATACCATTTTGACCAGAAAATAAAATAATTGTTTGAAAAAAATCAAAAAATTTTGATTGGGCATGCACCCTCATTCGCTTTGTCAAAGCTCCCACGTGCCCTAGTTGGGCATGTGAACCCACTTCATATTTTACCTTCGTCATTTTAACTTTAGGCTTCCACAACTTTGACTAAGGATTATGACCAATATAGAATATCCTTTTTATTCATTCAAAATTCATTCTCCCCAATTTTTCATGAGGATTCCGAATATAACTTTTATGGATCAAGGTTGTATGTAGAAGCTTACCCAATTTCTATAAAAATACGCAAAGTTTGACTAAAAATTCATGAGCTTGCGGTTAAATTGGAGCTATGAAATTATGGGGATGATGTTCCTCGATAAAAATAGGAGAGAAAAGTTTTGGTTTTAGGCTGAAATTCATACTTTATTGAGAGAATTTCACCTCTGAAAATGTCTAAGTCATAAAATACATATGGGGATTTGTGTGTAAAAAAGGTATTAATACAAAACTGACCATTTCACCCTGGTTTATACGAACCAGAGCTCGAGTTTTCCCACTTTCAAATTGATTCAAAGTCAGGAATATAGAATCCACCATCGAAGCTCAAGCTTCAATGGTGTTTTTTGATATTTGAACCTATTCAATGCTAAACATACATAAAGATTATAACACGTAGCTATTAAAAATGAATCTAATCAACTGAAGAAACTCAACCAAATTAAAAGAACTCATTTTAAAACAGAAATTGATAGAATACTAATGTTTCCTAAAACTAAGCTTTGAATTGGAGTAGTTAAAGTATACGTTTTTATTGTGGTAACTGATGGGTTTTATATGGGTAATGGAGGAAAGCTTATTGGTGGGTTTATAGGCGGATTTCAAATTGGTTTCATGTGAGTTTTTGTGTCCTATGGTTCCAATCAGCTTACTAGGGTACCTAGGTGGCTTCCACCACAGCAGGGGTCTTAGTGAAGTTATTTGGGTTTAAGTATTTGGTCCCTAGGTATTTTTATTTAGGCTTTTCAACGTAGTTTGAAAAGTTTTAGGGGCTAAAGTGTAATTTTACAAACTTCTAAGGCTATTTCTTAGTAATTTTAGTAATTTCAAGTGTTATAGGTTGTTTATGTAAATAAGTTTTTGGGTTAAGATTTGGTTATAATGTTTAAATAAAGTTTTGAATTTTCTAGGGTCATTTTTGGAATTTTTATGATTTAAGGGTCAATTAGGTATTTTATTTTTTTTGGTATTTAGTTGGTTACTTAATAAATCCATTAGTTTTTATAACATCATATACCGGTATAGGATATATATAGGTTAATATCATTTGGTAGTAATGTTTTCGGATGTGAGTATCATTATAATTAGAATGTAGGTAACATAGTGTATCCGAATGTAGTGGTTGTCTTTCGAGCAACCAAGAAGTCGTTTGCCAAAGAGTAAGCTCAAGTGGTAGATGTAGCTTTCTACACAAAGCTTAATGAGGATATTTTCATCCTAACAAGGTGCATTGAAGGAGTAAAAATTCCCATTATTAAGGAGATATTGAGACCTATGGTTGATCAAGATAATTAAAGTGGAGGAATTTGTGCAACTGGTTAAGGAAGTAAACAAGTTTGTTACTAAACCCCAAATAATATCTAAACACCTAAGAAATAGAATGCGGTCAATGATCGACCTAATGGATCATGAGGCAAGGCGCCAAAGTGTGTTGAGTAGGTTTTTTTATCCCATATTTGAGGAAGCAGAGAATTAAAGCAAGATGAAAGAACCTACATCACAAAAGAAATAGTGCAAAAAAGTATTGATTGAAGATAGAAGGGTATTGTATCTCCTTTGAAGGTGCGAGTGGGCAGCTAATGAAGTTGAGGAAGCTAAGGAATAAGAATATTTTTTAATGGATAATCAAGGACAATGCCTTATCATTGATAATTCAATATTGAAGAGTTCGTGGAGGATATTAAAGATGAACATAAGTGCATGCAGGATCTCCCAAACCCCAAATACAATAATTAGAGTAGATTAATTTAGATGATGGCGAAGAACAAAGGCCAGTCATCATGCCGAAAGTCCTACAAGTTGGAAAGAAACTGGAGCTGATCAAGCTCATTCAAGAGTATAAATATGTATTTGCATGTAAGTATACTGAGATTCCTAGGTTATATTATTATGTGAGCTTTCATAAGCTCTATATTATGCCCTCAGCCATTCCGATCAAGCATGCCACTAGAACGTACAAACCTAATTTGGATCTCAGAATAAAGGATGAGGTGGAATAGTTACAAGCAGTTGGATTTATTGAGATAATTCAATATCTAATTTGGATTTTTGGAATTTTTCTAGTGGGGAAGACGGATAAAACATAAATTCTCATTTTTATAAATTTTAGAAATCTAAACGGATAATGCACCAAAGATAAGTTCCCTCTACCTTGAATTTACAGTTCGATTGATTCAACAGCTGGTTATAAGATGTATAACTATATAGATGACTATGTGGTAGATAACAAGATAAAGATGGATCCACTTTATGTAGAGAAGATAACATTTATAACTCCTTTGGGCAACATTATGTATAGTGACATGCCTTTTAGTTTGAAAAATACGAGGTCAACTTATCAAAGAACTATGAAGGTCACTTTTCACGACCTATTTTATGATATTTTAGAGTTCTATGTGGATAATTGGGTTATCAAGTCAAAGAATGATAACTCATACTTGGCTGATTTGAGAAGAGTTTTCAAAAGGTATAGGAAATATAAGTTAAAGATAAACCCACTCAAATGTGCTTTTAGTGTAACGTGTGAGAAATACTTGGGATTTATGGTGGATTGGCAAGGGGTTAGGATGTACCAAGATAAGCATAAAGACATCATATACATGACTTATGCAAAAACACAAAGGGAGATGAAAAGTTTCCACGAATATATTTCTTACTTGGGATGATTTGTCCTAGGTCTATCAGAGATCACACATTAATTGATGTAGCAGTTGAGGAAGACGACAAGGTTAAAATAGGAGTAACCACACTAATAAGCTTTTGATATGTTTAAGAGATTGATTATTTATTCGAAATGATTATTCCACATAGGGTTGGAGTGCCTTTGTTGCTCGATATTACCTCTACTACGAGGTCTATCTAGTGTTTGAATAGAATTGTCCATGGCCCTGAAGTAAGCTATACCAGCATGGAGAGTATTTATTTAGTTTCTGTCTTTGTTTCTCCAAAACTTAGACATTATATGATATATTTCACTATTCACATAGTGACAAGATGTGACACGATAAATTTTTTAGTTGCACGAATAATTTTGATTAGGAGAGAAATAAGTTGGTTCCTTGTACTATCTGAGTATGATCTGAAGTGGTTAGTTCCTCTTGTGATCTAGAGACAATATTATGCATATCTATCAACCATTCTTACCTCAAGTTTATTCGAGACACCTCATGAGATATTTCGGGTGATGATTAGCAAGCCAATCTTTGTGAGGTAGATAAAAAAGAATGGCTTATGTAGTTTGATGGTTTATCTACTCAAGGAAAGATGGGAGCGGGGGTCATTTTTTTTATGAGGAAGAAAAAACTGTTCTATCTTTTAAGTTAGACTTTCATTATTCAAATAATGAGGCAGAGTACGAATAATTAAATTTGGGGTTGCTCGAGGCATTATGAAGAGGCATTCATTCACTCTAGATTAAAGGATATCCCAACTTGGTGGTTCAGTAAGTGAATAGGGAATCCGTGTTAAAATGTCTCAGTAAAAAATTCAAAGGTTGCTAGATCGATTTCATATAGTTAAAATGGAAAGGAATCGTAGAACTATTAATCGTCATGTTAAATCCTATGCCACGGTAGCACAAAAGATAATTATCGATGGTGAATCTGGAACTATTGTGATCCATCGAAGAATAACTTCATTTTTTTATTGTAACTCCTTACTAGTGATGAGGAGTAATATTGAAGATGTCGAATATGGCGGCAATCGGAGAACAAGGGTGATAGGATGAAGCTTATAGAGTTAGAACAATTATTCCTACTTAAAAGGAGTTTGTACTATCAAAAACCTGAGTGGTGATTCTTTAGATGAACCGGTACAAAGGAAGCTCAAAGAAGGTTAGTAAAAACTCATGAGAAGAATTGTGAGACCACTGAAATAACTCTCCATAAAATCATTTAAAGAGAGTGGTATTTTTGTTCTAGGATGAAGCAATATGCAACAAAAATAGAAAAAGAATGTGCTAAATGTCAAGCTTTCTTTGAACCAGATGAGTGCAATTTTTTGGAAGCTCAAAAGAACAGGAGTTAACTTTACGTTGATTTCATTAAAGATGGAGTTATTACAAATGAGAAAGTTGATGTCATGGGACTAAGAATGAGGGCTCCCATATTTTACATATTGGAAAAGAAGTTGTATCGAAAAGGGTATTTCAACAAGCCATAACGATGCATCGCGATAGAGGAAGCATGGGAAGTACTCAAGCAAGATCATGATCTAAATCTCATTGGAGAAGCCAAGTTGTATACTCAATTGGTGAAACTGTATTACCTCGTATTTTTATGGCATTTAATTATGGGATAAATTAATTTGATATTAATTCAGATTTTAAAATAAATATTTACTAGCGTGATATGTTAAATATTACTAAATGAGTAATGTAATATATGAGACTGAATTTATTAAAATTATCGCAAGTAAATAATACAACAATTATAAAAATTAAGTCGGGTTGCACGTTTGTCGTGTTGGGACTAAATTAATGGGATAAAGAAGTAACTTAATTATAAGTCACCCGTATGATCAATTTGAGTGCACCAATGTGTTCGAACGGGTTTAGTTAGTTAGAAAAGTGTACTCGGGGGTTTAGTTTGGGTCTCGGGACTATTTTAGGCCTAATCGGCAACCCGGGAGGGCATTTCGATAATTTCTCATTTTAGGACCTAATTAATGACAAAAATTGAGAGGTTATCTTCGATGGAAGTTGGAGTCCTTGAGGGTTAGAAACACTAGAGTTGCAGGTAGGCTAAGGAAGAGATAAGTGAGAGAAGGTTTCAACCACCAACCCTATACCATTCTCACCAATTCCACCACCAACGTGTAGATCAGGGAATGAGGAGTGGGATCATACCCATTGTATTATACAATATAGACTTTCATTCTTGACGCACGTACCTAACTTTTTGTTCTTTAGTTGATAACACATCCATGATAGCGTAGGATATAATGATTTTATATTTTCATGGAAGTTAAATGTCATCTGGGAGGTTTATATTGAAATTCTGAGTAATAACCATGTTAGGACAACTCTATCGATATATGTAGATGATTAACTACGAAATTGATGTCTAGTAGAGGTTAAATTCTTGAATAATTAGTAAGATATTGATTATGATGATAAAAATAGGGATTTTGATGAACTAGCTTGAATTAACCCCTTTAATTGATGGCCCTTGATGAATTTATATATGGTTTACGTTAGAAACTATGTATGTAGGATAATACAACTTTTGGTTTGATTGTTTGGGAGTTTGGGATAAATTGATAGTGGTTTTGATAATTTAATTTGATTAAACCCGTATGTGAAGAATTGCGCAAACTGATCGATCGATCGACTCAAGAATGTCGATCGATCGATTGGATCGATTGATCCTCTTTTTTCATCGATCGATCGACATCGACTCCTCCTGGAAATTGAAACTTTTTCCCTTTAAATGTTAATCCGATCCCAATGTTTAAGGACCTTGGACATAATGTATATATATACAAATATTTCATGATATCATAGACTTCAGGGAGTAAGTTCTCTAGTTATAAGTAATCCCGGTGCGTAGGGATTTATTTAGATATAACTCAGGATATATCATGTTCTGTATCGGCCAAGTGATATAACTCTTTATATATATATATATATATATATATATATATATATATATATATATATAGTGAGAGAGCCATATTTCATGTTATTTTTAAGGATATAAGATTGGACGCGTAGACCTGTATGTCAACATACGGAGATTGTGGGAAGGTACATGTGATGGACTGAGGACCTTACGGATCTCGACGACCAACAATGTATGTAGTAGTGTATCGGGGGGGTCCTTCTTTGGATTTCTATTTGCGAGACACCCCACGCATGAAACTAGCGAACATCGGGAGTTGGAGACAAGTTTGGATAATAGTGCATGGGTTTCGTAACTTGTACTAATGTACATATATGAGAATCTAATCTGAACCGATAATTTTATTATGACTTAGGGACAGTAGAGTCACCTAATCCTGATGTGAAGATTTATTTAAGATAATTATAGTTGATTTATGCATTAATATGCGAGACATAGGGTTTATGGACGTACTAAGTGACAAATTCTTGATTTTGTCCACATTTGAAAATTATGGGATAAGGTATATATGTAGGTTTTGAAATTAATTGATATAATTCTTGAGTTATGCATTTGATTTGTACATGCGATTATTATTGTTGCGATTAATTCATCGTGCTAATTACCTTTGATCATCTATTCGTGTTATATTATGTACTTCCCTGTATTTTCTTATAAGGGGCAGATTTGCATGGATTGGGATGCTAAGGACTATATTGGACAATTTTTTTAGGGCGTTGATTTGGAGGATATTTTGATGTATAATTTAGTGGTGAAATTTTAGTTTGAGAATTTTGTATTTGAGAGAAACTTTATGGTAATCATTATTGCAAAAATAGAAGGATTATGGAAATATTGTATTTAAATTGGGGAAATTAGATGCTCTCTGCTCATTATTAACGGTTTTAGTTTAGCTTTTATCTTATAAGCATGGCGCGCACCTTTTTTCGTTATCTAATAATTAATATCAATATTGACAATAATTCCCCAAATGTCCACGAGGATGTTTTTGTAACAGGTAGTAGATGATAATTGTCGTGTGAATTCGACAACATTTAGCTAAGGAAAGTTGAAGCTTATTCCGTAAGATTTGTCAGGGTCTTACGTTTCACAATAAATTGTTATTAGAGCAAGGGGAAGGATTTGTGACACGGGGTGAGTCAAAGCCACATGGAGCAAGGTTTGAGGTACATTTGAGAGAAACTAAGGTTTATCATGTCATAAATGTCGCGGTAATGGGATTTAATGAAGAAAAATATTGTTAAAATTTGTTTTACAATGGGTCACATGTCTTTTGGTAAAGGGTAGATAATTTGAAACCAGTTGGGGCTTCTTCAAACATTAGGAATTCCCAAGTAGCAATGGGAAACAATTCCCAATGATTTTATCGCAAAGGGGGTCACGATACTATATGGTGACAGTGGATCAATTGACTAAAGTAGCTCACGTTATGGCAGTTAGGACTGATCATACTACGGGACAGTATGCGGGATTTGTATAATCGAGATAGTAAGTTCGATTGGGACAAGATCCTTGTATTTTAATTTTAGAAGAGTGTTCATGAGGCCATAGAACCGAGTGTGGCTGAGTACGACCTCATATCCGTAGACAAATTCCAGAACAAATGGACTAATAAGATATTGGGAAAATAAATTATATGTGTACCCTTGAATCTTAGGGGAGGTCGAGAGAAATCCCTTCCACGAGTTGATTTTGTGTACAATAACTCATAGAAGTTCACTTTTGGGCATAGTGTATGTTGAGGTATGAAAAGTAAGCCTTGTCATTTTCCTACTTGTTATCTAAATGTGGGGGACCAAGTCCTATTGTGAAAATAAATATGGGTTGATACTTAGAGTATATAACGTGTGTAAAATATATAATACGCAAATGACCTACTTGTGTGCGATTGTCGCGAGATGAGATTGTATGTATTTAATGAACGATTAATCTACTAAGGTGGCCAATATCTAAATAAGTTTAAGTAGTGAAACTTAAACAATAAGGCTTGGACAAGAACCTACGTGACAGGGTAACCTGGAATTTAAAAGAAACATAGGTGACGTGTTCATTATTAAGGGTATCTGACAACGGAATGTATGGGCGGTACGGAGTAGTTTACTCGTGAGCGCGAGGATGCGATGAATGACATATAGCCATGTTGGTCTTATCAGGTATACTTTTTACAAATTTTGAGACGAAATTCCACTGTAAGGAGGGAAGTATGTAATACACCGTATTTTTATTGCATTTACTTATGGGATTAATTATTTTAAATTGGGATAAATTAATTTAATATTAATTTTGATTTTAAAATAGATGTCTACTAGCGTGATATGTTGAATATTACTAAATGAGTAAATTAATATATGATATTGAGTTTATTAAAATTGTCACAAGTAAATAATACTAAAATTATAGAAATTAAGTCGGGACGCACGTGTGTTGTGTCGGGACTAAATTAATGAGATTAAAAAATTAAATTAATTATAAGTCGCCCATATGATCAATTCGAGTGCTCCAATGTGTCCATACAGATCGAGACAGTCAGAAAAGTGTACCTGGGGGTTTACTTTGGGTCTAGAGACGATTTTAGGCCTAACCAGTAACCCGGGAGGGAATTTCGGTAATTTCCCATTTTAGGCCCTAATTAATGACAAAAATTGAGAGATTATCTCCGATGGAAGTGAGAGTCCTCGAGGGTTAGAAACACTAGAGTTGTATATAGGCTAAGGAAGAGAGAAGAGAGAAAAGGTTTCCAAGGAGGAGAACCACCAACCTTACACAATTCTCACCAATTCCACCACCAACGCGTAGATCGGGGAATGAGGAGCGGGATCATACCCATCGGCTTCTACAATCCAGATTTTCATTCTTGAGGCAGGTAACTAACTTGTCATTCTTTAGTTGATAACACATCCATGATAGTTTAGGAGATAATGATTTTATGTTTTCATGAAAGTTAAATGTCATTTGGGAGATTTATATCGAAATTCTGAGTAAAAACCATGTTAGGACAACTCTATCGATATATGTAGATGATTAACTACAAAATTGATGTCCAGTAGAGGTTGAATTCTGGAATAATTAGGAAGATATTGATTATGATGATAAAAATAGGGTTCTTGATGAATTAGCTTGAATTATCCCCTTTAATTGATGGCCCCTGATGAATTTGTATATGTTTTACGTTAGAAATCATGCATGTAGGATAATACAACTTTTGGTTTGATTGTTTCAGATTTTAGGATGAATTAATAGTGTTTTTGAGAATTTAAGTTGATGAAATCCAAAGGTGAAGAATTGCAGAAACTAGGCCAACAACTGCTCGATCGATCGATTGACTCAAGAATGTCGATCGATCAACTCCTCCAGGAAATTGAAACTTCTTTCTCTTTAAATATCAATCTGATCCTAATGTGTAAGGACCTTCTACATAATTTAAATATCATAATGGGACTTGGGAAGGACTAGTAGGGTATAGGGAAGGTCCGAGTAACACGACTTTATATGAAATGTAACCGTGGGATTTCGGGGGGTATAAAATGGAGTGGAAATTGTGCGTATGCTAAATCCGATCTTGTGAGAATTAAGAATGAATTAGACCCATAGGGTAGAGAGCATACACCAAGAAAGTTTATATTTATCAAGATGATACACTTCGAGAGTTAAGAAGCACTTAAGGACTTACGGTAATTGAGAAAGTAAGAGTAAATTAATTATACGTAGGACTCAGGTGCTACGTGTCGCGTATGGTCAGAATATAATATGGGTTGTGTGTGTACCTATCTAAATGATTAAAATATAAATACGTGTTTGAATACTTATTATATAAATATATGTGTGTAATCATACCCGTACTAATTGCTATCAGGCCGGGATAGTCTTATCTCGATTGGATCTTATGGGGGATATTGACTTGTACCCTAGAACATAGGATCCTTGGAACATGCTATTTCATAATGATAGTCAGACGGTCCTAGGAGACGTGAGGGTATGTGTTGACCTCTTAATGACTTGGAACTATGATTCGTCTTCAATATGTGTGTTTTGTGTTAATCTAGTTGGAGAGTGATTCTAAACTATTATTTCCCTTTTGTACGAGAGATATGGGGAGTTGATAGCAGAGTATGCCAGCACCATAGATCTATGTGGGGTTCCCTACTAGTAAATATATTGTGAGTGATAAATATATGTACCTGTGATTAATCTACTGTGCTTGTAAGTAGATAAAATTAAATAATTTATATTAAATAAGTTAAGTGTTTGAAAACTTAAGGTTGTATTGAGATGTACATAGTTGGCTTGGTAAATTCATAAGAAAAGTTATCATGTATAAATTATTGTTATGCGATCACCTGAATCAGGATTGTTGTGAGAAGATTGGGTTAGACTAGTTAACTGGGTTAGCTTTATCTATATTAATTCATTAGTACGTCAGACATGCCCACTAATTGAGAGGTGATAATTCTTAAGTGAGTGTTGAGGTACTAACATGTATGTAATATCAAGTGGTAAGTATTTTATATACTTGCTAAACAATTTTAAAAACTATTTTACACTTGGGCTCTGACCCATTCCTTGCCATCTCTTCTTTCTCTTATATATATATATATATTAAAGGTACCCAGCCATAGCGGCATCGGGCTTAGATCTTTGAACTGTTGATGGGCTGCAACTAGTGTGGGAGTTGAAGGTTCTTACATTAGATGACTTCATCCTTGTCTTCTCAGTCTTCTATTTAGTCATTGATAGATAGGGCATGTGTCACTCATTTCCAGTTTTTATTTAGTTCAGAGAGACTTCTATTCTTTATTATTTCAGTCTTCAGTTTTAGTTGGGATTGTTTTAATTATTTCATTATTCTCCGTTGTGGGATATTTTATTTGGATTAGTTAATCTAGTATGGTTATTTCATTTAGATGGTTTGGTTTTTATTATTATTATTATTATTATTATTATTATTATTATTATTATTATTATTATTATTATTATTATTATTATTATTATTATTATTATTATTATTATTATTATTTATGTCCATGAAAATGGTTTCGTATACTAAATCATAATAGGACTTAATATATAAAATTAAATGTTTTGTCACTTAGCTTAATTATTTATTAGGTGATTAATAAAGAAAAAATATTTTTCGACAGTGATGGTAAGGATGAACCAACCGGACACTTTGATTTAATTTAATAATCGACTGATCACCCGGTCTTTAATTAAGCGGGGTTTCACAGAAACTTCACTCATGGAAACTCCTTATCCTTTCCACTAAGAAACTGAAAGAAACCTCAAAAACGGAAGAAGGGGGAAGGTGAAGAAGGAACGGATGTAAAATAGAAAAAGATTTCGAAACGAAGGGTACTAAACAGTCATAAAGAAATTTTTTACAACGTATTAGGGCATCCTTTTAGTAAGGCGGTTTAAACCAATTTATTGGATTCTGATATTATTAAACAATTTGGGCATATATGTAGTAATCTTTCTCATTACCATAGCGTTACTTGAGGGTTTAAACTTGTGGAAAAATCAAACTTTTTTCTAGAGGCAAGATATGGATTCTCGTAGCAACTTAGTGATTTAAAAATGGTTGAGAGGGTACCTATGAAAAGATAAACATTAAGGGTGGTTGTACAACTCATTTAAGAGTACATTATTTGTCGATTTTTCATTTCCAAGGTCATTTTTATGATAAAGGAAATAAATTTTACAAGAAAGAGGTAACAATGCCTACATACAAGTATTCAATCATCTACCACACCTCAATAGTATCATAACCTAAAGGTAATGGAAAACCTGAGGCCACAAACAAGACATTGGTTAATATTTTAGCAAAGATGATGGAATATTTTCTAGGAGCATGGGATGACAAGATACTTATGGTTCTTTGGTATCATTAAAATACCAAAAGGAAACCAACAATTTATACTCCTTTTTCCTTAGATTATGGAGCTGAAGCAATTCTTCCAATGGAGTTAGAAGTGAATTATTCCAAATATGACTTGCGAAGGATCATGCTTCCATAAAGTAGGCATGATAAACTAGAAGAAATATATGAACATAGAGATAGTGCTAATAAGAACTTCCAGATTTACAAGATGCAACTCACTAGAGCTTACAAGATTTTGGTGGAATGACGAAAATTTTTGGAGGGTGACCTTGTTTTGAAAGTTGTTATCAACCATATTAGAAGACTCGAAGGTACCATAGTCATCAAGGAGGAGTATGATTGATTCCATTGTTTGATCTCACGAACTGAGGACGATAAGCCTTCAATAGTTAACAAAAATGTGGTTAAAAGTTTATCTTGAATAGAGAGCACATGTAAATTTTTTGATTTGTTCTTACCTTTTTACTTAAAGAATGTGACGAAACACATGTAAGTTTTGAGTTATAATTTATTCTAAATAAAAAAGTGTTAAAGCAAGAAAATGATTAAAGTAAGAAAATGATTCAAGAAGAAATTTATTCTGTATTTCACTTTTATAATTGAGTTACATTGCAAAAATTAGGACTACTACCCAAAAATATAGCAAGATCAAAAAATATTCTACCCTAAGGGTAACTACATATCAAGATAAGTAAAGTAACCCTAAGTAAGATAAGAATCTACATCTTTGGAAACATCTCGTTGATACTCATTTATGACAGCTATCTGTAATTTAACTTCATCCTTTAGTTTCAACTCAGTTTCACATTCTCTGAGAGCCCTTGACAAAAATTCTTTTACCTCTATAACTTTACGATTACACTTTTCAATACAAGTGATCTGCTCCCTCTGCCTTTCTTCCTCAACTTTTAGATCTTCAATGTTCTTCAGATAGTGGGAACAATAGGTTTTGATTTGAGGATCCTTGAGATGTTACAGATTGTTGATGATCCATGTGAAGTTAAAAGAATTCTTTAACTAATTTATGAGGTTACTCGAGTGTTGGTTTAAGTTTTTTCTATTTATGGAAGTAATTGATGTGTTAACAATATCAGATAAAAAAAATTCCATGACTTGGAGCTTACAACACATAACCATTTTGTTTGGTCTCATACATTATTAAGTGAAAGTCTCTAGCTGAGTTTGAATTATGCATTCAATCATAGTACGATGGAAATCTCGAATGAATGATCAAGGTTAAGGCACATGCCGATAGATCTCATTAGGTGCAATTCTGGGAAATGGAACCCCATAACTAGATTCATTATCTTCCTTATTCATGTTAGTCATGGAGCCATGATAACTTTAACTAGAGGAGTCAGCTTACGAAGGTCCTAACACAACATGATCAATCTTCAATGATTGAATAGGTATATTAATCCGAGTTAGTGTTGCTTGGGGTACCTCATGAGGGATATTTTCTCTCACATGCAACAAAAAGAGAGAACACAAACAGAGTTAGCCAAAGTTTGGCTTTTTTTACCAAGTTGGTAAAAATAATTAAACCTTAGCAAGATTTAATCTATGTCACCAAGAATGAGTATTATTTAGAGAAATCTTGCCTAAGTAGGGTGAGTCACCAAGAAGGAGAATTATTTATTTAGAATCTTGTCTAAGTAGGGTGAGTCACCAAACATGTATATTATTTAGATAACCCTTGACCAATCAGGGTGAGTCACCAAGAAAGTGACAAATTGTTTTGAAAACGTTGGTCAATTGAAAGAGTAAATCACCATGCATGTGTGGTTTTTTCCTAAGTTATATCCAAATAGGTTATAGTAATAATAAAAATCGCTCGTATAACTACCTCATCAATAATTGGAATGATGGGTAAGGGTAGGAGATTGATTATTTCCTAATAAGGAACTTGCGGTTAGACCATGGGAGCGTTATCGATAGCTAAAATGATACGATCGGCTTGAGGGAGCTTAATTTTCAAAGTCAAAGCAACAACACTTTCTTCAGTCAGTTGAACATCAGTTGGAAGATTTGTCTACTCCATCCCCGCATTTTTGGCAATCTGAAATATTAAAATAAAGGAATCTTATAGTATGTTCACAAAAGAGGAATCAAAGTAAAATTTTGAGAATATTTTGTAACACACATCCACCTTTAACAATTGGATGAACGGAGGAACAGATATCCACTAGAGACACCACAGTTGAAGGTATCTTAGCTGGAAGGTCCACGATAACCCATGGACTCAAAAGTTAAGAAGAAAGGACTTACTCATTTATTGAACTTAAATGGGCCAATATGTCCATAGAAGGATCGAAGAATGGATAATTTTCTAGAACCTTCAGTTAAAACTTCCATCTAAGTATTGACAATAATGAACATCAAGAAAAGTAATATGAGATCAAGGCAAAAGAAAAACTACCTCGATGGAAGTAGCTAGAGGGACCACAACTAGTAATAACTCAGTTGGAACTTGGGGATTATTTAGACTTAAAGTTATAAAACTCCCACTTGAGTTGACAATTGTTTCCTCGTGCATAGGCAATTGTCATGCCACCAAAGAAGAAAAACTAGATGAGTCACCTTTATAGAAGCACGCCTTATTATAACTCGTTAAATTTTAATGAAAGGGGATAATCGAGGATCTAGAATATCACCTTTAACAATCGTACTTAAGGATCCTCTCCGGGTAAAACTAGACAAAACTTATATCGAAGGAGGAGGGGCATCCTAAAAAAGTGTGAAAATATTTTTTTGTTCAACAAGATACAACTCAACACTTTGAGAAAAGTTTTTTGGAAAAGTGAGCTATATTTTCAGCCAAAAAAGGAGTCATAAAATGTATTAACCTCAGAGGAACTATTAACCCCATTATCAATGGTAAAGTCATCAAATGTTTCCTCAAAGGAACCTAAGGGTTTCATAGTCATTGGATGAGTTATCACATGTGCCCCACTTTGTTTCTTCCCTAAAGTTTTCTCCTGTGTAGAAGCAAAAGCGGGGGAATAAACCCTTTCGCATGAAACTTGAGAAACAATAAAATTATAAGATGGGGTTTCCCTAGCCATACCTACCAACGCATCATTTGCACTAATAGAAATGGGGTTCATTATAGATAGAACATCACATGTCATTAACTTCACCTTTTCTAAGAGATATGGATAAATGCGAGCAATGATATATGAGGAATACCACAAAATCTAGAGGAACCTTTGGTGGCCATTGATTTTTTAAGATATTTTGGGGCAGTTACCCCCTAGATGCTGAAGAAGCCTTCCTTTTCATTCCACATGTCTTTGTGGAACTTTAATTACCCCTTGGACCAGAAGATGAAGCATTAATAGTTAGAGTTATAGGAGGAATCTCCTTTGGGCATGGTCACTCTATTATGCTAAGATTGAAGTTCATGTCTTGGTGGAAAGATTTTTCAGCCCAAGATCATTGGAACAAAACCTATATATGGCAGGGTAATATGGCCTACTCTGTATAAAAACATCAAAGGCTTCGAGTTAAGTCGTCCAATGATGGAAGCACCAGACTAGAGAAGATGCTCCCATGTTGTACTCCTCGGAAGGACAAGATTTTATAATAAAGAACAAAGAGAAACGACACTCATTCTTGTAAAATCAAGGTTGGCAACAAGGAAGTAATGATATTTTCTAGTTTATCCACAAATAGAGTTAGTCATACCTTAGTCATAACCAAACTTATGACCACCACTATGAGGGTTATAGGCTTCACTTTATACCTCCCACTCAGTGTGAGAGGGAAAATCTATAGGAGAAAGTTGTGACACCCCACCTAATAAAATACCGGTTGATCAGTCCTATACCAAATTAAAACAAGAATCCCAGTTGGTTCATCCTTAGCATCACTGTCAAAAACCTTTTTAAAACATACTAACCACCTAGTATTCCAAAAAGCTGGTGCCAAATTTTATCTTTTCAATTAATCCAAAACAGTACATGCAGAAATAAGTATAAACCATTCACACAAATGAATTAAATCAAATGAACAAATAATAAAGTGACATGCTGAATAAACCATCGGCCACCCAAGTAAACATAGTCAAATACAAATATTCAACACCTGAATAAAATAAATATTAAAACTGGACTGAAAGTTTGGGCAACATGCCCTAAATAAAACAGAAATTGATAAATGATTCCTACTCTAGGAAGGAAAGATCAATGCGTCTAATCCAAGATCCTACTAGCATCCACATATGCTTCAGCTCCGTGTCTATGGAATAAAATATCAATCATGGCTTCCCTGTGGCTGGACAACTAAAAGGTTTTGAAAATAGTTTGATAGAAAAGGTTAGAACCCAAAACAGTTTGAAAATATTTAGTAAGTGAATTAACTGTAGTAATTTAAAATATATGAATGCGATCCATATTTAAGTTAGTGTCACACTCTCTTGAGGACATTCTCACCCCACCACTAATGTGCAAACCTAAAGATTACCATAACCCCTGTAATCCTCCCTTGCATTTCCACTCTAAACCGAGTATTATTATCCATGGGTTGTAAGTTATCTCACAAATTAACTTAATTAATTTCCTTTAAATAACATCATATAACAACGACACAAGTTATATAAAATAATTACATCACACACTATATTATTACTTGCATATAATATTTACTACCATTATATACGTAGCTTTACCACAACATCCACACATATATCATATCTAGATCCATCCCTCCGAGTATACCCTCACTAGATGATTCCCTCTAAAATGCTATCTCACTAGGTGTGCTCACATAACCTAGTTACCCAAGTTGGAATCGCTCACTAACTTGGTCCAAAATATAAACGTAATGGAGGCTATCATATTCCTTCCGTGAAAGTGAGATAAATCCCTCACCCATATACCGGACGCTATGGCCTGGGGATATACTCAACCTACTCCTCAAGCTATGGGATTAACCCACATCGCGAAACCTCCATTGATAGCAGTAGAGTATATAAATTAAATAAATATCTTGTCACTGATATTTAATAGCACACACCATATATACACACATATATACTATCACAACATCGTATATACATAATATAAACCCCGGCTTTATCATGTACTCAAAACCCGTAACACTAGCCTGAAATTTCCCGAGTCTCTGGCCCGACTCAACCTTATTAATTTTCTCACTTATTAATTTATCATCTTCCCGAGTCTATGGTCCGACTATAATTTATTTAATTCACATGTCAATTAATATAATATTTCACCCGAGTCTATGGTCCGACTCTAATATAAATACCTTGCACATTTATTTATATAATATTTACCCGAGTCTATGATTTGACTCTAATTTAATTAATTTACACATTAATTAATTTATTACCTTGTGTCACTCAAACAACATAGCGAACTCGCCCACTTGGCCCATAACTTAATATTTCCCGAGTCTATATTCCGAATCCAAATTAATTTGTTTATCTCCATAATTAATTTAACACCTTGGCGTTGCTCAACAAATATTCCTGGACTTGCTCACTCAATCCGTATATAATTAATTTGGAATCTTATTTCCCAAATATATCTATAAGGTGTCACAAATATTTTCTTTTCAAAACCCAATTATATTTGCCTATAATTGATAGAAAGTACCTCATAATTATTATTCACTAAATAATTCAACTTAATTACAAATCCAACAAAATCCACCCCTTAGTTACCTAAACAAGTCGAACTGCCAGCGATTTTTGATCGTCGATCGATCGACCCAATTGATCGATCGATCGATTGATCAGTTCTCTTCCTCATCGCTGCCTTGTTTCTTTATTGTTAAACTTTCAAAGTTTTTATCCCAAAATTCAAACCTCAATAAATTACCTTTCTCATATAATCTCTCCTAAGACGATTTTTAAATTCCCTTGATGATTTAGATTCATCCACGGAATTCATCAAGAGTAAAAAAAAATTAACTCGAAAATGTTACGGTTTCCTATATACGATTACACCTCAAACTCATTTTTACTCAACAACAGTTAATGGACTGAAATAGCATCCAAATTTATCACTATCAAATCATATACTAACATCAAATCTTGCCTAAAATTCATTCTCAAACTGATTTCCCCCAAACCCATTTCATCCGAAATTTATCCCTAAAACATATGTTGATAGATGTGTTATAATAAGAATTTGATATCACAACTTAAAATTACAGCGAGTTAACCACTTTCCTGGAATCGTTCGTGGAGTCTAATCCGTTGGTGTAGTTAAGGTGATGATGAAGAACACCCCAATTAGTCCCTTAATTTGGCTCCAAAAATCCCCAATTGGCTCTTGATTTTCTTTTCTTTGTGTCTCTCTCAAACCCTAGGTTTAGAATTTTTTAACTGCCATTCAACTTTTCCCCCAATTAGGTTTAAAACCCCTAATCCCGTTTTAGGCCATATGGGCCTAATTAAAATGGCCCAAAATACCCCGTGTGGGTCCGGTTATATCCAAAAATGCCCCGAGACTCGATTACTACCCCCAAGTACTCTTTTTTGACTATCTCGACCCATCCGGACTCAACCGCGCACTCAGAAATTTCATCCGAAATACTTTATAACATTTCCAAATTTCGACCTCAAAATGCGACACACATTAATTCGAACAAGTTAACTTAAAGTCGCCAACTACAAAAATAATTCTTCCTACTCAAATAAATTCTCCAAATCATAAATTTAAGTTTCTCCAATTTAAATATTTTTATTTCTCCCAAAAATAAGTAAATACTAAATCCTCAGAATTACGGGGTGTTACATACTTCCCCCTTACAAAGGAATTTCGTCCTCGAAATTAAGATGAACCTAGTGCTCCAAGTTTTGAATATCACATTCTAGACATGTGCCTCTAAGCTCTCTATATATATCTCTCCCGCTTCTAACTATAAATTACACAAATATGCATTTTAATTAATCAGGGCGCCCATACACCCTTACCCGTGCTTGATCGCAGAAAAGTTGCCTTTATTAACCCGGGTGACCATACACCCTATCCCCGTGCTTTACCGCACAAAATTTACCCGACTATGCTAGTCATGACTCGTAATATAGCTTCCAACCCGTAGTTATATCACATATATGAATAATAACCGGGGTACCAACCCATGTACTGACGACTAAACATCTCCCCAGTTCCAATGTTGCACTTAATTTCATGTGTGGGAAGTATCGTAAGAGAAATCCAAACAAGGACCCCCCCGATACACTACTACCTAACATTGTCGATCGTTGAGATCTGTTAGACCCTAAATCCATAGTACGCACCCCCAAATACTTGTCTACTAACACAAAAGCATACACCCCTACTCTTATGCTACAAAAGACAACATAAAATACCGTGCCCTTACTATCACTTGCTGTTGCGCAAAATAAATCCCAAGTTATCTCTCCCTGCTCGAAAATAAATTTAGCCACCCTGATTCACTTCAGTAGACTCCCTTACTTACCAGGATAAAATATGAGAACATAAGACCTCATTATGTGTCTATCGCACCACACAATACAACATATATATATATATATATATATATATATATATATATATATATAGTCTTGACGCCCTCTTAGGTGATACCTAGTAAAAATAATTCATACCCTGGTGTCGTGAACACCAAAACTTACCCCCACTATTCACAATAGTTCAAATCCATCGCTATCCAACCGATATTAAAAATCATCTACCTTACTTCCATAATTCTCGAAAGTAGTGACCCCTTTCATAATTTAAACCTTCTCTCTGTGTGCACCTCCACTCTCTCGTGGTTAACACCAAAGGACTCCGCTACCACATGGAAAATTTAATCTACATACTATGGCTACTATAGCTAGAGCACCCACTAAATTCGACTTACCCGCGAACTCTAATGAAAATAATTGTATATTGTGACACCCTCACTATCACTCAAAACATACCCCATGACCATAGGATAAAAGATAATTACCTCCATACTCTAGCTGTAATGGCTAATCCTTGGGTTCCTTAGCAGCTTCCCCCTACCCGAACGCTACCATAACTTATCGTAGTGGATGCACATCCAGGACCTCGTCCTGTAGTTGACTCCTTCCTCACTGAGGACAATCTCTCTTCACATGTCCCGCTTCCCCACAAAAGAAACACCTCGTAATAAATTCATCCTGTCAATGATCCCTTCCTTGCTCGCCTTGTTGGAAGACCTGGACATCCTGTCGATAGCCTCCAGACCTAAATCTCTAGCCCTGATTCCCCTGTCGAAAATCCCTCCCCTACTGTCCCCCTGTTTGCTGCTGGGATACCCCACTGGTACTGTTCCCACCTGCTTTATTCGACTAGCTGGTTTCCACTCCCCTCCTTCTTCCTTTCATGTGGAAGTGATATTCCTGGCTGTGAAGGAGTGTTGCATTAACGACATCTGTATAAGATACTAATGCGGGATTACCAATCAAATGTTGTCTGATCATTTAGACTAACCCATCCATGAACCTTGCTTTCTTTCTTTCTTCATCACTTACCTCATCCGGTATAAAATTTGCCAAACGAGTGAATTCTTCCTTGTAATCACCCACTGAACGGTCCCCCTGAGTCACCTCTCTAAATTTTCTCCTCATTTTGGTCTCCACTGCTGGCAAAAAATACTTGCGATCGAACTGCACCAAAAACTCTACAATTGCTAATGTATCCCTTTCCTCAACTATGGTGATTGACTCCCACCACTGTAGCGCTGCTACCACTAACTTAAAAGTGGATAGCATTTGATTTTGCACCTCATTGCAATCTACTATGCATAGGTGACGTTGGATATCTCTCTTCCACTGACACGCTAGCATCACATATGAATCCCCTCGAAACTCTGGTGGGTGGCCCTTTTGAAAGACCTCTCGTACTTGTTGCCACTCCGATTGCCCCGGATGGGCCAGAACATTCGTTACGACTAAAGCTTATGGATGTGCTCTTGGAAAGTACCTTGCCATTGCGATCATCATTGCTTCAACTGCCTGCGCCATTAATTCAGTTACCCGTGGTGCCGAAATCATCTCCAGCAGTTGCTGTGGTAACTCTGGATCCTGATGAGCCTCCCTAGTCTCACCTCCTCCTACTGCCCTAGCTGCTCTCTCTCTCCTGTGATGCATCTGAAATGAGAATCGAATCATATGATTTCACCCTCAAATATAAAGTAATTGGCAGAAGAATGTAAATGCGCATACGTATGGGAATACAATAATCCTATGATAGAGTTCTACATCAAAGAAAGCTAAGTTGAAACGTGAAAAGCCGCACATATACTAAGGACACTATAACCAGATGCTCTGATACCATCTGTGACACCCCGCCTAATAAAATACTGGGTGATCAGTTCTATACAAAATTAAAACAGGAATCCCAGTTGGTTCATCCTTAGCATCACCGTCAAAAACCTTTTTAAAACATACTAACCACCTAGTATTCCAAAAAGATAGTTCCAAATTTTATCTTATCAATTAAACCAAACTGTACATGCGGAAACAAGTATAAACCATTCACACAACTGAATTAAATCAACTGAACAAATAATAAAGCGACATTCCGAATAAACCATCGGCCGCCCAAGTAAACATAGTCCAATAAAAAAATTCAAAACCTGAATAAAATAAATCTGAAAACTGAACTGAAAGTTTGGGCGACATTCTCTAAATAAAACTGAAACTGATAAATGATTTCTACTCTCAGAATGAAAGAATGATGCATCTAATCCAAGCTCCGGCTAGCATCCACATATGCCGTAGCTTCGTGTCCCTCGAATAGAATATCAATCATGGTGTCCCTATGGATGGACACCTAAAAGGTTTTGAAAATAGTTTTATAGAAAGGGTTACAACCCAAAACATTTTGAAAATATTTAGCAAGTGAATTAACTGCACTAATTTAAATTATATGAATACGCTCCATATTTAAGTTAGTGTCGCACTCTCTTGAGGACATTCTCACCCCTCCACTAATGTGCACACCTAACGATTACCTTAACCCCACCTAGTTGTACTAACCAGTCCAACTAGTCCTTGTAATCCTCCCTTGACTTTCCACTCTAAACCGAGTATTATTACCCATGGGTTGTAAGTTATCTCACTAATTAACTCAATTAATTTCCTTTAAATAACATCATATAACTATCACACAAGTTATATAAAACAATTACATCACACACTATATTATTATCTGCATATAATATTTACTACCATTATATACATACCTTTACCACAACATCCACACATATATCATATGTAGATCCATCCCTCCGAGTATACCCTCGCTGGATGATTTCTTCTAAAATGCTATCTCACTAGGTGTGCTCACATAACCTAGTTACCCAAGTTGGAATTTCTCACTAACTTGGCCCAAAATATAAACGTAATGGAGGCGGTCATATTCCTTCCCTGAAAGTGAGATAAATCGCTCACCCATATACCGGACGCTATGACGTGGGGATATACTCACCCTACTCCTCAAGCTAGGGGATTCACCCACATCGCGAAACCTCCTTTGATAGCACTAGAGTATATAAATTAAATAAATATCTAGTCACTAATATTTAGTAGCACACACCACATACACACACACACACACACATATATATATATATATATATATATATATATATATATATATATATATATATATATATATATATATATATATATATATATATATATATATATATTATCACTACACCGTATATATATAATATAAACTCCGGCTTAACCGTGTACTCAAAACCCGTAACACTAGCCTGAAATTTCCCGAGTCTCTGGCCCGACTCAACTTTACTAATTTTTTCACTTATTAATTTATCATCTTTCGGAGTATATGGTCCGAATATAATTTATTTAATTCACACGTCAATTAATATAATATTACCCCCGATTCTATGGTCGGACTCTAATATAAATACCTTGCACATTTATTTATATAATATTTACCCGAGTCTATGATTCGACTCTAATTTAATTAATTTACACATTAATTAATTTATTACCTTGTGTGACTCAAACAACATACCGAACTCGCTCACTTGGCCCATAACTTAATATTTCCCGAGTCTATATTCCGACTCCAAATTAATTTTTTTATCTCCATAATTAATTTAACACCTTGGCTTCGCTCAACCAATATTCCTGGACATGCTCACTCAATCCGTATATATTAATTTGGAATCTAATTACCCAAATTTATCTATAAGGCGTCACAAATCTTTTCTTTTCAAAACCCAATTATATTTGCCTATAATTGATAGAAAGTACCTCATAATTATTATTCACTAAATAATTCAACTTAATTACAAATCCGACAAAATCCACCCCTTACTTACCTAAACAAGAAGAACTACCAGCGATTTTGGATCGTCGATCGATCGACCCAATTGAGCGATCGATCGATCGATCAGTTCTTTTCCTTGCCACTGCATTGTTTCTCCATTGTTAATCTTTCAAAGTTTTTATCCCAAAATTCAAACGTCAATCAATTAACTTTCTCACATAATCTCTCCTAAGATGATTTTTCAATTCCCTTACTGATTTAGATTCATCCACGGAATTCATCAACAGTCAACAATTTCTAACTCGGAAATGTTACGGTTTCCTATATACGATTACACCTTAAACTCATTTTTACTCAATAACAGTGAATGGGACTGAAATAGCTTCCAGATTTATCACTATCAAATCATATAAAAAAATCAAATCTTGCCTAAAATTCATTCTGAGACTGATTTCACCAAAACCCATTTCATCCAAAATTTATCCCCAAAACATATGTTGATACATGTGCTATAATAGGAATTGGATATCACAACTTAAAATTACAGCGAGTTAACCACTTGCCTGGAATCGTTCGTGGAGTCTGATCCGTTGGTGCAGTTAAGGTGTTGATGAAGAACACTCCAGTTAGTCCCATAATTTGACTCCAAAAATCCCCAATTGGCTATTGATTTTCTTTTCTCTGTGACTCTCTCAAACCCTAGGTTTAGAATTTGTTAACTCCCGTTCATCTTTTCCCCCAATTAGGTTTAAAACCTCTAATCCCGTTTTAGGCCATACGAGCCTGATTAAAATGGCCCAAATCACCCCGTGTGGGTTCGACTATGACCAAAAATGCCCCGAGACCCGATTACTACCCTTGAGTACTCTTTTTTGACTATCTCGACCCATCCGGACTGAACCGCGCACTCAGAATTGTCATCTGAAAAACTTTATAACATTTAAAAATTTCGACCTCAAAATGCGACACACATTAATTCGAACAATAGAACTTAAAGTCGCCAAATAAAGAAAATAATTCTTCCCACTCATATAAATTCTCCAAATCATAAATTTAAGTTTCTCCAATTTAAATATTTCTATTTCTACCTAAAATAATTCAATACTAAATCCTCAAAATTACGGAGTGTTACAAAAGTATAAGAACCATATCAAGAGAAACAAAATCTTCAAATTATTTCTCACCCTCTAGAAGAGGCTTAACTTTTGAAGATTAAGGTTTGAAAAAATACCAAGTTTTAGCATTGACCTCTCAAGCATAAGGATGAAACTCGAAGCAACTAATATCATCAATGAAAGACAAGAGTGTCTTTGGGCTCTATTTTTTATTCGAGTGAATTATGAGTGGACGCCTTTAAGAAAGCATAGTAGTGAGATGAGCTCTGGGAGAAAGATGATTGAACCTTGTGTAAAGAAACCCTATCAATAGAATGGTTTTGGAAAAGTTTGAAACGTCAAAATGTCCAGCAGAGTGCACTATATCATGATAACACCTATGCAACCATATCTAGAGAGACCCAAACGTTATAACTTCAAGGGGGATATTGAACCCACGAGCTAAACCGAGAGAAAAGTTCACCAAGTCCCTATGTCGTTGATAATTGGGATTTCCTAGGATGAGTAATCGTGAGACCAGAGAAAGGATGTATGTAGCTAGTTTGGATTTCTGTCATACCTTTCACTATATTACGTATCAGGTTTAACTCCTACATCCTTTTACTCTTGAGTGAGCTTGACATGTGACTTGTAGAAGTATTTGATATACTGACTAAAGGTGGCCATCGTGGAATGACCAAAACACTCATGCGAAAGTTGATTAACAATTTATATAGGCGAATGCCCCCAAATTATAAACAAAAATATTGAGATGGTTCAATGATATACAAAAAAAATATTTTTCAAAATTTATTTAATTTTCTTTACTTTAAAAGCACAATCAAATACATGAAAAATGAAATTAAACTTATAGTGAAAATAAACTACACAAACATAATTTTAATTTCCACTTAAACAAAATTTATTCCCATTTAAGTGAAACAAATCAAGCATGAATATTATCAAATTAAATTAATGCCGACTTGAATTAAATGAAATTAAAATTTACCCAAACGTAATTAACACCAAATTAAATGAAGTTGTGATTTAAACCAAATTTTATCTTGATTATCCTAGCATGCGTCTAAGTGATATTTTGCAAGATAAAATAAATCACAAACACACTATGCCGCGATGTACGAGGAGAACCCACAACGGTAAAAACCTCAGACAACCCTGCCTGCAGGTCCACTAAGTATGGTATTTTTACAAAAGAGACGACAAGAGACTTACAAGGCACGACTTGACTCCGTTCAAGCCTCGACACTCCTTCGTTCTTTAACCTCTAAATAGTCGACAACTCAAGAGTCCACCAAAATCTTGGAATACACCATTGGGGCCTGGTTACCATCAATCCACACACAATGCCTTTCACCGTATGAGCACGCTGCAATGAAAACTATATCCTTTTTAGGGTAAAGAAGGAGCCCAAACTATCTCCTTGTAGGGTATAGAAGAACCCGGTGCCAAACTATCTCCAAGCAAATATATATATATATATATATATATATATATATATATATATATGTATAGTAACTTGGATTTAAACTAAACAAACATTTTGGGTGTAAAAGAATTGGTTTTGTTCTAAAGGTTAAACATTTTTAACAAAAAACAAAGAGACTTTTTCTTGGAAGAATTTAGCTCTCAACCCTCTTAGGAATGATGAAAAAGTTCCCGTGAAAAATTTGTTCCCACACTTATTTTATCACAAAAAAGTAGTGGGAAAAAGTAGTTGGGAAATGGGAAGTTTTTTAAAAAAAAAACTGTCAAAAACTGCATCATTTCATTTGAACGAATCTTGTAACGAGCAAACAATGAAGTTTTCTAAAGTCTCATTTGAAGTTCATTCGAACGAGGTGGTATGAATGACCTTTTTAACAATATGTTAAGCTATGATTTTAGATAATTTCGATATGAATGCGTGGCCACCGATTTTGTATTTTTTTAATTAGTTATGATTTTTCTACGGAAAGGCGTTCGAGAACAAAATCTTTAGATATTATGAATTTAAAAAAATTAACAAAACTACTAACACCCAAAATAATTTTCAAAGCTCGTCTCTCTCTCTCTCTCTCTCTCTCTCTATATATATATATATATATATATATATATATATATATAAATATATATATATATATATATAAGTATATTCATACCTTTGGAGACCTTTGAAAATATCATAAAGTTGAAGACGTGAAACTTGGTACAAAAATCGACTTTATTGATATCTTCACTTTTGGCTAGGCCACTACGTCTTCAACTTATTCAACAGTCATAGGCTTGAAGTGTAACATGAGCTTCGAACCTATGACTCAAATTGTTTTGTCCGGAATTAAGACAACACTACAAATTGATTCAATTGGAAATTTGTCCTTACAAATATCCTACGTTGGCTCTCCCGGGACAAAACCCAAAAAAAATCCTATGGTCCGTTAAGCTCACCTAAAAGGACACAAACCCACCCAAAATAAAAAACAGACGTTTGACTCGACTCATAGGAAATGCTTTGCCGCTTTAACCAATTTTCTACTAAAGATATAATCATGTACACTTAAACAAATCATTAAACACATAAAGAATATTAAAAGATTAAATGCTAAAAATAAATTCTCCCACTTAATTAATTCTCCCCCTTTATCTAACATGATCTACTTAATAAGACCGCGACTCCCCCAAGATAAATCTCCTAAACGAAAGGTTTATATACCATTTCTCCCTCTTTTTGTTCAGGAATAGACAAAGACTAAAGAATTATAAAATCACTTATTTCTCTCCTAATTAAGGCAAATACCTTTTCTCCCCCTTAAGACTACACAACGGTTATGAACTAAGGAAAAACAAGTTAAATATGCGATGTTGAAAATAGTGATAAGAACAATAACGCATAATGGGAACCAAGAAGAACAACTAATCCATACAACGATTAATAAATATCAACTATGACGCGAAAGAAAAAAGATATCATTTAGAATGAACTAACATAACTGTGTTATATCAAACAAAGGTCGTAACAAAGATATATACCAATTTTGTATACAAAGAATACATGGACTAGCTAGAAAGGTGTGACACCCCGCCTAATTAAACATCGGGTGATCAGGCCTTCATTAAATTAAAACAGGTTTCTCAAATGGTTCATTCTTAGCATCACTGTCGAAAACTTTTTAATTACTAATGCCCTAAGTAAAATTAGACCGGTGCCAAATTTTATCTTCCTTTAAAACAGATAAATCAACCAAACGGAACAAAGTACAAATAATCATGTACTGTATTTCAAACAACAAAGTAAAAGTACAACAGAACTAAAGTATTACCGAATAAACCATCGGCTAAAAATCCCAAACAACAATAGAGTAACCACTAGTCTGGATCTAAAATCTGAGACTAATACCGGAAAAAAAGTCCATACATAGAAGAGTGTGAGATCCTGTACTAGATCTGAATGAGAGATATCGCCTAGTCAAAATCCTATAAGCATCCACCGTGCTACAACTCCGAGTCTCTGGAATGGAATCATCATACATGGCATCCCTGTGGCTGGACACCCAAAAGGTTTTGAAAATATTTTATAGCAAGGGTTAGTACTCAAAACATTTTGAAAATATTTAGCAAGCGTTTATCACAATATAAAATGCGGTTATTGATTACACATGTTAGGTTCTCATACACTCTCTTCAGTTAACTCACCCCTCATCTTTCGTGCACATCTAACGTTCTACACTTAGTTTATCTAGCCATACTTCCCAAGCTAACTAAAACCAAAGTAGTCAACTGAACTTATCTATACCCAAGTTCCAGTACCTCCCATACAGTACAACCTTTTCACTAACATCTCGCGTATGTTAATTAATTCTCAAGTAACATTTCATATATGTTATTTTTCAAGACTTCCCATTTAGTTTTACTACTAAAATTACTACAATTCTCACAATTGTTAACTTTCCCACTTATGTAATTAAGTTTCGCTACTTGAATTACTAAATAGATTTTCTCTATCTAAAGGTTCATTTCGTAATTAAGTTTCACTACTTAACTTACCAATTCAGTATGTATCTTCAAATACATCAAATATATCAATCTACTAACACACGGAAGTAGAATATCATCCAGTATATATATTTCACACACAATATATACTAAATATCAGTCATTTCTATTTTGTCCTTTTTATACACGTAAAGGACTCTTGGTTCAGAATGATTCATCGACCCCAAGTGAGAGTTGGTTCGGAATTTTCCATCGACCCCAAATATTTTAAAAATATATATACACACATATTCTTGTTCGAGACTCTCTCATCGCGACACCAGTTCAAAATTTGGTTCGGTATTTCTCATCCACCCCAAACATATAATAACTTTATGTTAGTTCGTAATGTCTCATCGACCCTAACATAATTAATTTAGGTATAATCTCTCTACCTAAAAGATCACATAATTCAGTAGGTACACGCCCGACCTATTAATCATATACGTACGTAATATTTTAATCACATATATTTACCGTACAATATTCGCTTTACGATTTATCTCATTAATCGTATTTATTTGAGTATACACACAACTCTAAGGGTCCTAGTTACCCCTTACATATAATTTCAGTAGTTATTTCTTACCCTACTGGTCTATTACTTAAATTGAATTTACTTCGCCCCGTAACTCAATTTTCGAAGTCCCCGATACTCTACTAAATCGAATTATTCTCCTCGGTCATTAATCCAAGCCCTACACCCAATGGCCTTATTGGACCTCAACAATATACCTACTGGTCTTATTCTTACTCCCATATAAGTATAATGTAAATCCTAGAATACTCATTCATTCCCGAACTCAACGAAGGATTAAACACAAAATTTTCGGGAAAACAGCTTGCGTCGATCGATCGACGGCTGGGTTCGATCGATCGGTATAGTCGATCGATCGATAGTTCAAAATCGATCGATCGATCGAAGAGGGACAGACGCAGTCTGTCTTCTTCGTTGATCCTCTCCTTCATTAACAAATTTCCAGACTCCATTACTGTCCACCAAACTTCGACCCAATGATACTAACATGTTTCCACATATACTAGGACAGTTTCTAACGTATCAAATACATCAAAACTCCAATTCCTTTAAAGAAATAATGAATTAAACCCAGAATTTCTTGAAAACCCTAGTTATGGTGTTCTTCCCATATTATCATTCAAAATCAAGATTTTAATCCGAAAAGATCATCAAGTCTAATCTGAATCTTAATCCTCTACATAAGGTAAATCATTCTACATGCGATTCCTATCCCAACATGTATAAATATCATCTTTCTCCAATTAAAATAATGATTTAAACAAAACTATTCAAAAATCCTACACATGGGTATTATAACTTTATAATTTTTGCAATAAACAACTTGCCTTGTGATCAGTAGGGTCTGATTTCGTGGTTCTTGTTGATGATTGATGATCTTCATCCTTTAATCCTTCTTCCCCAACAAGTTGATGGTAGAAATCCCTTTGGATCCTTCCCAAATCTTCTTTTTACTTTAGAAAGTTGTGCCTCTCTTCTCTCTAATGGTATTGGTGTTTGTCATGGGTGCTCTAACCCTAATTCCTCTATCATACGGCTGATATAAAACTCTAAATTTCGTAGGTCTCCATACCCTCTTATGTTAAAAGACCAAAACGCCCCCGAACGGTCTCGGTTTAGTCCAAAATTTCCCCGGGACTCAACTAGTACCCCCGGGTATACTATTTTCACTAATTTGACCCTTCCGGACTCATTGGTGACCTCTAAATTATCATTTGAGTCACTTAAAAATATTACTTGTTCTCACCCCAACACGGTCTACACGCGTTAAGTAACTATTTACCACTCGCACTAAGTAAATAAAAATGATGCAATATATACCGGTATCTATCTTTCGATTAATATACCATAATTACAATTTTAAATAAAACTCTTGAAATTACTACTCTTACGTAATTTAAATCAAGAAGATATTTTCTCATTTAATTCTCCAATCTAATTAAATGGAATATTTGGAATATTTAGAAATACGGGGTATTACAAAAGGCAAAGACTCAAAACAAATAAAATATCATATATATTCATACACAAATATATTAAGGAAGAACAATCATATATATATATAAACACCACAAATGACACAACAAAAAATTAAATGAGCTTTCCACACTCTTATGGTATAAATGTGTCATATGAAAATGGAAGTGAAGGGGTGTGAACTAGAAATAATTAAATTATGACCCAATCACTTAAACATGTTCAAGGAGTTCTATTAATTGAAAACTTTATCAAACATATATAAAGCCTCATGAGATAAAAATATTGAACTCAAAGGACAAAACAAGCACATTTCATACATGCTTAGCATATTGATGATTCTACAAACCAATAGAGTCATGACAAAAAAGTCATTGTGCAAAGTCGTTGATATATCCAACCAAAATTCCTCATAAATATTCTCTTTATTTTTATTTTCTTTATGAACATACCAACTAAAAAATTAAGGCCTTGGCTATTTTTTTACGTTAGGCCAAATTTCAATGGTTGCTTTTCACGCAAAGTATTTTTTTCTTTCACAGACCGATTCCATTGATAAACAACTACAAAATCGAAAAAGGATTGTTCAATTTTTTTAAATCCGGGACACGGTTATTACATGCACAAATCCTTAATAATCACAAAACATGTAGATGACGAAATTGCTATGAGAACATATCACTTAGCTCAAATATTCATGTGAAGTTAAAATTCTAGAGAGCTCGTGCATGTGTGCAAAAGATGCATAAAATTAGAATCCTTTCACCAATTCAAATTCAAACTAATGAAAATTCTCCCCTCCAAGGAAGGAAACATTTCTTGAGATGCGCCCATGAAATAATCTCCATACGCACACATAAACATACTCTGATTTCATGCAAGTTTTTCTAATAACATGTATATGATTAAATCAAGAAAAACTTTATTATCTAACTAATCAGATTTTAATACATGTGAAAATTAAAATCAATTAAATCTGATTTAATTAAAAGTTAAATTAATAACAATCTGATTTATTACGTTACAATCCAATATATCTCATATGAAGAATTATTCCAATTTAAATCATGTAACAGTTTTAATTCTAAATCATACAAAGAATAAGATGAGGATAAGAAGATAACAAGTATGATTATTAACGTGGTAAAAACCCAAACTCGGGAAAACATCCACGACTCCCTCTACGGAGTAAAACAAAATTTCACTAAAAAGAATTATCGGTTACAAGCTATATAACAAACTAAACACACAAACAGACCTATACAAGTTTAGGAATGTACCCTCTTGGTCTCTTATCCTTATAACTTCTCTGCAGTTCTGATTGTTGTAGTTGTTCTCTCAACTTTGTAACTCCGTCATTCTTCTTTAGCAAATTCCAGCTCAGTCAAAACTGATCTCTCAACATCATACTAGTTGTGCAAAACGTGTAAGTGAATATGTTCTAAATGCAACAATGAAAGAACTTAATTCAAATCACAAGCATATAAGTTTTCTTCAAAAACTTAACAAAAATAAATTTGTAATCAAGCAATTAAGTTTTCTATAAAAACTTAAGAAAAAATCATTTTCAATTAACACCAATTAAGTTTTCTACAAAAACTTACAAAATAAATTTTCAATCAAAAATCTTATAAACATTCTTTATAAGAAATACATACAACACTTATCATGAACACACAACAAGATTATTTAACATGTGTTCTCAATCTCTCAAAAATATAACATTCAATTTTATGAGGAAAGTGTTTTTCAAATTATTTCACAAATATGAGAAAACAGTTCTTTAAAAAGATTTTTAATAAACATGCAAGATCCGGAGAAATTCTGATTTAAACATCATATAGCATTTAACATAAAATCAGAATATTTAGATCATAAAAATATTCAATAAAATTCGGATCTAAAAATCTAAGGAATTCTAGTTTTTGTAAAAAATTATTTCAGCATGAAAGCATATAAATTCTCTCTACAATAACACAATATATCAATCTCTAAAGTTATGAGATGATGTGCAAGATCATTGAGAATTTAAAAACAAAAACAGAATAAAGATGAAGTAGAATGAACACAATGTGTGTAAAATAACATTCAATCTCTCTCTTAGATATTCTCTCTAATTCTCTATATTCTTCTCTCTACAAAATCTAACCCTCTATTTTTTCTCACTCTACAAAATATAATCTGAATATCTAACACAATTAAACTCCCAAATGAAGTTTATATAGGTGAGAAAACAATATTCTAGAAACTTTTAAAATCAAGGGTTCAGATTAAAAATTATTAATCAAAGGTCGAGATTAAATCGAGTTAAAACTAATTAACAGATTTTATCAAATTCAGTCTTAACAAGTTAAGTCTGTTATAAAAACAACTCAAGAATCTTAAAACCATTCTCTTGAAAACCTAAAACCACTACAGATGAAATCCAGGCTGGTATAAGGTTTAGTTGTAACAAACTTCACCAACGGATATAATAGAGACAGGTGGCAAGATCTCCAAATAGACCAATGAGATCTAATGGGTAACTGGCAGTTAAAAGGGTGCAACAGATATAGTACACCTGGCAAAGTCCTATTCGGTCACAGTGGCTAAAGATTCTTAAGGTTTAAAAAATAATAAACCTAATGAAATAAACAAAAGTTCTAGTCGCTTAAAACGCGGTATAAGATAAATACCTAGGACGAAAACACTTAAGGGCTAGGACACCTCCTACTCGTCCAGCTAAGGTTATGGCCGAAAGTCTATAATAATAGCAGGTCTACATGGCAAGGTTCTAAGTGGTCAAATCAGCAAGAAGCAGGTGTAAGTCTCGGTTTAAAGCTGACATAATAGGTCCTATTTGATAAGGCAAATAGCTATGGATTCTAATGGTCATACACGGGTTTAGCCGAAACAGTACAAAAAGATATGGCCGAAATGATGCTTAAAAGGTAAGGAATGAAATATAGTAAGCAAGTGGGTATAACCAATAACTGGTAACAACACCTAAACATGTGTCACACAGTCGTCGGTTTCCAAGGCTACAAGGATAACCAAAAGATCTAAAGAAATCTATTAGGCAAGTCCAAAACTCACGCCAACTACAAAGGCTACCCTATGGTTTGTAAAGTACAAAACCTAAAGCTATAAGGTCAAATCATGACTCTGAACAAAAGGACGAAAATCTAAGCCTACTAGCAAGTATAGTTCCTAAGGCTATATGCCACCAAAGCTCCTAACATGTACTAATACCAAAAGAAAAGCTCATGTCTACAACAACAAACTAATACTAAGCATAATAGGACGAAAAGTACATGTAGAAGGTACTAGATGAAATTTAAGCATCACACATGCCATAACATATACATATGTTAAAAAATTGTTTAACATGTAATTTGAGTTACGAAAAATATTTTTCAAAATGAAAAAAAATATTTTTATCAATAAATTTCGAAAATAATTTTTTTTCAATAAAAAAAATTTATTTTAAACAAAACTTATGCAAATTTTATTTAAGAATCATTTTCAAAAAAAATATAATTTTTCTTTTAGAAAAAGTTTAAGCTCACAATTAATTAGTCACACAATTAAAAATCATAGATCAAGAAATATGCATGTGTGCCTAATGTGTCAAATGCAATTGTGCAGCACACGTGAATACCTTTACTCGGATATGACGTTGAGTAGAGTCGAGGCATGTTGAGACGTCGAGTAACGTCGTGAGGTGTACCAAGGAGAAGACTCGCACTAAAAATATGTTTTGACACAATATCCAAATTAGTTGAAACGCCTAAATAATGTAGACTCAAGTAAGTCAAAGATTTAGGGTGTTTCAATCTCCCCCTTTGGATATTTGTGACAAAACCCTTCGAGTACATTATGATACTCTTAGGAAAAAAATAAAATAACCTAATTCCTATACAACAATTACTATTCTACCCAATCCACAAAAATCCTAAAAAATAAAAATTACAATACTCAACTATACATCAAATTACCCTAACACGTTCTTGTGATTTCCTGCATTAAAACATTAAAACCAAACTCACAAGAACAAGTGTAAGATATCATAGAAATTGATAAATCATTTTAAAAATAAGATATCATAAATATAATTCAAGAATCAAGACTAATAAAATGATGTACTCTTCTCCCCCATTTTGTCTCAAATAGACAAAGGATAAAAACAATTATAACATGAGGAAGATAAAAAATATAACTATCACAATAAACATATTAACGGTTCTAATCAAGTGCCACTCCTACATTATCATGATTTTAAGAGGTGTTTTTTGTATTGACAAACATCCATACCCTAAAATCTCAGAGGACATATAATTACCATGATTATGACAGGAAAATATGTAAATATGGTAGAAAAATGAATAAAGCACATTCATATAGTCTTCAGGGACTTCTCAAATAAAATGAAGGGTAAATGACATATTAGACATAATTTAAACATATTCAGCATATTCTAGAGTAATAATAAAAAAAAAAAAGGTCTCTCCCCCACAACCAATACTATGGTTACAAAAAAAATATTATGTTAAGCATACAAATCATAATAGGGGTTCTTGAAAATCAAGAAATAGAATGAGAATAATTAGAATGGATGAAAATAACATGTTGTCTATCATGAGGTCATACATATAAAAAAAAATCATCATCATATATGGATATAGAAAGTAATCAGATTTGAAACATGAAATCATATGATCAAGAAATAAGGATCAACACTCCAGACGGTTAAATCTTATTCGGAGCGACCCGCTCTGATACCAATTGAAAATTCTCCCCTCCAAGGAAGGAAACATTTCTTGAGATGCGCCCATGAAATAATCTCCATACGCACACATAAACATACTCTGATTTCATGCAAGTTTTTCTAATAACATGTATATGATTAAATCAAGAAAAACTTTATTATCTAACTAATCAGATTTTAATACATGTGAAAATTAAAATCAATTAAATCTGATTTAATTAAAAGTTAAATTAATAACAATCTGATTTATTACGTTACAATCCAATATATCTCATATGAAGAATTATTCCAATTTAAATCATGTAACAGTTTTAATTCTAAATCATACAAAGAATAAGATGAGGATAAGAAGATAACAAGTATGATTATTAACGTGGTAAAAACCCAAACTCGGGAAAACATCCACGACTCCCTCTACGGAGTAAAACAAAATTTCACTAAAAAGAATTATCGGTTACAAGCTATATAACAAACTAAACACACAAACAGACCTATACAAGTTTAGGAATGTACCCTCTTGGTCTCTTATCCTTATAACTTCTCTGCAGTTCTGATTGTTGTAGTTGTTCTCTCAACTTTGTAACTCCGTCATTCTTCTTTAGCAAATTCCAGCTCAGTCAAAACTGATCTCTCAACATCATACTAGTTGTGCAAAACGTGTAAGTGAATATGTTCTAAATGCAACAATGAAAGAACTTAATTCAAATCACAAGCATATAAGTTTTCTTCAAAAACTTAACAAAAATAAATTTGTAATCAAGCAATTAAGTTTTCTATAAAAACTTAAGAAAAAATCATTTTCAATTAACACCAATTAAGTTTTCTACAAAAACTTACAAAATAAATTTTCAATCAAAAATCTTATAAACATTCTTTATAAGAAATACATACAACACTTATCATGAACACACAACAAGATTATTTAACATGTGTTCTCAATCTCTCAAAAATATAACATTCAATTTTATGAGGAAAGTGTTTTTCAAATTATTTCACAAATATGAGAAAACAGTTCTTTAAAAAGATTTTTAATAAACATGCAAGATCCGGAGAAATTCTGATTTAAACATCATATAGCATTTAACATAAAATCAGAATATTTAGATCATAAAAATATTCAATAAAATTCGGATCTAAAAATCTAAGGAATTCTAGTTTTTGTAAAAAATTATTTCAGCATGAAAGCATATAAATTCTCTCTACAATAACACAATATATCAATCTCTAAAGTTATGAGATGATGTGCAAGATCATTGAGAATTTAAAAACAAAAACAGAATAAAGATGAAGTAGAATGAACACAATGTGTGTAAAATAACATTCAATCTCTCTCTTAGATATTCTCTCTAATTCTCTATATTCTTCTCTCTACAAAATCTAACCCTCTATTTTTTCTCACTCTACAAAATATAATCTGAATATCTAACACAATTAAACTCCCAAATGAAGTTTATATAGGTGAGAAAACAATATTCTAGAAACTTTTAAAATCAAGGGTTCAGATTAAAAATTATTAATCAAAGGTCGAGATTAAATCGAGTTAAAACTAATTAACAGATTTTATCAAATTCAGTCTTAACAAGTTAAGTCTGTTATAAAAACAACTCAAGAATCTTAAAACCATTCTCTTGAAAACCTAAAACCACTACAGATGAAATCCAGGCTGGTATAAGGTTTAGTTGTAACAAACTTCACCAACGGATATAATAGAGACAGGTGGCAAGATCTCCAAATAGACCAATGAGATCTAATGGGTAACTGGCAGTTAAAAGGGTGCAACAGATATAGTACACCTGGCAAAGTCCTATTCGGTCACAGTGGCTAAAGATTCTTAAGGTTTAAAAAATAATAAACCTAATGAAATAAACAAAAGTTCTAGTCGCTTAAAACGCGGTATAAGATAAATACCTAGGACGAAAACACTTAAGGGCTAGGACACCTCCTACTCGTCCAGCTAAGGTTATGGCCGAAAGTCTATAATAATAGCAGGTCTACATGGCAAGGTTCTAAGTGGTCAAATCAGCAAGAAGCAGGTGTAAGTCTCGGTTTAAAGCTGACATAATAGGTCCTATTTGATAAGGCAAATAGCTATGGATTCTAATGGTCATACACGGGTTTAGCCGAAACAGTACAAAAAGATATGGCCGAAATGATGCTTAAAAGGTAAGGAATGAAATATAGTAAGCAAGTGGGTATAACCAATAACTGGTAACAACACCTAAACATGTGTCACACAGTCGTCGGTTTCCAAGGCTACAAGGATAACCAAAAGATCTAAAGAAATCTATTAGGCAAGTCCAAAACTCACGCCAACTACAAAGGCTACCCTATGGTTTGTAAAGTACAAAACCTAAAGCTATAAGGTCAAATCATGACTCTGAACAAAAGGACGAAAATCTAAGCCTACTAGCAAGTATAGTTCCTAAGGCTATATGCCACCAAAGCTCCTAACATGTACTAATACCAAAAGAAAAGCTCATGTCTACAACAACAAACTAATACTAAGCATAATAGGACGAAAAGTACATGTAGAAGGTACTAGATGAAATTTAAGCATCACACATGCCATAACATATACATATGTTAAAAAATTGTTTAACATGTAATTTGAGTTACGAAAAATATTTTTCAAAATGAAAAAAAATATTTTTATCAATAAATTTCGAAAATAATTTTTTTTCAATAAAAAAAATTTATTTTAAACAAAACTTATGCAAATTTTATTTAAGAATCATTTTCAAAAAAAATATAATTTTTCTTTTAGAAAAAGTTTAAGCTCACAATTAATTAGTCACACAATTAAAAATCATAGATCAAGAAATATGCATGTGTGCCTAATGTGTCAAATGCAATTGTGCAGCACACGTGAATACCTTTACTCGGATATGACGTTGAGTAGAGTCGAGGCATGTTGAGACGTCGAGTAACGTCGTGAGGTGTACCAAGGAGAAGACTCGCACTAAAAATATGTTTTGACACAATATCCAAATTAGTTGAAACGCCTAAATAATGTAGACTCAAGTAAGTCAAAGATTTAGGGTGTTTCAACTAATCCATGTAACCAAGATAAAGAACAATTTTAAGAATTGAAATTCACAATTAAAAGTTCTAGCCACAAGGAAGCAAAAAATGAGGATTCAACACAAGTATATTCCACAAAAAGTGTGTAAGACTCAAATATACACACACAAAAATCTTTTTGAGTTTTTCAAGTTTTAAGCCAAACAAAAATCTATTTGTATTTTCCATTTTATACGAAAAAAGTGAAAAATGAAAAATACAGAAGATAAACAAGTCATAGTTCTATCATGATATATATGATGAATTAAAGACTAGAAAATGACAAATAAACACACAACTAAAAAGTATATATTTAATGTAGCACAAACTCTAGTGTATGTAAACATGCAAGCAATTCCACACAAGATATAGCAAGTGAGGAGTCATGTGCAGGCATGTTAGAACCATTAAAAACTATAAATTTCGAAAAAAAATCATATTTTCCAAAAAATAATTCATAAAAATTAGGATCACGCGATAAATTAGCATAACTCGCTCTGATACCACTTGATATAGGCGAATGCCCCCAATTTTAAACACAAATTATGAGATTCAATGATATACTAAATTTTAATTTTCCAAAAATTATTTAATATTTTTACTTTAAAAGCACAATCAAACACATGAAAATTTTAATTAAACTTAAAGTTAAAATAAACTACACAAACATATTTTTAATTTTCACTTAAATTTTTTTAATCCAATTCAAATGAAACAAACAAAGCATGAATATCATCTAATTATATTAATTCCTACTTGAATTAAATTAAATTAAAATTTACCCAAACTTAATTAGCATCAAATTAAGCGAAGTTGTGATTTAAACCAAATTTTATCTTGATTAGCCTATCATGCATCTAAATGATATTTTGCAAGATAAAATAAACCACAAACACACTATGCCGCGATGTACGAGGAAAACTCACAATGGGAAAAACCTTTGATGACCCTGCCTAAAATTTCACCAAGTATGGTATTTTTACGAAAGTCACGACAAGATACTTACAACACACAACTTGACTCTGTCCAAGTATCGACGCTCCTTCATTCTTCAACCTCTTCCTAGTCGACAACTTCGGAGTCCACCAGAATCTTTGAATCCACCAATGAGGTTTGGTTACCATCAATCAACACACGGTGCCTTTCACTTTATAAGCACGACGTAGCGAAAACTATCTCCTTTTTGGCATAGAGAAGGAATCCAAACTATCCCCTTGTATGGTAGAGAAGAAATCGATGACAAACTATCTCCAAGCAAAGATATATATATATATATATATGTATAGGAACTTGGATTTAAACTAAACAAACATTTTGGGTGTAAAACACTGGGTTTTATTCTAAAGGTTAAACATTTTTAACAAAAACCAAGGAGACTTTTTCTTGGAAGAATTTAGCTTTCAACCCTCTTAGAAATGATGAAAAAGTTCTTGTGAAAAAGTTGTTCCCGCACTTATTTTATCATGAAAAAGTAGTGGGAAAAAGTAGTGGGGAAATAGGATGATTTTCAAAAAACTATCAAAAACTGCGTCATTTCTTCGAACGAATATTGTAACGAGAAAACAACAAAGTTTTCTGAAATCTCGTTTGAAGTTCATTCAAACGACATTTCTAAAAATATTTCATCCCGTGATTCTAGATAATTTTGATACGAACGCGTGGCCACCAGTTTCATATTTTTCTATTTTTTTTAATCAGTTATGATTTTTCTACGGAAAGATGTATGAGAACAAAATCATTATACAGTATAAATTCAAAAAAAAAAATTAACAAAAATACTAAGACCTAAAATAATTTTCTAAGCTCCTATATATGTATATATATTGGAGACCTTTGAAAATGTCACAAAGTTGATGACGTGAAACTTGGCACAAAAATTGGCACTAATGATATCTTCACTTTAGGCTAGGCTGCTACGTCTTCAACTTCTTCAAATGTCATAGGCTTGAAATATAACATGAACATCTAACCTATGACTCAAATCGCTTTTCTGGAATTAAGCTAACACTACAAATTCACTCAATTGGAAATTTGTCCTTAGAGTAATTCATTATCCCACGATCTTTTTCAAAAATTCCGGAAAAATGATTATGATCACATGAAACGAGGTAGAACAGAACTAACCACATGGATCCAAATGTCAATAGATGATAGAATTGTCAGATCACTGGACTTAAGCATTAAATATTGGAGATATGGTAAGATTTGGTTAACATGCGGGGAAACATGTGGCTCCAATTTGAGGTGCTTCAAACAGAGGTCTATCAGTTCAAGCATTTTCTAATAGGATTTTTTTTGTTTCAAGTTTTTCAATAGAGGTTTACCGATTCAAGTTAATTTTAATGGTGGTTTGTCAGTTCAAGCTGTTTTTATTTATGGGCTTTCATAGAAAGGTGTTTCGCATAGTATTTTTTTGCCGACATAATAAATTTCTCTACGAGGGTGGAAATGTAGTTTGGGATTATAGATAGACCCATTGATAAAACTCCTCATTAAAAAACTAGATGAGAAACTAGATTAGGATTCATAAAAAACTAGTGACGGGACAAAGGAATGTGAGTATTTGAGAAATTTGAATCGAGATCGGGGAAGAGTGGACCTTTATCGAAGATTGAGGAAGACTTCTAGAGGAAGATGATAAGCTTCCTTTCTTCTTTAATCATTGTAGTAGGAATCTTTTTCTATAAATATTCCTATAAGCACCTATGCAATACACACTAAAATCGAGTATAATGATAAGTAAGTGGTCAATCTATGCTTTCAAACTTAAGAGAAATCATGTGAAGATACTGAAAATAACTTTTCATCAGTTTATTTAAAACTTCTTTTCAAGGGTTTTTCGATATTATCTAAGAATGATGAGTGAGTAAATGGAGTCTAAAATCCGAATATCAAAGATGAAAATGACGAAAATCTAATGAGAAGAAGATAAGGAATGAAATCCACCCCCATTTCATACACGTAATAATAGTGAGAAAACTTCGTCTTTTGATTAACTTCCAAATTTTAATTTAATTGAAAAGTTAATTCCCATAATCCTAATCAATTGAAATAAATATTAGCCCAGAATAGTAATTCATCATATACAAAGTCTACTCCAAAAGATTAATCCAAGGCCTCTCTCAACTCCCAATAATTGCTTGGTTTCATGCGTGGGACGTCTCGCCAAGGCGAAATCCAAACAAGGAACCCTCCCGTTACACTACTCCCTAGCGTAGTCGGTCATCGAGATATAGCGACCTAAGGCACACTAGCGGGACATCCTAAATACTGCCTATGCTAAACTACGAACGCATTTCTACTATCTTATCCTTCCGCCCATACGGAAGGAAACCTAATCAATCGAAGTGCCCACTTTCTGTAAAAGTTTCACGAACATACTACCCAAAATTTATCTTCTCAAAATCTGCCTTTTCATTAAGGCTGGTTATTATCCTCAAACCAATTTCTCTAAGTTCAACCTCAACCACCCACTTGTGGCGAGGGGACCACTTTAGTGATTTTCCATAGCACAATCTTTCCATAAGTATATCAACATCATGTGGCTCATAGCCTATAGTGGTTCATCCACACTATAAGAAATTTCCACAAAATCAACATCCTTGCATCCCATAACATCTCTCGACTCCCGACGCCGTTAAGAGTCATGTGTGGAGTGTCTCGCAAAGCGAAATCCAAACAAGGAACCCCTCCACACATTAACCCTTGACTTCATTGATTATGGAGTTCCGTAATTTCAACATGCAATCGGGATATCCCTATCCCCTAATCCAACAAAAAGGTGGTATGAACTCCTATCTCTAACTAAGAGTCATACCACCCTACGCTCGCACTTATTTTTTTAGTCCTTGCGCAAACAATAATGAGCTTTATGTTCAGCTCAACGAAAATCCTGCGGCCTTAAATCATATATATAAGGTCGCCATAAACCCAAATCACGATAAGGAAACCTCTTCTCATTGAAGTTCCATTAACCCATAACTAATAAGGTGAACTCAACCTATATCTAGGTGAGATACAGCAACTACAACCCGTTCCCTCCAGGAACCATGGACACGATAGACTGGCCATTCTTAGCCTACTATCACTCCGAAAATACACCATAATGTATTATACTCATCATATCACCGTACTTGTATAGACATATAAAATGAGTATCCTAAACCAGATATATATATATATATATATATATATATATATATATATATACACAATATATCAACACCCGCCTTTATGGCGAATGAAGAAAAATAAAATTCTGCTTTCGCGAAAAATAAATAGACATACATTATATAATGTTATCGAGACCGCCATAACTCAAATTACACACCCGAGTGTAGGGCTAACTAATACCGCAACTTTATCTAGCCACGCCAAATATACCTCCTCGATTGAGGTAAAACTCATAACAACTTCATTTTAACAAATTCTCCGGGTGGATGTCCAATAATGGGCTCCTCGAACATACCCATTCTTTAGTGATCCCATACTTATTGGAAAGGACTCAATATTCATTGCACATAACTCACTTAGGTACAAGGTTCACTTCGCCATAATACTCTTTATTCACCGTCGGCCTCTGGCTGAACCTTAGGCGAATAATTCCCAAAACAACATTCTTCTCATCCTGATGATTCATGGGGACTCACGGTTAGAACTATCCGTAAGATCCCTTTCGAACCCTCAATTTCCATGAGGAATTCGACTTTAGTACCACTCTCCACTTCAGCGGTACTGCGGTACTCATAACTACTTATTATTTAGCAGTCGCCACCGAAATCCTTAACAATTACCATAGGGAGAGTGACCTCTACTAAGGTCCTCATCCCTACCTTCTACTAGCTGCTCCAGCTAAGCCTCACCTCCTGCTGCCATCCAAGCTCCGCACACGATTTTCAAACGAGCGCGCAAAAGATTTCTATAATCTCATAATATGACGGGAGAACGAAATTTCACAAGAGAAATCAACAATTCTATTCCTGAGGCTCTATAACAAATCGAGAGCAACTAAAAGCGTAGTACGTCCGCACAGATTTCTAAGGACACTAGAACCTGATGCTCTGATACCATCTGTGACACCCCGCCTAATAAGATACCGGGCGATCACTCCTATATCAAATTAAAACAGGTGTCTCATATGGATCATTCTTAGCATCACTGTCGAAAATCCATTTATTTACTAATAACCTATTAGGTCGGTGTCAAAATTTTAACTTTACTACTCTTTTTACCAACCGTAAATAAAACATCCACACAGTTTCGTGGAAATAAAACTGAAATGAAATAAAATAACCGAACACTCGGTCGAAATATACAACCATATCGAATGATGTACTAAAAGAAGAAATAAATGCAGTTGGACCATTGACCCGAATGTTCATACAATACCTCCTATCTAGATTACAACGATGGAAGCGACTATCAAAAACCTGCATGCATCCACAGCTGCTGTAGCTGACGTCTGACTCGAAAGAAGTGCCATCCAGGCGTCCCTGTGTCTGGACACCTATATATATATATAATATATAGCAAGAAAGGAAAGTAGATAAACGGGTCAGAGCCCGAGTTTTGAAAATATTTAGCAAGTGTATAAATGCCTTATTATTTTGAAAAAGGTTTTATCTCATATTTAAGTTTGGTATTGCACTCCCATGAGATACCCCTCACCTCTCTTCTAACAGTGCACTCCTAGCGCATCCCTCTAAACATCCTAGTTAAGCTACCCTGCTAAACTAGTCTATCACCCAACCACTATCTACCCTAGATAGTCCAAGAGATGTACTAAGGCCTAAACTTCACTCTAGTCTCAACGCTATGCCATGTTCGTGCGTGGGGTGTCTCGCAAAGTGAAATCCAAACAAGGAACCCCCCGATACACTACTATGCGGCAAGATCGATTGTTGAGATCTGCCAGTCAATTAGTACAGAATATGTATATAAATAATTATGTATACCACAAGAAATACTAATATTAGAGCACTAAGGATTAAAATTCTCCCCATTCTCAACACAGTGCCATATTCGTGCGTGGGGTGTCTCGCAAAGCGAAATCCAAACAAGGAACCCCCCCGAGACACTACTATGTGGCAAGGTCGATCATCGGGATCCATTAGACCCTCGGTACTCGATTCATCCATTTATATATACATATCTCCATAATCATCCGAATCTATCTCCCGGACTGAGGATTCATATATCAAGTATTTATCAATACTTTCATTTTTCTCAAAACTTTGCATTTCCCTTTTTATACTCAGGAAATGTAAATATAAAAGCCAATTCATTATCATGAATTGCATTAACAAATCATATACTTTTAAAAGCCAATTTTATTATCATAAAAATGCTTTTCCGTTTCAAAATATCCCATTTCCCTTTTTATATTCAGGAAATGTATTCAAAGATATTTTCATTATCATAAAAGTGCTTTGATCATATCATATGCTTCCACATCCCTTCTTCCATCCGGGAGGTGTTACAGAAGCCAAACCGTATAACCCATTTCCCTTCCTATATCCAGGAAATGTAATTAAAGCCAATCCATTATCATGAATTGCTTTAATATAACGCGTTCTAAGACCGCCCGTCCGGATTTCTCCACTATGCGCGCCCCTAAATGGCTATCATCTTCCAGGGCCTATAATCAAAACAACCTGGGATCCTACATCGCAAGACGTCGGGAAGCGGCCATATGCCTGCGGGATAGTCAAGACCACACCCGGAATCTCCTAACCAACGCAGAAAAATACAACAGACGCTCATATGGCCTATAGGACTATATCCACCCTGCGTTAATTTTTCATGGGGCTTCACCATACGCACGCAACTTCCCTTATGATAGCGATTTAGAGAGGTGTGTTTCCTCATTTTTATTAATTAAGAAAATCATTTATCTTTCCATTTTGAAAACATTCATACTTTATTTTCAAAATCATTTACATCATATCATATATGCTGTAATCACATAGTATATACCTATACCATATATTCATCCTCGAATATATATAAATGGCCATATTTTCCAACTACATCTAACGATGACCATTAATCCCAAATATTCTTTCAAAGAATCATAATCATGCATTCATATAAGCATGATACTAAACCCAAAGTATTTCCTTACATTGATTACTAATAATCACCTTAATCAACTCTTAAGGATTAATTGGATATCTCCAATTATAATAATTCACTCTAAGTGAATATACACATATATATATATAATCTCAAATCCACAAGTCCCTTAGGACATAACCCTCTATAATACTTTAATTTAGAAGGCCCTTAAACTTTAAATCTCAAAGAGGAGAAGTAATAATAATCTCCAAAATCTTGGGCTGAAAACAGAGCACCGGTCGATCGGTCCCAGACCCCCGATCAACCACGGGTTGCAAATAAGCCTACGAAACAAAGCAGTAGGCCCTTTCTCCTTGACACGGTCGATCGGCCATAGGGGCGCGGTCGACCGGTCACACCAAGTCTCCAAAAATAAAATCCTCAATTCCCTTATCCAACAACCCAAATTCATTTTCGAGGTTTCTAAACTACACCAAAAATTATCCCGAACATTTACACGACTAATCCTAGCCTTTATTTTTCCAATTCCCGATTTGATTTCCGAGTTGATGATTTCAACCCGGGGATGCCATCTTGTAAAAATCATATTAAATCGTAGAAAAATTAGAAAAATACGCGGTCAGTACACACGCGAACGTATCGAAAAGATCTACAACTTTCGTGTTTTGGTCGAAAGCTAAATCAATTCTTTTCCTGACCAAAAATGCCCCCTAATGTGACGGATTACTATTCATCATCTTCTCCGAGACGATTTCGGTCATTAAAGCTTCTCCCAAGCTTTTGTCGCCTCACCCAACGTCCTACAACCTAAACCAACTACAAATACACATATATTAAGGGTTCTAAATATCCTAGAACCCAAAACCACCAATTAATTTAGGTTAAAACCTAAGTTCCACAAATTGAGATATTATTGGGGTTTAATTGTTTTAACTCCCAAAAAACCGCTTTATCCACGATAACCCACCCCAAAACCATTAGGGTTTGTTTATACCAAACTACGGTATGAGATATTTATACAAAAAGATAAATAAAGCAAGTAAACACTTTCCTCGTGTATATAATCCGACGACCTCGAGCCGAATCCCGCGGAGGTAGGCCAGAATCTCCATTTTCTCCTCCTCTTTCTCATTCCTCTCTCTCTTCTCTCTCTTTTCTTTCTTTCCTTCTCTTTTCTTTCCCTCTCTCCCTCTTTATATAGGAAGAAAAGGGTTTTAACCCTTAAAACCCAAAAATGACTCGTTTACCCAATTACGAGTTACTTTTACCTCTAAAATTAGCCGAAACTCATTTTTAAAAATCGGACCCTCTTTTCCGACTATCTCGGACATTCCGAGACTAATGGCACAGTCGAAATTTTCATCTGAGGTACTTGGCCGCAAATCACTATTTCAACCCAAAATAACTTTATGCGGGTTTTCTAATTAAAAATCTTACCTCGTGTCGCTTTACTCAACGACGACATATAATTAAAATATTTCGACCTATATAGTCCCAAAAATAATCACAACATCTTTCGAAAATCATTTAATCCTCGAAAATCCCAAAAATTTACTATTTTAGGAAATTCTCCAAATTTCAATTTATTTTTATTTATGGAATTTAATCGTCTCCAAAAGGACGGGTTGTTACATATTAGACAACCATAACTACTGTCCAAGATAGGTAATAAGTGGATAAATTCATAAAGAGAGGCAAAAAGTTAAAGAGGAAGAATAATTGATCAAATCAAACACTTGAATTAATCCCGAAATTCACTTTTATATAATCTTAAACTTGTAAAAATTTAATTCCAACACTCAAACAATGCTATCTCTATAATATCCACTCAAATAAACCCCTCTCTAACTAGTGTTCTACCCCAAAATTTCAACCTCGCCAAATGAAGACCAATGGTCCAATATATAGGTGAGAATTAGGGTAGGGGTTATTTTTGACATTTTAGCAATTAATATTCTAATGAATAGAATAATAAAAGGGGTATAGTTAAGGATTTATTCAATAAAAGAGGGTTGGATGCTGAATAATAGAGGTATGGGAAGAATAATAAAGTCTGGTTTCTTTATAGAAAAGAAATAAAAAATAAATGAGGAGAAAGGGTGGAATATAGATGATATATTAAGAAAATAAAACTTTATGTGTGGAATTTTAAATTATTGAAAAATTAAATTTGCCTAAGGGGATTCTCGCATGCGTCCAACGCATTTGGACCAGTGATTGGAATTATTTGATTGAATGAAGGAAACACGTCCATGTGGCGTCATCGCGGACGTCCACGTGATGCGCTAAATTGAAATAGCAAAATAGGGAAGGCATGACCTACCGAGTTGTAAAATCATTTCCAATCACTTAGACATGCATGTCCATAGAAAATAACATCCAAAAAAATAATATATTAGGACAATTATTTTCTCAAATTCCGTAATTTACCCATAACACCCAAATGTTCATATCTTCTCCATGCGACCTCCAAATGACGAATCGTGAAAATCGACGAGACCCTGATTTTGATGTCGTCATATTCATAAGTGCTCGGGTCACGGGGTATGACCTGGCACTATGAGTTTGACTTTTTCTCAGTTTTGGACTTTTCACAATTATAACTACTTCGTTTGAATTCGATTCACTCACCATTTCAACCCAGGTGTCCCTTGATTCAACGCCTACAATTCTCGTGTTTTGTTCGAGTCCGAATTTAGTCATTTGAATTTACCAATTTTCCCTTGAAAGTGCATATGTGCCCTTTTTTGCTGAAATTTCCTTGAAATAACATGCTTGAGTCCATGAGTATGTTTTTACCAACAAGATAAACAAAATACCCACATAAGGCCAATTTTATCGAGAATTAGCAATTAAAATGCATATATTTGAGGTATAAATATAACACTTTTGGGTTCTTATCACACCACCCCCAAACAGAACATTTCTAGTCCTCGAAAAAAATAAAAAGAAATAAAGAAAGATAAGAGACCAAAAGTGTGCCAGTTTTGTGTGTACAAGCGATTGCAGTTAGTATGTGCAACAAGCTGTTAAACTTCTAGGTTGCCCTAGAGGACGAGTGTTATCTGGTGAGGGTTTATAGTGAATATACCTAAAAAATCAAAACCTTATTTTTAAAATTATTATTAAAAAGGCTATTAATCTCATATTATACATATCACTATCATACAATCCATCATTTAAGGAATACGGATAATGAATTATGAAGTGAAAGAAAAGTTTAAACTGACTTAATACCCGAAGCAAATCCTTCCTATAACTCAACATGTGTAGTGTGAATCACTCAAAACAGTTTTACGTATCATAAGAGTACTTTCGTAGATTTCATTTTAGAATTAATGATTCAACTTTCAAATATCATAGGATATATCTCTCTAAAATAGTCGCTCGATATTTAGGTAAGTGTACCTCTCTTATTTGTGAGGAGGGGAGTAAATATAAACAAGGTCAAACATCTCACACATATATAAAAAATAATGGATACAAGAAACAATTTGATCTCAAGGAAGGAATGCAAAACACTATTGAGACTATCGAATTATTCACCACGTAGAATTTTCATTCACCCGAACACTTCACCAAAGGTAAAACTGTGGTTAATGTAAAGGATGAGGGGGAATGATATGAGTAATATCGATTATAAGATGATTTTTGGGTGTTTGACAAGAGTGGACTAATTTCATTACTTAATGTCATTGTTTCACAAAATTTGATCGCATGTTTTTCTTTTTTTATAATATTTTTTCTATATATCTATTTTTTTCTTTTTCTTGCTATGTTTTTTTTCTACGTGATGTGATTCGTCTTTAGAAAATGAATGAAGACTTTTTAACATATATAATTTTAAACCACTCTTTTTCTAAAAAACCATGGGTGATAATAGGAAACTGATGTACAGATGGTGTAGAGAATATATATAGGTATTTGGTATGACTCGCACGCTCAATTTGTCAGTTTGTATCAGTATCGGTCTCAGTCTCGAATGATATGAAACTATACACTATTTAAAGGAGTAGAATGTTTTTGAAAAAAATATAGAAAAGTTTAGAAAAATGAGATTAAATAATATGGATCAATTAGACAAGTACAAAATCATCATTTCGTATGCATAACATTATGTAATTCTTTATATTGAATCGTCATTTAGTACGCATAACATTGTGTAATTGTTTATACTGAATCATTCTTTAGTATTCATAGCAATGTCTAAATCATTATATATTTAGTAATATATTCTTCATGAATGTTATAATAGTACTTATTACTAATTAAGTATGTATATAATATATTTAATTATACACTTTAAAGATAGATGAATAATGGTATATTTTAATACAAATTAAGTAAATACAAAAATGAACATTAAATGAGAGATAATCCCATAGTAACACTACATGGAAAAAACGAGAGATTCAACCCAAAAATGCAATTTGCGACCACAAAATATCATATAACATGTATCGAATTGAAAGCGATTGCTCCGATCGTGACATGAATGAAAAATCGCAGCTTAATTGAGTGAGATAGAAGTAGAGATAGAGAGATCAATGCATAGTTATTTATACCATCTCGACCGATATATCATTGATATGGGTCGATAATACTGTGATATCGCCGATATGATGGACTCTATCACGATATGGGTCGATTCTACCGCAATATCACTGATACTACCACAAAATTATCGATATAGGGTCAATTCACACCAATAGTTGAAAACTCAACTCGTAACTCGAAATCGAATTGGTGGGTACCGATACCTAGTCAACTAGGCCGTATTATTGTGGTATCAGCCTTAACATTGAACCATGCTAAATTATGCATATTCTTGATATTTTGAGTGGTAAGGTGACTTGAGGGGGTTGATGATGCTAGGATTGTGCGGCAAAAAACCACACATTCGTGTAATGGTACTTCATTAGTATGAATGAGATTTTTTTGTTATTGTGATGGGATATTTATTATTTCCATTCATCTTATGCACCTTATTTTGTTTAAATCTTTGAGTTTTATATGACAGGGTTGAGTAGAAGATTGACATTAAACGTAAATTATAGTAGATTTATTTGTGCAAGATGATAGTTAGTTGGTAGCTTTGTTTTAGAAGAGATCACTCTTTGGATGTATAGTGTGAAGCCCTTATACCTTTGACTCACTTGAGTCCATATTGTATAAGTGCTCATCTAGTTTGGAAATTGTGACAAAATTGTGTCTACCTAGAAACCAAAGAGCCTCAGAATTGCCTTGTCAATTCATCTCTCTTTCTTGTGATGATCAAGAGACTATTGCCAACACTCACACACTTAGAATTCAATTTTTGCACATCATATTGCATAATTATGTGTGGACATGTGTTGAGTGTGTTTACATCCCTAGGTTTGATTTTTAATAATTTTTTTGGGATTTTTTAATATTTTTTAAACAATGTTTTTATAATTAAAACTTGATTTAAAAAGTTTTGGGGTCAATCTCTTAATATCATTTGTTGTGTATTATGGCCTAAAGTTACCTTGGGTAGAATTCGAAAGCGGCAGAGACTTCAGGGTAGTCTTTGTAATTAGTTTAGACGCGCGTTTTATATCCTTTTACTGGACAACACCTCTCTGCCTCTGATTGGTTAAATTTTTGTTTCTTTACTGAGACAACAGACACGTGTGTTATCAACCCTTGGATCATTCCTTATCAATGGCCTGCATGTTGCCTTGATGAATCCCCATGTAACTTTATAAGACAATCAACGTTCGTTTAAGCACCGCCTTGTGTGAGCCCTTAGATTCAAGTCAATTTAAATTGACTCGATCTCAGCCCTTGGTTTGGATCAGATATCTCGAACCTTCCTCTCACCCTATAAAAAGGTCCTTTCTCTCAGACTTCGAAGATTTTTGGCCATTTCATTTCCTCTGAGAAAATAAGAGAGTAGAGAGACAAGAGAGAAGAGGGAAGAGAGAGAAGAGAGAAACCAAAGAGAGAAGAAAGTTAGAAACCCTAACTTCGTCCAAATCCTTTCAAAAACCTAACCCAAACACTTCTTCAAAACACCATAACCAAAAACACCATCTCGTGTGTTCTTGAGTGTTTGAGAGTTTGAGTTGAGTTATTTTGGTTACTGTAACCTTGTGTTCATGAGATCTTGTTTCCAACTTAGACTTTTACTTAGATCTAGTTTCTGTTTCCATAGAAATCTCAGATCTGAGTTATTCATGTTACATTACACTTAGTTTCATTTTATTTCTCATCTTGAGAAATATAATGTTGATTGTTTTCTCTAAAACATTTTCTTACTTTGAAATCAATAATAAATTATTTATGTTTCTTCTTCTTGTAAATCTAAACCTTTGACCTAGTTTTGTAATCTCACTTGGAGGTTTTCAATCTCAAAAAAAAATTCTTTTAAATTTTGAGATTGATTAAGACCTTGTCTGTCTTCCTAGCAAGGTATCCGTGGATTCTGGGATAGATTGAAAGGTCAAATAAGGTTTAAAGTTTTCTAAGAAGAAAGAAAAAGAAAAGATCACAGCATATAGTGTATACTATAATTTCTTAGGACTGTTTGTACTTAATAAGTGTGTGTGTGTGTGTGCATGCATGTGTTAGAGAGCACCTTCACAAACACTTACACCCTACAACACGAAAAGTGTTGGTGATAAAATCTTGAGAACATAAGTCGACGTAAAGTGCTGGAACAAATCAAAAGTTGACAAACTGGGAGAACTACATCAACAATCAGAACTGCAGAGAAGTTTAAGGACACCAGAGGGTACATTCCTAAACTTATATAGGTCTGAGTTGTTTGCATGTTAGTTATATAGTTTGTAACTCATATATTTATTTTAGTGGATTTTTCTTTTTACTCCGTAAAGGGAGTCGTGGATGTTTCCTCAATTGGTGAGGTTTTACCACGTAAAAATTGTGAACAAAAGCCTTCTACATTTTCTCATCTCATTCTTGGTTGTGCTGTATTTAAAACTGGTTTAAACTATCTTTTCAACTTGTTGCTTAAATCTTGAACAGATCTCGTACATACTATTTTATTAAACACATCTTGTGATTAATCCTTTTTTATTTAAGAAAAGAGTTTCTTCAAAAAACAACTCGGAGTTACTTAAATAGTTTATTTTCATAAACGGCTTTAGTAACACATTTTTCAATTGGTATCAGAGCTTTGTAAAACTGCTTTTAACCGATCCTGTGTTTCTGAAATTATTTTCTGAAAATCAAAGATGGACGAGAAAAATGAAAGATTTGGTAACTTGACCAGACCTCCAATCTTTGATGGAACCAATTTTGGTTACTGGAAAGTAAGGATGATTGCTTTCATTCAAGGAACTTTGGGAGATGATGTCTGGGACATTGTTGAAAATGGTTATACTTTTCCTACTAAACCAGCCAACGAAGGAAGTAATGAGAGGGTTAAGAAAGCTCTAAGTGAGTTCACTCAAGAAGAGAAAAAAGTTTCTCGAAATAACAATAAAGGAAAGAATGCTATATTTATGTCTATAAATGAACATGAGTTCAAAAGAATCTCATCCTGTATCACTTCTAAGGAAGCTTGGGACACCTTAGTCACTGCTCATGAAGGAGACACTAGAGTTAAGGCTGCTAAAACCCAAATGCTTATCCAACAGTATAACTCCTTAATTATGACTGAGACTGAATCATTTGATGACTTCTATATGAACCTGAGTGATATTGTGACCAAACTGCATGCTAATGGGATAACCTATGATAGACAAGAAATTGTATCTAAAATTCTGAGATCATTACCACTGAAGTTTGATAACAAAAGATATGCTATTGAGGAAATGTGTGATATAAATCTCACTCCTGAATTACTCAGTAGTAAATTAAGAACTGTGGAAATGGAACTGGAATTTAAGAAACAATTAACCCAATCCCATAGGAAACAGACTAGTTCCAATCTAAGCTTCTCTTTTAAATTGATTAAACCTGAGTTTAATACTACCAATGATGAATCTGATGAGGACTGCGATATAGAGAGTTAGGACAATCAGATTGCCTTAATGACTAAACAATTCAAGAAAATCATTAAGTTTAGAAACAAAGTGGCAAATAAACAAGGCAAGTCAAATTATCCAACTCCCTCTAGTCACAGACCTCATGAGAAAAACAATGACAAAAATCACAAAGACTCTCACGCTAGACCTAATAGAGACCTTAAGAAGACTGAATTCTATAGATGTGGTAAACTGGGTCACATTGCACAAGACTGTAGAGTTAATTTGAACACTCAAAACAAACATACTAGGGCTAACATTTGTAAAACATGGGATGATTCAAGTGACACTGAAAATGAGGAACCTGAGTCATCAGATGTTTTTGATCCTTGCATGTCCTTCTTTGCCAAGATTATTTATAATGATGACATGCCTATGTTTGTTAATGACGATGAACCTAATAATTCTATGACTGATACTTCGAATGCGGTTATTACTGGTTTAGATGCTTTGATTACTAAGAATGTTGCATGTACTATCTCGTGGTGTGTGAGTCAAAGGGATGGCGATAATGACGATGTCAATGGGTGTGTGAGTTTAACAAATGAATCGTTAGGGGTCACTCCACACACCACACTTAGTGACTCGGACAATGAAGACCTCCCAGACATTAACACACTTTACACTAAGACTCTCAAGAAAAGCGCTAGACTAGAAAAGACTGTTAAGGATCTTACTAAGAAATTGGAAGATTTAAGCCTGATGGTTAAACTGAATGCTGAAGAGTACACTACCCAATGTTTAACTCATGAAAGTGAAATTAAATTTTTGATGAAAAACTGAAAATTTTGACTGAAACAAATGAAATTCTGGAGAAAAAATACAAAGGAACATTGTTAGAATTGGAACAAACCAAAGAAAAGACAGCAACTGTTTTCAAAAAAATTACAAAATTTGAAAATAATTCTAACTGTTTTGATAAATTTGTTGCTGAATCTAAAACCAATTCTGATGATCGAACTGGTATAGGATTTTGTCCCAATTTGAAAACACAAACAAAACATTTTGAAACTATCAAGTTTGTGTCAGGAGGCAAAAGACCTATTGAAACATGTCCAGATTTTCATTGCATAAAAACTGAGTTTGATTCAAAAAATCAAAGTTTTAACATTGGGGAATCAAGTTGCTCTAAGCTTAAAAGTTCACCTAAGGCTAAATACGTTTGTCCTTCTATTAGGAAGAGTGAGTCTACATTCAAGACTGTCACACCTAGAAATAGAGTTCAGCCTCAAAACTCTATGAAACCTTTGTTTAGAGACTTTCATAAGGAGACCCCCATCTTGAGCAATCTTTATTGCTCCTACTGTGACATATATGGTCATTCTTTCGATGGTTGCTATGCTAGGAGACTTTTTAAACCTATCTATAATCCTCGTACTTACCAGAACTTTAACTATTCTGGGAGGAGTCGAAACAATTATATACTTCCTACACAGCCAGATAAAAACTCTAACTATAGAAAGAGAAAGACCAAACCTAAAAGAACATTCCCGAGAAGGAATCCTAAGAACTTTTCTAAACCAAATGCTCATGTCTTTCAAAAAACTCAAAATCATGCGCAAAACATTTTTGAGCAAAAATCTAATGCTCGCAAATTTTATCAGTTGAGGGCTAATAAGCGCAAGATGAAAACTAGAGCAATTTGGATTAGAAAAGATGATCTATTACCTCAGATAATGTGTAATATTGTTGTTACTACTTTAAAAACCGAACACACATCATCTGGTTGGTATTTAGACTCTGGATGTTCTAAGCACATGACAGGAGATGAATCTAAACTTTTAAACAAAACCAAATTTGCTGGTGGTAAAGTTATTTTTGGTGATGGAGTTTCATCTCAAATCATAGGCAAAGGAACTGTCCAAGAAGATGGGCTTCCTATTCTTAAATATGTTATTCTAGTTAAAGGTCTAAAGGCCAACTTACTTAGTATTTCGCAATTTTGTGACTCAGACCATACTGTTACCTTTTCAAAGAACAATTGCAAGATCTTAAATGAAAAAGGTGAATGCATAATTACTGGATTCAGAACTCCTGACAACTGCTATACTGTCAAGAACAATTCTGAAACTTGTAATGTTTCCAGAATGGATGACAATGAGATATGGCATAACATAATGGGTCACATAAATTACGATAGTCTTAGTAAATTGTCTACTCACGACATAGTTAGAGTAATTCCAAAAATTAAACCCATTCATAATATTGTTTGTGGTTCCTGTCAAGAAGGTAAAATGGTTAAGGCCCCTCATAAGAAAGTCAAAGATATTCTCACCTCTAATACCTTAGAACTCATCCATATGGACCTAATGGGTCCTTCCCAAACTGTTAGCCTTTGTGGACACAGTTATATCTTAGTTATGGTTGATGACTTCACCAGATTTACTTGGGTAGCTTTTTTTAAAAAAAATTCTGAAACTTTTCAATCCTTCCTAAAAATTCTTCTTAGGATTGAAAATTAAAAGGACATTCAAGTAAATAGAATCCGTAGTGATAGAGGGGGTGAATTCAAAGACACTGGTATTGTAGAATACTGTGACTATAATGGTTACAAACACGAGTTCAGTGCTCCTAAGACTCCTGAACAAAATGGAATCGCTGAGAGAAAGAATCTTACCTTGCAAGAGATGGCACTTGTCATGTTACATGCCAAGAATTTGCCTAAATATTTTTGGGTAGAATCTATTCGTATGCGTGTCATATCATTAATAGGGTCTATCTTAGAAAGAATTCCAAACAAACCCCTTATGAATTTTGGTACAAAAAGAAGCCAAATCTCAAATACCTTAGAACCTTTGGCAGTACTTGTTATGTATGCAAAGATAGGGAATATTTATCTAAATTTGAGAGCCGGGGAGATAAAGCCATATTTTTAGGATACTCGCCTAACAGTAGAGCTTATCGAGTGTATAATCTTCGCACTAAAACCATGATGGAATCCATAAATGTAATTGTTAGTGACACTACTGCAGAAAGCAAGACTGGTGAATTACCTATTGAAGAAGAGCCTTCAAATATTTTAGAAAATGACCCTTCTGAAATAGATAATTCATTACCTATTGAGACACCTGAAGTACCTAACTGGGTTTCTAAAGATCATCCCATAAACAACATTGTTGGTAACCCTAGTGAGCCAGTGCGTATAAGATCCAAACTTAGAAATTATGCACATTATGCATGTTTTGTTTCCCTTGTGGAACCAAAGAATGTTAATGAGGCATTGAATGACTCTCACTGGATTTCTGCTATGCAGGATGAACTCTTACAATTTCTCATTCATGATGTATGGTATCTTGTTCCACGTCCTGATCACAAAAAGGTTGTTGGTACTCGTTGGATTTTTAAAAATAAAACTGATGAAAATGGGATAATAATTAGAAATAAAGCTAGATTAGTTGCTCAAGGATACTCACAAATAGAAGGAATTGATTTTAACGAGACCTTTGCTCCTGTTACTTGTTTAGAATCAGTTCGTCTGCTTTTCGCTATAGCTTATCACATGCGTTTTACATTATATCAAATGGATGTCAAATCTGCGTTCCTTAATGGAATACTGGCTGAAAAAACCTATGTAGAACAACCTGAAGGATTCATTGACCCTAAGCATCCAAATCATGTATTTCATCTGAAAAAGGCTTTGTATGGTCTTAAACAGGCTCCTAGAGCTTGGTATGAGCGTCTTTCCAGTTTTCTTTTGGATAAAGGTTTCAAAAGAGGTGGAAATGACCAAACTCTATTTGTCAAACATTTTGACAAACACATTACTATTGCCCAAGTATATGTCGACGATATTATTTTTGGATCAACTTCCTCCTCATAAGTAAAATCCTTTTCTGAAATTATGAGTAAGGAATTTCAGATGAGCCTTATGGGGGAGTTACAGTTCTTTCTAGGTATCCAAGTCAAACAAAATTCAGAAGGACTATTTGTTTCGCAATCTAAGTACGCTTTAGAGTTTGTTAAGAAATTCGGCCTTGCGAGTGCTAAAAATGCTAAAACGCCCATGATTACTACGCTAAAACTCTTTAAAGATGAAAATTGAACAACTGTAGATCCTACTTTGTATCGTAGTATGATAGGCACTTTACTATACCTTACTGCCTCGTGTCCTGATATTATGTATGCCGTGTGTGTATGTGCTCGATATCAAAGTAACCCTAAAGAGAGCCACTTGAATGCTGTTAAACGTATCATTAAATATGTAAATGTCACTCTAAATTTAGGACTTTGGTACACTAATGACACACCAAGCACTATAATTGGGTACACTGATGCTGACTGGGCTGGGTGTACTGATGATAGTAAAAGCACTTCAGGAGCATGTTATTATATAGGTAATAACTTGGTAGGATGGAGTAGTAAAAAATAAAACTGCACACCACTCTCAACAGGTGAATCTGAATACATAGTCGCTGGCAGCTGTTGTGCTCAATTAATGTGGCTTAAACAAATGCTAAGTGATTATGGTATTCAAGAAAACCAATTGCATCTCTATTATGATAATCAAAGTGCGATTAATATTTCTAAAAATCCTGTTCAACACTCGCGAACAAAGCATATTAAAATAAGACATCATTTTATACATGAATTGGTTGAATCTAAGGAATTAGAAATCAATTATCTGCCTACTGATCTACAACTCGCAGATATGTTTACCAAACCTCTAGATTATAATAGATTCATTTCATTACGCAAATCTATTGGTATGGTTTATGCTGACTAATCTTTTTGATGTTTATCCAAGTTTTTCCCTTTGTCCATTTGAGACAAAATGGGGGAGAAATTTGAGTCTATTCAACTCTTGCATATTCTAAATAGCTTGATCTTAGTGAATTGTTGCAGGTTCTTGTTGTTCCGTTACTCTCAACAGTTGTTATAGGGTATTCAAATGTACTTAGTTGAGTTATGTACTTTTTGATTTCTAGGAATTGGGTAGATAGAATTTTGATAGGAATAAGTCTTTCTTATTTTGTCTTATTGCCCTACGAGTCCAAGATGACTCAAAGGAGATTTTGTCTCATATTTCCCAAGGGGGATATTGAAGCCCTTATACCTTTGTCTCACTTGAGTCCATATTGTATAAGTGCTCATCTAGTTTGGAAATTGTGACAAAATTGTGCCTACCTAGAAACCAAAGAGCCTCAGAATTGCCTTGCCTATTCATCTCTCTTTCTTGTGATGATCAAGAGACTATTTCCAACACTCACACACTTATAATTCAATTTTTGCACATCATATTGCATAATTATGTGTACATGTGTTGAGTGTGTTTAAATCCCTAAATTTGATTTTTAATAATTTTTTTGGGATTTTTTACATATTTTTTAAACAATGTTTTTATAATTAAAACTTGATTTAAAAAGTTTTGGGGTCAATCTCTTAATATCATTTGTTGTGTATTATGGCCTAAAGTTACCTTGGGTAGACTCCGAAAGCGGCAGAGACTTCAGGGTAGTCTTTATAATTAGTTTAGACGCGCATTTTATATCCTTTTACTGGACAACACCTGTCTGCCTCTGATTGGTTAGATTTGTGTTTATTTACTGAGACAACAGACGCGTGTGTTATCAGCCCTTGGATCATTCCTTATCAATGGCCTGCATGTTGCCTTGATGAATCCCCATGTAACTTTATAAGACAATCAACGTTCGTTTAAGCACCGCCTTGTGTGAGCCCTTAGATTCAAGTCAATTTAAATTGACTCAATCTTAACCCTTGGTTTGGATCAGATATCTGGAACCTTCCTCTCACCCTATAAAAAGGGCCCTTCTCTCAGACTTCGAAGATTTTTGGCCATTTCATTTCCTCTGAGAAAATAAGAGAGTAGAGAGAGAAGAGAGAAGAGAGAAGAGAGAAAAGATAAGAGAGAAGAGAGAGAAGAGAGAAACCAGAGAGAGAAGAAAGTTAGAAACCCTAACTTCGTCCAAATCCTTTCAAAAACCTAACCCAAACACTTCTTCAAAACACCATAACCAAAAACACCATCCTGTGTGTTCTTGAGTGTTTGAGAGTTTGAGTTGAGTTATTTTGGTTGCTGTAACCTTGTGTTCATGAGATCTTGTTTCCAACTTAGACTTTTACTTAGATCTAGTTTCTGTTTCCATAGAAATCTCAGATCTGAGTTATTCAAGTTACATTACACTTAGTTTCATTTTATTTCTCATCTTGAGAAATATATTGTTGACTGTTTTCTCTAAAACGTTTTCTTACTTTGAAATCAATAATAAATGCTTTCTATTTCTTGTTCTTGTAAATCTAAACCTTTGACCTAGTTTGGAATCTCACTTGGAGGTTTTCAATCTCAAAAAAAAATTCTTTTAAATTCTGAGATTGATTAAGACCTTGTCTGTCATTCTATCAAGGTATCCGTGGATTCTGGGATAGATTGAAAGGTCAAATAAGGTTTAAAGTTTTCTAAGAAGAAAGAAAAAGAAAAGATCACAGCATATAGTGTATATTGTAATTTGTTAGGACTGTTTGTACTTAATAAGTGTGTGTGTGTGTGTGTGTGTGTGTGTGTGTGTGCATGCATGTGTTAGAGAGCACCTTCACAAACATTTACACCCTACAACACAAAAAGTGTTGGTGATAAAATCTTGAGAACATAAGTCGACGTAAAGTGATGGAACAAATCAAAAGTTGACAAACTGGGAGAACTAAATCTACAATCAGAACTGCAGATAAGTTTAAGGACACCAGAGGGTACATTCCTAAACTTATATAGGTCTGAGTTGTTTGCATTTTAGTTATATAGTTTGTAACTCATATATTTGTTTTAGTGGATTTTTCTTTTTACTCCGTAGAGGGAGTCGTGGATGTTTCCTCAATTGGTGAGGTTTTACCACGTAAAAATTGTGAACAAAAGCCTTCTACATTTTCTCATCTCATTCTTGGTTGTTCTGTGTTTAAAACTGGTTTAAACTATCTTTTAAACTTGTTGCTTAAATCTTGAACAAATCTCGTACATACTATTTTATTAAACACATCTTGTGATTAATCCTTTTTGATTTAAGAAAAGAGTTTCTTCAAAAAACAACTCGGAGTTACTTAAATAGTTTATTTTCATAAACGGCTTTAGTAACGCATTTTTCATAGTGTTTTGGTTGACATGGGGTTTGATGTATTTTCCCTAAATGGCTTATTTAATTTTTATCCATGGTGAAGTGGTGATGAATAGGCTCTTATTTCTTGTGTAAATCATGCTATTATTTTTTTCTACCATTTTACTTGTTTAATATTAGTATAGGCGTGTTCATCTTAAAATGTACCTTAACCTTGGTGGTATGAAGACGAGAAATGTGATGAAGCTTTAAATTACAAGCCCCATATTTGAACGGGCCATGATGATTGTGGTTTATTGAATCATTGGATACGTAATGCTATGTACTTGTGATATTGTAATATTTCTTAGACATGTCATATGTTTGGTATGTTCTTTAGATATATTTTATCATGTTGCTAACGATGCAAGACAATCAGTTGCATATTGATTTAAATAAAATTAAATTCTTCACTATACATGTGAGAATTTCCAAGCAATTTAATGGTTACGTAATTGAATTGTGATCTTGTTCGAGAATTTATATTTTATTGTTATAATCTCTTGCTTGACAGTATAATGTATTATCCTATGTTTTCTAGGGAGTGGGCCATATTCAAGGTAGATAAGATGATGGGGATTGAGAACACGTTGGTAATTTTCTGTTGAATCTTATACTTTTTCTGATTCCAAATTATTTTTCCCTTTTTTATATGTACATGTGTAATAAAAAAATTTATGCTCATTGAAGGCATCATCAAGTAGACGTAACATTGAAACTTTGGTTTGACATGTTACTTAGTCCGTGAATTACGTTTCAAGAGATTATTTTTTTAATGTGTCTACGAGCAATCATCCCTTTGCAACAAATCCTTATAGAAACCTTTTTATATTGATTGTTTTATTGGATTGATTTCCAAGAGAACAATGTTCTTATTTGAGAGATGATTTCACTAGCTAAAATTGATAACAATTAATAAAAAAAAGTGATTGAATGCAATTAGTTTTATTTTAAGTTAAATGAAAAGCTTGTTACTATTTGTTAGATACAAATTATGGAGTAGAGTTTATAAAATCAGTTTGTAGAAATATATTTAGGAGTTCATTGCTAGTTTACTAGTCGGTATGATGTTAATTCAGTCAGTTCTGAGGTTCATGCCTATCTACACCCTTTCTTTAGGAGGTAGCAGGATGTTAATTCAATCAGTTTTGAGGTCCATGACTCTCTACACCCTAGCATCCATTAGTCCTCCTAAATTGACTTTGAACCTCATAGACAAAATCTGGAGTTCTTTCCTTTGGGTTCTAGAAAAGAGTTTCGGAGGAAACACAATTAGGTGAATTGTAAAGCTATATGATCCACTAAATTAGAAGGAGGGCTTGGCATTAGACCTTTGGAGTCTATTTTGTTCACGCGTCTAACTTAAAGATGGCATGAAATTTCAAACTAGGAGATTTTTCCTTCCCCTTTGTTGTTGAATGAGTTAGAAAAGTGAGGTTGATGGCTATAACTCAAAACTTCATTTGGTATCCTCATATACTCCCCCAATTTATCTGCTTTTTCGTGAAAATTGCTTAATAATGGAATACCTTTATATTTGAATATTAAGTGAGAAAGAATTATACTTGCTTCTAGATGTCGTTATTGTTACAACTTAGAGGAATTTTTTAATCACCTTTTCATTTCTGGACCAATTGTTGTTCATATTTGGAATTTCTATATATCTATTTTGGGGATAGTTACTAATTCTTTCTCTTTCACATCTCCTAACTCTCTCATCATGTCTTGGTGTATGCATTCAGGATGTAATCAAGTATTCAAATGGCTCCATAAAAATATCATATGTTGCTCCTTTTAGGAGATAAAGTTAAGTAGGAACAAGTCATTTTTTGATGGTCATAGAATGAGGGCTCAATTAATCATCAACAACATCAACCAAAAAATTCAACACATTGCTTCCTCTATTAAATTCAAAACCAAGAGATTATCTTCATGTATAGAGACATGAAAAATTCTACACATTAATTATCCCCTGTTCATATCCAAAAAAACTTCCCAGTTAAATGCTCATTTCATTACTACAAATTTGTGCATATAGAAGTAGGTAAATAGTGTACTCCGATTACTATTTTTAATGCATTTCATTATAAAAATTGATATACAAGCTTCAATCAACCATTGAAATTAGAGTAAAATTTGATCTGCATGTAATCCTGGGAATTTCTTAAGTTATTTAATCTTAGTTCTTTAGTTTTGTTGTACATTATGCTTCTTCTTGAACGGTAACGACCATCCAACCTATTCATATTTATAATATGATATACTATTAAAAAATATCCAAAAATAATGACACAATATGGTATGATTTGTTCATAGCGGCTCTAAGATAATGGGACACAAAATCATGGTTACCCATAAAACATAAATCCTAGGAACTCAAAAAATATAGTTTACAATTAAATATGGTTCCCCTATTCTTTAACAGTAAACTAAGCTTATGCTGCGGTTTTTACTTTTCAATTATCAAGCCTTTGAGAACACTAAATATAACTTATTTCATAATTTATAGCATATTGACCAACTCATATGTGACACCCCGACTAATTAAACACCGGGTAGCTACTCCTTTATAAAATTAATTCAAAATGCCAAGTTGGCTCAGTTAATAGCATCACTGTCGAAAACGTTTTATTATTACTAACCACCTAGTATTTAAAAAAATAAGTGCCAAATTTTATTAAATCTGATTAACATGCAACAAGAGTAATGAATAACTAAATAACACCATTCACCATACTGAAGTAAAATGAATAACCATCACAATGAGTAAATAAAACCTGGAGGAAAAACTCCTCAATACAAATCCCACAACTGATAAGTAAACTGAAATCAATAACTAAAACTGAATACTGAGCAATACATGCTAGAGTCTGAAAACTGAAATGTAAAAGAGGTCTCTAAAGAAATGGGCAACATGCCCTACAACTGATAGATAGTGACTCTGGAATCCAAAAGATGGAAGCGTCTATGAGCAAATCCCTGTAGCTTCCACAACCAGCTACAGCACGTCACTTGAATGAGAATCCTATGCTTGGTGTCCTTGTGGCTGGGCACCTAAAATGGTTTTACAAGAAAATATATTTGAAAGCAAATGGGTCAGAGCCCGAAAGTGGAAGTCATTTTAAAAACCTGCAAGTGCTTTAAAAACCTGCAAGTGCTTTAAAAACATTTAAAACATTAAATGTAAAGTACATGTTAGGACGTGCACTCACATTATATTCTCACCTCTCGTCTAACTGTGCACTCCTAACGCAAGTACCCATCTATAACTACCCTTACTACTAGCTAACTGACAACATAACTAGCTAGACTACCAAAGGTTCTACCAATTTACTCGGTTCCATATAACATAACAACTCTCGTAATTAAATAGAGGTTTAATGTGAATACAGTTACTAAATATGCCAATGATATAACTATCAGTTAACTCATTATATAACTCGAAACAATACAGTAATATTTTTACAACATAAACATGAGGATTTCCATTAATTTAATGTATACTATTCACCACATAAATATACGATACAAGCACCCCGTAATCTAAGCTATAGTGCACACATACTCTGCTATCCATCCCGGTACATCACGTACATAAGGATTACATATTCCGAGTCTCTCAGGAATAGTTTACCGATAACAACATCACAAATAATGGAGGCGAACACAGTCACCATCACATGGGTCACGCACATACCTACGCTCCCATGGTCAGCGGACTTATTAATATCACAATAAGTCTTTCAATGACCTATGTTCATCAAGGTACCAGTCTATATCCCCACCGTAGGCACACAAGGATTAGAGGGTCCTAAGCGAACGAAACCTCCCGTGATAGCAAGTATGGTAGGTATGTCATACAAACAATCCATATACTAATACTAAGTAAACACACATCTTAGTAATACCGTATTTTAATCGTAGTACATATCGCATTCTCGTTCCAACTAATTATCACAACTTATATTATTCCGGTTCATAATTATACGCGCTATAATTCATCCTCACATCGTAGTAGACACTCACGTCTCAACCCAAACGGTTCATTGAATATAACTCTCGTGTATGGTTTACTCATCCCAACAAACCCAAAAAGTCCCAAATCAATCACTATATCATCAAAGGGATGCTAACTCTACCCTTGAATCATCTCCCGGAACTCCAAAAGTCAAAACAATCCAAAAAGGGTCAAATTGTCAACTCGTTAGAAGTCTCGTTCAAACGAGGCTTCGAACGAGTTTGGACTGTCAGGTCGTTAGAAGTCTCGTTCGAACGAGGCTGTTCGAACGAGATCCCAGTTCGATCGAACGAACTGACCCTTCTAACGATATCTCGTTCGAACGAGATATCGAACGAAAATCCTACTCGTTAATAACGACTGGTCAACTCGTTAGAAGCTCGTTCGAACGACCTGGGGGCTGCTTCTAACGAGATGCCAGTTTCGGCCCAGAATTTCCCAAAAGTCGTTTTTTCACCATTTTTACTCCTCAAACCTCTTCTAAAATTCGTTCCCACAATATATTGAGTTCTCTAAACATCCTCAAACATGTTAAGGGGTTATACTAACATCATTAAAGGGTTTGATATCATCTAAACATCATTAAATCACAATTTCTACACTAATTCCCAATTTTCTTCAAGAACATAAACCCTAACTTTTTCTCATCATAAATTCCCAGATTTTAATTCGTTTATGCATCACCTAGATATGAAATATCCGAAATTAAATCTCCCAAGAATGTTTCTACATGAAAACCTATCCCAACATTCAATAATAACTTCAAATTTCATGGGTTTTCTTTTAATCTTTCAAGAACAATTAAGATTCTTCAATTTCTAACATGGAAAAGACATTCTCAGTAATTAAATGGAAATAAAGTCACTTGCCTTGGTTTGATTTCCGAATTTGGTGTGGGTTTGGTGTAGAATTTCTGCAGAATCTCTCTCTCTCTCTCTCCTTCTCCAAGCTTGCTTCTCCAAAAAGGCTATGGTGGCTAGGGTTTGCTTTGGGGAAACTTATGAAACCTAATTTCAATAAACCTCCGTAGCTTGTTGGGTTAATAAGGGTTGGTTGGGGTCAATCCTTATCAGATTGCAACTCTCAATTTTCGTCACTTTTAATTACCCAAAAATACCAAATTACTAAAATACCCTTTTAGTTACCGGTATGGTCTAAAATTACCCTGGGACCCAAACTATACCCCCGGCTAGTGTTTTCTGACTATCTCGACCCTTCCGGACGCGTTGGCGCACTCAAAACGACCATACGGATTATAGATTTTAAATTCACTTTTATTAACAAAATATTATACCGTGACGCGGCGGTCCCACGCGTCTCAACAAAATTCCCAAATTGCCGTATATAAATCTCACGACAAATTTTATAATACCAAATACATATACAATCATATATGCACATAATCAAATACCAATTCGCATCACATTAGTATTATTAACCCGGATTAATTTCCAATTAATACGCATTTAATTAATTAATCCCAAAAATAAATATAGCCAAAAGTACGGGGTATTACATACTTCCCCCCTAATAACTGAATTTCGTCCCGAAATTCGAAACTAGAAAGTACCTGCTAAAAACAGCTCTGGATAACGTTCGCGCATCTCATCCTCGCGCTCCCATGTGGACTCCTCGACATTGTGATGTCGCCACTGAACACGCACTAACGGGACTATCTTTGACCGTAGTTTCCTCTCGCTTCGGTCCAAAATAGCAATCGGCCCTTCCTCATAAGAGCTATCCGGCTGGAGATCGATGTCCTCCACAGCAATGTGAGAATGAGCCAAATCATCCCTAAGGTATTTCCTCAGCGAGGAAATATGGAACACGTCGTGAATCCGATGCAAATGCTCCGGTAACCCGAGTCTATATGCAACCGGTCCGATCCGCTCAATAATAGGAAACGGCCCCACATACCTCGGTGCTAACTTCCCCTTCTTCCCGAAACGCATAATCCCCTTCATAGGAGATACCCTGAGTAAAACCTGGTCCCCCACTTGGAACTCCCTGAAAAACCTCTTTGCATCAGCATAACTCTTCTGCCTGTCTTGAGCTACCCGAATGCGACTTCGAATCAACTCAATCCTTGCCGAAGTATCCTGAATAACTTCCGGCCCAAGCAGTTTGTTGTCCCCCACCTCCAACCAACATGCTGGGGAACGACAAGGCCTACCGTACAATGCCTCAAACGGAGCCATGCCAATCGTGAACTGATGGGAGTTGTTGTAAGCAAACTCCACCAGTGGAAGGTACTGCTCCCATCCACCCCCGAAGTCAATAATGCACATGCGTAGCATGTCCTCCAACATCTGGTTGGTTCGCTCTGTCTGCCCATCGGTCTGCGGGTGATAAGCCGTACTCAACCGCAATTCCGTGCCCATGGCCTCCTGGAAACTCTCCCAAAACCTCGAAACAAATATCTTTTCTCTGTCAGACACGATATTCAAGGGCACACCATGAAGTCTCACAATCTCTGAAATGAAAAGCTGGGCATACTGTCCCGTAGTGTAGTCAGTCCTTACGGGTAAGAAGTGAGCGACCTTGGACAACCTGTCCACAATTACCCAAACGGAGTCGTGACCCCTCTGCGACGTAGGCAACCCTGTCACAAAATCCATGGATATGCTCTCCCACATCCACACCGGAACCTCCAACGGCTGTAGCAATCCTGCTGGTCTCTGATGATCCACTTTTACAAGCTGACAAGTGGCGCATTTCGAGACAAACTCAGCGATATCTTTCTTCATACCGCTCCACCAATACTGCCGTCTCATGTCTTGGTACATTTTGTCCCCTCCGGGATGTACCGCGAACCGTGAGCCGTGCGACTCTGCCATCACATCGTGCCGCAATTCTTCCCCTTCCGGAACTACCAATCTCCCATTGAAGCGCAATCCCCCGTCTGAGCTAACGGTATAGGACTCGGCTCCCTCTGCAAGTAATCGAACTATCTGTTCCTGACAGAACGAATCATTAGCCTGTGCCCGTACTACCTTCGTGACAATCTGCGGTGTAACGGTCATTACAGACATGAAAGATCGGGCCACTGCATCTTGGTGTCCCAATTCCTTCCACTTAGCTTTCCACACCTCTGCCACCTCATCTGCTGGCCTACGGCTCAACGCGTCTGCTACTACGTTAGCCTTACCCGGGTGGTACTGGATGTCGAACTGGTAGTCCTTCACAAATTCAAGCCACCTACGCTGCCGCATATTCAATTCCTTTTGCGTGAACAGGTACTGTAGTGACTTGTGGTCCGTGAACAGCTGAAACTTCTCCCCCAAAAGATAGTGCCTCCAAATTCGTAAGGCAAATACAACTACCGCCAACTCCAAATCATGTGTGGGGTAATTCTTCTCATGAGGCTTAAGCTTACGGGAAGCATAAGCTATGGCCTGTCTCTCCTGCTGCAATACACCTCCAAGCCCTTGCAAAGACGCGTCGGTGTAGACCAAATACTCAACTCCCGGCCTTGGCAATGCTAACACAGGTGCTGAGGTCAATTTGTCCTTCAATGCATCGAATGCCAACTGACAGGCATCACTCCAGATGTATGGCACACCCTTACGAGTAAGATGTGTCAAAGGTCCTGCTATCTCCGAGAATCCCCGAATAAACCTCCTGTAGTATCCTGCTAGTCCCAAGAAACTACGAATCTCCGTTGGTGTCGTGGGCTGTCCCCACTCCCTCACCGCTGACACCTTTCCCGGATCAACCGATATTCCCTGGTCGGAAATAATATGACCCAAGAACTGGACCTCCTTCAGCCAAAACCCGCACTTCTCATATTTTGCATACAGTTCGTTCCGACAAAGTGTCTGCAAAACCTGCCTCAAATGCTCGGCGTGCTCCTCCTCTGTCTGAGAGTAAACCAGGATATCATCAATGAAGACAATGACAAACTGGTCTAAGAAGTCCTTGAACACTCTGTTCATCAAGTCCATAAACACTGCTGGAGCGTTGGTCAAGCCGAAAGGCATAACCCGAAATTCATAAGAACCATATCTCGACAAGAACGCAGTCTTCGAGACATCCTCCTCCCTGATACGCAACTGATGGTAACCTGACCTTAAGTCAATCTTCGAGAAGAAAGAAGCTCCTCTCAACTGGTCGAATAAGTCATCGATTCGAGGCAACGGATACTTATTCCGTATCGTGACCTTATTCAACTCTCGGTAGTCCACGCACAATCTCAGTGAACCATCCCTCTTCTTCACAAACAAAACTGGAGCGCCCCAAGGTGAGGTACTCCTGCGAATAAAGCCCTGCCCTAACAGCTGCTCTATCTGATCCCGTAACTCTCGCATCTCAGCTGGAGCCATACGGTACGGTGCACGTCCTATAGGTCTCGTACCCGGTAGCAAATCAATAACGAAATCTATCTCTCGACTGGGTGGTAAGCCTGGTATCTCCTGAAACACATCCGAATACTCCCTGACAACCGGGATCGAATCTAAAGGAATAACAACCTCCTTAGAGGTATCCTCCTCTATGTAATACAGAAGAGCGGTTGATCCTCCCTCTGGGCGAGGCATCGCCACTACAAACATCTCTTGCCCCGGAATGGCAAAAACAATGCTCCCGCTGAAGTAATCAATCATGGCCCTATAAGCTACGAGCCAATCCATACCGATGATCACATCGTGAACATGCATGTCTAACACTAACATGTCCGCAGGCAATACCAAACCTCCAACCTCTACCCCGACTCCCCGGCATATAAAGAAAATAAGTGACCCACTCCCCAATGGTGAGTCGACACACGTCACTGTGCTCTCTGCCGTAGCTAACAATCCTAAAGCTTTCGCGAAGTGTGTAGCAATAAAACAGTGTGTAGCACCCGTATCAAATAACACCCGACCCATAGTGCCATGGATAAGAAACGTACCCTCGATCGCGGGCGATGCCTGTGGAACTGCAGCCTGGTGAACGTTGTAGACACGTCCATACTGTAGCTGCCCCTGTTGAGCTGGGACTGCTGGAATGGGTGGCAAAGCTGCCATCTGTGGCGGTGCAGGAAGAGCGGCGGGAAACATTGGTCTCTGTGGCTCTTGGCGAGCACCCTGCTGCTGCTGCTGTGGGGCCCTGCCCCTATCAGGACAATCCTGCTTCTTATGGCCAGTCTTGCCACAAGTAAAGCACTTCCCTGGGAAGTTCCCTCCCCTCTGCCCCTGCTGTCCCCGGCCCTGGTGGCCGTTACCATTCCTCCCTTGGCCCTGCTGGCCCTGATGGAACTGCTGTCCATTCTGCCCCTGTTGGCCTTGATGGCCGTTTGAACCCTGATGGCCCTGACGGAAACCTCCCTGTCCCTGCCTGTAGTTCCCTGATCGGAACCTCTTATTGTCCCCCTGCTGGGTACCCTGCTCAGTCTGTCTCTGCCCCTGACCCGATTGTGCCCCGCTGGCACTATGTCCTCCAGTCCTGCCCTGATGGCTAGACTCCCCTGACCGCTTGCCCTCGGCCATATGAAAACGGTGGTCTTGGCAGTGCAATAGTGCAGCGTTAACCACATCAGAATACGTGGCCAACGATAGGTTCCCTAGCAGATGCTGACGGATCCTCCAATTCAACCCATCAGTGAACTTCTTTATCTTCTTCTTCTCTGTTGGAATCTCGTCTGGAACGATATTCAACAGGTTAGTGAACTCGGCCTCATACTCGGCCACTGTCTTGCCCTCCTGCTTCAAACTCATCAGCTTCCTCCTCATCTCTGTATGAACTGCGGACGGAAAATACTTGCGGTCGAACCGCACCCAGAACTCCTGAATCGTGAGGGTATCCCTCTCCTCTGCGGTGGTAATAGACTCCCACCACTGTAGCGCAGATCCAACTAGCTTGAAAGTAGCTAGCACCTGTTTCTGAACATCAGTGCACTCATGCATCCTCAAATGCCTCTGCATGTCCTTCCTCCATTGGCTCGAGATAACCACATCTGAGCTTCCAGCAAACTCTGGTGGATGCGCTTTCTGAAAAGCGTCACGTACACGTTCCCAAGCAGACGGGAATGCATTAACCTGGACTGGCGCGGCAACCGGCGCCTGCGGTGGTGCCTGCTGAATCACGGCAATCGCGGCATTTACCGCTTGGGCTACTATAGCAGCAACCTCAGTGGCGTTCAACATGCCCTGAACTGGAGCGGGCTGGGGTTCGGGCGTTGCATTCCTGGGAACTCGTCGCGCACGTCGTGGAGGCATCTGAAATAAGAACAAAGTTTATAAGTTCGCAGTTTATAAACTTAATATAGCTGAAGAACGAAACGTACACAATAAGAGTACAACAGTCCTAAAATATAGGGCTCTATATCAAAGAAAACGTAGCGGAAACATAATAGCCGTACAAATCCTAAAGGACACTAGAACCTGATGCTCTGATACCACCTGTGACACCCCGACTAATTAAACACCGGGTAGCTACTCCTTTATAAAATTAATTCAAAATGCCAAGTTGGCTCAGTTAATAGCATCACTGTCGAAAACGTTTTATTATTACTAACCACCTAGTATTTAAAAAAATAAGTGCCAAATTTTATTAAATCTGATTAACATGCAACAAGAGTAATGAATAACTAAATAACACCATTCACCATACTGAAGTAAAATGAATAACCATCACAATGAGTAAATAAAACCAAGAGGAAAAACTCCTCAATACAAATCCCACAACTGATAAGTAAACTGAAATCAATAACTAAAACTGAATACTGAGCAATACATGCTAGAGTCTGAAAACTGAAATGTAAAAGAGGTCTCTAAAGAAATGGGCAACATGCCCTACAACTGATAGATAGTGACTCTGGAATCCAAAAGATGGAAGCGTCTATGAGAAAATCCCTGTAGCTTCCACAACCAGCTACAGCACGTCACTTGAATGAGAATCCTATGCTTGGTGTCCTTGTGGCTGGGCACCTAAAATGGTTTTACAAGAAAATATATTTGAAAGCAAATGGGTCAGAGCCCGAAAGTGGAAGTCATTTTAAAAACCTGCAAGTGCTTTAAAAACATTTAAAACATTAAATGTAAAGTACATGTTAGGACGTGCACTCACATTATATTCTCACCTCTCGTCTAACTGTGCACTCCTAACGCAAGTACCCATCTATAACTACCCTTACTACTAGCTAACTGACAACATAACTAGCTAGACTACCAAAGGTTCTACCCATTTACTCGGTTCCATATAACATAACAACTCTCGTAATTAAATAGAGGTTTAATGTGAACACAGTTACTAAATATGCCAATGATATAACTATCAGTTAACTCATTATATAACTCGAAACAATACCGTAATATTTTTACAACATAAACATGAGGATTTCCATTAATTTAATGTATACTATTCACCACATAAATATACGATACAAGCACCCCGCAATCTAAGCTATAGTGCACACATACTCTGCTATCCATCCCGGTACATCACGTACATAAGGATTACATATTCCGAGTCTCTCAGGAATAGTTTACCGATAACAACATCACAAATAATGGAGGCGAACACAGTCACCATCACATGGGTCACGCACATACCTACGCTCCCATGGTCAGCGGACTTATTAATATCACAATAAGTCTTTCAATGACCTATGTTCATCAAGGTACCAGTCTATATCCCCCCCGTAGGCACACAAGGATTAGAGGGTCCTAAGCGAACGAAACCTCCCGTGATAGCAAGTATGGTAGGTATGTCATACAAACAATCCATATACTAATACTAAGTAAACACACATCTTAGTAATACCGTATTTTAATCGTAGTACATATCGCATTCTCGTTCCAACTAATTATCACAACTTATATTATTCCGGTTCATAATTATACGCGCTATAATTCATCCTCACATCGTAGTAGACACTCACGTCTCAACCCAAACGGTTCATTGAATATAACTCTCGTGTATGGTTTACTCATCCCAAAAAACCCAAAAAGTCCCAAATCAATCACTATATCATCAAAGGGATGCTAACTCTACCCTTGAATCATCTCCCGGAACTCCAAAAGTCAAAACAGTCCAAAAAGGGTCAAACTGTCAACTCGTTAGAAGTCTCGTTCGAACGAGGCTTCAAACGAGTTTGGACTGTCAGGTCGTTAGAAGTCTCGTTCGAACGAGGCTGTTCGAACGAGATCCCAGTTCGTTCGAACGAACTGGCCCTTCTAACGATATCTCGTTCGAACGAGATATCGAACGAAAATCCTACTCGTTAATAACGACTGGTCAACTCGTTAGAAGCTCATTCGAACGAGCTCGTTCGAACGACCTGGGGGCTGCTTCTAACGAGATGCCAGTTTCGGCCCAGAATTTCCCAAAAGTCGTTTTTTCACCATTTTTACTCCTCAAACCTCTTCTAAAATTCGTTCCCACAATATATTGAGTTCTCTAAACATCCTCAAACATGTTAAGGGGTTATACTAACATCATTAAAGGGTTTGATATCATCTAAACATCATTAAATCACAATTTCTACACTAATTCCCAATTTTCTTCAAGAACATAAACCCTAACTTTTTCTCATCATAAATTCCCAGATTTTAATTCGTTTATGCATCACCTAGATATGAAATATCCGAAATTAAATCTCCCAACAATGTTTCTACATGCAAACCTATCCCAACATTCAATAATAACTTCAAATTTCACGGGTTTTCTTTTAATCTTTCAAGAACAATTAAGATTCTTCAATTTCTAACATGGAAAAGACATTCTCAGTAATTAAATGGAAATAAAGTCACTTGCCTTGGTTTGATTTCCGAATTTGGTGTGGGTTTGGTGTAGAATTTCTGCAGAATCTCTCTCTCTCTCTCTCCTTCTCCAAGCTTTCTTCTCCAAAAAGGCTATGGTGGCTAGGGTTTGCTTTGGGGAAACTTATGAAACCTAATTTCAATAAACCTCCGTAGCTTGTTTGGTTAATAAGGGTTGGTTGGGGTCAATCCTTATCAGATTACAACTCTCAATTTTCGTCACTTTTAATTACCCAAAAATACCAAATTACTAAAATACCCTTTTAGTTACCGGTATGGTCTAAAATTACCCCGGGACCCAAACTATACCCCCGGCTAGTGTTTTCTGACTATCTCGACCCTTCCAGACGCGTTGGCGCACTCAAAACGACCATACGGATTATAGATTTTAAATTCACTTTTATTAACAAAATATTATACCGTGACGCGGCGGTCCCACGCGTCTCAACAAAATTCCCAAATTGCCGTATATAAATCTCACGACAAATTTTATAATACCAAATACATATACAATCATATATGCACATAATCAAATACCAATTCGCATCACATTAGTATTATTAACCCGGATTAATTTCCAATTAATACGCATTTAATTAATTAATCCCAAAAATAAATATAGCCAAAAGTACGGGGTATTACATCATAGTCATCTGACATGAAGACAAATACACCTAGATGCATGTTTGGGTTGGCGAGTCTTGGTGAAATTACAATAGTAGCAGGTGGATATGATCTATCAGAAAATATCCTGACCTCGATAGAGATTTATGACTCAAAGGTCGGTACTTGGGTGACTCTCCCGAGCATTAATAAATCATGAAAAATTGAAATTCTGGGCAGGTGAATAGATGTTTATTAATAAATTGAAGCTCTGCTAATTTGTTATGAAACATTTTTTTACTCTTTTGAAGGATAATTGAAATTCTGTTGTGAAATCATAATTATCATACAAAAAAAGATATATCCATGTCAAGTTATCAATTTAAATGGACCTCATTTTATAATACTACATCTTGAAAGATTGTTATATATTATTTGATATTTTTTAGTGTCACATTATATTTTAATCCACTTGATTAGGTCATTTTACACTCCTATATGAATTTAAATATCACAAGTTCATAATTGTCATGTTGCAAGAAACATAAATGCAACACAATGCTTTATCTCTAAATACAAAAAGATTCTAGAGCTATCATAATGTCGTGTACATGTGTGTATAATGTCAGATTTATGTTTGTTGTTGTTTAGTTATAATATTTTTGTGTAATTGAGTTCTTAGGTTTTGGGTATGGTATTTTTTACCCCAATTATTTAGCTTATAGAGCATGGTGGTATTTTAATAGTAATTATTCTGATCATCATCACCAAGTATCACTGTTACTTTGATATTCAACTACAATCATTGTTTTGAGAGAATTATTATTACTTAATCCCATGTGAGTTACTTAATACTCAAATTTACTATAATTACGATATATGGGTATATGCAAAAATTAAGCCAACCTTATGAGGTTAATATCCACAACCGCTATTTTCTTGTTGCACACAAAATTCACACACTTTTTAATATTTGTTAGTTTGGTAAATAATAGTTTGGGTTAGTGATTGTGAATGGTCTTATTTGATTTAAAATATCTCACTTGATTGACTAAGTTTTTGGTGGTGTTTCTAATATGCTTGTCTTTTTCCAACATCTATGATCAGGAAAATTCGAAAATATACTAGGGGAATTAAAGTCAATAAACTATTGACACAAATAGGGATGAAGTTCCTACTGGAATATTACATTTTTTAATAGTTAATTAAAGGAAAAATGAATTTTCCAATGTGGTCCATAATAAGCGTAACTAAATACATTTAACATGTGATGAAATGTGTGAACTTATTAGTCTTTTCACCTTGATGGAAGGTGAAAGGTCAGGTAAACGAAAGGTCAATTTGGGCCCTCTCTCACCTATATAAGGAGTCCCTCTACTCCATATAGATTACCTCATAACATACAAATTATATTGGGAGAGAGAGAAATCTAAAATTGAGAATTCTAACACATTTTGAGAATTCGATTAAGGATTAAGAAGATTCAACTCAACCCGATCTATATCTTTTCCCGAGTGGAGAAAGGTACGATTTTGACTATGTTATAGTACAAAGAAGAATTTCTTAAGAATTCATGTTCATTGATTTATATTATATTAAAGATCAATTTTAATCTAAAATGAAATTTGGATTAAATATGGTATAAGTGCTATCATTTATATTCTAATACTATACCATAACTGAATCGTGTGGTACTCTAATTGTGTTTGTTTAGGATCTAAATAAAAAAAAATGTGGAATGTTTATTTTTATTCTGGAATTCTGTAAAAAAAATCGAAACATGGAATTTTTAAAAATTCTGAAATTTTATTTTGAAATTCTGGTTTTTTAGTTCTTAGAATTTATGAAATTTTAGATCTTTGGAATTCTAAAATTTTGGGCCTTTGAAGTTTTAAGTTTTTTTTAGCTTTATGGAATTACAATATACTATTTATGTTTTAGAGGATTCCAATATTTTAATTATTGTTGATGTATATTACGTGATCATCTCTTGTATATGTTTGACAAATTTATTTTTACACTCGGAACTAAGCGGTTTGTAAGAATTGCTTTAAAGATGGTGGAATTAAATAATAAATTTGTGGGTTTTTTTTACAGAAATAAAATATCATTTATGTTTATCCCAATTATATCAGCTTTTCATGTCAATCGGACTTTCTGTACACCATTAATGATTAATAATAATATTTGATCCTAAAATTATGAAAACTGTCGATTATGGAACTAAACAATGGTCTTGGAAAAATATTTTTTCCGCGAAGAATAGTGTTTTTCAAAATTGTCAGTGTCTGATTGACTTGAAACTCTGTAGTTTGATCAAAAAAGGTCCAACGATCAATTTTCACCACCTTTGGTCGTGATGTAATCTGTTTTTCGACAATCTGAGACATTTTAAGGTCTCAAAAACCCATTTTTCCGTTTCGGGAAATAATCTAAAGACCTATTTCTCCCAAATGAAAATTGACATCAAAGTTTCGTCAAACGATTTGGATTCTTGGGACATTTTTCTTAAAGTCTACGGTGTTAACTCTTTTTTTCATTTTTGGTAAATTTCTTTGAAAAGTCAACTATTTTATATGTGTTTAATCACCATATAAATTGTTTTATTTTGAGGATGTCTTTTAATATTAATAATGGTTCTTTTTAATTATACAACATGGAATATACTCGACATTATTGGATATTAAAAGCATTAAAAATTAGAGACTTATAAACATGTATCCTTAAGTTTAATCAAAGGCTAAAACACAAGTTCAGATTGGGTGTAGATATCATACTTATAGTCATTATGAATTATCCACTTTTTTGTTATAATATTAAGTTCAAGTGCAACGCATGATGATATTTGAATCAAACAAACATTGGAATTTTTGTGAATATTGTATAAATTGACATCAAGATTGTATAGTCAAACTATGAAAATTTGAGGAAATAAACACAGATGCCAGAATTTGTAGGTCCATTATTATATAAAGGTATAGAATCACGTAGTAATGTTAATATTATGTGATGATTAACACAGATTCCATAGTGTTAACATTATTTAATGTAATCTATCAAATCATTAAGTCAATAAATCAAATATTCTAGCCTTAGAAATTATTTTTTTGTCTTATTCATAAAGTGAACATGTTTATTAACTTGATGTTCTCTTCGATATAATAATATTGTGCATTAATATAACCATGAAGAGGTTTGGGATAATTTTTTGTATTTTCCTCCTCATACATAAATTTTGACATTATGCATGATGAGGTGAAAATAAATTATTGATGTCTCACTCATTTACTATTATTCACCCAATGTCTTAAGTCCCTTCTCTATTTAATTTCACATTATGCCAAATTAAAATATTTCATGAACTTCAAATTAAGCAATAGACAATAATATAATTTATTCATATATGATGGGTATTTTGCACATGAAAGCGTAACTTTAATATTTATATAATACAGGGTTTTGTGTTCATTAAAGTGCTCCATTCTAGAAGAGATAAATATTGGACTAATGTGTTAATATCATGCATATTTTGGTTGCCTACGGGTCCATGAATGATAATGAATGCTAGGATGTTGATACTTTATGATACAACCTACATATTATTGTTTATTCAATTGTTATGATTCGATAGCTTACATGTCCAATTATAATAATTGAGCAAAAAGAAAGTGGTGACATGTATTTTGGGAGGGTAATTGAATGGAAGGAGTTTGGGACTAATTTATAGAGGATTTAGGACTATTCATGGAAGAAAAAACGTATCACGTGCAGGCTGGGGACGAAACTGCTCAATCTAGTTAAAACAACATGGATCCTAGTTCAAACGAGAACCCCTGTCGCGTGATATATCGATCTAACGACATGCTATCTCGTTCAAACGAGACAGCTACTAGTTAAAACGACATGTACAGTTTCAGGGAAATTTTCTTTTGTTTTAAATTCGGGTAGCAGGTTTATTTGAAGTGATGATTAGCAGTAACATTGGGATTCATGTTAGAACAAAATTATTGGGTAATAAAATGGGTATGATATTTTATGATACTTGGAGCGACGAGTTATCTCTAAGTTACGAGCGAGAGAGTATTCGTAATCTTGTATGGGTAATGCACGAAGTAATGAGAGATACTACGTATAAGTTAAATATTTAGGTTGTGTGTATACCTAATGAACATAATAGGTTACGTGAATGCCTATAATGATATGTATTTTGTGTATGACATACCTACCATAATTTTTATCACAGGAGGTTGGGAAAAGGGGGCAGTCTTATCTTCAGGAGCCTTCGGGGGGATATTTGACTGATACCTCAAGGGCATGGAACCTATGTGTGGGATATCTGAGAATGATAGTGTTGACAGTTATATGGGTGCGTAGGTATATGGATAACACATTGTCTTGGAACCATGTTCGCCTCCAATATGTGTGATCTGTAAATTTATGGATCGTGGGAGATTTCGAACCCATTGTCCTAATTTAGTGTGAGATATAACAGGACTTGATAGCAAAGTATGAGGGCATCGTATCTGAGTCTAGAGGTGCCTTTCAGTATATATATAATATATAGTGATATATATATATACCTATGGTGATACTTGTTGTATGAAAGTATGTGGATAAGATATATACTGATGAAAATCTCTGAATAACTTGAGTGAGCGAGCACTTAACGTGATTTATAAATACTTTCCAAATTGAAATAACATTCATGAAAACATTTAATATAGTGTCATATGGAAAATGCGGGTTGGTATTACGAGTAGTGATTAGAAGGATTTTTATATATAGTCTAGCTAGATAATAGAATAATTAATGGGGTTTAAAGATGTGTTAGGCGTGCACATTAGTTGATTGGTGATAATTTCATGTGAGTGTTCGAAAAGATAACATGTGGATACTATTTTTCTTTACTACAACATTTAAATACTTGCTAATTTTTTTTTAATGTTTTACACTCGGGATCTCACCCGTCTCTTGCAAATCTCTTCTCTTTTGTCAAATTACTTTAGGTGCCTAGCCACAGGGATACCAAGGATAGGAGTTCCATTCATTTGACGTGTTGTAGCTTCTGTGGAAGTTATAGGACCTCGATAGTAGACGCCTCCATATTTACCATTTCTTTATTCCGAGCTATTTACTTTTTTTAGGCCATGTTTCCTGAGATTTATGGATTCATTTATTTATTCAGCTCAATTGTTGGATTATTTCGGTTGGATTATTGTACTCAATACTTAGACTGGATGTGTTTCCTCCAGTTGCATTAATTATTACAGTCATTTCCTTTCATATGAGTTTGGTTTGGATGGTGAATATTAATTATTCATTGCAAGGACATAAATTCCAATTGAGTCCATGTATTGTCTTGACTTAATTCTGTGAACAAAACTATGTTTGTAATATGTCATAGGGAGATGTTTATTTTGTCACGATTCCACTTGGTCTATGACGTATTTGAAAAATTGAAGAGGTTGCGGAAAATCTTCAAAGAAATAATTATGACGATGTTTATTTGGTGCAAGTTTACTCGTCTTCAAAGTTAATTTCATTCCGAGATCACTCAGGTATGAATGCGTATAATTAATGGTAATCGGAATTATTTTATAAAAGATAAGGATGTAATTTTAATATAGAAAAATGATTTTAAATCTTTTAAAAATGTTTTTATGGTTTAAACTTCGTTTTATGATGATATGCTCGAAATAGAGTTTGACTAATTTGAATCTCTTTGTTAAGAGACGTTTTAATCCTAAAGTCAAAGAAAGTCAAACTTTTGCAAGGTCGCTCGAACGACATTGGATCTTGCTCAAACGAGATACAATGTCGCGCGAACAACATGCTTAAGTCGTTCTAACGACAAATTTTTCGAGGCGCCGTTTAAATTCTATTTAAACAGTTTTTGCATCATAATTTCTTAAGTGTGCTTTATGGAAAATATTTCTACAAACCAGAATCTTGTGTGCACATGTTTTCTAAGGTTTAAAAGTCTTAAACACATCCTTAGAGTTTGCAAAGATCCGAGTTATCATTTTTATATGTTTATGTGATCTTGCTACACCAAAGTTGTTTGTTCTACACATTGAACACAAAGCGTTTTGCGGTGAAGAAGCAATGGACATCGTGTTCGACATCGTAGACGTATCAAAGCCATATTGGTGGACACCGAGACATACGTGTACGCGTGTATTGTGGACAATGATCGCGGAAGATGAAATTTCTACATGGGCACTATTGAAGAACGGTTGAAGATCAGAAGGAGCGTCAAGACCCGTGGGGATCGAGTCTTAGTGTAAGGCTAATCTGTCTTTGTAAAACCATTGTTCATAGAGATTGTCTGGCTTGGGCCGTCCGACGTTGTTTTCCCGTTTTGGGTTTTTTCCTCGTACATCCGGCGTTGTGAGTATTCTTTACTTTGCTTTAGTTGCTTTAATCACTAGATGCATGTTTAGGATTAATCAAGATAAAATTGGTTTAAAGTAAGAATTGGGATTTCACAACTTGGTTGGTGCATAATTAAAAGTTGGATATTTTTTGAAGAAAAATTGGTTTTGGTTTAAAACACACATATCGGGCCACTCACAACTTCTTTCACAAATTCTGATACAATTTTCTACTTACGTTTACAAATTGGTATCACAGATAGAAAACATTTTTATTTGTTTTGTGATCCCGTGTGTTTTCAAAGGTGAATTCTGAATATAATGAATTTTTTCGAACTCCTGTTTTTGATGGCACTAATTACACTTATTGGAAGATGAGAATGAGATGTACTTTAAAATCCATTGATGAGCGTGTTTGGCTTGAAGTTGAGAAAGGTTCGACACCCCCTGTCACTATTGTAGGTGAAGTCACTAGTTTAAAGCCAGTTGAGTCTGGGACCGAAACTGAACAAAGACTTGCACAATATAATTCTAAGGTTCTGCACGTTATTGCTTCACATGTCACACATGAAGAATATAACAGAGTTATGACTTGTGAAACATCAAAAGAGGCTTGGGATATTTTGGCACTCACTCATGAGAGCACTAGCACGGTTATGGCGTCAAAACTTCAAAATCTTACTACATAGTTTGAGACCATTAGGATGTTAGAGAGTGAGACCTTTGATGAGTTTTATGCTAGGCTGTCCAATATTGTCAACTCGTTGTTTAACCTAGGTGAGAAAATTCCCGACAACCATGTCATTAAGAAAATCCTTAGGTCGTTGCCTAGTAGGTTTGTTACGAAAGTGACCATTTTAAACTCATTGGGTAGGTTAGAGTCAACGAAACTAGAAGAGATTGTAGGTGACTTACAAACCTATGAAATCGAAATGATTACCTCCAAGTAAGTTCCTAAGAAAGAAAAGGGTATTGCTTTGAAAACCCGAAAGGAGGAAATTAAAGTTTCGGATTTCGATTCCGATTCCGATTCCGATTTTGAGGATGTTGCTTTGTTGGCAAAGAAATTTAAAAAATTTATTAAGTTTCAAAAGCAATCGAAAGATGCCAAGAAATTTGAAAAATTCAATAACAACAAAGTAGATCCCACCTCTAATGATAAGTTTGAAAAGCCTAAGAGAGATGAGTCGGATAAGTGTTTTAGGTGTGAGGGGTACGGTCACAAGGTTAAGGAGTGTGCCACTAGACTTAAGAAAGAGGGAAAGCAACCCGTTGTTTATAATGCCACCTTAAGTGATAGTGAATCGGAAGAGGGAGAGAGTTCCACCATTGAGCGTAACTTTGTTGCATTTATGGCATGTCATGTGAGCGACGACGACAATACTCATGTGAATGACACTTTCGACGAGGTTTTGAGTGTATCCTATGCTAGTAACGGTGAAGAGAGTGATGAGGAGGAGAATTATGTGAAATAATTACAAAATGCGTTTAATGAGTTGTATGCCAAAATGGTGAAGGTGAAAAAGGCTAACTAAAAATTGCAATCTATGTTGAATAAGAGTGCCATAGAAAATAATGATAGTTTGATTGATGATCTTAGGGCACGAGAGAAGAAGTTTAGGGAGAAATTAGAGTTTTTGGAGAAAGAGAGATATAATCTCCGTGGTTTGATGGAGTCCTTGAAAAAGGAGATTTTAGAGGTTGAGGAGACTAGGCATTTACTCGAGTCTAGGATTCACGAGTTGGAGGAGATATTGAAAGACTCTTCTAGAGTCAAGTTTGATTTGGAGGCTAGGTCAAAAAAGTTAGATAATATCCTAGGCACCGTCCAAATTAAGGGAGATAGGGGAGGTATAGGTTTTGGTGAGAGAGTTGTTCCCATCCCCCCCGCACGTGTGAAAAACACTAGGATGGTTAGAAAAGTTCCACATAAAGGTAATCATTCCCACCACCGCTACACTTGCACATTTTGTGGTAGGAAAGGTCACCTTAGGCGTTATTGTTACGACCTTAGACAAGCTCCTAGGAAGTTTAGGAATAATGTTGCCCCGGTTCCCAAAACCCCCATGCGTCGTTTTACACCTACTTGGGTTAGGAAATCGGATTTAGAAGATTTAGGAATTAAACTTCATGATTCTCGTTTGGGTGCACATGATTCTTCCCATGCTAAATCTAAAGGATGATAGTGTTTCCATGTTTGTCATATGCTAGTTTGCTTCATGATATATTCATTGCTAGTATTATGACATGGGTATTATTTTGTATTACAGTTTTCATTTGTTTGAGTCCTATTTGAAAAATAAAAAAAGATTTTGTTTTTGAGAAAACTTTTGAAAATCCAAAAAGATATTTCTTTTCTTTGAGTCAAAATATGTTTGAAAGCAAAAAAGATTTTCAGTTTTTGTCTTTCAGTTTACATGTTTGATGTGGAATATTGGTGTGCTTGGACCCCCCCCCCCCCCCCCCCCCCGGCATCGTTTCATTATCCATGTGGCTAGGACATTTGGTCATTATTATCGATGCTTAGAATGATCTTAACCATTGTTTATATGGGGTTGTTTCGAAGTTGATACGCATCTTGATTCGAATTTGTATATATGCCAACATTGCACACATGCATGAGTTTATATGGATGTTTGACTTCTCTTGCATATTTTAATTTGGTGAGGCATTCTTATCTCAATCTTGTCATCTATGCGTATGTAAACTTAAGGAGAAGTGTGCATGTAATAACCGTTTACCGTAGGGATTTGAATTGAAAAAATGATAAGTGATTCACGGGAAAGGGCTGCGAGAGATCAAATTTAACTCATTGTGAAAGCCACCGTTTAAAAGAGCCCAAAAGAAAAAGCAAAATGCTAAGAAAAGGGACAATAAGAATTTCTCTAAGTCGAGAATGCTAGAAATGCCAAAAGAACTTGAAAAAGTATGTTTATATGAGGATGTTTGGTTGGAGAAAATTTAAACGGGTTTGCACAACTAATCCTAATGTTGAAACATTGCAATTTGACGCTATTGTTTGTAGAATCATCAAAATTCTGGATTTGTGTACATGAAGTATGTTGTAATACCCCGCAGTTTTATCGATATTTATTTATGGGATTAATTGAAAATTAATCAGGATAAAATATTAACGAGATGTGAGTTAGTATTTGATTATAATGTGTATATATGGCAATATACGAATATTGTAACTATTGAAATTATCGCGAGATTGAAATACGGCAATTTGGGAAATTTTGTTGAGACGCGTGTGATAGTCGCGTCAGGAATGTAATTATTTAATTAAAAAGTGAATTTTATTTTTATTAATCGTATGGTCATTTTGGGTGCGCCAACGTGTCCGGAAGGGTCGAAATAGTCAGAAAACATTAGTCGGGGTTAAGTTTGGGTCCCGGGGCATTATTGGGCCATACCGGTAACTTAAAAGGGCATTTTGGTAATTTCGGAATTTTGGGAATTAAAACCCACGAAAATTAGAAACAAAAATCTGACTTATTTTTTATCCACTAAACCCACTAACTACACTAAGGGACTTAATTGGCTACGGGAGAAGTTAAGATATAATTCCAACTTGCTAAAAACCAACCGCACCTCCATTGTCATCATACTTAGAGAAAAACTTGTAGAGAGAGAGAGAGAGAGAGAAAAGAATTCTGCAGAAAGAGAGAGGGAGAACAACTCAGCCTTCAAGATTCAACATCAAATTCAGAGAAAGATTAAGGCAAGTGGTTTAATTCCAATTGATTTAATGCTATGCTTTTCCATGTTTAGGAAATTATCAAATTTATCTTGGAAGATTGATTAGACCCATGAATTTGAAGATGTAGAACTATGAACTATGTTAGGGACTGTATGTAGAAACATTCTGGATGAATTATGAATTCAGAATTATGACCATTGATGATTTAAAAAAAAACGGATTTTAGAAGAAGTTTATTAATGTTCTTGAAAGAAATAAAAAACTGGAATTCTTGATGAAGATTTGATCCAAACAAAGCCCTTGAATGATGAATTATTGGTTTTAGAACGTTAACACTGTTGTAGGATGATTGTATGATGATATTATAACATGTTCTTTGAGTTTCATGCTTGTTAATGGTGTTTTGAGATGATTTTAAAACTGAAAAATGAAGCAGTCCGCAGCCTACCTGGTGCGTTCGATCGATCGACCACTATCGATCGATCGAAGGTCAAGGTCGGTCGATCGACCTTCCCAGAAAGAGTAAAATTTCCCTTACTTAAATTTTAATGAAGTTAACCCTTGGAAAATATTATTGGGGACCTTATGAATATCCTTAGACTTAAGGAAGACCAGTAGGTATGGTTATAAAGTTCGGACCTTAATTAGAATTTAATTTGAGGAATTATTCTAAAAGCTATTGAAGCTCGATAAGTGAGATAATATTAGGATTAATAGAGTAATTTTTGAATAAGTTGATGAATTGAGGTTTGGGGCAGAAGCAAGGACCTTAAGAATAATGATGTAATATGTGGGAATATTAGGAAACTTAATAACCCCTTTGAGATAGGTTTTAAGTATAAGAATCTATGACGTGAGATGTGTCGACAGTCTACATTATATATTATCGGAAGACTTAAAATGTATACATTTGGAATAATGGTATATGGATGTAGAAAATACCTTTATTAATATTGAGACATCTAAGATGTGTGCATGCTTAGTATATAATCTTATGTGTATGACATACCTACCATACTTGCTATCACGGGAGGTTTACGTTCGCTTAGGGCCTTCTAATCCTTGTGTGCCCGGATTTAGTTTGGTACCTAGAGGACATAGTTCAAGGGAATGAATTAATTGTGAGTTATTAAGCCAGTTGACTATGGAGCGTAGGTATGTACGTGACCATGGATATGTTGAATTATGTTCGCCTCCATTTTTGTGTGTGGTGTTTATTCTAACAATTCCTGAGAGATTCGGAATTTGTAATCCTTATGTACGTGATGTACCGGGATGGATAGCAGAGTATGTGTGCACCACAGCTTAGCCTCGGGGTGCTTGTATAGTATTTATGATGTGAATAATATACGGTTCAATGAAAAGGAATTTGTTATGTTTAAATTGCGAGAATAATTTATAGTAACTACTTGTAGAGTTAAAAAGGGATAACATGCCGTGTATTGTAATGCTAACAATTGAGAATCCGAGTTCAAGTAAAGCTACCTATTTAAGTAATAACATTGGGAATTCATATTGTGAATCGAGTAGTTGGGTTAGAATTTATGATGGTTTAGTTAGATAAATAACACATGTTTGGGTACAGGAACGTTAGGAGTGCACTGTTAGACGAGAGGTGAGTATTTCATGTGAGAGCACGTCCTAACATGTATCTTGCATTCATTATTTTAAATGTTATTAATGCACTTGCTGTTTTTAAAATACTCTCCACATTCAGGCCCTGACCCGTTTGCTTTCAAATCTATCTTTTTGTAAAAACCATTTTAGGTGCCCAGGCACAAGGACACCATGCATAGTATTTCCAGTCAGGCGACGAGCTGTAGCTGTTGTGGAAGTTACAGGGCCTTGCTAGTAGACGCTTCATTTGCCTTGACTCTATATTCAGATTTCATCAGTTGTAGGGCATGTCGCCCATTTCTTTTAGAGACATTTCATTTATATATCAGTTATTCAGACTTTGGTTTTGTAATTAATTAAGTATGCAGACTTGTTCTATTTTATTTCATATTGGGATTGTTGTGAGGAGTATTTTCTCGAGACTCATCTTTACTTGTTGATTCATTATAGTTGGACTTTATCGTGAATGGTTGTGTTACATTTCTATATTTCATTTATTGCATGTTAATCAGATTTAATTTAAAATTTGACAACTCACTTTTTAAATACTAGGTGGTTAGTAATCATTAAAAATGTTTTCGACAGTGATTCTATTAACTGGACCAACTTGGCATTTTGTATTGATTTAATAAAGGAGTAGCTACCCGGTATTTAATTAGTCGGGGTGTCACAGGTGGTATCAGAGCATCATGTTCTAGTGTCCTTTAGGATCTGTACGGCTTATTATGTTTCCGCTGAGCTTTCTTTGATGTAGAGCCCTATATTTTAGGACTGTTGTATTCTTTTGTATATGCTACGTTCTTCAGCTATTTTATGTTTATAAATGCAAACTTATAAACTTTATTCCCATTTCAGATGCCTCAATGACGTGCGCAGCGAGTTCCCAGGGATGCAATGCCAAAACCACAGCCCGCACCAGTTCAGGGCACGATGAATGCCGCCGAGGTCGCAGCCATTGTGGCCCGGGCGGTAAATGCCTCACTAGCAGTAGTTCAGCAGGCACCACCTCAGGCGCCGGTAGCCGCGCCAATTCAGGCATATGCATTCCCGTCTGCTTGGGAACGAGTTCGAGATGCTTTTCAGAAAGCACACCCTCCGGAGTTCGTAGGTAGCTCCGATGTTGTGGTATCTAGTCAATGGAGGGAGAATATTCAGAGGCACTTGAGGATGTATGAGTGCACCGATGTTCAGAGGCAAATACTAGCTACTTTCAAGCTAGTGGGAGCTGCATTGCAGTGGTGGGAGTCTATTACCACCGCAGAGAATAGAGATACTCTCACTATACAGGAGTTCTGGGTGCGGTTCGACCGCAAATATTTTCCGTCAGCTGTTCACACGGAAATGAGGAGGAAGTTGATGAGCCTTAGACAGGAGGGTAAGACTGTGGCCGAGTATGAGGCCGAATTCAGAAATTTGCTGAACATTGTACCGGATGAGATATCGACGGAAGAGAAGAAGATTCAGAAATTCATAGATTGATTGACTTGGAGGATCCGTCAGTATTTATTGGGGAACCTCTCGTTGGCCACTTATTCTGACGTGGTTAACGATGCATTGCTCCATTGCCAGGACCACCGCTTTCACTTGACAGAGGGGAAGCGATCAGGAGAGTCCAACCATCAGGGCAGGACAGGGGGAAATGGTGCCAGCGAGGCACAATCAGCTCAGGGTCAGTATAGGCAGAGTGATCAGGGTTCCCAGCAGGGGGATCATAAGAGGTTCCCATCAGGGGGTTTCAGGAACGGTCAGGGAGGATTCCGGAATGGCCAGCAAGGTCATAACGGCCATCAGGGCCAGCAGGGTCAAAATGGTCAACAACTGCAGTTTCACCAGGGCCAGCAAGGCCAAGGCAGAAATGGTAACGGCCACCAGGGCCGAGGGCAGTAGGGACAGCGAGGGGGAAACTTCCCGGGGAAGTGTTTCATTTGTGGTAATATTGGCCACAAACGTCAGGATTGTCCTGATAAGGGCAGGGCCCTACAGCAACAGCAGCAGGGCGCTCGACACGAGCCACAGAGGCCTATATTTCCCGCCGCCCTCCCAGCACCACCACAGATGGCAGCATTACCACCCATTCCAGCAGTCCCAGTTCAGTAGGGACTGCTTCAGTATGGGAGAGTGTATCAGCTTCAGCAGGCCACAGCCCCACAGTTGCCGCCAGCTATTGAGGGTATGTTCTCTATTCAGGGGACTCTGGGGCGCATTTTATTTGACACGAGGGCTACACACTGTTTTATTACTATGGGATTTGCACGCACCATTGGGTTGTTAGTCACCGCAGAGAGCACCACTACTTATGTATACTCACCGTTGAGTAGGGGTTCCATGATTTCGCTTATGTGTAGAGGTGTGGGTATAGAGATCGGGAGGTTTACTTTACCCGCCGATATGTTAGTGTTAGAGATGACCGAGTATGATGCCATTATTGGTATGGATTGGCTAGTAGCGTACCGAGCCATGATTGACTGTTTTAGTAGGAGTATTATCTTTGCCATTCCCGGTCAGGAGATGTTTTTAGTGGCGATGCCTCGTCCTGAGGGAGGATCATCCACTCATTTGTACTACATAGAGGAGGAGACCTCTAAGGAAGTGGTGATACCACTTGATTCGATTCCGGTTGTTCGAGAGTATGCCGATGTATTTCAGGATATACCTGGATTACCTCCGAGTAGAGAGATAGATTTCGTGATTGATTTGACTCCGGGCACTCGGCCTATTTCCCGCGCACCTTACCGTATGGCTCCAGCTGAGATGAGAGAGTTACGGGATCAGATTGAGCAGTTGTTGGGCCAGGGGTTCATTCGGAGGAGTACCTCGCCGTGGGGTGCCCCTGTGTTATTCGTTAAGAAGAGGGATGGATCGTTGAGGTTGTGTGTGGATTACCGGGAGTTGAATAAGGTCACGATACGGAATAAGTATCCGTTGCCCCGAATCGATGACTTATTCGACCAGTTGAGAGGAGCTTCTTTCTTCTTGAAGATTGATTTGCGATCTGGTTACCATCAGTTGCGTATTAGGTAGGAGGACGTCTCGAAGACTGCTTTCTTAACGAGATATGGTTCCTACGAGTTTCGGGTTATGCCTTTTGGCTTGACCAACGCTCCAGCCGTGTTTATGGACTTGATGAATAGGGTGTTCAGAGAGTTCCTAGATCAGTTCGTCATTGTCTTCATTGATGATATTCTGGTTTACTCCCAGACAGAGGAGGACCACGCCGAGCATTTGAGGCAGGTTTTGCAGATGCTACGTCAGAACGAGCTGTATGCAAAGTATGAGAAGTGCGGGTTTTGGCTGAAAGAGGTTCAGTTTTTGGGGCATGTTATTTCCGACCGGGGGATATCTGTTGATCCGGGGAAGGTATCCGCGGTGAGGGAGTGGGGATAGCCCACGACACAGACTGAGATCCGTAGTTTCTTGGGCTTAGTAGGATACTATAGGAGGTTTATTCGGGGTTTCTCCAAGATAGCGGGTCCCATGACACATCTAACTCGTAAAGGTGTGTCGTTCATTTGGAGTGATGCATGTCAGTTAGCATTCGATGAGTTGAAGGACAAGTTAACCTTAGCACCTGTGTTAGCATTGCCGAGACCGGGAGTTGAGTATCTTGTTTACACCGATGCTTCCTTACAGGGACTGGGAGGTGTACTACAGCAGGAGAGTCAGGCCATAGCTTATGCTTCCCGTAAGCTTAAGCCTCACGAGAAGAATTACCCTACCCATGACTTAGAGTTAGAGGCAGTGGTATTTGCCCTTCGGATATGGAGACATTATCTTTTGGGGGAGAAGTTTCGATTGTTCACAGACCACAAGTCCCTACAGTACCTATTCACGCAGAAGGAACTGAATATGAGGCAACGAAGGTGGCTTGAGTTTGTGAAGGACTATCAGTTTGATATCCAATATCACCCGGGGAAGGCTAACGTGGTAGCAGACGCGTTGAGCCGTAGGCCCGTAGATGAGGTGGCAGGGGTGTGGAAGGCAAAGTGGAAGGACTTGGGACACCAGGATGCAGTGGCCCGATCATTCATGTCAGTGATGACTGTTACACCGCAGATTGTCACGAAAGTAGTAAAGGCACAAGGAGACGACTCGTTCTGTCAGGAGCAGATAGTTCGATTATTAACAGAGGGAGCCGAGTCCTATACCATTAGCTCATATGGTGTATTACGCTTCAATGGGAGACTGGTAGTTCCGGAAGGGGAGGAATTACGACACAAGGTGATGGCAGAGTCGCACGGCTCACGGTTCGCGGTACATCCCGGTGGGGACAAAATGTACCAGGACATGAGACGTCTGTATTGGTGGAGCGGGATGAAGAGAGATATTGCCATGTTTGTTTCTAAATGCGCCACTTGTCAGCTGGTAAAAGTGGACCATCAGAGACCGGCAGGACTTCTACAGCCATTAGAGGTCCCGATGTGGATGTGGGAGAGCATCTCCATGGACTTCATCACGGGGTTGCCTACGTCACAGAGAGGTCACGACTCCATTTGGGTAATTGTGGACAGGTTGACCAAAGTCGCTCATTTTCTATCCGTAAGGACAGACTACACTATGAGACAGTATGCCCAGCTCTTTATTGCAGAGATAGTGAGACTTCACGGTGTGCCCCTAAATATCGTGTCTGACCGAGACAAGATATTTGTTTCACGGTTTTGGGAAAGTTTTCAGGAGACCATGGGCACGGAATTGCGGTTGAGTACGGCTTATCATCCGCAGACCGATGGGCAAACCGAGCGTACAAATCAAATGTTGGAAGACATGTTACGGATGTGCATCATTGACTTCGGGGGTGGATGGGAGCAGTATCTTCCACTGGTGGAGTTTGCTTACAACAACTCCTACCAGTTCACCATTGGCATGGCTCCATTTGAGGTGTTGTACGGTAAACCTTGTCGTTCCCCATCATGTTGGTTGAAGGTGGGGGACAACAAAATACTTGGGCCGGAAGTGATTCAGGATACTTCGGCAAGGATATAGCTGATACGGAGTCGCATTCGGGTAGCTCAGGATAGGCAGAAGAGCTATGCTGATGCGAAGAGATCCTTCAGGGAATTTGAAGTGGGGGACCAGGTTTTGCTCAGAGTATCTCCTATGAAGGGGATTATGCATTTCGGGAAGAAATGGAAGTTGGCACCGAGATATGTGGGACCATTTCCTATTATTGAGCGGATTGGGCCGGTTGCGTATAGACTTGGGTTACCGGAGCATTTGCATCGGATTCAAGATGTGTTTCATATTTCCTCGATAAGGAAATATCTTAGAGACGATTTGGCTCATTTTCATATTGCTTTGGAGGACATTGATCTCCAGCCTGATAGCTCCTACGAGGAGGGGCCGATTGCTATTTTGGACCGAAGTGAGCGAAAACTGCGGTAAAAGATAGTTCTGTTAGTGCGTGTTCAGTGGCGACATCATAATGTCGAGGAGTCCACATGGGAGCGCGAGGATGAGATGCAAGAACATTATCCAGAGTTTTTTTTACCAGGTACTTTTTAGTTTCGAATTTCGGGACGAAATTCTGTTATTAGGGGTGAAGTATGTAATACCCCACAGTTTTATCGATATTTATTTATGGGATTAATTGAATAAAATATAAATTAATTGAAAATTAATTCGGATAAAATATTAACGAGATGTGAGTTAGTATTTGATTATAATGTGTATATATGGAAATATACGAATATTGTAACTATTGAAATTATCGCGAGATTGAAATACGAGAATTTGGGAAATTTTGTTGAGACGCGTGTGATAGTCGCGTCAGGAATGTAATTATTTAATTAAAAAGTGAATTTTATTTCTATTAACCGTATGGTCATTTTGAGTGCGCCAACGTGTCCGGAAGGGTCGAAATAGTCAGAAAACACTAGCCGGGGGTTAAGTTTGGGTCCCGGGGCATTATTGGGCCATACCGGTAACCTAAAAGGGCATTTTGGTAATTTCGGAATTTTGGGAATTAAAACCCACGAAAATTAGAAACAAAAATCTGACTTATTCTTTATCCACTAAACCCACTAACTACACTAAGGGACTTAATGGGCTACGGGAGAAGTTAAGATATAGTTCCAACTTGCCAAAAACCAACCACACCTCCATTGTCATCATACTTAGAGAAATGTAGGGAGAGAGAGAGAGAGAGAGAGGAGAATTCTGCAGAAAGAGAGAGGGAGAACAACTCAGCCTTCAAGATTCAACATGAAATTCAGAGAAAGATTAAGGCAAGTGGTTTAATTCCAATTGATTTAATGCTATGCTTTTCCATGTTTAGGAAATTATCAAATTTATCTTGGAAGATTGATTAGACCCATGAATTTGAAGATGTAAAACTATGAACTATGTTAGGGACTGCATGTAGAAACATTCTGGATGAATTATGAATTCAGAATTATGACCATTGATGATTTAAAAAAAATGGATTTTAGAAGAAGTTTATAAATGTTCTTGAAAGAAATAGAAAACTGGAATTCTTGATGAAGATTTGATCCAAACAAAGCCCTTGAATGATGAATTATTGGTTTTAGAACGTTAACACTGTTGTAGGATGATTGTATGATGATATTATAACGTGTTCTTGGAGTTTCATGCTTGTTAATGGTGTTTTGAGATGATTTTAAAACTGCAAAACAAAGCAGTCCGCAGCCTACCTGGTGCGTTCGATCGATCGACATTCATCAGTCGATCGATCGACCACTATCGATCGATCGAAGGTCAAGGTCGATCGATCAACCTTCCCAAAAAGAGTAAAATTTCCCCTAGTTAAATTTTAATGAAGTTAACCCTTGGAAAATATTATTGGAGACCTTATGGATATCCTTAGACTTAAGGAAGACCAATAGGTATGGTTATAAAGTTCGGACCTTAATTAGAATTTAATTTGAGGAATTATTCTAAAAGCTATTGAAGCTCGATAAGTGAGATAATATTAGGATTAATAGAGTAATTTTTGAATAAGTTGATGAATTGAGGTTTGGGGCAGAAGTAAGGACCTTAAGAATAATGATGTAATATGTTGGAATATTAGGAAACTTAATAACCCCTTTGAGATAGGTTTTAAGTATAAGAATCTATGACGTGAGATGTGTCGATTGTCTACATTATATATTATCGGAAGACTTAAAATGTATACATTTGGAATAATGGTATATGGATGTAGAAAATACCTTTATTAATATTGAGACATTTAAGATGTGTGCATGCTTAGTATATAATCTTATGTGTATGACATACCTACCATACTTGCTATCACGAGAGGTTTACATTCACTTAGAGCCTTCTAATCCTTGTGTGCCCAGATTTAGTTTGGTACCTAGAGGACATAGTTCAAGGGAATGACTTAATTGTGAGTTATTAAGCCAGTTGACTATGGAGCGTAGGTATGTACGTGACCATGGATATGTTGAATTATGTTCGCCTCCATTTTTGTGTGTGGTGTTTATTCTAACAATTCCTGAGAGATTCGGAATTTATAATCCTTATGTACGTGATGTACCAGGATGGATAGAAGAGTATGTGTGCACCACAGCTTAGCCTCGGGATGCTTGTATAGTATTTATGATGTGAATAATATATGGTTCAATGAAAAGGAATTTGTTATGTTTAAATTGCGAGAATAATTTATAGTAACTACTTGTAGAGTTAAAAAGGGATAACGTGCCGTGTATTGTAATGCTAACAATTGAGAATCCGAGTTCAAGTAAAGCTACCTATTTAAGTAATAACATTGGGAATTCATATTATGAATCGAGTAGTTGGGTTAGAATTTATGATGGTTTAGTTAGATAAATAACACATGTTTGGGTACAGGAACGTTAGGAGTGCACTGTTAGACGAGAGTTGAGTATTTCATGTGAGAGCACGTCCTAACATGTATCTTGCATTCATTGTTTTAATTGTTATTAAAGCACTTGCTGTTTTTAAAATACTCTCCACATTCGGGCTCTGACCCGTTTGCTTTCAAATTTATCTTTTTGTAAAAACCATTTTAGGTGCCCAACCACAAGGACACCATGCATAGTATTTCCAGTCAGGCGACGAGCTGTAGCTGTTGTGGAAGTTACAGGGCCTTGCTAGTAGACGCTTCATTTTCCTTGACTCTATATTCAGATTTCATCAGTTGTAGGGAATGTCGCCCATTTCTTTTAGAGACATTTCATTTATATATCAGTTATTCAGACTTTGGTTTTGTAATTAATTCAGTATGCAGACTTGTTCTATTTCATTTCATATTGGGATTGTTGTGAGGAGTATTTCCTCGAGACTCATCTTTACTTTTTGATTCATTATAGTTGGACTTTATGGTCAATGGTTGTGTTACATTTCTATATTTCATTTATTGCATGCTAATCAGATTTAATTTAAAATTTGACAACTCACTTTTTAATTACTAGGTGGTTAGTAATCCTTAAAAATGTTTTCGACAGTGATTCTATTAACTGGACCAACTTGTCATTTTGTATTGATTTAATAAAGGAGTAGCTACCCGGTATTTAATTAGTCGGGGTGTCACATATGTTTAGTTCATTAAGCTCACACTTTAATTATCATTTGGATATGATAAAGTTTGATGATTTATCGCTATCAATTAGAGCTTCTTGATCGTTTCGATGTTTTGGAATTGTGACTCATTTGTTGTAGTTTCACGCCTATTCATTCCATGTCCATGTTTGAGCACATCGGTACTATGTTTGCATGTAACTCACATTTTTAGTTTTTATGAGTTTTTGCATTTTGTGCGAAAAGCTTACTACTTTAGCACTGTTTTGCATCTGTCAAGCCCTTCCTGGAATTTTTTTGTGGAAATTTTTTCACTGGACAATACTTTATAATATTTCTGGGATTCTGGGAGATTTTGGCAGGTCGCGCGAAGTCGTTCAAACGACATCTCATCTCACGCGAACGACTTCTGTACTTCGTTCTAGAGACTTCCTCATCTCGTTTGAGCGAAGTCCCTGGTTCGTTCGAATGACATGGTGAAAAATTGCTTCTGATTGGTTTGCAGTCCTCTGGTTATTTTGTTACATTTTTTATACTGCGAGAAGCATCTTTTTTGTGGACTGATTGGTTTATATGCAGGTTCTTCTATGTTCCAATTGGTATTTTGCATATGAGTCTGTTTATCACACTTGATTTGATTGGTATACTCTTTATGTGATTCCATGGTATACTAGCTTCTATTCTGTCATTACATGATCCTTTTTAGCTGGTTGATTCATGTTTATCTAGCGGTTTTCATTTTTCACAATTGATATCAACTTGATTCTATTTGGTATCATATTCTCATGCTAGATATTTCATATTGGTTTATCTTTTCACCGGACTGTCTATTCGAGACAAAAAGGGGGAGAGATGTATGTGATGTAGGGGGAGATTTGTTGAGCGCTTCTTTATGATATTTGTTTCACATTGGTAACAAATTGGTATCAAATAATTTCTCACATGTTTCAAATGATATATTCTTATTGACTATATAAATTGGTTTCATTTGTTCCTCCATACTTCACTTGGTATTTGTTTGTCTGTTTCATGTGTGTAGGTATGCTTAAACAATTCGAGATTTCAAGTCTACATCACATTCAGACAGTTCATGCTTGTCGGTGCTACATATTCTACTCCGTATCCTGTATTTTTTGATTTTGGGTTTATGGGATGGGATTTAGGCGTCATACGGCTTGACGGCCCGGTTAGGCATTTCACTGGTTTAGTTTTGTCCCGGAATTGTCAAAGGGGGAGATTTGTAAGGACATAAATTTCCAATTGAGTCCATGTATTGTTTTGACTTAATTCCGTGAACAAAACTGTGTTTGTAATATGTCATAAGGAGATGTTTATTTTGTCACGATCCCCCTTGGTCTATGACGTATTGAAGAAATTGAAGACGTTGCGGCAAAGATTCAAAGAAATAATTATGCCGATGTTTATTTGGTGCAAGTTTACTCGTCTTCAAAGTTAATTTCATTCCGAGATCACTCAGGTATGAATGCGTATAACTAATGGTACTCAGAATTATTTTATAAAAGATAAGGATGTAATTTTTATATAGAAAAATGATTTTAAACTTTTTAAAAGTGTTTTTATGGTTTAAACTTCGTTTTATGATGATAAGCTCGAAATAGAGTTTGACTAATTTGAATCTCTTTGTTAAGAGACGTTTTTATCCAAAATTCAAAGAAAGTCAAACTTCACAAGGTCGGTCGAACGACATTGGATCTCGCTCAAATGAGATACAATGTCGCGCGAAGGACATGCTTAAGTCATTCGAACGACACGTTTTTTGAGGCGGCATTTAAATCCTATTTAAATAGTGTTTGCATCATAATTTCATAAGTGTGCTTTCTGGAAAATAGTTTTACAAACCAGAATCTTGTTTGCACATGTTTTCTAAGGTTTAAAAGTATTAAACACATCCTTAGAGTTTGCAAAGATCCGAGTTATCATTTTTATATGTTTACGTGATCTTGCTCCACCAAAGTTATTTGTTCTACACATTGAACACAAAGGATTTTGCGGTGAAGAAACGACGAACATCGTGTTCAACATCGTAGACGTATCAAAACCATATCGGTGGACACCGAGACATACGTGGACGCATGTGTTGTGGACAGAGATCGTAGAAGACGAAATTTCTACGTGGGCACTATTGAAGAACAGTTGAAGATCAGAAGGAGCGTCAAGAGTCTTTGTAAAACCATTGTTCATAGTGATTGTCTGACTTGGGCCGTCCGAGGTTGTTTTCTCGTTTTGGGTTTTTTTCCTCGTACATCCGGCATTGTGAGTATTCTTTACTTTTCTTCACTTGCTTTAATCACTAGATGCATGTTTAGGATTAATCAAGATAAAATTGGTTTAAAGTAAGAATTGGGATTTCACAACTTGGTTGGTGCATAATTAAAAACTGGATCTTTTTAAAAGAAAAATTGTTTTTGTTGAAAACTCACATATCAGGCCACTCACAACCGCTTCCACATTCATTAATTTGATTTTACATTAATTAAAAGTTATATTAGGTGGTTAGTATTTTAATAAAAGTTTCCAACAGTGATGCATATTCTGAATCAACTGAATATTCTGATTTAATTTAATAAAGGATTAATCACCCTATACTTAATTAAGCGGGGTGTCACTTATCAGAGCGCGTTTAACCAAATTAACGTGAGATCTTGATTTTTCGCAAAATTTTTCTGTGATATCAATTGTTTTGAAAAATTTCAATTTTTCTAATGGAGAACTTATATAATAGGATGCCAATTTTATATGGATTTAACTATGCCTATTTGAAAGCCCGAATGAGATCCACTTTAAAAGCCATAGATGAGAAAGTCTGGTTAGTATGTGAAAGTGGGTGGACTCTTCCCATGATCACTATGTAACAACTCATGACTTTGGAGACCGAGAAATTTAAAATTTTGGGAAAATAAAATTTAATTAAATTCGAGAATTTTAAAATTTGGAAATTGAGGTCCAAAAATAGAGAACATTTCAAAGTATTCCGGATGGTGATTTTGAGGGTACCATCGATTCCGGAAGTGTCGAGATAGTCAAAATGACTGTCATTGGGTTTTAATTCGGCTCCGGAATATTTTTAAGTCATTTTGACTTGAATTGGAGTAAACGAGTCATTTAAAGTGTGAATTAACATTTAAAATTGAGTTTATTGTTTTAATGGATTTAAAGGCTTACGGATGAAGCCATCTCATTTGAGAAAAAGAGAGAAAATGCCCTAGAGGGAGAAAGAAGAAGGAAAGAAGAAGAAAAGAAGAGAGAGAGGAAGAAAAGCTTGGAGATTCTGGCCCAAACGCATTATCGAGGACGATCCAACCTCTACAAATCTGAGGCAAGTGTATAATCTTGCTAAATAAGTCATTTGTGTATTTTATTTCATAATTTGTGGGTTAAAGAAATAGTTTTTGGGTATAAATATCAAAACCTAGATTTTGGGTTTAACCTTGAAATCAATGTTTAAAAATGGGTTTAATGGAGTAGAAATGGTTGGGATCAACTTTGGGTTGATTTATTGGCTTAGAATCCTGTTGTGATAAAGATTTGGAGGTTAGAAAGGAAATTTTAGGGTTTTAATTTCGTGGGTTTTGTTGAGAAATAGAAATCGGCCAGGATATCTGGTATGGCCGGTCGACCGCGCCTTAAGGGAAAAGCCTACTGAATTTTTCGTAGGCAAAATTTGGACCCGTGATCGACCGGGGGTCTGGGACCGGTCGACCAGTCCCCCGTTTTTATCCCAAAGTTTAGAGTTATTTTACCCCTTTTATTTTGGATTTTTATTCTTAGGGGCTTTCTTAATGGGCTTATTATGGAGAGTTATGATATTAGATTTAGGGAATAGGTCCCTAGGTCAAATAGGGGCTTGCGGGCCTATGTTAAATTGATTTAGGAGAATGGGATGCCTCTTTTAGTAATAAAAGGATTATGGGACTGAAGTGATTGACGGACTGTTTTATTATGATAGAGGGGGAAACCCCATTGGGATTGAGAATCCTACTTATAGATCAAATGTAAGTATAGATGTGATGGGAGGCTAAGAACTCTTAGAGAAAAAGTTGCGAGGGTATGTTGTGAAATTTCTGGGCCGACATTTATATCGAATCCTTATAAGGATAGGATATTATTAAGATACAATTTGGGCCAAATGGAAGAGAGTGGTCACATACCCTTTGTAACGATAAAATTTAAGGAATAAATTGGAGAAGCGTTGGACTAGGGGATTCATAAAAGGTTATTGAACCGTAGTCGAATTAAAGAGCGATGGGATCATATTACCAACTAGAGTAGAATGTGAAAATCCAGTTGGAGTAGATGTTGTTTATCCGTGTGGGATTTACAATGGGTAATTTCCCCAAGTAATGGGATTATTTGATGAATGTAAGATTGAGCTTGAGGATTATAGACTATTAGTTATGTGCATATCAGTAGTCGAAATTATTACTAAATTCATCAACGTGCTCTCGGAGATAGATGGTATGTGTAGTGATGGTTTCCTACACTAAACTTTGGGTGATAACCCTAATATTGGACATGTATATATATATATATATATATATATATCCGTATGTTGTTTGGAAGACTATTCATCATAGGAAAATGGATGAATATGCCTCAAGTGCGAAATTAAATGATTTTGTGGTGACGGCTTGTATATTGAGGATTATGTATACTTATAGCCGAGGCGATATATCTTATACATATAAACGAGAATTAGTTTGTATATATATAGATAAAGGGATATGTGAATATATGTATATATATATATCTGTATGGATATGAATATATGGATATATTTATGTTGTGGATATACATGATATGGATATTTAATCCTTATGTGATGGTTTAATATTTGATCATATGATGGGATCATATGGATGTGTATATATTGTGCATGTGAACGATGTATATACTTATGTGGTTAAGCATACGCCGCTCTTGCTATCATTGGGAAGTTTCTGTGCAGAGGGTGAGCATCCTGGCTTAAGGAGCAGGGTGTGGATATTCCCCAGGTCATAGTCATCCAATGTGTTATGATGTGATATATATTTTTGGGGTGGGACGTGGTGGGTATGTCTCGTCTCATTGACCGGTTAGGAGCTATGACCGCTTCCCGAGATGTCGTGTGAGTGAGTTTATCACGAGGTGGGTGTCGTTGGTCCCCACCAGGTGGTCCCCAATATTGCTACGTGAGTCGGGCAATGGGAAGATGATAGCATGGTGCAGTTTATCGGCGATATATATAGCCGGGTATATTATGTGCATGGCCATTGTACATCAGATGTGATATGTACACTTGGTCATGGGAATGGATGATTGGTATATATATATATATATATATATATATATATATATATATATATATATATATATTTATATATCATATAGATGAAAGGATATGGACTTTTTATGGAGTACATATTGGATGATTATGGTGTCCTAGTTTGATGGGGGTTGATGTATCGCATTTAAGGAATATTTCGGTTACATCATCCCAAGGATATAATTTGGAGACTGTGTGTTGTTCTTATATGGTAATTTATATTTAGTAGTATTGTATGTATGGCATAATGGATCTCTATGATCGACGTTGACAAGGAGTAGTGTAACGGAATGGCTCCTTGTTTGGATTTCGCTTTGTAGACACCCCACGCACGAAACGTAGTGCAATGTTGAGATTAGAAAAAAGTTATGTCAATAATTAGGTATGGAATAATGGATCTCCATGATCGACGTTGACAAGGAGTAGTGTAACGGGGTGGTTCCTTGTTTGGACTTTGCTTTGCGAGACACCCCCACGCACGAAACGTAGTGCAATGTTGAGATTAAAGAAAAGTTCTGTCAATAATTATGTATGGAATAATGGATGTCCAAGATCGACGTTGACAAGGAGTAGTGTAACGGGGTGGTTCCTTGTTTGGATTTCTCTTTTCGAGACACCCCACGCACGAAACGTAGCGCAACGTTGAAATTGGAGAGAAGTTTTTTCAATAAAAATTTTGTATGCCTATTATTTAGAATTAAATCATATGTTTCAACCCAAATGCATATGGGTAACTTATTAAGATTTATAATTGGTCAAATTGTAAACCGGAATCCATTAAGCCTAATATGGCATATATGTTTGTAAAAATACTTAAGTGTGTTTAGAAATAGTGGATTCTTGGTTTATGATCGGAAGGAAGATCTCGTGGGTATAGGCTAGGCCTATGATAAGTTAGGTTGTCCTTATAGTTGGGGTAATTTAACTAAAATCTCAAGATGCGAATAGGTGTGCGTCGTTAGAGGAGAGGTGAGTTGGGGTTTCACGAGAGTGCGATTCCACTTTAATTATGGAATAAGTGCACCGGTATTTATTATGCATGGTTAATACACTTGCTAAATATTTTTCATAACTCGGGCTCTGACCCGTTTACTTCTCTCTCCTTGACTGTATATATATATATATATATATATATATATATATATATATATATACACTATTATAGGTGTCCTACTGCATGGATGCCGGATGACCTTCTATCGAGAGTCTTGGGAGCCGTGACAGGTGCGAAATGTTGCGGGATGTAGATTATAGTCGCTTCCTACTTCTTTAAAAATCTTGGTAGGATTCATGTTCCATATCGGGTTTGTACCCAAGGGATTTTTATATGTTTATATGTTATATTTATTCCATTTAAGTTATTGTATTGGCTATGACCCGACAGCTTATTCGGGTTTATCTCCTTCTGGCATATTCATTTGTAGTTATTCAATTCATTTATCATAACTCTAGTATGCATCTTTATTCGCTTTGTTAGTAGCTTATAATGTTGGTTTGTTATATGTTGCATATTTTATTTAATTTTCACATCTCGCTTATATTATATCGGGTAGTTAGTCATATGCTATTTAGTATTGGCAGTTGATGTTGAGACTGAGCCATCTGAGACTCCTGATTTAATGTAGTATAGGGCTGGCCACCCGTTATTATATTAAGCGAAGTGTTACAGATGGTATCAGAGCATCAGGTTCTAGAGTCTTTAGGATCTGTGCGGGTTTTCTGTGTTCTTCCGTTAACGTTCTTGATATAAAGCCCTACTATTAGGACTGTTGTGTTCACTGCGTTTTTCTTCTTCTGTGAAGTGTATTCACTTGATCGACGTCTTGATAATAGTTGCTCTCTTTTCAGACGTCACCTAGATAATGTCGTCTAGGAAAGGACAAGAATAGAGATACGATACCCATAACAGATTTTGGGTACGCTTTGATCGGGGGTATTTGTTTCTCCCGATTCCGCCGGAGTTATAAGAAAGGGAACTCTAGCAATGGTTTAGGGTGTTCTATCGGTGGTTGAGTATGAAAAGGAAATCTACTCGAATGGAGAATCTTGGACTTAGTAAGGTAAGTCTGAGGAGAGGTATATAGTATAGTCATTGGGAGGTTTAGATTGGGAAACCTGTCAACCTTTGTTAGGAAACCGGGTGTTAGTGACTTTCTCGACGTGAGGTGTGGGGAGTTGTATCAATATAGGGAGTATCGCCTTCTGGGAAGAGGGAGTAAGAAATTGGAGACTTAGGTTCATTGCGTACGACTGAGGGAATTTTCGGTAGTCGCAATCGTGTTTTATCCTTCAAAATGGTTAGGAAGGATTTGAGGAAGATGTTTCGCTTGTGGAGAAATAGGTTTATGAATAATGATTGTCCTGGAAGAAATAGAGGATTCTCAATAAAGATCCAATGATGAAGTAAAACAATTGGAGTTTGTTGAGTAGTTGTTATAATACTATTGTCTTATGGATAGGTTAGGGCGTGTAATTGTAGTGTTCCAATGAGGGAAGAATTTATTTTATGGGAAGGTGCTGATTTGAAGTAGGGGAATTTTATACCTGAGAGGTTCAGGGTTAGTAGACTCATTGGTAAGCGGAGGATTTAGCTGATAGTTGTGCTAGTTTTGAGGACTAGGTATTGGTCCGTGCGTTGTATTTGTTGAGGCCTTATGTCCTAAACATAAGGTGTTTGTTTGGCGTGTCGAAAGATGCGAAAATTGATTTATATTATATTGTTACATCGGCCTTCGGTCGATATCTAAAATATGAACATCTTAACCCTGGTTCAACTAATCTCAATCCCCGACCTAGCTACACAGTAGTGTATTGGGAGGGTTCCTTGTTTGGATTTCTCTTTGCGAGACCTCCCCCGCACGAGGGTGGCTAGCGTCAGGAATTGAGGAGAGTTCAACCATGGGAAATTTCAAACTTATATATATTTAATAGGTTGCTATAGATTATATTGCTGAGGGTGATATTATGAGTTGAGGCTAATGGAGCCTGATTATAATTCTATGAGTGAAATCTCGGGTACGGGGTGTATGGGTGCCTTGGGTAGTAGTTGTTTTTAAATCTATATGGTTCGACGTGAGAACTAGAATGGATCGGTATAGTGATACTAAGGGTTGATGTAAGGACTACATGAAATTGAGGTCCTAGGCTCATCTTAAAGCGGGCGAAATTTTTGTAGGAGGGAAGTTTGTAACAACCCGTGACTTTGGAGGCTAAGAAATTTAAATTTTTGGAAAAATAAAATTTAATTAAATTGGAGAATTTTAAAATTTGGGAATTGAGGTCCGAAAATAGAGAGCATTTTAAAGTATTATGGATGGTGATTTTGAGGGTACCATTGATCCCGGAAGGGTCGAGATAGTCAAAATGACTGTCATTGGGTTTTAATTCGGGTCTAGAATATTTTTAAGTCATTTTGACTTGAATTGGAGCAAACGAGTCATTTAAAGTGTGTATTAACATTTAAAATTGGGTTTATTGTTTTAAGGGATTTAAAGGCTTACGAATGAAGCCTTATCATTTGAGAAAAAGAGAGAAAAAGTCCTAGAGGGAGAAAGACGAAGGAAAGAAGAAGAAAAGAAGAGAGAGAGGAAGAAAAGCTTGAATATTCCGGCCCAAACGCGTTATCAAGGACGATCCAACCTCTACAAATCTGAGGCAAGTGTTTAATCTTACTAAATAAGTCATTTGTGCATTTTATTTCATAATTTGTGGGTTAAAGAAATGGTTTTTGGGTATAAATATCAAAACCTAGATTTTGGGTTTAATCTTGAAATCAATGTTTAAAAATGGGTTTAATGGAGTAGAAATCGTTGGGATCAACTTTGGGTTGATTTATTGGCTTAGAATCATGTTGTGATAAAGATTTGGAGGTTAGAATGTAAATTTTAGGGTTTTAATTTCGTGGGTTTTATTGAGAAATGGAAATCGGCCAGGATGTCTGATATGGCCGGTCAACCGCAGTCTGGGGACCGGTCGACCGCGCCTCAAGGGAAAAGCCTACTACATTTTTTGTAGGTAAAATTTGGACCCATGGTAGACCGGGGGTCTGGTACTATTCGATCGGTCCCCTATTTTTAGCCCAAAGTTTGGAGTTCTTTTACCCCTTTTCTTTTGGAGTATTATTCTTAGGGGCATTCTTAATTGGCTTATTATGGAGAGTTATGATATTAGATTTAGGGAATAGGGCCCTAGGTCAAATAGGGGCTTGCGGGCCTATGTTAAATAGATTTAGGAGGATGGGATGCCTCTTTTAGTAATAAAAGGATTATGGGACTGAAGTGATTGGCGGATTGTTTTATTATGATAGAGGGGGAAACCCCATTGGGATTGAGAATCCTACCTATAGATCAAATGTAAGTATAGATGGGATGGGAGGCTAAGAAATCTTAGAGAAAAAGTTGCGAGGGTATGTTGTGAAATTTCTGGGCCGACATTTATATCGAATCCTTATAAGGATAGGATATTATTAAGATACAATTTGGGGCCAAATGGAAGGGAGTGGTCGAATACCCTTTGTAATGATAAAATTTAAGGAATAAATTGGAAAAGCGTTGGACTAGGGGATTCATAAAAGGTGATTGAACCGTAGTCGAAATTGAGAGCGATCGGATCATATTACCAACTAGAGTATAATGTGAAAATCTAGTTGGAGTAGATGTTATTTATCCGTGTGGGATTTACATTGGGTAATTTCCCTAAGTAATGGGATTATTTGATGAATGTAAGATTGAGCTTGAGGCTTATAGACTATTAGTTATGTGCATACCAGTAGTCGAAATTATTACTAGATTCATCAATGTGCTCTCAGAGATAGATGGTATGTGTAGTGATGGTTTCCTACACAAAACTTTGGGTGATAACCCTAATGTTGGACATGTATATATATATCCGTATGTTGTTTGGAAGACTATTCATCATAGGAAAATGGATGAATATGCTTCAAGTGCGAAATTGTATTCACATATCAAGGTAAATTAAATAAGTTTGTGGTGACGGCTTGTATATTGAGGATTATGTATACTTATAGCCGAGACAATATATCTTATACATATAAACGAGAATTAGTTTGTATAAATATAGATAACGGGATATGTGAATATATGTATATATATATCTGTATGGATATGAATATATGGATATATTTATGTTGTGGATATACATGATATGGATATTTAAACCTTATGTTATAGTTTAATATTTGATCATATGATGGGATCATATGGATGTGTATATATTGTGCATGTGAACGATGTATATACTTATGTGGTTAAGCATACGCCGCTCTTGCTATCATTGGGAAGTTTCTGTGCAGAGGGTGAGCATCCTGGCTTAAGGAGCAGGGTGTGGATATTCCCCAGGTCATAGTCTTCCAGTGTGTTATGATGTGATATATATTTTTGGGGTGGGACATGGTGGGTATGTCTCGTCTCATTGATCGGTTAGGAGCTATGACTGCTTCCCGGGACGTCGTGTGCGTGAGTTTATCACGAGGTGGGTGTCATTGATCCCCACCAGGTGGTCCCTGGTATTGCTATGTGAGTCGGGATCTGGAAAGATGATAGCATGGTGCAGTTTATCAGCGATATATATAGCCGAGTATATTATGTGCATGGCCATTGTACATCAGATGTGATATGTACACTTGGTCATGGGAATGTATGATTGGTATATATATATGGTTAGAATACATGCCCATATATATATATTTATATATCATATAGATGAAAGGATATGGACTATTTATGGAGTACATATTGGATGATTATGGTGTACTAGTTTGATGGGTGTTGATGTATCGCATTTAAGGAATATTTCGGTTACATCATCCCAAGGATATCATTTGGAGACTATGAGTTGTTCTTATATGGTAATTTATATTTAGTAGTATTGTATGTATGGCATAATGGATCACTATGATCGACGTTGACAAGGAGTAGTGTAACGGAATGGTTCCTTGTTTGGATTTCGCTTTGCGAGACACCCCACGCACGAAACGTAGTGCAATGTTGAGATTAAAGAAAAGTTCTGTAAATAATTATTTATGGAATAATGGATGTCCAGGATTGACGTTGACAAGGAGTAGTGTAACGGGGTGGTTCCTTGTTTGGATTTCTCTTTTCGAGACACCCCACGCACGAAACGTAGCGCAACGTTGAAATTGGAGAGAAGTTTTTTCAATAAAAATTTTGTATGCCTATTATTTATAATTAAATCATATGTTTCAACCCAAATACATATGGGTAATTTATTAAGATTTATAATTGGTCAAATTATAAACTAGAATCCATTAAGCCTAATATGGCATATATGTTTGTAAAAATACTTAAGTGTGTTTAGAAAGAGTGGATTCTTGGGTTATGATAGGAAGTCAGATCTCATGGGTATAGTCTAGGCCTATGATAAGTTAGGTTGTCCTTACAGTTGGGGTAATTTAACTAAAATATCAGGACGCGAATAGGTGCACGCCGTTAGCGGAGAGGTGAGTTGGGGTTTCACGAGAGTGCGATTCCACTTTAATTATGGAATAAGTGCACCGATATTTATTATGCACGGTTAACACACTTGCTAAATATTTTTCACAAATCGGGCTCTGACCCGTTTACTTCTCTCTCCTTGTCTGTATATATATATATATACTATTACAGGTGTCCTACCGTATGGATGCCGGATGACCTTCTATCCAGAGTTTTGGGAGTTGTGAAAGGTGCGGACTGTTGCGGGATGTAGACTGTAGTCGCTTCCTACTTCTTTAATAATGTAGGTAGGATTCATGTCGCATATCGGGTTTGTACCCTAGGGATTTTTATATGTATATATGTTATATTTATTCCATTTCAGTTATTGTATTGGCTGTGACCCGACAACTTATTCGGGTTTATCTCCTTCTGGCATATTCATTTGTAGTTATTCATTTCATTTATCATAACTCTAGTATGCATCTTTATTGTCTTTGTTACTAGCTTATAGTGTTGGTTTGTTATCTGTTGCATATTTTATTTAATTTTAACATCTCGCTTATATTATATCGGTTAGTTAGTCGTATACTATATAGTATTGGCAGTTGATGTTGAGACTGATCCATTTGAGACTCCTGATTTAATGTAGTATAGGGCTGGCCACCCGTTATTATCTTAAGCGGGTTATTACACACTATTGATAATGTCACAAATATTAATCCCGTCTCTTCCTGGACTGATGATGAGTTTAAATGAAGTACTTACAACTCCCGCGGCCATAGTGCTATTTCTGGAGCTGTGACCCCTAATGAGTTTCGATGCATCATGACTTGCATTACATCTATAAGGAAGCGTGGAATGTCCTTCATCTGACACATTAGGATATCAATGCTATCTGAAAAACGTTGCTAATGCCGTTTAATACAAGATTAAACTGTATAAGCAACTCCGAGATGTTTGTTGGAGAAACCCTTTTCTTTTGAAAATAAAAATTATAAACAACAAGATGTGTTTACAAAAAACTTATGTATGAGAGTAATCAAGACTTTGTAATCAGTTTTTAAAACAAGACAGTTTTAAAAATCAGCACACTATAGCTTGAGATGAGGAGATGAAGATAATCAAACACACAGTTTTTAACGTGGTAAAACCTGTCCTAACAGAGGAAACATCCACGGTGACTTCTAAGTCACAAAAACAAAAATCCACTAATAACAAATAATAGTTACAAACAATACAACATACATGCACACAAATCAACCTATTCTAAGTTTAGGAATATACCCCACTTGGTGTCCTCCTAACTTCTCATAGATCTGATTGTTGATGATGTTCTTCCCGTTTGATAACTTCCTTTGCTTTAGCTTCCTTATGACAACTCAATGATCTTTGATCTTATACACAACACTTCCAGTGTAGTAGTGTGTTAAGTGTTTGTGAAGTGATTTCTATCACATGCATGAACTCACACACACTTAGATTTACAGACAGTCCTAGAAAAATTACATATAAAGTCTATATGCTGTGATTTTGTTTTCTTTCCTTCTTACAGAACTAAAAACCTGTTTGACATTTAATATAACCCAGATTCCACGGATATCTCGCTTCAAAATCGATCAAGATCTTAATCAATCTCGGTTTTAAAAATATTTTTGAGATTGAAAATCTCCAAGTGTGAATCCAACTAGGTCAAGGTTAAGTTTTGTAAGAACAGAAACCATTAAACATTTTCAAAACCAAATCAGTAAAGATTTTCTTAAACCAAGTAAGAAATATGCAGATCTAGTGAAAATCTAACATGCAGAATGTAGATCTAAAGTTTCTATGAAAAAGAAACACAGATCTTCACACGAATGTTTAAGTTGTAAACAAGATCATAGACAAAGAGGTTACAGCTTCAAATGAACAAACCACTCTCTCTCTCAAACACTCAAGGTTGTGTTTGGGGTTAAGTGTATATGAAGGTTTGATTCAGAAAAATGAAGTGTTTAGGGTTAGGGCTTGGTTTTTGGCTAACACAGTTTCTTTCTCTCTCTTCTTTCTTTTCTTTTCTCTCTTATCTCTCGCTTCTCTCTTTTCTCTATTTTTTTTCTCTCAGAAATGACGAATGCCCAAAAGTCTTGAAAGTCTGAGAAGTGGGGGGTTTATATAGGGGTGAGGGAAGGTTCTGGAAATGCGCATGGAATCAATGGCTGAGATTAAGTCATCCTACGATTGACTTGATCTAAGGGTTATAAAACAGCGGTGGTTAAGTCCAAAGTGATTGGTTCAAACGATGTCACACGGATAGGTTTAAAACACATGCAGACCATCGATCAGCTTTGATCCAACGATCATCAATCTATCAGCGAAGCCTCTCACATAACAAACACAAATAGATGAACCAGGAGGATGACAGGTGTTGAAATATGAGTGGCTTACACACGCGCGTCCAAAGTAATTACAGCAAGCACCCTGAAGTCTCTAGCCCATTTACATTCTACCCAAACAAACATTCCATTGAAAAATGAAGTTTTTAAAATAGAAATTTTACCCCACAAATTATATAAACACATTTTATTAATGAAAACATTTATTTAAAATATGTTTAAAAATGTTTAAAAAATTCCCAAAAATAATTAAAACCACATTTTAATGGGAATTAATCACACAATCAATTTTAAGCAATATATACACAAGTATGCACTTCTAATTGTGTGTAGTGTGATTCAATTTATACCTTCATGGATCATTGAAGAGGATTAGAGAGATAAGTTCTGAGGCTTTTTGGATTCTATGATAGACAACCAATTTTGTCACTATTTCCAAACTAGTTGAACACTTATACAGTATAGACTTAAGTAAGTCAAAGGTATAAGGTGCTTCAATCTCCCCCTTTGGAAATATGAGACAAAATCTCCTTTGAGTTAGCTTAAAACTCGTAGGGAACCAAAAAAAATAAAACCTAGTCCTATACAAAAGATACTATCTACCCATTTCCTAGAAAGTCAAAAATTACATAACTCAACTATTTACAAAAATTTACACTAGAAATGGTAGACAATCAGTAGAAGAGATTCCTGCAAATATGCACACTAAGATCAAGCAGTTTAGATGAAATGTGAACAAAACATTAAACCCGGAAGACTCAAATTTCTCCACCATTTTGTCTCAAATGGACAAAGGGTAAAAATTAAGGTCTTAAGAGTTTAATCAACGCATACCATACCTATAGAATTTCGCAAATACAGAAATCTATTATAGTCTAAAGGTTTAGTGAACATGTCTGCAAGTTGCAGATCAGTAGGCATGTAATGAATTTCTAATTCCTTAGTTTCAACAAGTTCGCGTATAAAATGATGCCTTATTTTAATATGCTTAGTTCGCTAGTGTTGAACCGGGTTTTTAGATATGTTAATGGCGCTTTGATTGTCACAATACAATTGTAATTGATCTTCTTTAATCCCATAATCACTTAACATCTGTTTTATCCATAACAATTGAGCACAGAAACTTCCTGCTGCTATATATTCGGACTCAGCCGTAGATAAAGATGTGCAATTCTGTTTTTTGCTACTCCAACCAACTAAATTATTACCGACATAATAACAGGCACCTGATGTACTTTTACTATCATCAGTACAACCGGCCCAATCAGCATCAGTATACCCTATGATGGTGCTACAGGTATCCTTAGTGTACCTAAGTCGAAGATTAAGAGTGCCTTTTATGTACTTTATTATACGTTTTACACTCAATAAATGGCTCTCTTTAGGGTTATTCTGGTAACGAGCACACAGACATACAACATACATTATGTCTGCTCGTGAGGCAGTTAGATAGAGTAGGCTACCAATCATACTACGATACAGTGTGGAATCAACTGACTTTCCAGTTTCATCTTTACATAATTTAACAGTAGTACTCATAGTCGTTTTGGCAACTTTAGCATTATCGAAACCAAATTTCATAACAAGATATAAGGCATACTTAGTTTGAGAGACAAATAGTCCATCAGAATTCTGTTCCACTTGAAAACCTAAGAAAAGTTGTAGCTCCCCCATAAGGGACATGTGAAATTCCTTATGCATAATAGCAGAAAAAGATTTAACTTCAGAGTTTGAAGTTGACCCGAAAATGATGTCGTCTACATAGACTTGGGCTATAATAAAGTTTTTGTCAAAATGTTTGACAAAGAGAGTCTTGTCATTTCCTCCTCTCTTAAAACCCTTATCCAACAAAAAGTTGGAAAGGCGTTCATACCAAGCTCTAGGAGCTTGTTTTAAGCCATACAAAGCCTTTTTTAGACGAAAGACATGGTCAGGGTATTTAGGATCAATGAACCCTTTGGGTTGTTCTACATATGTTTCTTCGGACATAATTCCATTGAGGAAGGCAGATTTGACATCCATTTGATAAAATGTAAATTTTAAGTGACACGCTATGGCGAAAAGAAGTCGAACAGATTCAAGACGAGTGACAGGGGCAAAAGTCTCGCTAAAATCTATTCCTTCTATTTGTGAGTAGCCTTGAGCAACTAGTCTAGCTTTGTTTCCAAGGATGACCCCATTTTCATCAGATTTGTTCTTAAAAATCCAACGTGTCCCAATAACATTTTTGTTTTGAGGCCGCGGTACAAGATACTAGACATCGTGAATGACAAATTGTAAAAGTTCTTCCTGCATAGCAGAAATCCAGTATGTGTCATTCAATGCCTCATTAACATTTTTCGGTTCCACAAGGGAGACGAAACATGCATAATTAGCATAATTTCTTAACTGGGATCTAGTACGAATGGGCTCATTAGGATTACCGACCACGTTGTCAATGGGATGATCTTTAGAGACCCAGCCAGGTACTTCTGGACTCTCACTAGGTAATGAATAATCTATTTCTGGTGAATCAGTTTTGAAATCATTTTCAGATTCAACCACAATAGGTGATTCAGATATCTTATTTTCGACAATAGTGTCGCTTACAATTACATTTATCGATTCCATAAGGGCCTTAGTACGCAAATTGTATATACGATAAGCATGACTGTTTGGGGAGTATCCTAAGAAGATGGCTTTATCACCACGTGTCTCGAATTTAGAGAGATGTTCTCTGTCTTTACAGACATAACACTGACTTTCGAAGGTTCTTAGATATTTCAGATTAGGCTTCTTACCGTACCACAACTCATAAGGGGTTTGTTTAGAACTTTTCCTAAGGTAAACCCTATTAATGATATGACATGGAGTTCTAATAGATTCTACCTAGAAGTATTTAGGTAGAGATTTGGCATGCAACATGACACGTGCCATCTCTTGAAGAGTTCGGTTTTTCCTTTCAGCAATACCATTCTGCTGAGGAGTTTTAGGGGCACTAAATTCATGTTTGTAACCGTTGTAGTCACAATATTCAACTATTCCTGTGTCTATGAACTCTCCCCCTCTATCACTACGAATACGATTGACTTGAGTGTTCTTCTCAATTTCAATTCTTAGTAAAATTTTCAAAAAATTCTGAAACGTGTCAGATTTTTGTTTCAAGAAGGCAACCCAAGTGAATCGTGCGAAATAATCAACCATGATAAGGATATAACTGTGTCTACAAAGGCTAACAGTTCTAGAGGGACCAATAAGGTCCATATAGATGAGATCTAGAGGTCTAGAGGTGAGAATGTCTTTAACCTTTTTATGCGAAGTCTTAACTATTTTTCCTTCCTAACAATGACCACAGACAACACTTGAAATAGGTTTAATTTTAGGAATTCCTTTAACAATATCTTGACTAGACAATCTACCAAGGATATCATAACTCAAGTGACCCATACGATTATGCCAGATTTCATTGTCATCCATTCTGACAATGTTACAGGTTTCAGAACTAGTCTTGACAGTATAACAATTGTCAGGTGTTCTAAATCCTGTAATAATGCATTCACCTTTATCATTTAGAATTTTACAATTGTTCTTTGAAAAGGTGACTATATGGTCAAAGTCACAAAATTGTGATATACTTAGGAGATTGGTTTTAAGCCCTTTAACTAATAGAACATTTTCGAGAACAGGCATTCCTTCTTCTTTTAGGGTTCCTTTACCTATGATCTGAGATGAAACTCCATCACCAAAAACTACTTTCCCACCAGCAAATATGGTTTTGTTTAAAAGTTTGGTTTCATCTCCTGTCATATGTTTGGAACACCCTGAATCTAAATACCAACCAGATGAAGTGTGTTCATCTTTTAAGGCAGTGATAACAATGTTACACTTCATTTGGGGTAAAAGATCATCTTTTCTAACCCAAATAGCTCTAGTTTTAATTTTGCGCAAGTTTGCCCTCATTTGATAAAATTTTCGAGAAACAACTTTTTGTCGAAAAACATTTGGAGCAGTAAACTGATTATTGTGGAAAATTTGAGCTTTTGGTTTAGGAAAGTTTCTGGGAGCCTTTCTCTTAAATGAACTCTTAGTTTTGGTCTTTCTATTTTTGTAGTTAGAGTTCTTATCAGGTTATCTTGGAAGGACATAATGGTTACGATTTTGCCTAGAATAGTTAAAGTTTTTGTAGACAGAAGTGTTGTACACAGGGGTGTTTAGACGCCTAGCATAACAACCTTCAAAGGAATGACCATAAATGTCACAGTACGAGCAATATTGATTGCTTGAGGGATGAATTTCCTTAGGAAAACTTCTAAAAATGGGTTTAACAACATTCTGTTCAGTAGTGCTATTCCTAGGAGGGATGGTTTTAAAGGTAGATTCAGCCTTTCTGATCAAAGGACAGACGTATTTAGTCTTAAGTGTAGTGTCAGCCTTAGAATTACTAGACTCTCCAATGTCTTTCTGTTGTTGCTTTTGATCAAATTCCTCCTTAATAAAATGAAAGTCTGGACATGTTTCAATTGGTCTTTTGCCCCCAGACACAAACTTAATAGGTTCAAGATTTGTAGTTTGTGGTTTGTTCTTAGGGCAAAATCCAATACCGGTTCTATCATCAGAATTGGTCTTGGAGTCAACAACAAAGTCAGTAAAACAATTTGAATTGCTTTCAAACTTAGAATTTTTTTTGAAAACAGTAGCTGTCTTTGTTTTTGCTTCCTCCAGTTCTAATAATGTTCCCTTGTATTTCATTTCCAGGGTTTCATTAGTTTTAGTCAACTCTTTTAATTTTTGATCAAAAGTTTCAATTTCAGATTGATGAGACAGACACTGGTTAGTGTACTCTTCGGCATTCAGCTTCACAATAAGACTTAGATCATCTAATTTCTTAGTCAGGTCTCTAACAGTCTTCTCCAGTCTAGTGCCTTTTTTAAGAGTTTTAGCATACAAAGTATGAATATCTGGGAGGTCATCTGTGTCTGAGTCGCTAAGTGAAGTGTGTGTAGTGACCCCTAACGATTCAGTTTTAGTACTCACGCACCCATTTGCATCGTCATTATCGAGATCACTTTGACTCACACACACGGTACTATAACTATCAACATTTTCAGATAATAAAGCATCCAGGCCAGTCAAAACAGTATTCACACAAGCAAGAGTAGGAGCATCATTATCACAGACATGCATATCATCATTGTAAATGATCTTAACATAAAAGGACATGCAAGGGTCAAGTACATTTGATGACTCAAGTTCCTCTTCATCAGAGTCACTTGAATCATTCCAAGTTTTACAGACATTTGCTCTATTGTGTGTGTTGGCTTTATTCAGATTAACTCTGCAATCGTGAGCAATGTGACCTAGTTTCCCACATCTAAAACATTCAATCTTTTTAAGGTCTCTAGTGGGTCTGGAGTTGTTGTCCTTAGGATGTTTGTCAAGACCTCTCTCATGAGGTTTGGGATTAGACAGAGTAGGATAATTAGGCTTGCCTTGTTTAGTTGCCTGTTTGTTTCTAAATTTAACAATTTTCTTAAATTGTTTAGACATTAAGGAAATCTGATTATCTAGTTTGTCTATATCACACTCCTCATCAGAGTCAGAGTTAATCAAATTAGTCTCAAGTTTAGATATCTTAGAGGCAAAACTCAAGTTAGAGTTGGGCTGTTTTCTTTGTGAATGATTTAATTGTTTCTTAAAGTCTAATTCCATTTCCACAGTCCTAAGTTTGCTACTGAGTAACTCAGGGGTAAGGTTTTGATCACTCATTTCCTCAATAGCATACCTCTTGCTGTCAAACTTTTGTGGTAATGATCTTAGAATTTTAGAGACAATTTCATTCCTATCATAAGTTATACCATTAGCATGAAACTTGGTGACTATATCAGTTAAGTTCATGTAGAAATCATCAAAAGACTCAGAGTCAGACATAATCAAAGAGTTGTACTGTTGGGTAAGCATTTGAGTTTTAACAGCTTTAACTCTTGAGTCTCCTTCATGGGCAGTGATTAATGTGTCCCATGATTCCTTAGAAGTGGCACAAGATGAGATTCTCTTGAACTCATACTCATTAATAGACATAAAGACGGCATTCTTGCCTTTATTGTTATTTCGAGAAATAGTTTTCTCTTCTTGTGTAAACTCACTTAAGATTTTCTTTACCCTCTCATCACTTCCTTCAGTGGCTGGTTTAGTAGGATAAGTGTATCCGTTTTCAATAATGTCCCAGACATCATCTCCTAAAGTCCCTTGGATGAAGGCAACCATTCTTACTTTCCAGTAAGCAAAGTTGTTTCCATCAAAGAGTGGAGGTCTGGACAGATTACCAAACCTTTCATTCTTCTCGTCCATAGTTAGGTTTTTCAGAAAACGATTTCAGAAACACAAGATCTTTTTAAAATAAAAGTTAACAGGGCTCTGATACCAATTGAAAAACGTTGCTAATGCCGTTTAATACAAGATTAAACTGTATAAGCAACTCCGAGATGTTTGTTGGAGAAACCCTTTTCTTTTGAAAATAAAAATTATAAACAACAAGATGTGTTTACAAAAAACTTAGGTACGAGAGTAATCAAGACTTTGTAATCAGTTTTTAAAACAAGACAGTTTTAAAAATCAGCACACTATAGACTGAGATGAGGAGATGAAGATAATCAAACACACAGTTTTTAACGTGGTAAAACCTCTCCCACTAGAGGAAACATCCGCAGTGACTTCTAAGTCACAAAAACAAAAATCCACTAATAACAAATAATAGTTACAAACAATACAACATACATGCACACAAATCAACCTATTCTAAGTTTAGGAATGTACCCCACTTGGTGTCCTTCTAACTTCTCATAGATCTGATTGTTGATGATGTTCTTCCCGTTTGATAACTTCCTTTGCTTTAGCTTCCTTATGTCGGCTCAATGATCTTTGATCTTATACATAACACTTCCAGTGTAGTAGTGTGTTAAGTGTTTGTGAAGTGATTCCTATCACATGCATGAACTCACACACACTTAGATTTACAGACAGTCCTAGAAAAATTACATATAAAGTCTATATGCTGTGATTTTGTTTTCTTTCCTTCTTACAGAACTAAAAACCTGTTTGACCTTTAATATAACCCAGATTCCACGGATATCTCGCTTCAAAATCGGTCAAGATCTTAATCAATCTCGATTTTAAAAATATTTTTGAGATTGAAAATCTCCAAGTGTGAATCCAACTAGGTCAAGGTTAAGTTTTGTAAGAACATAAACCATAAAACATTTTCCAAACCAAATCAGTAAAGATTTTCTTAAACCAAGTAAGAAATATGCACATCTAGTGAAAATGTAACATGCAGAATGTAGATCTAAAGCTTCTATGAAAAAGAAACATAGATCTTCACACGAATGTTTAAGTTGTAAACAAGATCATAGACAAAGAGGTTACAACTTCAAATGAACAAACCACTCTCTCTCTCAAACACTCCAGGTTGTGTTTGGGGTTAAGTGTATACGAAGGTTTGATTCAGAAAAATTAAGTGTTTAGGGTTATGGTTTGGTTTTTGGCTAACACAGTTTCTTTCTCTCTCTTCTCTCTTTTCTTTTCTCTCTTCTCTCTCACTTCTCTATTCTCTCTATTTTTTTTCTCTCAGAAATGACGAATGCCCAAAAGTCTTGAAAGTCTGAGAAGTGGGGGGTTTATATAGGGGTGAGGGAAGGTTCTGGAAATGCGCATGGAATCAATGGTTGAGATTAAGTCATCCTACGATTGACTTGATCTAAGGGTTATAAAACAGCGGTGGTTAAGTCCAAAGTGATTGGTTCAAACGATGGCACACGGATAGGTTTAAAAAACATGCAGACCATTGATCAGCTTTGATCCAACGATCATCAATCCATCAGCGAACCCTCTCACATAACAAACACAAATAGATGAACCAGGAGGATGACAAGTGTTGAAATATGAGTGGCTTACACACGCGCGTCCAAAGTAATTACAGCAAGCACCCTGAAGTCTCTAGCGCATTTACATTCTACCCAAACAAACATTCCATTGAAAAATGAAGTTTTTAAAATAGAAATTTTACCCCAAAAATTATATGAACACATTTTATTAATGAAAACATTTATTTAAAATATGTTTAAAAATGTTTAAAAAAAATCTGAAAAATAATTAAAACTACATTTTAATGGGAATTAATCACACAATCAATTTTAAGAAATATATACACAAGTATGCACTTCTAATTGTGTGTAGTGTGATTCAATTTATACCTTCATGGATCATTGAAGAGGATTAGAGAGATAAGTTCTGAGGCTTTTTGGATTCTAGGATAGACAACCAATTTTGTCACTATTTCCAAACTAGTTGAACACTTATACAGTATAGACTTAAGTAAGTCAAAGGTCTAAGGTGCTTCACTATCAAGGAGTCTAAGCTTCAAAATTTAACCACCCAATTTGAGATCATCACTATATTAAAGTCCGAAAGTTTATATGAACACTATAAGAAAAAAATATTTTATGACCTTTTTTACTATCATAAAACGCCTTTTATGACCATTTATTTTTCTACAAAAAACGTCATAAGTTTGGGTATCTTAATTGATACCTATAAAAAACTATCATATTAGGTTAACAATCATGTATGATTGTTTTGGAAAAAAAATCATACATGCCCTGAAAATAGTCATAATACATTTTATAAACTATCATATTTGATTTAAAAAGTATCATGATAAACAGTTTTAAATTTTTTAAAAAGGTCATATAAAATATTTCATCACATGAGGGTTAATATAAATGGCGAGAAATTAAGCATATAATAAAAAAAATTAATAACTAATATTAATTTCATCGTTGATAAATAAATCTAAACACAAATCAAAATTCACAATAACATTAAAAAGTCTTGAATTTTTTTGTATTTGAAGTCACATACACCTAAATGCATCAAACCAAGTCACTTGTCCATATAAAAAAATAGTGGGACACAAATACATATTCCCACCATCGACATTAATTATCCATAAAAAATAATGGCCTGCTATACGTATCATAGCTAGATATACCCACTATGTACATCATTCAAAAATAATGTCCCCAAAAAAATGTATATTCAAAAATCATGCATAAATGCATCGGTTCTCCTTTGGCTTTCTCAAAATTATGTCGACAAAGTGCTCCAAATCATATAATATAAGGTTGAATAAATCCAATGAACTCACGTTGAAGTTCATTGATCTCATGAATTTGATATGATAACTTGCCAGCCAACTCCTTCATCTAAATAAGACAAATAAAATTACATGTGGCTTTCATAACATCTAAATAAAAAAAAGTAAAAAACATTAAAACATACGTGACATTAATTTTTATAGATTTTGATGAATTTTCCAAGATCTCTCATATGAACTTCAATAAAACAAATCACACACAATTTCTCCTCGTTGTTTAGGGCCCTGAAAATAAAGGAGTGAAACGGACCTTTAGTGTACTCTAGGTAAAAACAAACTTTGTTCCAATTTTAGTTAAAACTAATTTTAACTTCTTAAACCTAAACATGCATCTAAGTGATTAAATTCATTTGATGAATAAAGAATGCGGTAAACAAAAAAATTTCAGGAAACATCCTCGAAGGGAAAAACTTTTTTATTTCACTATAATTGGTAAGAGAACGGCTTACACGGATTACAATGAAATAAGTACAACATACGAAATACCCGTAGGTATCGATTTCAATGTCTCGGCTGGAACTTTCCCTTTCCAAGAGGGCAGCAGTGAAGAAGAGAAACAGCTTCTCCACAAGAAACTTCGTAAGGTCTCCTTCTATAATAGCACGCCTCTCTTCGGTTGTAGAGTTATCCTCACAAAGTGCAACACAGTGTAGTTAATGGATTATCATTCGATAAACGCGTTCAAGATCACCTAACTTTGGAATCAAGTAATACGATCTTAAATAAACACCGAAAGATGAAAAACTTGTATGGGAATAAGTTTTCGAAACTGTTCTCCCTCTAAAACGTTTGCAGATACGTTTTTCTTTATAACTGAGCAATACAGAGTCCAAGAAAATGAAAACACAAAAATTGCGACGGTCGGTCGTTCGAGCGAGATGAGATCTCGTTCGCGCGACATGTCAATGTCGTTTGAACGATACTCAATCTCGTTCGAGCGAGATACAGTAGAAATAATATTTTTCTTTTTAATTTAATCATCGAATTTTCTTTAAACTATTTGCAACTGAGTAATATTTTTAAAACATAAAAAGATTTAATTCCCAAAAATTTAAATCACCCGGTATTTAATCAATATACAGATTACCCAACTACTCACAAGTGTTCATACATGAGTGATCTTAAACATATGCAACAGTCTTGATTTGTAATCTTCTTGAAAGGTTTGATTGCACATTCTTGGACTTGAACTTTGTCGTAGGCTTTAAACAAACTCCATAAATAACTACCCTAGACTTAATTTATTTTGTCCAGAATTAAGCCAATTAAAACAAATGAATATGCTAAGAATTATGTTCTTACAAATCTCCCTCTTTGGCTATTCTGGGACAAAACTAAACAGAGATATTTGCCATAAACAAATACATGTCCTAACCCAAGACACAGAAATACAAAAGTATAGGACATAGTGAAACAAATAAATGATAGGCATCTGAATTTGTCTTTGAATGGAAATCATCTGAATCTGTCTCTGTATGTGATGTATTAATGAATATCTGAATCTCTGAAAACAATACCTACACAGATGAGACATAACCAAATACTCAAGTGAAGTATGGAGGAAATAAACTAATATAAAATCATAATAAATACTCCCCCTACATCACATATCTCTCCCCCTTTTTGCCTGGAATAGACAAAAGGTGGGAAAAACACATCATATCTAGCAATAAAATATGAGAATGAATCAGCATATCTAGATAATCAATAGCAATATGACAATGTGTAGAAAAAGATAGCAGAAACAAAATAATAATGCGAGAATCACTAAAACTACAAAAGTAGACTGTACATCCATGTCATAAAAACTACGAGAGATACAACTGATCAAAAGAGTACATCATATCAGAGATAATACAAAATACATCGGTAATATGGATGTCTCAGATACAATAAAACAAATAGAACTAAGCATCGACAGAATCATCATCATCATCAGCAGCAGCAATGTATGTGGAAGAAATATGACCAAGTCAAGATGAATAGTCACCACTCCGCTGCTCTCTCTAACGCATCTCATCAAAAAATGTTGTCATCTGGGATTCAGTATAAACACGTGCTTCTACCTCAGCATCAAATCTAGCCATGATAGAATCATACATCCTGGACTAGGCGGCTACCTGTTCCTATAAAGAAGAAACCTCCTCCTCAATAGGACGTGTAGCTGCAGGAGTGGGGGGTGGTGGCATAGACATAGTAGTCGTGCTCGGACCAGTGTGATCAGAGGCCTGACAGGGATCAGGGAAGACTCCCTCTGGGGGTGGAGAAATTTCTTTCGCTACCTATGGTAAATGACTCTCAGAACGAGCGAAAGTATTATGATTAATAATACCAGGCATAGGGAGAAGCATATCACCCTTTAAAACAGGGACACCAGTACTAGTGCAAATGGTGGAAATGAGAATCTCATAGGGAAGAGCAGGGCGGACAGGGATGGAACCATAGACAGTGACAGAAGATATGACTCGAAGCATGACGGTCGAAAGATCGATATCCCACCCCTTAGAAACATGGTACATAAAGTAAACGATGTCTGATCCAATCTGTGTATGATTTATAAAAGGATAAATGGATGATGATACAAACCCATTGAGTACACGGAAGGCAGGGTAAAGCTGGCGATGATACATCATAGAACCTGCCAGAGGAATCTCCCAGAAATAATACCGCAAAATATCATCATAAGTAGGTCCATCGTCAGAAAAATGAGGGAACGCAGAGCCTCGGACATGAGGAAGGTGCAAAAAATCTTCTATGAGATCTGCAGTGACGAGAACAGGAACGCCACGTACAGAAGAAAAGATCCCCTCAGTGTGGGGAAGAGCACGGAAGAAAAACTCTCGGACAATGTCCGAATAAACATCCCCACGAACCTCAAACATAAAATACCAACCTCTATCAGACAACCAACGAGGAATACCTAACTCAGGAAACTCAACATAACAAAACACCCTCTCGAAAACAACTGATCGAATGTGGAGACCCAAAGAGAAGTAATGATCATACTCAGTCTGAGTGGCCCATTTCACAGGTGAGTACGGGGTTTAACTAGCCTGAGCTCTCTGAGCTCGAGCAGAGGGTTGTGCCTCATCGAGTCGCCTAAAAGGGGCACCACGATGTCTAGGTGGCATGTCCAGAAAGTGCAATGTGTGATGTAAAAAATATCGTGGCGGGGGAACACACGCACACCTAAGCATCTATCTCCGTACAATCGTCCAACCGAACCACCGCGAACACCAGCCACAATAACATTCAAAATTAGTAATAGAAAGACGAATTTTTCTCAAAAAAAATTAAGAATTAGCATTATTACCTTGAAACCACGGGAAAAAGGGAACAATACACCCGATAAACAGTGTAACCGATGAGACACAGCTTGTCTGAACACCCCTTAGAGGATGGTTACAAAATGAGTTGAAGGGAGTATTAATGGAAGATATAAGAGCTTAAGGGAGATAAACAAGGTCCAGAGGAGTTTGAAAGAGAAGATAGAGGTGAAAATCGGAGCTCTAACCACCGAAAATGGTGAAAACTCAGGTGCTGAACAACGGCACTGCTGTCGCTTCAAATAGATAAGAACGACAAGAGAGAAGAGAGAATGACGACTTAAATGAAAACCTAATCTCACAAGAAGTCGTTTGAACGACTTAAGGATGTCGCTTGAACGATTTAAGATGTCGCTCGAACCTTTTTGGAAGTCGCTTGAATGACGGGTTCGCACGACATGAGATGTCGTTCGAAAGAGAATTTAAAATTTCCAAAATAATCCCTCAAATATTCAGAGTTTTCCCAGTGAAAAAATTACCCCAAAACATTACCTGGAAACCAAAAACAGACTACAAAACATAAAAACAGTGTAAAAAGCAAAAAATGGGAATTACATGTTAACAAGGTACTAATGTGCTCAATTATGAAAGTGGATTGATTAGGAGTGAACTACAATAATTGAACCATCATTTCAATATGTCGAATTGATCAAAGAGTTCTTATTGATAGCAAGGAATCATCAAACTTTATCAAAGCCATGTGTGAGAAAATAAGTGTGAGTTTCATGAACTAAATTTAATCAATATGCATACAAGTTCAGATTGTTGACGATTCTACAAATAATAGCCTCATGATACGATGTTTCAACATAGGATTCGTGGTGCAAACCCGTTTACATTAATTTCTAACCAAACTCCCTCAATATATGAATTTTTCAAGTTATTTAGAAATATCTATCAATCTCTACTTAGAGAAAGTCCTATTGGCCCCAATTATGGCATTTTTTTTATTGCCTTGATTTTCTTTTGGGCTCTTTTAAACGGTGGCTTTCAAGATGAGTCAATTATACACTCTCGCAGCCCTTTTCCCGTGAACACTCAAAATATTTTCAATACCAATTCTCACGGAAAATGGTTCTTACAAGCACACCTCATCCTTAAGTTTACTTACGCATAGATGATAAAATTGAGATAAGAACGTCTCACCAAACTCAAATATGCAAGAGAAGTCAAACATTGGTATAAACTCGTGCTTGTGTGCAAGGATGGCATATAAGCAAAGTCGAGTCAAAATTCATATCAACATCGAAAAAACCCCATAGTGCAAAGGTTAAGATCATTCTAGGAATCAATAATAATGATCAAAAGTCCTAGCCATATGAATAATGAAAGAAAGGGGGGGATCAAGCAGACTAATATCCCATATCAATCATGTAACCTCACGACTCAAAAATCAAAAATATTTTTGTATTTTCAAAAGTTTTTTATAAAAAAGAAAAATCTTTTTGTATTTTTCGAAAAGACTCAAATAAATAACAAAAACAAGAGACATGCCATAACACTAGCCAAATATAAGGAAAGATGTAATACTAGTGTATCACAAATCAATGAATAACCTCAATCGAAAGAAGAAATATGAGGAGAACCACAAGTAATGATGCGAGAATCGCCGAGTTTTATACCTAATGCTTCTAAATCCAACTTTCTAACCCAAGTAGGTGTAAACCAACGAGTAGGGGCATTTGAAACCGGAATGGCTCTAGACTTTCTTGGATCGTTCTTAAGATCGTAGCAAAACCGTCTAAGATGACCTCTCCTATCGCAATGAGTGCAAGTGTATATACGGTGAGGAGCATGTCCTATAGGCCGATTATGCCTTACGTTCCTAGGTGGTACTCTCCTAAAGTTCCTAGGAAGATCTCTTGTTGGCATGGTTTTGGCTTTGGGAGCAGGTGCGACATGATTATTAAAGCCAATACCCCTCTGATTATCTTTGATTTCGACGGTTCCTAAGATTTTATCTAACTTTTCATACCTAGCCTCCAAATCAAACTTAACTTTACTCGAATCTCTCAGTTTTTCTTCAAGTTCACTTATCCTTGACTCAAGTAAACGCGTAGAATTTTCAAACATCAGGATTTCCTTTTTCATAGTCTCCATCAATCCCCAAAGACTATCTCTCTCACCCTCGACATATTCTATCTTCTCTCGAATTTCCTTTTCTTATTCCCTAAGATCCTCAATTAAAGAATTGGAATTATTTATTTCTATGGCACGTTCTTTCAACATAGCTACTAGTTTCACATTTTCTTGATTTGATTTTAAATTTTCTTCATACAATTCTTTGAAAGAAATTTGCAAATCTCTCTCGTCTTCTCTCTCATCCTCACTCACCTCCTCCTCACTCTCAGGAATATCAACATCAGTGGATGCGGAAGAATCATGAAAAGGTAAGTCTTTATCACTTTCATGACTAACCACAAACGTGGAAAGATCACGCTTACTAGCAAAAATAAATTCTTCTTCTGGGTCACTATCACTAAGGGTAGAAACACGATTTATCGGTTTATTAAAATTCGTCCTAAGTTTAGTTGGATACTCATCTATCCTGTGACCAAAACCTTCACAGCAAAGACACTTTTCACAATCACCCTTATTAACCATTTTTTTAAAAGCAATTTTCATGTGTGATTTCCAATTAGATGATTCAAACAGGTGAGTTCTCAAATCATCAAAACCACCGAAAGGCATACCTGAAGACACGGGATCACAAACACAGTAAAATAGTGCAACAAGCTCTGATACAAATTTAAAACGGCCCTTTAGTGTACTTTAGGTAAAACACAACTTTGTTCCAATTTTAGTTAAAACCAATTTTAAATTATTAAACCTAAACATGCATCTAAGTGATTAAATTCATTTGATGAATAAAGCATGCGTTAAACAAAACAATTTCAGGAAAAATCCCCAAAGGTCAAAACCTTTCTATTTCACTATAATTTGTAAGAGAACGGCTTACACGGATTACAATGAAAAAAGTACAACATACGAAATACCCTCAGGTGTCGGTTTCGATGTCTCGGTTGGAACTTTCCCTTTCCAGGAGGGCAGCAGTGAAGAAGAGAAATAACTTCTCCGCAAGAAACTTTGTAAGGTCTCCTTCTACAATAGCACGCAACTCTTAGGTTATAGAGTTCTCCTCATAAAGTGGAACACGGTGTAGTGAATGGATTATCTTCTGGTAAACGCGTTCAAGAACACCTAACTTTGGAATCGAGTAATACGATCTTGAATAAACACTGAATGATAAAAAACTTGTATGGGAATAAGTTTTCAAAACTATTCTTCCTCTAAAACGTTTGCAGATACGATTTTATTTAAAACTGAGTTGCATAGAGTCCAAGAAAAAGAAAACACGAAAATCGAGGCAGTAGGTCATTCGAGCGACATGTCAATGTCGTTTGAACGATACTCAATCTCGTTTGAGCGAGATACAGTAAAAATAATATTTTTCTTTTTAATTTAATCCTCGAATTTTCTTTAAACTATTTACAACTCAGTAATATTTTTAAAACATAAAAAGATTTAATTCCCAAACATTTAAATCACCCAGTATTTAATCAATATACAGATTACCCAACTACTCACAAGTATTCATACCTGAGTGATCTTAAACATATGCAACAGTCTTGACTTGTAATCTTCTTGAAAGCTTTGATTGCACATTCTTGGACTTGAACTTTGTCATAGGCTTTAAATAAACTCCATAAATAATTAGCCTAGACTTAATTTATTTTTTCCGGAATTAAGCCAATTAAAACAAATGAATATGCTAAGAATTATGTTCTTACAAGGAGCTAGTATATGACCCATGTCAAATTTGAATACATAAATTTTAAATTTAATTTATCGAACAAATGTCTCAACATTCTCCCAGTTAGGGATGGCAACGGGTCGGGTTTGGGACGGGTTTTTCATAACCCAAATCCACCCCGCTAATTTTTTTTAAAACCCTCCCTGCCCTACGATGGCTTTTTTTAACCCGTCCCAAATCCGTTTAAGTGTAAGCCCCCTAAACCCTCCCCCGCCCCATTTAGATTAAGCGGGTCAAAAACCCGCTTGGCGGGTTTTAACCCACATACCGCATATATATATATATAAATTTTTAGTGTAAATAATATATTAAATATGAGTATTTTAGTAATTATAAGAAATAAATGGGGCGAGGCGGGTTATGCTTATATATAGTAAACCTGAACCCGCCCCATTTAATAAATGGGTTTAAAAAAAACATACCCGCCCCACCCCATCAGGGGCAGGGTGGGACGGGAACCCTACGAGGCGGGTTAAATTGCCATCCCTACTCCCATTTTAGTAGTGATATTTTTCCTTTGATTTTCAAAAACGATATTGTTCCACTTCAATAAAAGAAAACATAATGACAGATATTTGAAAAATATGTTACTAAAGCCGTTTATTAAAAATAAACTATTTAAGTAACTCCGATCTGTTTTTTTAAGAAACTCTTTTCGTAAAAACCAAACTATTTGAACACAAGATGTGTTTAACAAATCAGTATGTACGAGATCTATTCAAAATTTGAATAACAGGTTTATAATGTAGTTTAAAAAAACTTAAACTCAGCACAACCAAGAATGAGATGAGGAGATGTAGAAAGATTATGTTCACGATGTTTTTTACGTGGTAAAACCTCACCAATTGAGGAAACATCCATGACTCCCTCTATGGAGTAAAATAAAAAAATTCACTAAAACAAATTTATGATTTACAAACTATATAACTAACATGGAAACAACTCAGACCTATATAAGTTTAGGAATGTACCCTCTGGTGTCCTTATAACTTCTCTGCAGTTCTAATTATAGATGTAGTTCTCCCAGTTTGTTAACTTCTGATTTGTTCCAGCACTTTACGTCGACTCTTGTTCACAAGATCTTATTACCAACACTTTTCGTGTTGTAGGGTGAAAGTGTTTGTGGAGGTGCTCTCTAACACACGCATTCACACACACACACTTATTAAGTACAAACAGTCCTAATAAATTACAGTAACACTATATGATGTGATCTTTTCTTTTTCTTTCTTCTTACAAAAGTTTGAACCTTATTTTACCTTTAAATCATTCCCAGAATCCACGGATACCTTGCTAAGAAGACAGTCAAGGTCTTAATCAATTTCAGAATTTAGAAAATTTTTTCGAGATTGAAAACCTCTAAGTGTGATTCCAAACTAGGTCAAAGGTTTAGTTTTACAATAACTAGAAACAGAAAGCATTTATTGTTGATTTCAAAGTAAGCAAACGTTTTATAGAAAACAATCAATAATATATTTCTCAAGATGAGAAATAAAGAGTGAAACTAAGTATAATGTAACATGAATAACTCAGATCTCAAATTTCTATGAAATCAGAAAGTAGATCTAAGTAATAGTTTAAGTTGAAAACAAGATCTCACGAACAAGAGGTTACAGCAGTAAATGTAAACTCAACTCAAACTCTCAAACACTCAAGAACACTCAGGGTAGTGTTTTGGATATGAAGGGGTTTTGAAGAAGTGTTTGATTTTGGATTGAAGAGGTTTTGACGAAAAAGGTTAGGGTTTCTAACTCTCTCTCTCTCTGGTTTCTCTATTTCTCTTAGAAAAATGAAAATGGCAAAAGTCTTCGAAGTCTGAGATTAGGGTTCCTTTTATAGAGTGAAGAGAAGGTTAGAGAGACTGGATCAAAACCAAGGGCCAGGATTAAGTCAAGTTAAATTGACTTTGATCGAAGGGTTCTAAGAACGCGGTGCTTAAACGATACCTGATTGGTTTAAAATGTTGTACGGGGATTCAGCAAGACAACATGCAGATCGTCGATAACTAATGATCCAAGGTTTAAAAACATACAGGTTTATAAATCAGTAAAGAAACACACTCTCAGCCAATAAGATGAAGACAGGTGTTGGCCAAATAAAGGATATGAAACGCGCATCTTAAAGTAATTAAAACCACACCCTAAGGTTTACTCCGCTTTCGGATTCTACCCAAGGTAACATTAGGCCAATATTCCCAACAAAGTATATTTACAGATTGACCACAAAAACTTATAAATCAAGTTTTAATTAAGAAAACCTTATTTAAAAAGTGTTTATAAAATCCCAAAAAAAATTATTAAAATTCCAACTTAGGGATTTAAACACACTCAACATATGTACACACATTATTATGCAGTATGATATGCATTAAATAAATTCTACTGTGTGTGAGTGTTGGCAATTTGTTCTTGATCACTACAAGATAGAGAGATGAAGTAGCAAACCAATTTCTGAGGTTCTTTTGGTTTCTAGGGAGGACATAATTTTGTCACAATTTGCAAACTAGATGAGCACTTATACAATATAGACTCAAGTGAGTCAAAAGTATAAGGGCTTCAATATTTATATTACAATTATATAAAATGAAATCAATAAAACGTCAATGCTCGGTTCCTCGTGTGGACAGGGGATTTACTAACGTAATAACTTAATAACTCTTCCAAATTTGGATTAAATAAAACATGATAATACTTAAATATAACCTCATGTATGTGATAATGTGAACTCCATCTTGTTCTTGCATCTTACAAAAATGTATTAATTCATTTTTTGGAATATAGGTGGTCTCAAGATCATCATAAAAAATAGTCACCGAAATCTTCATTGCATCCATTGTCAGGATGTTATCAATCATATTAGAAAATGAAATAATTGCACCATCTTTGCCGGAATGTTTCTTTTTTATCTTACTTTTTACCTGATCAACAATGTCAAAATACAAAATGTCAAATTGCAATTATGCCTCCAATCAATCAAATTGATGCTTTATTTTCTGAAGTATTAGTTGTACTTGATATCAAATATATAGTTAAAGTATACCAGACTAGCACTTGAGACCCAAAAAACTATAGGATAATGAAAAACCATAAAAATAACGATTTAGCTTTGTTATAACACGAAAAAATCCCCAGTTGTGTGAATATCAAAGCTACATAAAACCCCAAGTAATATTGATCATAAAGTTACATAAACTAACATGCATGCATGTGTGTACATGTCCTATATGCATTGTCCATCAATATAACTAACACACATGCATGAGAGATTAACTAAAAACTGAGACTAAAAAAAGCTCTTGGGAGATTGAATAAAATTAAGACGAAAAAAAGCTCATGAGAGATTGCATAGAAAAAAAAAGATGTTTGGAAGATTTGGTGTGCTTGTGAATAGTATATAAAAAGGTTGAACCATTCATTTTCTAGTAAATTTTTTTAACAATCTGAAGAAAATAAATAATAAATAATAAACCAAATTCATAGGCAAGTACCATATTTTTTTAATATGGTACTTACCAAGAATAAACAACACCAACTCAACTAGTACCATACTTGAAATAAATTTTACCAATATAACTAGTTTACATTTAACAAAAATTGGTTGCTCCTTGTTATGTTTTATTGAGTTTCAATGGTATTTTGATAATTTTTGGGATCAATTAGACATTGGTTGCATCCCATTAGTAGGAGTAGCCTACTGGCTTGTTATTTTTTTTTGAATAAGTATACTTGCCTATAAACTTATGTATTGTCTCTTATATTCATTAAAGTTAATTTTTGGTAATTGGACATTCTTTTATGTTCTATTGTCTAACCATTGTCGGGATGCATTATATTCTTACATAATGTCTATTCATTTAAATGATTATCTTCATGTTCTCTTAAATCACTAGACGTAAAGTTGTAAAAAATTATGGCAGAGCATAAAAATATATAAATATTTAATTTATTAGTGTAAGAGGTTAATTCACGAACACATGGTACATATTTTTGGAGTTTTTAGTTACATACTTGAAGTTGAAGACTTTGCATAAGATATGAAATCCCATTCCTCTTGTGAGCTAACCTTTCGATTCTTTTGTCGCTCGATTTCTTCCAGAGACCTAACTTCTTGAAGTGTTGTGCAAATTTGTTACGATTATCATTGCACCAATGAGAAATAGTTGAGTGTACGTACCTTCAAACATCCGAATTTGACACATCGACGTCGAACTTTGACTACAAATTAAAAGATATTAGTAATCTTATTAGTTATATTACCGTATCTATAATGTTATATTTTACAGTACAAAAATCCTATCAATTAATGAATTCTTCTCTTCATGGGGAATCACATACAAAATTTTAACCTTAAGAGGTTCATAGTGCCTTACCACAAAACCAATCTCATTAGCAAAGTCCTCATGATAAAGAACCAATGGGGCCCCATCCCAAGGAGGAAAGTAACGGGAATATTTAATCTTAATTTAATTTTAGATTAAAATTGACATTTGATATACTGTAAATCAATGAACATGAATTCCCAATAAATTCTTCTTAATACTAGCACATAGTCAGAATCGTACCTTTCTCCATTTCGAAAAAGATATCAACCGATTTAAGTTGATTATGGAACTCTTTAATCATCAAGTTTAATCTTCTTGATCCTTAATCGAATTCTAAAAAGGTGTGAGAATCCTCAATTTCATATGAGGTAATCTAGATGGAGTAGAATACCTCCATATATAGGTGAGAGAGGTCCAAAATTGATCTTTCATTTACCCACCCTTTCACCTTCCATTAAGGTGAAAATACAGATAAGTCCACGGGTTTTGTCACATGTTAAACATATTTAGTCATGCTTATTATGGATCACATTAATAGGAAAATTCATTTTTCCATTAATTAGTTATTTAAAAATAAAATATTCCAACAGTCTCCCACTTGGTCCTTATAAGTGACCTTTCATAATTCATCTGATGTTATTATCGCACAATTAGTGACAAACTCTAATGCGATAATCAAATTATTCATTGATGTGAGTCATGGCGGTTACATGCTATTCAAGAGTATAGTCTTTCCATGTACTACAACACCAATGCTTTATTAATTATTTCCCATAAATTGTGTTAACATGATGGCCTCATATTGTTCTTTTGAATAAGGACTATATCTATCATACAATTGGTCACAATAATATACATGCATTTATTAGGACAGAAATGATAAAAATTAGAAACGCTTTTATCGAATTCAATTTTTAGTGTCAAACAACTAAGCTAATAGCAATAAATCAAACTACTCGAGACCCATCTCTTCTACATGTTTCATAAATGTCTTGATAGATAATCCTTTCGTAAGAGGATCTGCTATATTATCACTCATACTAATGTGATCAATTGATACTCGCTGTTTCTGAATTTCTTCTTGTATTGATAGGTATTTCATCTCGATATGCTTAGCTTCCTTAGTATACTTATGATTCTTCATAAATAAGATTACAGGGACATTATCATAATATTTCAGCGCCTTGGTAATAGTGTCAACAGCTCCAAGTCCCGAAATTAAGTTACGCTGCCAAAATACATAAGTTGTAGCATCAAAGCATGCTATAAACTCAATTTTAAGAATAGTTAATGGATAGATTGTATTGTACTCCTTCATTATATTGGTCATTAAACAAAAACAAACACACTTAAGCAAGAGTGAACTTAATACTATTCGTATAACTTGTAAATTCGAGTCATAATAAATATTCATATTTAAATGAACAAATATCTAAAATGTGAGAATAGAGTCTTTTGAATATCTCATTACTTCATACATAACTCTTACACCCATATAAAATTATTTTGTTTCTCTACTTTCTAAATCCGTGCTTGTATATAGAGAAAATATATAAATTTTCTCCCACTGATCTTAAGGTGTATACAAATATACGACGATTATAATGATATTATTTCTTAAAATACGTTATGAGGTAAATTTATGTTTATATATGATCTCTTAAACATATACACATGGTTTATAAAACTCCAAAGTAGTTTTCACATCCACTTCATGTAACTCCCAATCATGATGAGATACTAATGTCATAAGAATTACATATCCTTAGATATAATTGAGAAGGTTCATTTATAACCTTTTCCTCATTAATGGTGAAATATTTTACTACAATTTAGCTTTATATCATTTTAGTTAACGTTAGCATCGCATTTGGTCTTGATAACCCACTCATACCCAACTTTAGTGCATCGATTATGTAATTCAATGAGATCCTAAGCCTAGTTGTATTCCATTATTTTCTCTTCTTATTACTTGTGAAAATAAAAAAAATGATCATTATTTATACCTATGCCAAATTCATGTTCATGGAGATACATCACATAATCATTTAGGATAGTAGAGACCTTTTGGGATCTTTTTAATAATATTACTTATGATTTTATCTATGTTTCTCTTATGGTGACCATACTATCATTTAGTGGTTGATCATTTATTTGTTCTTTGTTGTTTAGACAATCTAACAACTAAAAGAACAAGTAGCAAATAAAGTTATCGATAATGGGATAAGTACACCACTTTCCTTTATAAACATATTTTGTTATTTGCTACTTCCACTAATTTCACCATTCATAATAAATTTGACATTTTTGATTTTTTTTAATGCAATAAGTATGTGTCAATGACAATTATATGATATATATAGGTCCACTTTAAGCGAAGTTTGTCATAATCTATCACTTGGGCCACATAGGTCATCCTGATATTAAACATCATAATACCTTAAGAGCACAACTCGACTATCAAGATGAATAAGAGATATTGTAAAATCTTGTCCACAAAACTATTAAAGAGATCTAGATTTGATTTGGTACAAGTTTAAAGAGATTCATTAATAACTCTACGATTATGATGCGGGATCAAAACAATCTTTAAAATAAGCATGTCCTAACTTTATTTTATACAAAACAACAAAAGGAACTCCATAACCTTTGGAAAAATATACACTGAAAAATTATTTAGAAAACATCCCCCATGATCAAGTCTAAATAAACATTTTCTAACAAAATTAATAATATCGAGGGTTTATGAAAACCAAACGGCGATTTAATTGCCTAAGGACAAAAAAAAATAATCTTATTAGCATTCATAGTTAGTTTTATAAATAATCCTTACATTGAATTTAAACATTTCGTAGCACCCGAAGCTTAATTTGAAACATAAGCATGTTAAAGATTTAAAATTATTTTCGAACTGTACATTACATTTCACACAATATACCTTAACTTTTTTTAAACATGTACCATATAATCTTTAGCATTATTAGGTCTGAGAGTGCAACATCATCTGCATTAATATTTAATCTCTTAAAACAACATATCTAGTATTCCATATATTGTTCATCAGCAATAGTGGGTTCATAATTAAATGCTACATCAAAAGATCTAATACGATGATTGAAACTTAAATCTTTACTTCATTATAGGAAGTTAGTCTCAAGATAATTAAAGAAATAAGATATGCAATATTAGAGGAAAAATAACGGGATACAATAATATGATAAAATAATGAGATAAACCGCTCACTTCATTAATGCCTTGATTTAATAACACACATATCGATAACATAAAATGCATTGAGTTCATAACTGTGAGTTTTCTTCAGTAGTAACTAGGAAATATCGATTATATGATGCTTGTAGATTACTTTATTAGGTATAATGTTATTTAGTTAGATGTACACGATATTTTTGGAAAACTGATTTTCACATACTATGATAATGTATGTGATCTTTGATGTTCATTCAATCACTCAAAATAAATTCCATGTAAGGAATAACCTTGCTTGAAGAAACAAACACAATATAACCCATTAATATCTTTATAATTATAAGAATCATGAGTTACTTCTACCACCATCTTAACATTTAATATTCATTGCCATTCTAGTTGGGTCACTGTAGTGACTACAAAATATTTCATAATATAAATGTTACATTAAGTAAAGACATACGTACATAAGTCAATAAAATTTTCACATATGTTCATTAAATATCGCATGAGCAATGAACTAAATTATTCATATTTATGTTTTTTTATAACGTTAACTGGTGATATCATAATGAAAGAAACTATGGCATCCTCCCCAAATTTCAGATTCATAAACCCTAGTTCATAAGATTTCCAATTGACCCTTTTTAATCCCAGATTTACTCAGAAATTATCAACATGAATTTGTAGTTAAACTTCAATTTACAAGGACCATTCAACTTCGTATCTTTAACCCTAACATATCTTTTAATCATGAATTCTTCATCAAATCACATGCAGTTTAAGGGGATTTCATCACCTACACTAACATGAACACATTTAATGCTAAAAGAGCAAGATTTAAACACTTACCTTATGAAAGATGGTCTGATCCTTTGATGTTGTTGGTAAAGTTGCGACCCTCGTTCTCCTATCTATGCGATGGTGATCACGGTGGTGGAAAAGGTTCACTTGTGGTGGCCCTTCCTTGGATTTTTTTTTCTCTTTCTCTCTTTTTAGTCTCTCTCCGTGTCTAACTTTTTCCTCGCTGCAGATAAACTAATATGAACCACATAGGAGATCTTTTATTTCTATAATTTTTGTCCTTTAATTTACCCCAAAAATTTAATTTACCAAAATACCCTTTTGGGGTGCCTGTTCGGCCTAAAACTGCCCCAGAACCCAAACTGAGCCCCCGGGTAGACTTTTCTAACTATCTTGGCCCTTATAAACTCAACGATGTACTCAAAACATCAATATGAGCAACTTATAAATATTTTACTTTTTATTCTATTAATTTAGTCCTGATATGATTGGCATGCGCGTCCTGACTTAATTTCTACAACTGTCGTATTTTCACTCACGACAACTTTAATATATTTTCACAATTATATATTACTTTAATCGCTAAGTAATATTCAACATAATTATCACCAATAAATACTATCTCATGTCATGCTAGTAATTATTTAATTTAAATCCGAATTAATTATAAATAAATTCTCTCCATTTAAATTAATTAATCCCCGTCCCATAATTAAAATAAAATGCTTTCAAAATACGGAGTATTACATAATCCCCCCTAGCAACGGAATTTCGTCCCGAAATTTGAAAAAGAATAAAAATAGAGGTTTACCTGGTAGGAATAACTCTGGGTATTTGTCCCGCATGTCATCCTCACGCTCCCAGGTCGACTCCTCGACATTATGATTCCTCCACTGCACTCATACTAGCGGCACTATCTTTGACCTCAGTTTCCTCTCGCTACGATTTAGGATAGGAACTAGCCCCTCCTCGTAGGAACTATCTGGCTGTAGATCATTATCCTCTAAGGAAATATGAGTGTGGTCCAAGTCATCCCAAAGATATTTCCTCACCGAAGAAATATGGAACACGTCATAAATCCTATGCAAGTGCTTCCGTAACCCAAGTCTATAAGTTACTGGCCCATTTCGCTCAATAATAAGGAATGTCCCTACATAGCCCAACGCTAACTTCCATTTTCTTCCAAAATTGCATTATCCCTTTCATTGGAGATACTCGTAGCAACACCTCATCCCCAACACGGAACTCGCTGAAGAATTTTTTGGCATCAGCGTAGCTCTTATATCTATCTTGAGCAACCCTAATACGACTCCGAATCAACTCAACCTTAGCCGAGGTGTCCTGGATCACCTCTAGCCCAAGAAACTTGTTATCTCCACCTCGAGACAACATGATGGATAACGAAAATGTCTACCATATAGTGCCTCAAATGGAGCCATGATAATAGTGAATTGGTAGGAGTTATTATAATCAAATTCCACTAGTGGAAGGTACTGCTCCCACCCCCTGCCAAAATCAAGGATAAACATCCGTAACGTATCCTCTAACATCTGATTCGTCTGCTATGTCAGTCCATCCATCTTTGGGTGATAAGACGAACTCAATCGTAACTCCGTACCCATGGCCTCCTAGAAGCTCTCCCAAAATCTTGACACAAAAATCTTGTCCCGATCGGACACAATATAAAGGGGTACCCCATGGAGTCTCATTATCTTGGCAATGAGGATTTCAGTGCACTACCCCACAGTATAATCGGTCCAAACTGGCATAAAATGAACTACCTTGGTCAACCGATCCATAATAACCCATATAGAATCGTGACCCCTCTGCGATGTAGGCAGCCCTGTGATGAAATCCATGGAAATGCTGTTCAATTTCCACATAGGGATGTCTAACGACTGTAGGAGACCTGGCGGTCTTTTGTGGTCCACTTTCACCAGATGGAAAGTGGCACATTTTGAAACAAATTCGGTGATGTCCTTCTTCATTCCATCTCAAAAGTACTGTCTCCTCATATCCTGGTACATCCTATCCCATTTGGGATGTATCGTAAACCATGAACCGTGTGACTCTGCCATCACTGCATGTCGTAAATACTCCCCCTTTAGAACTACTAATCTACTATTAAAGCATTAGCCCCCATATGAGCTCACGAAATACGACTATGCCCCCTTGGCTAGAAGTTGTATAATCCGATCGTGACAAAACGAATCTACTGCATGTGCCTGTATCACCCTAGTAAAAATCTTGGGTGTAACCGTCATCACTGACAAGAATGAATAGGCAACCGCATACTGATGTCCTAGTGTGACACCCCGGATAATTAAATACCGGGTAGCTACTCCTTTATTAAATTAATTCAAAATGCCAAGTTGGCTCAGCTAATAGCATCACTGTCGAAAACATTTTATTATTACTAACCACCTAGTATTTAAAAAGTAAGTTGCCAAATTTTAATTAAAGTCTGATTAACATGCAACAAGTGTAATGAAGAATAATAACACCATTCACCATACTGAAGTAAAAAGAATAACCATCAGATAATGTAGATAAAGTCTGGAAGAGAACTCCTCACTATAAATCCCACAACTGAAATAAGTAAACTGAATACTAAATCAATACATGGCAAAGTCTGAAAACTGTAATGGAAAGATGTCTCTAAAAGAAATGGGCAACATGCCCTACAACTGATAGATAATGAATCTGGAATCCAAATGATAGAAGCGTCTACAAGCAAATCCATGTAGCTTCCACAAACAGCTACAGCTCGTCACTTGAATGAGTATCCTATGCATGGTGTCCTTGTGGCTGGGCACCTAAAATGGTTTTACAAAAAAAAATAGATTTGAAAGCAAACGGTCAGAGCCCGAATGTGGAGATATTTTAAAAAGCTGCAAGTGCTTTAAAACATTTAAAACATTAAATGTAAAATACATGTTAGGACGTGCACTCACATGATATTCTCACCTCTCGTCTAACTGTGCACTCCTAACGTAAGTACCCATCTAAAACGACACAAACCACTAAATAAGTGACATCATATCTAGCTAGGCTATCATAGGTTTTACCCTTATTTCTCGGTTCCCAATTAAAATTAAAACGATCTCAATTAAATAGGGGTTTAACGTAAATTCAGGTTCTCACAAAAATAATACAACTCGTTATAGATTATTCCTCTATATTATACCATAGTTAAACACAATACCATATGAAAGTTCCCAGTTTATTAAGCGTATATTATCCACAACATAAATATACAATATAAGCAACCCGAGACTAAGCTGCGGTGCACACATACTCTGCTATCCATCCTGGTACATCACGTACATAAGGATCACATATTTCGAATCTCTCAGGAATAGTTCATAGATAACAACATCACAAATAATGGAGGCGAACACAGTCACATCACATGGGTCACGTACATACCTACGCTCCCACGATCAGCGGACTTATTAATATCCCAATAAGTCTTTCTCTGACCTATGTTCATCAAAATAACCAGTCTAAATCCGGGCAACACAAGGATTAGAGGGCCCTAACCGAACACAAACCTCCCGTGATAGCAAGTATGGTAGGTATGTCATACACACAATTCATATACCAATACTAAGTAAACACACATCTTAGTAATCCCGTAGTTTAATTGTAGTACTATTCTCATTCTAGTACCAATATATAATTTACACACTTTATACGATTCCGGTTTATAATCATATGCGCCATAATCTATTCTCACGTCGTAGTAGACACTCACGTCTCAACCCACTTATCCCTTTAATTTAAATCGCTCATATATAATTTACTCCTCAAAATAACACAAACGTCCCAAACCTATCAATACATCATCAAAGGAAGGTTATCTATATCCTCGAACAAGATTACGGGACTCCCAAAATCAAAACAGGCCAAAAAGGCCTAAACTGCCAGCTCGTTAGAAGTCTTGTTCGAACGAGATTCTAGTTCGTTCGAACGAACTGTACCTTCTAACGACATCTCGTTCGAACGAATGTATCAAACGAAATACAGTTCGTTCGAACGAAGGTATCGAACGAAGTCTCCCCTCATTAGAAGCGACTGGTCAACTCGTTAGAAGCTCGTTCGAACGAGCTCGTTCGAACGACCTGGGGAGGCCTTCTAACGACTGACCAGTTTCAAGCCCAGAATTCTTTAGTTACGTTTTTCATCATTTCTACTCCTCAAATCTCCTCTAAGATTAGTCCCAACGATGGTTTTAAGGTCTCTAATCAATCCTAAACATATTATAGTCACATCCTAACACGTTTTAAAGGATTAATTCATCCTAACATCAATCAATATACAAATCTCTACACTTTTCCCCCAATATTTTAAGAACACAACCCTAAAATTTTAATTCATGAATTAACCCAATATAAATCCGTTTTAATTTCATCCAATCACTAATATCATCAGTATAATCATCTACCTATCATTCTACATGCAATTCTCCTCAAGATTTCAAGTTCTAAGTTCCAAAATACATGGGTTTTCATTTTACACCAAGAACAAATCAATTTTATTAAATTCCTATACATGGAAAGAGAATTCTCTGAAATTAAATGATATTAAACCACTTGCCTCTAGTGTCTCTGAGTATTGTGTTGATTTGATGAAGCTTTTTCTGCAGAATTCTCCTCCTCTCTCTCTCTCCAAGCTTTTCTCCAATGGTGGCTAGGGTTTGTTTTGGGGAAACTTAGAAAACCTAATTTAACAACCCCCGTAGCTTGTTGGGTTAATATGGGTTGGTTAGTGGCTTAGTGGGTCAATTCCCAATCAGATTAAAACTCCCAATTTTCGTCACTTTTAATTCTCCAAAAATACAAAATTACCAAAATGCCCTTTATGTTGCCGGTATGGCCTAAAAATACCCCGGGACCCAAATTAAACCCCCGGCTAGTGTTTTCGGACTATCTCGACCCTTTCGAACGCGTTGGCGCACTCAAAACGACCATACGGTTCATAGAATTTAAAATCACTTTTATAATTAAAATAATTATATCCTGACGCGACTGTCACACGCGTCCCAATAAAATGACCAAATTGCCGTATATCAATCTCACGACAAATTTCATAATTCAATATTCATATAACATCATTTATGCTCAATATAGTCAAATACCAACTCACATCTCGCTAGTATTTTACCCGGATTAATTTCCAATTAATACGCATTTAATTAATTAATCCCATAAATAAATATCACAAAAATACGGGGGTATTACATACTTCCCCCCTAATAACTGAATTTCGTCCCGAAATTCGGAACTAGAAAGTACCTGGTATGAACAACTCTGGATAGAGTTCGCGCATCTCATCCTTGCGCCCCCATGTGGACTTCTCGACATTGTGATGTCCTCACTGAACACGCACTAACAGAACTATCTTTGACCGCAGCTTCCTCTCACTTCGGTCCAAAATAGCAATCGGCCCCTCCTCGTAGGAGCTATCCGGCTGGAGATCGATGTCCTCCACCGCAATGTGAGAATGAGCCAAATTATCTCTAAGGTATTTCCTTAGCGAGGAAATATGGAACACAAATTGGATCCGATGCAAATGCTCGGGTAATCCAAGTCTATACGCAACCGGTTCGATCCGCTCAATAATAGGAAACGGCCCCACATATCTCGGTGCCAACTTCCCCTTCTTCCCGAAATGCATAATCCTCTTCATAGGAGATACTCTGAGCAAAACCTGGTCCCCTACTTGGAATTCCCTAAAAAATCTCTTCGCATCAGCATAACTCTTCTGCCTGTCTTGAGCTACCCGAATGCGACTCCGAATCAACTCAATCCTTGCCGAAGTATCCTGAATCACTCCCGGCCCAAGTAGTTTGTTGTCCCCCACCTCTAACCAACATGCTGGGGAACGACAAGGCCTACCGTACAACGCCTCAAACGGAGCCATGCCAATAGTGAACTGATAGGAGTTGTTGTAAGCAAACTCTACCAGTGGAAGCTACTATTCCCATCCACCCCCAAAGTCAATAATGCACATGCGTAGCACGTCCTCCAACATCTGATTTGGGCGCTCTGTCTTCCCATCGGTCTGCGGATGATAAGCCGTACTCAACCGCAATTTTGTGCCCATGGCCTCCTGGAAACTCTCCCAAAACCTCGAAACAAATATCTTGTCTCTGTCAGACACGATATTTAGGGGCACACCGTGAAGTCTCACAACCTCTGAAATGAAGAGCTGGGCATACTGTCCCGTAGTGTAGTCAGTCCTTACGGGTAAAAAGTGAGCGACTTTGGACAACCTGTCCACAATTACCCAAACGGAGTCGTGACCCCTCTACGACGTAGGCAGCCCCGTGGTAAAGTCCATGGATATGCTCTCCCACATCCATACCGGGACCTCCAACGGCTGTAGCAATCCTGTCGGTCTCTGATGATCCACTTTTACAAGTTGACAAGTGGTGCATATCGAAACAAACTCAGCGATATCTCTCTTCATACCGCTCCACCAATACTGGTGTCTCATGTCTTGGTACATTTTGTCCCCTCCGGGATGTACCGAGAACCGTGAGCCGTGCGACTCTGCCATCACCTCGTGTCGCAATTTCTCCCCTTACGGAATTACCAATCTCCCATTGAGGCGTAATCCCCCGTCTGAGCTGACGGTATAGGACTCGGCTCCCTCTGCTAGTAATCGAACTATTTGCTCCTGACAGAACGAGTCATTAGCTTGTGCCCGTACTACCTTCGTGACAATCTGTGGTGTAACGGTCATCACAAACATGAAAGATCGGGCCACTGAATCCTGGTGTCCCAATTCCTTCCACTTTGCCTTCCACACCCCTGCCACCTCATCTGCTGGCCTACGGCTCAACGCGTCTGCTACCACGTTAGCCTTCCCTGGGTGATACTGGATATCGAACTGGTAGTCTTTCACAAACTCAAGCCACCTACGCTGCCGCATATTCAACTCTTTCTGCGTGAATAGGTATTATAGGGACTTGTGGTCTGTGAACAGTTGGAACTTCTCCCCCAAAAGATAGTGCCTACAAATCCGTAGGGCAAATACCACTGCTGCCAACTCCAAATCATGTGTGGGGTAATTCCTCTCGTGAGGCTTAAGCTTACTGGAAGCATAAGCTATGGCCTGTCTCTCCTGCTGTAATACAGCTCCAAGCCCTTGCAAATACGCTTCGGTGTAAACCAAATACTTAACTCCCGGTATCGGCAATGCTAACACAGGTGCTGAGGTCAATTTGTCCTTCAATTCACGAATGCCAGCTGACAAACATCACTCCAGATGTATGGCACACCCTTACGAGTCATATGTGTCGAAGGACCTGCTATCTCTGAGAAACCCCGAATAAACCTCCTGTAGTATCCTGCTAGGCCCAAGAAACTACGAATCTCAGTCGGTGTCGTGGGCTGTCCCCACTCCCTCACCGCGGATACCTTCCCCGGATCAACAGATATCCCCCGGTCGGAAATAATGTGTCCCAAAAACTGGACCTCCTTCAGCCAAAACCCGCATTTCTCATATTTTGCATACAACTCGTTCTGACGAAGTGTCTGCAAAACCTGCCTCAAATGCTCGACGTGCTCCTCCTCTGTCTGGGAGTAAACCAGAATATCATCAATGAAGACAATGATAAAATGGTCTAGGAAATCCCTGAAAACTCTGTTCATCAAGTCCATAAACACTGCTGGAGCGTTGGTCAAACCAAAAGGCATAACCCGAAACTCGTAAGAACCATATCTCGACAAGAACGCAGTCTTCGAGACATCCTCCTCCCTGATACGCAACTGATGGTATCCCGATCTCAAATCAATCTTCGAGAAGAAAGAAGCTCCTCTCAACTGGTCGAATAAGTCATCGATTAGAGGCAACGGATACTTATTCCGTATTGTGACCTTATTCAACTCTCGGTAGTCCACACACAATCTCAGTGAACCGTCCCTCTTCTTCACAAACAAAACTGGAGCGCCCCAAGGTGAGGTACTCCTGCGAATAAAGCCCTGACCTAACAGCTGCTCTATCTGATCTCGTAGCTCTCGCATCTCTGCCGGAGCCATACGGTACGGTGCGCGTGCTATAGGACTCGTATCTGGAAATAGGTCTATAATAAAATCTATCTCTCGACTGGGGGTAGGCCTGGTATCTCCTGAAACACATCCGAATACTCCCTGACAACCGGGATCGAATCTAAAGGAATCACAACCTCCTTATAGGTATCCTCCTCAATGTAATACAGATGAGCGGTCGATCCTCCCTCTGGGCGAGGCATCGCCACTACAAACATCTCTTCCCCAGAATGGCAAAAACAATGCTCCCGCTGAAGCAATCAATCATGGCCCTATAAGCTACGAGCCAATCCATACCGATAATCACATCGTGAACATGCATATCTAATACCAACATGTCTGCAGGTATTACCAAACCACCAATCTCTACCCCCACTCCCCGGCATATAAAGAAAATAAGTGACCCACTCCCCAATGGTGAGTCGACACACGTCATTGTGCTCTCTGCCGTAGCTAACAATCCTAAAGTTTTCATGAAGTTTGTAGCTATAAAACAATGTGTAGCCCCCGTATCAAATAATACCCGACCCATAGTGCCATGGATAGGAAACGTACCCTCAATCGCGGGCGGTGCCTGTGGAACTGCAGTCTGGTGGGCGTTATAGACAAGTCCATACTGTAGCTGCCCCTGCTGAGCTGGGACTGCTGGAATGGGTGGAAATGCTGCCATCTGTGGCGGTGCGGGGAGAGTGGCGGGAAACATAGGCCTCTGCAGCTCCTGGTGAGCAACCTGCTGCTACTGCTGTGGGGACCTGCCCCTATCAGGACAATCCTGACGTTTGTGGCCAATCTTACCATAAATGAAACACTTCCTTGGGAAGTTTCCCCCTCGCTGTCCATGCTGACCACGACCCTGGTGACCGTTATCATTTCTGCCTTGGCATTGCTGGCCCTGTTGAAACTGTTGATGACCATTCTGTCCCTGCGGCACTGGAGCTACTGGAAAGGTTGGTAGGGCTAGCACCTGAGCTGGTGCTGTGAGAGCGATTGTAAAAAGTGGCACCTGTGGATCATCACGGGCACCCTGCTACTGGGGAGCTCTAACACCCTCTGGGCAATTCTGGCGTTTATGGCCGTGCGTGCCACATACAAAACATCGACCTCTGAAGTTACTCCCCCTCTGACTCTGCTGCTGACGATGTCGTCCTCGCAGACTTGGAACTTTATTCCTCTTTCGAAAATGCTTCATTGTACCACGTTGTTGATTAGAACCGACTCCGTCTTGGGCAGTCTGTTGTCGAATTTTCGGGGTCCTCGCACATTTGTCAGCCTTATTCACATGCACTTGGCTAACCTCTCTAGGTCTTTTTGCTCCTTTAAGTTGTATGTTGCATTCTTGGTATTGTAAAAATGCAGTGGTAACTGCTTGTGCCACGATACCCGCTAACTCGGCGGTTGATATTCTAACCGGGGATACCCAAGGTGTGAGTCGATATTGCCCGTTTATTCCCTTACCCGTTCGAGCTAGTTCTTCTTGACGGTCCATCTGAAAATTTAAGTAAATTTGGATGAGTTCATCATTTAAATAAACAAACCGCGGAAGTATGAATTCCCAAAGTACAGAGATGAATACAACATTCCTAATATTTAGGGTTCTACATCAAAGAAAGCTCAGCGGAAAACATAATAAGCCATTCAGATCCTAAAGGACACTAGAACCTGATGCTCTGATACCACCTGTGACACCCTGACTAATTAAATACCGGGTAGCTACTCCTTTATTAAATTAATTCAAAATGCCATGTTGGCTGAGCTAATAGCATCACTGTCGAAAACATTTTATTATTACTAACCACCTAGTATTTAAAAAGTAAGTTGCCAAATTTTAATTAAAGTCTGATTAACATGCAACAAGTGTAATGAAGAATAATAACACCATTCACCATACTGAAGTAAAAAAGAATAACCATCACATAATGTAGATAAAGTCTGGAGGAGAACTCCTCACTACAAATCCCACAACTGAAATAAGTAAACTGAATAGTAAATCAATACATGCCAAAGTCTGAAAACTTTAATGGAAAGATGTCTCTAAAAGAAATGGGCAACATGCCCTACAACTGATAGATAATGAATCTGGAATCCAAATGATAGAAGCGTCTACAAGAAAATCCCTGTAGCTTCCACAAACATCTACAGCTCGTCACTTGAATGAGTATCCTATGCATGGTGTCCTTGTGGCTGGGCACCTAAAATGGTTTTACAAAAAAAAATAGATTTGAAAGCAAACGGGTCATAGCCCGAATGTGGAGATATTTTAAAAACCTGCAAGTGCTTTAAAACATTTAAAACATTAAATGTAAAATACATGTTAGGACGTGCACTCACATGATATTCTCACCTCTCGTCTAACTGTTCACTCCTAACGTAAGTACCCATCTAAAACGACACAAACCACTAACTAAGTGACATCATATCTAGCTAGGTTGTCATAGGTTTTACCCTTATTACTCGGTTCCCAATTAACATTAAAACGATCTCAATTAAATAGGGGCTTAACGTAAATTCAGGTTCTCACAAAAATAATACAACTCGTTATAGATTATCTCTCTATGTTATACCATAGTTAAACACAATACCATATGAAAGTTCCCAGTTTATTAAGCGTATATTATCCACAACATAAATATACAATATAAGCAACCCGAGACTAAGTTGCGGTGCACACATACTCTGCTATCCATTCCGTTACATCACGTACATAAGGATCACATATTCCGAATCTCTCAGGAATAGTTCATAGATAACAACATCACAAATAATGGAGGCGAACACAGTCACATCACATGGGTCACGTACATACCTACGCTCCCACGATCGGCGGACTTATTAATATCCCAATAAGTCTTTCTCTGACCTATGTTCATCAAGGTAACCAATCTAAATCCGGGCAACACAAGGATTAGAGGGCCCTAAGCTAACGCAAACCTCCCGTGATAGCAAGTATGGTAGGTATGTCATACACACAATTCATATACCAATACTAAGTAAACACACATCTTAGTAATCCCGTAGTTTAATTGTAGTACTATTCTCATTCTGGTACCAATATATAATTTACACACTTTATAAGATTCCGGTTTATAATCATACGCGCCATAATCTATTCTCACGTCGTAGTAGACACTCACGTCTCAACCCACTTATCCCTTTAATTTCAATCGCTCATATATAATTTACTCCTCAAAATAACACAAACGTCCCAAACCTATCAATACATCATCAAAGGAAGGTTATCTATATCCTCGAACAAGATTACGAGACTCCCAACATCAAAACAGGCCAAAAAGGCCTAAACTGCCAGCTCGTTAGAAGTCTCGTTCGAACGAGGCTGTTCGAATGAGATTCCAGTTCGTTCGAACGAACTGTACCTTCTAACGACATCTCGTTCGAATGAATGTATCAAACGAAATACAGTTCGTTCGAACGAAGGTATCGAACGAAGTCTCCCCTCGTTAGAAGCGACTGGTTAACTCGTTAGAAGCTCGTTCGAACGAGCTCGTTCGAACGACCTGGGGAGGCCTTCTAACGATTGACCAGTTTCAAGCCCAGAATTCTTTAGTTACGTTTTTCATCATTTCTACTCCTCAAATCTCCTCTAATATTAGTCCCAACGATTGTTTTAAGGTCTATAATCAATCCTAAACATATTATAGTCACATCCTAACACGTTTTAAAGGATTAATTCATCCTAACATCAATCAATATAAAAATCTCTACACTTTTCCCCCAATATTTTAAGAACACAACCCTAAAATTTTAATTCATGAATTAACCCAATATAAATCCGTTTTAATTTCATCCAATCACTAATATCATCAGTATAATCATCTACCTATCATTCTACATGCAATTCTCCTCAAGATTTCAAGTTATAAGTTCCAAAATACATGGGTTTTCATTTTACACCAAGAACAAATCAATTTTATTAAATTCCTATACATGGAAAGAGCATTCTCTGAAATTAAATAATATTAAACCACTTGCCTCTAGTGTCTCTGAGTATTTTGTTGATTTGATGAAGCTTTTTCTGCAGAATTCTCCTCCTCTCTCTCTCTCCAAGCTTTTCTCCAATGGTGGCTAGGGTTTGTTTTGGGGAAACTTAGAAAACCTAATTTAACAACCCCCGTAGCTTGTTGGGTTAATATGGGTTGGTTAGTGGCTTAGTGGGTCAATTCCCAATCAGATTAAAACTCCCAATTTTCGTCACTTTTAATTCTCCAAAAATACAAAATTACCAAAATGCCCTTTATGTTGCCGGTATGGCCTAAAAATACCCCGTGACCCAAATTAAACCCCCGGCTAGTGTTTTCTGACTATCTCGACCCTTCGGGACGCGTTGGCGCACTCAAAATGACCATACGGTTAATAGAATTTAAAATCACTTTTATAATTAAAATAATTATATCCTGACGCGACTGTCATACGCGTCCCAATAAAATGACCAAATTGCCGTATATCAATCTCACGACAAACTTCATAATTCAATATTCATATAACATCATATATACTCAATACAGTCAAATACCAACTCACATCTCGCTAGTATTTTACCCGGATTAATTTCCAATTAATACGCATTTAATTAATTAATCCCATAAATAAATATCACAAAAATACGGGGGTATTACACCTAGTTCCTTCCATTTTGCCTTCCACACCTTGGACACCTCACCTGTTGGCCAACATTAACGCATCTGCTACCACGTTAGCTTTCCCCGGGTGGTAATAGATATCGAACTGATAATCCATTACAAATTCAAGCCACCTACGTTGATGCATATTCAAATACCGCTACGTGAATAGATACTACAATGACTTGTGATATGTGAACATGAGAAATCTCTCCCCCAAGAGATAATGTCTCCATATTCGTAATGCAAACACGGATGTACCTAACTCCAAGTCCTAGATGGGGTATGTGGTGTCAAAAAATCTGGGATATGGGGGGTTCCCATGTACCACGATGTATGCACAATAATAAATAAAACAAAGACAAATATTTACGTAGTTCGGCCATTAATGACCTACGTCCATAGGGCTGCTGCTGAGTTCCATTAGAATGATGAGAGAGTTTTACATGAGAGTGTTTCTCTAGCTTCTAATCCCCCTTTCACAATGGGGGGTGGCCCCTTTACATAGAGTTAGGGGTTACATTAGGGTTACAAATATGGATGAGTACTATCTTTGTGGAGTTTGATTTGACTCAGATACTCCTCCTCAGTCTTCTCATTTATCAAGGACTCTAGTCCTCCTTATCATGTTAGAGCATTTGTTGCTCACCATCTTGATCGGGGTGCTCACCACGTGTCACGCTATTATGTAGGCATTTTTCCCCCACAATAGCCCCACAAGTCACAGTTCAGTTGAGTTGATTCCGAGATGAGCTGGGAATTGGTCCATAATCTCTTTAAACATGCGTGGATGCTGATGTGAATTGGACTGATGTTCTTTGAGCTTTCGTTCAACTTTTAGCCTTCTTTGGTTGTTCTTATTGCCTTTATAAGTTTTTTAGATGAATGCTTGGCTTGAGTTGAGAAACGTTCAGTTGATATGGGAACCGTATTCTAGAGTGTCGAGCTGCCTACGTACCCTCGTGGGATCAGGTCGAATGTAGATTATTATTTTATTTTATTGCATTGCCCAATTCGTAAGGCCTACCACAGGCCTGTTTAAAAATTTTTTACTGAGTGTTTCTCGAGCGTGAACCAATTTTAAGGCATCTCCCTATATTTTGGTCTTATATGGTCCATTTGGTGAGGCCGACCATAAGCCTATGTATCGAGCCTTGCTCGAGCATGTACCTAGTAGGGGTAAGACCCTACATTAGTTTTTTTGTATGGTCCAATTGGAGAGGTAAAAAAAAATCCTATGTACCGAGACTTTCTCGAGCATGTACCTAGTAGGGGTAAGACCATGCATTAGGTTTTTCATATGGTCCAATTAGAGAGGCCGACCATAGGCCAATGTGTCGAATCTTGCTCGAGCACGTACCTAGTCGGGGTAAAACCCTGCATTAGGTTTTTCATATGGTCTAATTGAAGAGGCCGATCACAGGCCTATGTGTCAATTTTTGCTCGAGCACGTACCTAGTCGGGGTAAAACCCTACATTAGGTTTTTCATATGGTCCAATTCAAGAGGCCGACCAGAAGCCTGTGTGTCGAGTCTTGCTCGATCACGTACCTAGTTGGGGTAAGACCCTGCATTAGGTTTTTTATATTTGATATGTAATCAGTATGTTTATTGTACTTAGGCCTTTATCCCAAGTCAATGTAATACCAATCTTGTTCACATTTTTCCATTTTCTAATGCCTCGCATGTAAATATCTGCCTATTTTACCTTTTAGGTTATGCCGTCACACTTATTTAGGCCCAAAAGACGATGGCAAAAATGCACCCGATTTAAGGACCATCCACTCGTTCAGGTTTTTAATGGACCAACATAGTTGGCGACCAACTTGGGTTGGCTTTTTCCCTAGGGATCCCCCGTAGGGCTTTTATTGTTGTCGAGGAAACTCGTGAGGCCATTTGTGTTTGGAGATGATAAAGGCTTATGGACTTACTTAATTAATGGGAACAAGAAAGAAGGATGTTATAATTAGATCAAGCTTAGTATTGATCATCATTTGAAAGACTAATTTAGGTGTTAACCATGTTGGCATCCATCCTGAGTTAACCTATTCTATTTTGCTTTAAATGTTGCAGTGAATATATTCGCGTGTCATCGTTGCCATGGAGCCCCCAATCGGGCTATGAAGAGAAGACTGACCGACCGCCCATCAAGTTATTTGATCTATATAACCGAGATGATACGTGTGCCCGATCATTCCTTAGGGCTTTGTTGTGTTGAAGAGTGTCACATTGATTGTTCGTCGAGCTGGATATAATTAAGGATTTTCTTGTTTATATAATGTATCGTTCCTCGGGCCACACTTATTCGTTGACCATTCATGGTGGTTCCTGGATTCTATGAAAAACTCCATATATCTCGTACATCTGAAGAAATTGATATGAGTTCAAAGCATCTTCGTGCATAAATGCGTCAATTTGAAATGGCGTTCAAGAAACGCCGTTCCTCTAGAGTGGATATCTTGGTGCTGATAACGCCCTTTCGACGTCGATAAGAAAATTTTAATCACCTAGTGATCGTCGATCACTATGGGTTATCCATCGATGTTACTGATACATTTAGGGGGGTCACATGTTCTGTTCATTGACTATGATTTTGCTGCATATGTGACTTCTTACATGTTGGATTCGTCCTTGTTGATAATGATCGTTGGTCTCCATGCTGCTTTATGTGTTATTGGATCTTTGTTCTACAAATTGCCCAAATTATCATTCGCCGAGGTTGAATTAAATAAGAATTATATCACCTAACTATTCATTGGTGTAACAACCCGCCCTTTTGGAGACGATTAAATTCCATAATTAAATATAAATTGGCAAATTGGGGAATTTCCCTAAATAGTAATTTTTGGGATTTTCGAGGATTAAATAATTTTTGAAGGATGTTGTGATTATTTTTGGGACTATATAGGTTGAAATATTTTAATTATATGTCGTCGTTGAGTAAAGCGACACGAGGTAAGATTTTTAATTAGAAAACCCGCATTTATTCATTTTGGGTTGGAATAGTGATTTGTGGTCAAGTACCTCGGATGGGAATTTCGACTCCGCCATGATTCTCGGAATGGCCGAGATAGTCGGAAAAGAGTGTCCGATTGTCGAAAATGAGTTTCGGGAAATTTTAGAGGTAAAAGTAACTCGTAATTGGGTAAACGAGTCGTTTTTGGGTTTTAAGGTGTATAACCCTTTTTCTTCTTATATAAAGAGGGAGAGAGGGAAAGAAAAGAGAAAGAAATAAAGAAAAGAGAGAGAAGAGAGAGAGGAAGGAGAAAGAGGAGGAGAAAATGGAGATTCAGGCCAAACTCCGTCGGATTCGACTCGGGGTCGTCGGATTTTATCCACGAGGCAAGTGTTTACTTGCTTTATTTATTTTTTGCATAAATATCTCATACCATAGTTTGGTATAAACAAACCCTAAATATTCCGGGTTGGATTTTCGTGGATAAAACGGGTTTTTGGAAGTTAAAACAAATAAACCCCTAAAATTTTCTAATTGGAGATACCTAGAAATTTATTTGAAATTAATTGGTGGTTTTGGGTTCTAGGATGTTTAGAACCCTTAATATATGTGTATTTGTAGTTGGTTGAGGTTATAGGACGTTGGGTGAGGAAACAAAAGCTTGGGAGAAGCTTAATGACCAAAATCGTCTCGGAGAAGATGATGAATAGTAACCCGTGACTTTAGGGATTTGTCTTAAATTATACATGACTTAATATTTTGGGAAAAAAGTTTCGTGCCTTCCGGCACATGTAATACTTTTAATTGATCTTGCTAACTTTTTGACACTATTCAATCTTTGCGCATGTTTTAATTAATGTGTTAGACACTAATTTGATACAATTTTTTGCTAATTTATCCTTTAATATGCATTGTTGTTGTTGGAGTAGAGGAGGCATTCTAAATATTCGATCAAAAAGTAGTACAATAATTGATTAATGCGTTTGAGATATCCGATGAAGAGGATCCTTCTAACGAGGTTGCTGCTGCTGTTTACATGAATTATGTAAATATACGATGTTTATACAAGGTTTAGGAGAGACTATTCGTATTGTTGTAGGAGTATTTTTTGTTTGTTAAACAGGGTGGATAGTTCCACAAACAGTGGTAACTCTGCCCAAAAAATTTTAATTGTTTACAAATGTGTGTTGTAAAAAAACTTTACGACTTCAATTTGTATTTGATGGCTATGATGTTTATGAGAGGTCGAAGATGGACCATTAATATTGGTGCAGAGGTTTTTTTGTTGGGGAACGAATTTTTTACCATTTTGTAATTACGTACTTTGAAAATTTTCATCGCTTTGCGATTATGTAGTTTTAGAAAAAATCGTGCCTTCAGGCACGTGCATATATATATATATATATATATATATATATATATATATATATTCTCAGGAAAAACAACTTTAATATGTAAATTTGATCTTTTTTCAATCGTTGTTGTGGTGGCCAAAATCTCAACACATCTAAGAAAGGAAAACAATCACCAACATAAAAGAATTAACACAATCAAACAACACAAGAATATAGGTGGTTCAATAAATTCCCTACGTCCATGGAGAGGTCTACTATTCTTATTTAGTATCTCTCGGACTAGTTTGTTTATAACCCCATGCCCCGAGCCAGGGGTACAATATATATGCAGTTAAAAGAATGCATTGATTACTAACATGTTTTCCTCATATCCCTTGAAAATCTTTTCGAGATCTTGGGGATTGATTTGTCCATATCTTTTATTTTGACTATTATTCAAGGCTCATAATTTTGGCCAGGCACCTCACTTGTTGGCTGGTCTTAACCGGCTACTTTAATGGGATTGCTCAATAGTAGGTACCCACAATTGCCCTAAAAATTTTAGGGACACAATTTGGGCTCCCAAATTTTAAATAGTGTCTTATGGTCCACTTCTAATGGCACTATTGTAGTTTATACAAATGATAGGGCGTGAATCGTCGTTTGGTAGGAAGTTTGGGAAGCAAATCTTCTTCAATCAGAGTGCACTATCATTGAGGAGTTTAAACCAAGATGTTGGACGAATTATAGAGTCACTTCAACTTCTTTCTTCTCTCGCTTTCAATCCATCTCTTGTTCTCCAAGCGTTCTCTTGTTCTCAAGCTTATTATTCATTACTTATAAGATATTTTTTGCCTCAATCATCTTCATTTACCCGTGGTTTTCCATAATTTTAAGCTTCATTATTTTTCCTGTAAGTTTTCAGTCTTCCCTCTTTGTGTATTTCCTTTCGTCGTTTTTAATTCTACCATACCTAGGGTTTTTCTTATGGAAAGGATAGATAACAAATCCCTGGTAAATTTTAGGAAATGTTACAATATCCCAAATTAGGTGGATATTGAGTGTTCCCCTCTTCCTCGTAATGATCACGTCATTGAGGATGGCCACTGGATTCATGTTCTTTTATTTTCCCATGGGGGTTTAACTTTTTCTCCAAATCATCTCTTCTTATATGTTTTCCAATATTTTGATATAGAATAAACCAACTATATGGCACTAATTTAGGCTTGGTTGAAATCTATTTTTGTTATTCCTTTTCACGTATCAGTTCTTGTATTCTTTACTTGAAAGCGAGGAGTCCGGATAGGGTGTTAGTAGTTAATCTACCTGATTACCATAGGGACTATAGGTCTGAATGACTCATATCTAGGAACTACTAGTTCTCTCCTCAGGTAGGGGGTGCGAGGTACATGTGACCTCGAATTCCTACTTATGGGGAGGAATACATAGGTTGTTTTTCAATCTATTTGTTTTTTATTACTTCTATAATGTGTTCTTCCTTTAATGTTTTCCTATTACTTTATAGCAAAGTCCAACAACCAGTAGACTGCTCTCTACGAGATCCATGCTGCTAAGTTACTTAAGGCCTGGAATATAAGGGACTCTATTACAGAAGGTGAACATCCCAGGTCGACTTCTTTCTTAATGGAATATAACAACACTACCTCCAGCTTCATCGCCCGTCTAGTTGACGCCATTCCTCATCTTGATATCTCAGAGGACGAAGAGGAGGAATAAGGTACTCTCCAACCTATCGACCTAGAAAAAAAGGAGGAGAGAAGTTAAGAGTTTGGTGTTGCTAGATGTTGTGGTTGTGAGGTAGGATCTTATGAGGAGGAATGTGACGAAGAGGTGTCTGGTGAAGAGAGATCCAACGAGGAAGGCTCTAGCTTAGGCCATTCCGATTCAGAGAGTTATAGTGATGAATACATGGATCCTCCCAAAAGGAATAATTTGATCCTTGATGATGACGATGACATTTTGCTGTACAGCAGGCTAAAGATCCAGAAAACCAGGCTTGGGGATACTGCTAGTGGTTCCCAAACAGCAGCTCACAAGGAGATGGAGAGGAAAAGGAGAGAAAAATAAAAGAGGCAGAGGTAGAGGGAGAGAAACAAATACGAAGAGAGAAAAAGAGAAGAGGAAAAGAAGAAGAAGGAAGAAAAGAGAAGAAGATGAGAAAAAGGATAAATAAGGCACATGCTTCCTTGGTGCCTGTTGTTGCTCCATCTGAGGGGGCTTCTCTGGCTCTATCCCCTCATCTCGCGCCTATGATGATTGAGAGAGAAATATTGACAGTGGATCGGGAGCAGTCCTCAAAGATAAGTCCAGACGAGTTAACCCTGAAGGCAGATCAGGAGCTTGCTTTGGTAAGGACATTTCTTTTCTTCTCCATTTTTTATTTAGTTCTTTTCATCACTTTCCTTATACTTGTTTCTTCTTGCAATTTTTTTCTGACTACTCTGTCCTCCGACACAGTCGAGATAGGCTGGCGAGGAGGAATTATGCGCTCAAGGAGAGACCGAAGACTACCGAAAGTCTCTTGTAATAGCTGAAGACTTATTTGCCAAGGACAGGTTCGGGGAGATTAAGGAGCTTTGAAAGGCTTATGAGTTGGTAGTGGCCGACAAGCTCGCCATCACTAATGAAAACACGAAGCTTACTAAGAAGGTGATGAGCTTGGAAGTAGAGGCATCCATGATTAGGGTGAACATCTATAATGAGGGCTGGGAAGGGGCCTATGAAGACGTCGAGACGCAAATTGAATACATCTCCCATTAAGACTTCAAGAAAGGCTAGGATCGAACCTTGGTTACTGCTGCAATTTCTACTGACTTCCTTTTATTTGGTGAGAACAATCTTATCCAAAAATCTATTATTGATGAACCCTCGACTGTGAGCCAGCCTGATGCTCTTTCTTCTGATATGCTTGTTACTCCTATTGCCGATGCCCCAGCACTTGGGGAAGAGTCGAGTGAGATTGGTACTAGCAGGGGGAAAGAGCCACTTGCCACAGAGCAAGTCGAGGTAGACTAATAAATTATTAGGACTATTTTTTAATTTTTTTCCTTTTTGTTCTCTTTTCTTACCATTTCATGTATCTATACCTGGCTCGTGCTAATTTTTAATGAATGGATTTTGTTTTTTCTTTTGTTGATACATTTTTGTTATTCTCGCTCCATGTATTGTAGTTTATTAAGCCCGATGATTACATTACTGCCTCTTCTTGTCTAGGCCAAATCCTTTGTTCCAATGTAAGTGACCAAGTTCACCGAGCATTCGTCAAGATCTCTAAATATCTTAGGATAATGAACCAAAATTATAAGGATCAATCCAAGGTAGTAGCTAGGTTGAAGGATATACTTACAGAGATGGAGGAGGTCGGTGCCTCTTTTCAAGAAGAGATGGATGCTCTGAAGGCTAAGCTCTTGGATGCCTCTGAGATCAATCAATTTTGAGAGGTTCTATAATAGGAGAACGATGCCTTAAGGAGGGAAATCATGCGTTTCAGGGAGAATGCACCAAGTGTTGCCCCTCCAGTCATACATGGTCCTTCTTCGTCAACTAGGTAGAGAGCTAGGCCTAATAACAGTGGTTAAACTATGGATATTACAAAACTACGGGGAAACATTCGTAGGGCATACGTGATAGTTGCTGGGCTTCAAAGGGATGCCCCCTAATAAGTCACTTGTTCAAGAAAGGTCTTCGATAAGTGTGGGAAGATAGGTATAACCAGGGCTGGACAGATGCTCCCACAAGGTTAAAGGAGGGTGAGGAACTATCCTTTATTATAGGGTGGCTGAGTGCTCTCAAGGAGTTAAAGGTTCCTTAGAACTCTGTCCTTTGGTATAGACATGAGATAACTCCCTCGTCTTTGGAGCCGAATCCATTCAGAAGGGACGATCGCTGGATCCCAATAGACGCAATGCCAAGGCAGCTTTTAGAGTCAAGTTTGGGAGAGGTTGAGGAGTACTTTACCCCTTATCCAAACGATGGTCGAAGGGCGCGAGTGACTGATTACCTCGTTCAGCGAGTCCCTCTTAGGATCTGATTTATTCCTTCTTTGTTTTCTATTTTATCACTATTGTATGTGTATCTATGTATCCTTTAGAAATAAAATTTCTATATTTTGGGCAGTTACCGACTAAATATATTTTTGATTTATAAACCTCTAGTAACTTTGGGCTTCTCAGCCGACTACGCATGAGCTTATTTTTGAATGAGTATTCCCCCAGTCTAGTATGCCATAGACATACCATTCTTCCTTTATTTACCTTTTAGGTTGTGTCATCACACTGCATTAGGCCTAAGTAAGGTGATGGCAAGGATACACCTGATTAGTGAAAAATCCACCCGAGCAGGATTTTGAAACCAAAATATGTTGGCGACCAACCTGGGTTGGCGATATTACCTAAGGATCCCCTGCATGTCTTTACTTGTTACCGGAGCAACTTCTGAGGATAGTTGTGTTACGAATAAAGGCCTGAGGAGGGTGATTATATATCAAACCTTCTTGGTTCGATATGGAGAAGTCGAGTTAGGATAAACCCAACTACTGTGATTTAACCACAAGGGGATATCTATGTTACAACAGTGAAGCCTGTAACTTGGAAAAGGTGAATATAATAACATACATTTTAGATAACCAACATATATAGAATGCCAAGGCCAATCGAGTTTTATTGATAACAGTCAGAAACAAATAGCAACATTAATTTATAAATGAAAATTTTCCTAAACTAACGGTGCATAAATAAATTTAGAAGTATAATTTCTTTAGGTTGGTTGCATTCCAGGCTCTCGGTATCTCTTTGTCCTTAGCATTTCCAAGTGGTAGGCTCCTTGTAGGTCATCCCTTATGACCTTGAATGGTCCCTCCCAGTTAGGTCCAAGCTTTTCATCTGATGGTTTCACCGCGCTGGCAAGAACTTTCCTTAGAATGTAGTCTCTGACCTGGAATTTCCTTGGGTTGATTTTTTGATTGTATTATTTGGTTAGTTGTTGCTAGTAACATGCCATCTTAACTAAAGCCAATTCTCGACGTTCGTCTGCTAAGTCAATCTCGATGAGTAATGCTTCATCGTTATGGCCTAGGTCGACCAACGTTGACTTCGTGGTAGGAAGACCAGCTTCTAAGGGGATGATTGCTTCCATTCCATATATAAGTGCAAAAGGTGTCTCTCGAGTTGCTTGTCTTGGGGTGGGGTGATAAGCCTAGAGGATGTGGGGCAGTTCATTTGCCTATTCTCTACTAGCTCGTTCAAGGTGCTTCCTCAATCCATCGATCACTGCCTTATTAGAGGCCTCGGCTTGACCATTACTTTGAGGGTACGCTACAGAGCTGAAGTAGTTCCTGATTCCATGATCACTGCAAAATCTTTAAAAGGGGACACTCTCGAACTGGGTCGCATTATCGATAATAATCATCTTAGGTATGCCTAAGCGCGTGATAATATTCATCCATATGAACCTTATCATGTCCGCATCCCTGATGTTTTCCAGTGGCTCTGCCTCTATCCATTTTGTGAAGTAGTCCATGGCCACCAATAAATACTTCTTATTTCTAGCTGTAGTAGGCAGAGGGCCCCATGATGTCTAGTCCCCACTAGACAAAGGGTCAGGGGCTAGATAAGGACTTCAAGTTGCTGGCTGTTTGGTGGACTAAGGGTGAGTTATTTGGGGATTTCTTGCAACTTTGGACATAGGTTCCTACATCCTTCTTCATGTATGGCCACCAATATCCTTCCTTCATTGCTCGTAATGCTATAGATCTTCCTCATGTATGACTTTCACAAATCCCTTCATGGAGCTCATACAGGACTTGCTCGATGTCCTGTGGATGAACGCACTGGAGCTAGGGGACATTGAAAGATATTTTATTAGGGGTGGATAAAAAATAGACCGAACCGAATGGACCAAACCGAACCGAACCGAAAATTAAGGCTATTTTGAAACCGTTCCAAAAATTGGTCCACACAAACTAATAACCGATTAAAGCGGTTCGGTCCGCGGTCCACTATATTAAAAGACCAGTTTGGACCAGACCGGACCGAACTGATCCCCGTATATATATAATAAAAATAATACTATTGTTTTTCTTATATATAGTTTTTGAATTAATGTATATAACTTATGAATTTAATTTAGAACATTATATATATGTATAGACATTTTTCTTATTTCGGTTAAGAAAACTCATGTAAATATCACTTGGGGTATCGAGTATTATTATTTTTTTTTAATTTTGTATATATTTTTGTGAGAACAATAAATAAAAACATTCATAATATATATATATATATATATATATATATATATATATATATATATATATATATATATATATATATATATATATATATATATATATATATATATATATATATATATATATATATATAAGGTCTAAGACCGAATTTTAACCCAGATCGAATCGAAAAAAGCCAGGACCGAATTAATCGGTCCGGTCTCGGTCCAAAAAAATTTAGGATCGAATATTCGGTCTGGTCGCAAAAATAGGCAAATACCGGATTGGACCGGATCGTGGCCACCCCTATCTTTTATACAGTTTGCCCTCAGGAGATAATTGAAAGCGAGTAACCTTGAATCTTATCTGATGGGTTGTCTTCCTGTCACTAGGTAACTTATCGTTTCATAAATAATCTATGATGGGATCCATCCAGCTCGAAGCTTTTTCAATGTGGAGGATCTTCTCGGGGGTCAACAACTCAGCGTCCTTACGAATACTGAGTTGCGCAAGGAAATCAATTTGAAGTATTCTTATCATATTTGAGTCTATTGTTGAGCTTAGGGATGCTAGGGAATCACCATGGCTTCTCTATCCCCTGGGGAATTACTGAACATTGACTTGATTAAAGTTGTCTATTAATCCCTTCACAATGGTGAGATAAGCTTCCATCATTTCATCTTTTGCGTTGAAGTCGCCACTTATATGGTTGGAAACTAGCTGTGAATCGTCAAAGACTTGAAGATGCTTTGCCCTAACACCTTTGCTTTGCGTAGTCCAGCGATCAGTGTTTCTCAATTTGCCTCGTTATTGAAGGCTTCAAATCCAAGCCTAATTCCCTGTTTGAGCACTGTGTTCTCAGAAGTCACTAGCACAATACCCATTCCCTCCCCCTTGAGTTGGAGGCTCCATCAACATATAATGTCCAATCACCTTAACCTTCCTTTAGACAACTGTTTTTGGGTTGATCGCAAAGATGCTCCCTTCTGAATTTGGTAATGAAGTCCGCCAATACTTGGCCTTTGATGGTTGTTCTTGGTTGAAAGTGGATATCAAACCTTCCGAGCTCAACTGGCCACTTAGATAATTACTCGAAGAGATCTTATTTCCTTAGAATGTCCTTGAGGGGGTGCGAAGTAACTATGGCGATGGAATTTACATCAAAATAATGCCTTAATTTCCTTGAGGCTATTATAAGCGCGTAAGCGAGCTTCTCTAATGACATATATCGTTGTTCGGCTTCCAAGAGAGTTTTTCTCACGTAGTAGACTGGATGCTGATTTCCATCCATTTCACACATAAACATGGAGTTTATCGCGTTGTCTCACACTTCTAGGTAGAGGTTTAGCGGATCATCTTGCCCAGGAATCACGAGCGAAGGGGGCCTACTCAGGTACACTTTGAGATCCTCTAGGGCCCTCGAGAAACTTTCGTCTCATGTTACTCCTTTGTTCCTTTTCAACAATCGAAAGAATGGTTGGCTTCATTCCGAAGACTTAGAAATGAACCGGTTAAGTGGGGCGAGCATTCTTGTTAGATTTTGTACATCTCTTAATGTTTGGGGCGACTGGACCTTGATGATGGCATCGATATGGTTGGGGTTTGCTTCTATCCCTCTCTTGCTGACTAAGTATCCAAGGAATTTTCCTGACTGGACACCGAAGGAACACTTACTTTCGTTAAGTTTCATTCGGTACATCCTGAGGGTTTCGAAGGACTTAGCCAGGTCGGAGAGGTGGTCATCCTTGAGTTTTCTCTTGACGACCATTTCATCGATATAAACTTCCATGTTATCCCCTATCTGGTCTTTCAACATCTTCGTGATCAGGCGTTGATAGGTTGACCTGCATTTTTAACGCCGAATAGGCATAACTTTAATAAATTAATTAAAGAGGGTCAATTAATTAAATTAATTATTACATTATCAATTTAATTACTTAAAAGGGGTCAATTTGAAATGTTAATTAAATTAAAAATCTTTGATTTAATTTGAATTCGATGAATTTTTTAAGAATTAAATGATTTTATATACATTTAATTAATAATTTGGTTAATTGGTAATTTAGTATAAACCTAAAGATTAAAATTTATTTTATCTATAATTTATTGGACTCTAAGTTTGGGATTTTGAAAAAAAAATATTGAATTTAGGGATTTTTGGCCATTTAATTGAATATTTTGGGCTTTTCTGTAATTATTGAGTAAAATAGATTTTTTTTAATAATTATAGGTGTAACACCCCGTATTTTTGGTACATTTAAAATTCAATCAATTCGGAGATTTTAAATTACTTAGTGTGTTGTAATTTAATGAATTAATTAGAACAGAATAATATATAAATATTAATCTGGGATTGAATGGTTAATATTTAGGGAAAACTTAATTACTGAGTGAATAGTAATAATGTAATGATGTCGTCTAGAGTATTAATGACGAGGTATGTACTTATCACATCCGAAAGTCGGTATAAGACTATATGGGGTGGCGGATAAGTATTTTTATAAATTAACTCGGATGCAGATTCTGAGGGTACAGTTGAGTCCGGATGGGCCGAGATAGTCGGAAAAGTGTACCCGGGGGTAGTAAACGGGTCACGGGACGTTTTTAGACATAGTCGGGCCCACTCGGGGACATTTTGGTCACTTGGGCTTGGCCCATTAGTCAAAAAACGTGAATTGGATTATTAAGTTAATAAAAGGAAGATTTAGGATGGTTGAACTTAATTAGAGAAAGCAAATTAAGGGTTAGGAAACCCTAACAGCAGCCAAAGCCAAATTGGGGATCAAAGAGAGCCATCAAAGGTCATCTTCAACCTTAGGATTTAGCTCCAATTCAGACTCTACGAACCTTAAGGCAAGTGGATAACCTGCAGTAGCATTAAATCTGTTTTCGATTCATATTCATGTGTAGTGATTATGTAGAAATCCGTTTTTGAGTGTTAATGGAATGAACAGGGGATTTTGAAAACCACAATTCTGATTTACGAAATTTGGGTGATAATTCTTGTAAAATCTGATAATGGTGAATTATTGCATACCGGATAGAATGTTATCTGCATATTTGGAAACGAATTTGATGATGAAATTTGGGGTATAAATGGACCTAGGGTTAATGATGAAACTTTCCCCAATTTTAGAAATTGGAGTTAATGGACGAATTATTGATGTGGATGAGTATTCTAGAGATTCCTAATGGGTTTCCTAATATGTACAAATGCAAAAAGGGACTGAGTTTCAGTGTAGAAGGAAATTAGGGTTTGCAGATTTTCGCCCATGGCTGTCCGTCTTCGCGAAGAAGACGAGTACCTGTTCGATCGATCGATCGACGCCATGAAGTCGATCGATCGACGGTCGACAGAAACTGACAGTTCGCCCAGTTTGTTTATATAAGGAGGGATTTATATAAAAGTTGTTATGTGTTATATTATTGAGAAAAATATTAATACATGATTTAAATCTGATTAATTGTGAGGAAATTAATTAGAAGATGGGAGTAGAGATTGGGTGTCACGTCACAATTGGTTGAGCGACATCGGAGTATATTATTTCATTTAGTAAGGGACTAAGTAGTTTAGAGTCGGGATTTAGACTCGGGTGAGGTTAATTCGGGCTGGGAGGTTGAGTCCAATTAAATGGTGAGGGCAACATCAAAAGTAACTGAATTTATTAATTTTCAAACTAATTAATAATTCGAGTTGGGTAATAACCTCATAATAAAAATGGAATAGGCTTGTGTCACGGGTTTAGTACACGGTGTAGCTAGAACATTTTTATATATGTATATATATATATATATATACGGTGTGTGATAGTATATATATATAGTGTATGCCTTAATATCAGTGGTTAGATATTATTATACTCTAGTGCTATAGGGGGAGGTTACGCGTAGTGGATGAATCCCCTAGCTTAAGGAGTAGGGCGAGTAGATTCCCAGGTCATAGCGTCCGTTACAGGGGGTGAGGGGCATCTCACTTTTCGGGAAGGAATATGACCGCCTCCAATCGTATACTAAACCAAGTTAGTGAGAGATTCTAACTTGGATAACTAGGATATGTGAATATACCTAGTGTACTAGCACTTTAGAGGAATTATATCCGGGGAGTATTTTTACTCGGGTGGATATTAGTGGTTTATGTATCCCAGTATGTGTGTGAATGCTGCAATAAATTCTAAGTATATAATAGGGTGATTATTATATACGGGCTAAATAAATACAAGCATGTGTTGTTGTATATGTATAACGAGTGGAGTAGTTATATGAATTAAGAAGGGAAATGATTTAATTAAGTTGATGTTACTAATGACTTAAAAATCATAATCACATTTTACTCAGGTTAGAGTAGGGGGGAGTATAAGGAGACTTTAATAATTATCTAGTCATGAGATAGATAACTAGGTGATAATTAAAGCGTTAGTGGTGCACATTAGAGGATGGGCAAGGAAGTTTTCAAGAGAGTGCGACACTAACTAAAATATGAAGAGAATGCATATTTATTATTACTGCAAGTTAATCATTTGCTAAATGTTTTCAAATGTTTTGGGTACTAACCCTTGCTATAAAAACTTTTTAAAAACCTTTTAGGTGTCCAGCCACAGGGACGCCAGACTTGACTCGATTCCAGGAAATCCGTTGCTGCAGCATATGTGGATGTTGCGGGGCCTTTGATAGACGCCTCTTTCTTTCATTCATGATGTAGACTCATTATTATTTATTCGAGCATGTCGCTCACTTTCCATTTATTTGTTTCTTAGACTTGATGGGATTTTATTCTTGTCGTTATGGGATTTTTATTTGGACCGACGGTTTATTCGGTTAATTAATTTTTACTTGTGGAATGAGTAGTTCAATTATCTGTGATTGTTATATTGTTTTATTTTCCGCATGGGTTTTAGTTTACTTAATGAAAGATAAAAATTGACACCAGTCTATTTTTCTCACTTAGGTGGTTAGTAATTTAAATAAAATGACAGTGATGCTAAGAATGGACCAAATGAGAAACCTGTTCTAACTTGATTTAGGACTGATCACCCGGGATTAATTAGGCGGGGTGTCACAGATGGTATCAGAGCATCAGGTTCTAGTTGTCCTTAGGATCTGTACGGATTTCTACGTTTTAGCGTAGCGTTCGGTTGTTATAGAGCCCTATTATTAGGACTGTTGATTATATTTTCCTCTTGTGAGATATCGTATTCCTGCTATTAATTTTTGTATAAATTGTGTACTTATACAATTCAATCTATTTCAGATGCCGCCCAAGAGACAGAGAGCGGCGAGGGCTGAGGCTAGAGATGAGGTGGGGGAGGCTCGCCAGGAGCCACAGGTACCGCCACCACCACCCCCGCCCGAGTTGATTTCTACCACTCAGGTGGCAGTGATAGTGGCCCAAGCGGTGGAGACAGCGATGAGAGCTATGGCAGCTCATTTTCCACAGCCCCAGGCACCGCCTCCATTGGCTCCAGCAGTTCAGGCTCCAGTGGGGCCACCATCTTGGCAGCGAGTGAGGGATACCTTTCAGAAGGGTCACCCACCTGAGTTTCGAGGTAGCACCAATGTGGTTGAGGCTTGTGACTGGAAGAAGAACATTCAGTGCCATCTGCGCATGTTAGAGGGTACAGAGGTGCAGAAATAGATGCTGGCTACCTTTCGTCTGTCGGGGGCAGCCTTACAGTGGTGGGAGTCCGTAACCACAGCTGAGGAGCGGGATTTGATGCCGATTTTTGAATTCTGGGTGCGGTTTGACCGCAAGTACTTCCCTCCAGCAGTAGAGTCTGAGATGAGGAAGAAATTCAGCGAGTTGGTACAGGGTGACAGGTCAGTGGCAGAATATGAGGAGGAGTTCACCCGTTTGGCAAACTTTGTGCCAAACGAGGTGAGCGATGAGGAGCGGAAGAAGTCCAAGTTCATGGATGGTCTGGCTTGGAGAATCAGGCAGCACTTGATTGGAAACCCGACATTGATGACCTATACAGATGTCGTTAATGCCGCACTTATACATTGTCAGGATCATCATTTCCACACTAAGGGGAACAAGAAGGCAGGTGAGCTGAGCCAGCAGGGCAAGGCGGTCACTAGTAGTGAGACGAGTGGCACACAGCAGCAGGTCATCATTCAGCAAGGGAATCAGGCTAAGAAGTTTAAGCCTGGTGGGTTCCGACCGGGAGGAAAGGGGTTCAGACAGGGGCAACCAGGCCCTAATCAGCAACAGCAGGTTCCTCAGGGCCGTCAGGGCCAAGGGAACAACGGGGGAGGCCAACCGGGCCAGCAACGTCAGGGCCAGCAGGGCCAACGGCAGAGTGACGACCAGAAACGCTGTTTCTCCTGTGGCCAGCCAAGACACTTCAAGAGGGAGTGCCCGCAGAAGGGCAGAGGCCAGCAGCAGGGTGCCCAGCAAGGGCAACAGGGTCAAATACCACCAGCAGCACCAGCACCACCCGCCCCACAGCAGCGGGGGAAGATGCACTACGGACGTGTGTATAACGTTCGGGACGTTCCCAATCCTCCAGCACAGCAGGCGCCGCCCGCGATCGAGGGTACGTTCTCTATCCATGGCACTATGGGTCGGGTATTATTTGATACGGGGGCCACTCATTGCTTTATAGCTACACATTTCGTGAAGGCTTTAGGGTTGTTAGCCACCGCAGAGAGCACTGTTACGTGTGTCGACTCACCTTTGGGAAATGGGTCGCTTATATTCTTTATATGTCGGAGAGTAGGAGTGGAGATTGGCGGTTTAGTTTTACCTGCGGACATGTTGGTATTAGATATGCATGTTCATGACGTGATCATCGGTATGGATTGGCTCTCTGACTATAGAGCCATGTTTGATTGCTTCGGTGGGAGCCTTATCTTCGCCATTCCGGGACAGGAGATGTTTGTTATGACGATGCCTCGCCCAGAGGGAGGCTCGACCACTCATCTATACTACATTGAGGAAGAAACCTCGCAGGAAGTGGCAGTTTCTTTAGACTCTATCCCTGTAGTGAGGGACTTTGAGGATGTATTCCAGGAGATACCAGGATTACCACCCAGCAGAGAAATCGAATTTGTTATAGACTTGGCACCGGGGACGAGGCCTATTGCTCGGGCACCTTACCGAATGGCCCCTTCAGAAATGCGGGAATTGAGGGAGCAGATTCAGCAATTACTGGGTCAGGGTTTTATTCGGCGGAGTACATCGCCGTGGGGTGCGCCGGTGTTGTTTGTGAAGAAGCGAGATGGGTCACTCCGATTGTGCGTGGATTATAGGGAGCTGAACAAGGTGACGATACGGAATAAGTATCCGTTGCCTCGGATTGATGATTTATTTGACCAACTGAGAGGGGCGTCTTACTTCTCCAAAGTCGACTTGAGGTCAGGGTATCATCAACTGCGTATCCGAGAAGAGGATGTTCCTAAGACCGCTTTCCTGTCGCGGTATGCATCGTATGAGTTCAGGGTGATGCCCTTCGGGCTCACCAATGCACCAGCAGTGTTCATGGACCTCATGAATAGGGTTTTCAAGGAGTACCTAGATCAGTTTGTCATCGTGTTCATTGATGACATCCTAATCTACTCGCGTACCGAGGAGGAGCACGCAGAGCATTTATGCATGGTTCTACAGACACTGAGGGATCATCAGCTCTATGCCAAATTTGGGAAGTGTGGGTTCTGGGTACGGGAGGTACAGTTCCTTGGTCACGTCGTGTCAGATCAGGGTATTGCAGTGGATCCGAATAAGGTGTCAGCGGTGAGGGAGTGGGGACAGCCCACGACACCGACCGAGGTGCGCAGTTTTCTGGGTTTGGCTGGTTACTACAGGCGATTCAGTAAAGGATTCTCTAAGATTGCAGGACCTTTGACGAATCTGACTCGGAAAGGGGTACCTTTCAAGTGGGATGATAGTTGTCAATTAGCGTTCAACGAGCTAAAGGACAAGTTGACATCTGCACCCGTTCTGGCATTGCCAAAAGGAGGGCTAGAGTATCGGGTTTACACAGACGCATCCTTATGGGGTCTTGGGGGTGTGCTCCAGCAGGAAGAAAGGGATATAGCTTATGCTTCCAGGAAGCTAAAGCCCCACGAGAGGAATTACCCCACTCACGACCTAGAGTTGGCAGTGGTCGTTTTTGCTTTAAGGATATGGAGGCATTATCTTCTAGGAGAGCAGTTTACTCTATTCACGGATCACAAGTCGCTTCAGTATCTCTTCACACAGAAGGATCTAAATATGAGGCAGAGGTGGTGGCTAGAATTCGTGAAGGACTACCAGTTTGATATTCAGTATCATCCTGGTAAGGCCAATGTGGTAGCGGATACATTGAGCCGATGGCCGACTGGGGAGATATCGAAGATATGGAAAGCGAAGTGGAAAGAGCTTCAATATGAGGAGGACGTAGCCAAGGCTTGCATGTCAGCTCTATCCATCACGCCCGAAATCATTATGCGAGTGGTGAGGGCTCAGGCAGAGGATCAGATTTGTCGGGATAGGGTGGGCCAGTTGTTAGCTGAGGGAGCAGAGGGTTACTCGATTAGCTCAGAAGGAGGCCTACGTTTTAATGGGAGGTTAATGGTACCAGAGGATGAGGATTTGAAGCACACAGTTATGACAGAATCCCATGGTTCAAAATTTGCGGTACATCCCGGTGGGGATAAAATGTACCAAGATATGAGGAGGCAGTATTGGTGGGCAGGGATGAAACGGGACATAGCGGAGTTTGTTTCGAAGTGTTCCACGTGTCAGCTTGTGAAAGTTGACCACCAGAGGCCATCAGGGATGCTACAGCCGTTAGAAATTCCCGTGTGGAAGTGGGAGAGCATCTCCATGGACTTCATCACAGGTTTACCGGTATCGCAGAAGGGTCACGACTCCATATGGGTTATTGTGGATCGGTTGACTAAGGTAGCCCACTTTTTGCCGGTACGCACAGACTTTGAGATGATGCGTTATGCACAGCTATTCATAGCAGAGATTGTTAAGCTGCATGGAGTACCGATAAATATCGTATCCGACCGAGATAAAATCTTTGTTGCCCACTTTTGGCAGAGCTTTCAGGAGGCAATGGGCACGGAGTTGCGCTTGAGTACAGCGTACCACCCACAGACTGACGGACAGACTGAGAGAGTTAATCAGATGCTGGAGGACATGCTCAGAATGTGCATTTTGGACTTCGGGGGAGGGTGGGAGAAATATCTTCCTTTGGTAGAGTTTGCGTATAACAACTCTTACCAATTCACGATTGGGATGGCACCGTTTGAGGCACTATACGGGAGACCTTGTCGTTCACCCGCTTGTTGGTTAGAGGTGGGGAACAACAAACTCTTGGGGCCAGAGATTGTCCAGGAGACATCTGCCAAGATAGAGTTGATTCGAGGAAGGATTCGAATAGCTCAGGACAGGCAGAAGAGTTATGCTGATGCTTCTCGAAGACATGTGGAGCTAGAGGTTGGGGACCAGGTTTTAGTCCGGGTATCCCCTATGAAAGGGGTGATGAGATTCGGCAAGAAGGGTAAGTTAACACCGCGATACCTAGGACCTTTCCCTATTATTGAGAGGGTGGGACCGGTGGCGTATAAAATTGGGTTACCAGAACATCTTCAGCGGATACACGATGTATTCCATGTGGCATCGCTGAAGAAATATAGAAGGAGCGAGAGAGCCTTTTGGCATATTCCACTCGAGGAGATCGACTTACAGCCAGACATCTCGTATGAGGAGAAGCCGGTAGCAATTCTGGATCATTGTGAGCGGAAATTACGATCCAAGGTTGTTCCTTTGGTTAGGGTACAGTGGGGTCATCACAATGTTGACGAGTCTACCTGGGAGAGAGAGGAGGATATGCGGGAACAATATCCAGAACTTTTCAACACAGGTACGATCTAATTTCGGGGATGAAATTCCTTTATAAGGGGGGGAGTATGTAACACCCCGTATTTTTGGTACATTTAAAATTCAATTAATTCGGAGATTTTAAATTACTTAGTGTGTTGTAATTTAATGAATTAATTAGAACAGAATAATATATAAATATTAATCTGGGATTGAATGGTTAATATTTAGGCAAAACTTAATTACTGAGTGAATAGTAATAATGTAATGATGTCGTCTAGAGTATTAATGACGAGGTATGTACTTATCACATCCGAAAGTCGGTATAAGACTATATGGGGTGGGGGATAAGTATTTTTATAAATTAACTTGGATGCAGATTCTGAGGGTACAGTTGAGTCCGGATGGGCCGAGATAGTCGGAAAAGTGTACCCGGGGGTAGTAAACGGGTCACGGGACGTTTTTAGACATAGTCGGGCCCACTCGGGGACATTTTGGTCACTTGGGCTTGGCCCATTAGTCAAAAAACGTGAATTGGATTATTAAGTTAATAAAAGGAAGATTTAGGATGGATGAACTTAATTAGAGAAAGCAAATTAAGGGTTAGGAAACCCTAACAGCAGCCAAAGCCAAATTGGGGATCAAAGAGAGCCATCAAAGGTCATCTTCAACCTTGGGATTTAGCTCCAATTCAGACTCTATGAACCTTAAGGCAAGTGGATAACCTGCAGTAGCATTAAATCTGTTTTTGATTCATATTCATGTGTAGTGATTATGTAGAAATCCGTTTTTGGGTGTTAATGGAATGAACAGGGGATTTTGAAAACCACAATTCTGATTTACGAAATTTGGGTGATAATTCTTGTAAAATCTGATAATGGTGAATTATTGCATACCGGATAGAATGTTATCTGCATATTTGGAAACGAATTTGATGATGAAATTTGGGGTATAAATGGACCTAGGGTTAATGATGAAACTTTCCCCAATTTTAGAAATTGGAGTTAATGGACAAATTATTGATGTGGATGAGTATTCTGGAGATTCCTAATGGGTTTCTAATATGTACAAATGCAAAAAGGGACTGATTTTCAGTGTAGAAGGAAATTAGGGTTTGCAGATTTTTGCCCATGGCTGTCTGTCTTCGTGAAGAAGACGAGTACCTGTTCGATCGATCGATCGACGCCATGAAGTCGATCGATTGACGGTCGGCAGAAACTGACAGTTCGCCCAGTTTGTTTATATAAGGAGGGATTTATATAAAAGTTGTTATGTGTTATATTATTGAGAAAAATATTAATACATGATTTAAATCTGATTAATTGTGAGGAAATTAATTAGAAGATGGGAGTAGAAATTGGGTGTCACGTCACAATTGGTTGAGCGACATCGGAGTATATTATTTCATTTAGTAAGGGACTAAGTAGTTTAGAGTCGGGATTTAGACTCGGGTGAGGTTAATTCGGGCTGGGAGGTTGAGTCAAATTAAATGGTGAGGGCAACATCAAAAGTAACTGAATTTATTAATTTGCAAACTAATTAAAAATTCGAGTTGGGTAATAACCTCATAATAAAAATGGAATAGGCTTGTGTCACGGGTTTAGTACACGGTGTAGCTAGAACATTTTCATATATGTATATATATATACGGTGTGTGATAGTATATATATATATAGTGTATGCCTTAATATCAGTGGTTAGATATTATTATACTCTAGTGCTATAGGGGGAGGTTACGCGTAGTGGATGAATCCCCTAGCTTGAGGAGTAGGGCGAGTAGATTCCCAGGTCATAGCGTCCGTTACAGGGGGTGAGGGGCATCTCACTTTCCGGGAAGGAATATGACCACCTCCAATCGTATACTAAACCAAGTTAGTGAGAGATTCTAACTTGGATAACTAGGATATGTGAATATAGCTAGTGTACTAGCACTTTAGAGGAATTATATCCGGGGAGTATTTTTACTCGGGTGGATATTAGTGGTTTATGTATCCCAGTATGTGTGTGTATGCTGCAATAAATTCTAAGTATATAATAGGGTGATTATTATATACGGGCTAAATAAATACAAGCATGTGTTGTTGTATATGTATAACGAGTGGAGTAGTTATATGAATTAAGAAGGGAAATGATTTAATTAAGTTGATGTTACTAATGACTTAAAAATCATAATCACATTTTACTCAGGTTATAGTAGGGGGGAGTATAAGGAGACTTTAATAATTATCTAGTCATGAGATAGATAACTAGGTGATAATTAAAGCGTTAGTGGTGCACATTAGAGGAGGGGCAAGGAAGTTTTCAAGAGAGTGCGACACTAACTAAAATATGAAGAGCATGCATATTTATTATTACTGCAAGTTAATCATTTGCTAAATGTTTTCAAATGTTTTGGGTACTAACCCTTGCTATAAAAACTTTTTAAAAACCTTTTAGGTGTCCAGCCACAGGGACGCCAGACTTGACTCGATTCCAGGAAATCCGTTGCTGCAGCATATGTGGATGTTGCGGGGCCTTTGATACACGCCTCTTTCTTTCATTCATGATGTAGACTCATTATTATTTATTCGAGCATGTCGCTCACTTTCCATTTATTTGTTTCTTAGACTTGATGGGATTTTATTCTTGTCGTTATGGGATTTTTATTTGGACCGATGGTTTATTCGGTTTATTAATTTTTACTTGTGGAATGAGTAGTTCAATTATCTGTGATTGTTATATTGTTTTATTTTCCGCATGGGTTTTAGTTTACTTAATGAAAGATAAAAATTGACACCAGTTTATTTTTCTCACTTAGGTGGTTAGTAATTTAAATAAAACGACAGTGATGCTAAGAATGGACCAAATGAGAAACCTGTTCTAACTTGATTTAGGACTGATCACCCGGGATTAATTAGGCGGGGTGTCACAATAGGCTCACTTGAATCTTTTTCGTTTTGACTTAGACTCCGATAAAATAGTTTAGTTTGGGCTTACATGATTTGAGTTATGCGATTTTAAAGTTGTGGAAACTAACTGATATTGGTTTGTTAAAGATTTATTTTTAAAAAAAGAAAAAAAAAAGAATGTTTAAACGTTACCTCTGTAAATTTTTCACAGGTGGTAAAGGAATTCTTTGGTTTTGCTTGGAATAAGTTAAATAGGAGAGAGAGAACTGGGAGAGGTGGGTTCCTTTCTTTCTTTAATTTCTTTAGCTTGCGTTTGTGTTGTTATATCTAGTGAGGTGTGTGGTTAGGACTCTTGGTAGTCATATTTTTAATATAAAAAGGGGTCTGAATACAAAATAGACCCTACATACCAATTATTTTACACCCTAAACCTCCATTAACAAAACTTCAACTAAGATTTGGCAGGCTTAAAGCACTTACTTTCAAGAAGGCAATAAAAGAAAACTTGCTTATTTTTATAGGACGAACGTAATGGAGTGCTCAGGTTTTCATAATAATTACTTTTTATGGAAGAATATAACTATTTTTTTTTACTTAAGTATTATTTCATTTAAATATTGCATAAACATTAACTATGCACATTTTCTTAATATGATTAGTATCTTAATTAGGGAACGTGTCAATCTAGTTATAAGTTGCTATTTTTTAATTATGAAATTAATTTTAATACTCAAAATATCGCATGATTAAATAGTAGTACATTGTTATTTTGAATTGTTAGGACAAATAACATGTTAATTGAAATATGTAATCTGATAGTATTGTAAGGACATTATTTTATTGTCCGACTTATATTTGAGTATGTTGTATACCGCTACAACCGTCAAAGAATTATTCAAGATTATTCAAACGTTAAGACGGAGTTGAATATCAAAGTTCTTCAACATTCAAGCCTCCGCAAGATTAATTTTGCTAAGATCGTGTTTAAGTACCTTATCATTTCCCTTAGAGTATTGGGATAAGTTTTCTAAAATATTTTCTAAGTGTTAGAGTGGAGTTTTTGGTCAAATAATTTTTTCTAAGAGTCGATGAGGACTATTTTCTGATGAAATAAAAATATTTATTTTTTAATATCTCGTTCGGGTGACAGAGGGACGTATTTTAAGCAACATGGCTATGTCGCACGAAGTCATTTTAACGACATGTGTCATCATTCGAGCAACACTGACATCTCGTTTGAGTGACACGCTGCCTTAAATTTTTTTTATATAGAATGTTAAACAACTCCGTTTTTCTTCAGAAGACCTGCAGTTTCATCAGATATAAGAATTGCTTTGGCAGAATCATTACCTTCTCACTTTTAGGGTTTTAATACTTTTTGTTTTCCATTCACAAGATCCCAATAGTTTATGTGAATTGTTTTGGACCCAAGAGCACATATTTGTTGAAGTTTCTCTTGTAGAGAAGATCTCACTGCTGATCTGGGTGCCACTTGAGGGAAGTATTAGGAAAACTGACTGGGCGTCAAATAGGGAGTACTCGTGGGTGTTCCTAGGCTGACTGAACTCCAGTTCATGTGGAGTTGCTGCAGAATTCCATTGCTGATTTAGGTTGCGACCTTTATGGATTTTCTGAGGTTATACTTCATTGTAATCATTATTGTGGAATAAAAGGTTTTACCCGAAAGTTTTTTTTCCTGAAATCTGTGTGTCAGCAATTATTTACGGTTGTTTGATTTACCCACACGTAGTTGCTCATTTTAGGACTGAATAAAATTGGACTAAAATCTTTTATCGATTAAATAAGGTTAAGTTGGAAATTTGTGAATTAGGTTTAACTAAGTATCACACGATGGTTCTACAAATTGGTATCAGAGCATGCTACAATAATTTATTGTGTATTCCTTTCTCCGCAAAATTGTGTGATAATGATTTTTTTAAAATTTATTTTGTGATTTTTCCAACGGAGCACCTATGTAATCGGATGCCTCCCTTTAATGACACGAGTCAGAGTTTTGATGATTTAAATAGTTTGAATTTGATGTTTGCTTAAAGAATTGATTTTTTGGAAAAAGAAAATTCTTGTTTTAAATCTGCTATGGATCTTTTTCAAATGGTTCAAAGTCAAAGAGATTTTTATTAGGAGAAATTTATTTCTTTGGACAATGACTTTAATGCATTAAAATTGTCCAAAAAGGAAAGTGATGATAGTGTCCTAGTTTTAGAAAATAAAATTGGAAGACTTTAAAAATTCTAGGATTTTTGTTTGTGCTAAAGTGGATAGAAATATTTTACTCTCGATGAGTTTGTGGCATGTGAAGAGACCCTTAGGAATAAGCGTGAGTATTTTAAGGGAGAACGTGATAAACTTCAAGGAATAATTAAAAATTTAGAGCAGGAGTCCCTAAAATTGGAAGAGTCTAATTATTTGCTTGAGTTAAAATTTTTGGAGATGAAAAATGATTTGACAAACTCGAGTAGTGTTGGTAGAAATGGTAGTCGCTCGTTGTGTTCTCATATGTCGAGTGTTAAAGCCAAGACCATTATTTGTTTTAGAGGGTAAAAAAATCCCATAGACGTTAGAAAAGGTCAACCCATAGGTGTCGCTTCACTCGTTTACACATGTTCACATTGTGGTAGGAAAGGTCACCTCAGGCATTCTTATTTTGATCATCAAGAAGGTCCTAGGAAGTTGACTAGATGTTAGTTTAGTTGATTCTCGGTTGCTTGCACATGATTCTTCTCTTGTGTGACACCCCGCCTAACAAAATACTGGGCAATCACTCCTATATCAAATTAAAATAGGAGTCGCATAAGGATAATTCTTAGCATCACTGTCGAAAACCAATTTAATTACTAATAACCTATTAGGCTGACATCAAAATTTTACTTATCTACTCTTTTTAAACAACTACATAATAAAAACATCCACACAGTTTATGTAAATGAAACTGAAATGAAATAAAATTACCGAACACTGGGTCATAATTATACAACCATATCGAATGCCTCACTAAAAGGCGGAAAAGAATAAATAAATGCAATTGGTCCATTGGCCTGAATGTTTATACAATACCTCCTATCTAGAGTACAATGACAGAAGCGTCTATCGAGAACCTGCACGCATCCACAACTGCTACATCAGACGTCTGACTCGAAGGAAGTGTCATCCAGTCATCCCTGTGTCTGGACACCAATATATATAATATATATATATATATATATATATATAGAAAGAGAGGGAAAAGTAGATAAACGGGTCAGAGACCGAGTTGTGAAAATATTTAGCAAGTGCATAAATGCTTTATTTTTAGAAAAATAGATTTGTCTCATATTTAAACTTGGTATCGCACTCCCATGAGATACCCCTGACCTCTCTTCTAATAGTGCACACCTAAACGCACTTATCTAGAACATTCTAGGTAAGCTACCCCGCCTAACTAATCTAATTCACCCGTCTATTAGAAACCTCTACAACTCGAGTACTAACGGTTAAACTTCTCTCCATTCTCAACACTGCGCTAAGTTCGTGCGTGGGGTGTCTCGCGAAGAGAAATCCAAACAAGGAACCCCCCCCCCCCCCCCCGATACACTACTACTTAGTAGGGTCAATGGTAGAGATTCATTAGGCAATTAGTACAAAACTATTGTATAAATAAATACTTGTATATTAATATACATATCATATTCATTCTTATATATATATATATATATATATCTTACGATATACATCCGGATAATATCTCTCGGACGGAGTCTTATTCTATTCATATTTATAATACACATTCGGATTTATCTCCCGGATTGCGGATTTATTTACAAAATATTTACCAATTCAATTTCATTTCAAAACTTTCTATATTCCTTCTTTTATCCAGGAAATATATTTAAAGAAAGTTTTATTATCATAAAAATGCTTTTTCGTTTCATAATATCCCATTTCCCTTCTTCCATCCATGAAATGTATTTAAATCCATTTTATTATCATAAAATGCTTTAACATCAATAATGTCCCACATTATTGAGAATAGTTATATTTCATATCATATAACGTTTCTAGGACAGCCCGTCCAGGTTTCCCCATTGTGCGCGCCCCTAAATGGCTATCATCTTCCAGGGCCTATCACGAAGACAACCTGGGATCCTAACGAAATGTCGGGAAGAGGCCATATGCCTGCGGGAGAGTCATAACCACACCCATAATTACCTCACAATCGCAGAAAAACATATAATAATCGCTCATATGGCCTAGGAATATATTCACCCTGCATTCCTTAGCCAGGGGACTTCACCTTACGCGCACAACTTCCTTTATGATAGAGATTTAGATAGGTGTGTACACATTAATTATTATTTATGAAAATCATTTCTTTTTCCAATTTTAAAACATTCATATTTTACATTTTCAAAATTATATTCATACATTCACAACTCATAGTACTATACCGTAAGTATTCCCTCACTTAATAATTAATAAATACCTTATTCCCCTCTAAAGATTTAGTGGATATCTCCGAATTTCCATCCTAATAACCTACTAGGATTTACTCAACCAGTATCAATATAATTATGCTTTCCTATACACATAAATTATATAGGACTAAAAGCCCACAGAAATATCCCAGGGATTATTCTCCCCTTAGTACTCTTAAATTAAGGAGGTTGTGGTTTCCATTTAAAAGAACCCAAGGACTGCATCTTGTCCAATTAATCATTTAGAGGTCCCCACCCTATTTTAGGAACCCCAACATTGTAAATCCTCAACTTATCTATTTTCCTCAAAAATATAATTTAAGGGTTACACATTAAAACCCTCACCTTACCCTCCTAAGTTTCCTCAATTGGAGAACTACATACTCCTAAAAGATCCCTTAAGTTATCTCATAAATAATATGGAATCAATACAAATTGGAATCCAACCCATCCAATTAACCCTAGGAAAAATTACCAAACTTTCAGAAGGGTCAATTGATCCACCCATTGTGACACCCCGACTAATTAAATACCGGGTAGCTACTCCTTTATTAAATTAATTCAAAATGCCAAGTTGGTTCAGTTAATAGCATCACTGTCGAAAACATTTTAATAATTACTAACCACCTAGTATTTAAAAAGTAAGTGTCAAATTTTAAGCTAAGTCTAATTAACATGCAGTAAAAGAATAATTAAAGAATAACACCCATTCACTATAATGAAGTAATGAATAACAAACAAAATAAATATATGCAAGAAGTCTGAATAACTGAAATAAATGAAATGTCTCTAAAAGAAATAGGCGACATGCCCTACAACTGATAACTGAAGAATATCGAGTCAAAATAGATGAAGCGTCTATAAGCAAAGTCCTGTAACTTCCACAAACAGCTGCAACTCGTCACCTGAATGAGAATCCTAAGCATGGTGTCCTTGTGGATGGGCACCTAAAATAGTTTTTACAAAAATAGATTTGAAAGAAAATGAGTCAGAGCCCGAAAGTGGAAATAATTTTAAAAACATCAAGTGTTTTAATAACATTAAAACATTAAATGCAAAATACATGTTAGGACGTGCACTCACATGGAATTCTCACCTCTCGACTACATGTGCACTCCTAACGTACCGTACCTATCTATAAGACATCCATATCTAACCAAACTGTAATAAGTTCTACCCCTTACTACTCGATTCCCATATTACATTCTAACGTTATCAATTAAATAGAGGGTTTTACTTACTCTCAGCTTCTCAGTTAGAAATACCATTCACTATCAGTTAACCCGTTTTGTTTTCTCCAATTATTACCATAATATTATTCACAATATTAACATGAAAGTTCCCATTAATGAAGTGTATATTATTCACATCATAAATATACAATACAAGCACCCCGAGACTAAGCTGCGGTGCACACATACTCTACTATCCATCCCGGAACATCACATACATAAGGACCACGTATTTCGAATCTCTCAGGAATCGTTCTCAGATAACAACATCACAAATAATGGAGGCGAACACAGTCACATCACATGGGTCACGCACATACCTGCGCTCCCACGATCAGCAGACTTATTAACATCCCAATATGTCCTTCTCTGACCTATGTTCATCGAGGTAACCAATCTAAATCCGGGCAACACAAGGATTAGAAGGCCCTAAGCGAACGTAAACCTCCCGTGATAGCAAGTATGGTAGGTATGTCATACACATAAATTCAATACGTATACTAAGTATTCACACATCTTAGTAATCACCATAATATATTGGTGGTACACTTATCATTTTCATACCGACATAAAATACTACACAATTTATATGTTCCCGGTTAATATAATAAATTAGGTCGTCAATAGTTCTCGCAACGTAATAGACACTCACGTCCTACTTCATATTTGTCCCTTATGTTCCAACTACACTTCAAGGTTTGACTCCTCATTATATCCCAAACATCCCAAATGTCACAATTAATCATCAAGGGAAAGTTATCTCTACGTATACACAAGGTTACGGAACACTCGGGATCAAAATAGGCTAAAAAGCCTAAACTGTCAACTCGTTCGAAGTCTCGTTCGAACGAGGCTGTTCGAACGAGAGTTCGTTCGAACGAACTGGGCCTTCTAACGAGATCTCGTTCGAACGAAAGTCTTCGAACGAACATCCCTCTCGTTAGAACCCAAACTGTCAACTCGTTAGAAGCTCGTTCGAACGAGCTCGTTCGAACGACCTGGGTAGGTCTTCTAACGAGTGACCAGATTCAAGCCTAGAAATTTCTTTACTCGTTTTTCAAATTTCTCTACACCTCTAATCTCCTCTAAACATCGTTCCAACATCAATTTAAGGTTCCTAATTCGTACTAAACATACATAGGTCACCTACTAACGTTTTTGTGGTGATTAAATCACTATAAACATCATCCAAATATCAAATCCATACATTTATCCCTAATTTCAAGAACATGAACCCTAAAATTTATAAATCATCAAAGAGTCTAAATTAATCTGTTTATGTTTCATCCAAAACGTATTAACATCAGATTATTCACCTACTTATTGTTCTACATGCAAATCCTCATCACAATACAAGTTCCTAATTACAAATTAATGGGTTTTTATCAAACTCCCAAGAACAATAAGATTTTTATAAATTCCTACACATGGAAGAAGCATTCTCTGAAATTAATTGGAATTAAACCACTTGCCTTATTGGAATCTCTGATTTGATGACGAATTTTTGAAGGTTGAATTGCCTTCTCTCTCTCTCTGCAGAATCCTTCTCTTTCTCTCCCTCTCTACAAGTTCTTCTCAAGGTGTTAATGGAGGCGGGGTTGGTTTTGCCAAGTTATAACTTCTCCCGTAGCCCACTACCTAAATTGGGGTTGGAAATGTCTTAGTGGGTTAATACTAAGTCAGATTTTTAACTCTAATTTTCGTGGGTTTTAATTACCCAATTTCCAAAATTACCAAAATGCCCTTATAAGTTACCGGTATGGTCCAATAATGCCCCGGGACCCAAACATAACCCCCGGCTAGTGTTTTCTGACTATTGCGACTCTTCCGGACGCGTTGGCGCACTCAAAACAACCATACGGTTAATAGAACTAAAATTCACTTTTTAATTAAAATAAATATATCCCTGACGCGACTCTCACACGCGTCTCAATAAAATTTTCCAACTTGTCGTATTTCAATCTCACGACAAATTTCATACTTCAATATTCAAATATAATCATATATGCACATTATATTCAAATACCAACTCGCATCTCGCTAGTATTTTAATCCGGATTAATTTCCAATTAATATGCATTTAATTTAATTAATCCCATAAATAAATATCACAAAAATATGGGGTATTACATACTTCCCCCCTAATAACTAAATTTCATCCCGAAATTCGGAACTAGAAAGTACCTGGTAAGAACAAATCTGGATAACATTCGTGCATCTCATCTTTGCGCTCCCATGTGGACTACTCAACATTATGATGTCGCCACTGAACACGCACTAACGGGACTATCTTTGACCGCAGTTTCCGCTCACTTCGGTCCAAAATAGAAATCGGCCCCTCCTCGTAGGAGCTATCAGGCTGGAGATCGATGTCCTCCAAAGCAATGTGAAAATGAGCCAAATCGTCTCTAAGATATTTCCTTAGCGAGGAAATATGAAACACATCGTGAATCTGATGCAAATGCTCCGGTAACCCAAGCCTATATGCAACCGGTCCAATCCGCTCAATAATAGGAAATGGTCCCACATATCTTGGTGCCAACTTCCCTTTCTTCCCGAAACGCATAATCCCCTTCATAGGAGATACTCTAAGCAAAACCTGGTCCCCCACTTGGAACTCTCTGAAGAACCTCTTCGCATCAGCATAGCTCTTCTGCCTGTCCTGAGCTACCCGAATGCGACTCCGAATCAATTCTATCCTTGCCGAAGTATCCTGAATCACTTCCGGCCCAAGTAGTTTGTTTTCCCCCACCTCCAACCAACATGCTGGGGAACGATAAGGTCTACCATACAACGCCTCAAATGGAGCCATGCCAACGGTGAACTGGTAGGAGTTATTGTAAGCAAACTCCACCAGTGGAAGATACTGTTCCCATCCACCCCCGAAATCAATGATGCACATACGTAGCATGTCCTCCAACATCTGGTTTGTATGCTCGGTCTGCCCATCGGTCTGCGGGTGATACGCCGTACTTAATCGCAATTTCGTGCCCATGGCCTCCTGAAAACTCTCCCAAAACCGTGAAACAAATATCTTGTCTCGGTCAGACACGATATTTAAGGGCACACCGTGAAGTCTCACTATCTCTGCAATAAAGAGCTGGGCATACTGTCCCGCAGTGTAGTCTGTCCTTACGGGTAGAAAATGAGCGACTTTGGTCAACCTGTCCACAATTACCCAAATGGAGTCGTGACCTCTCTGTGACGTAGGCAATCCCGTGATAAAGTCCATGTATATGCTCTCCCACATCCACATCGGGACCTCCAACGGCTCTAGCAGTCCTGCCGGTCTCTGATGATCCACTTTTACTAACTGACAAGTGGAGCATTTAGAAACAAACTCGGCAATATCTCTCTTCATCCCGCTCCACCAATACTGTGTCTCATGTCTTGTTACATTTTATCCCCACCGGGATGTACCGCGAACCGTGAGCCGTGCGACTCTGCCATCACCTAATGCCGTAATTCCTACCCTTCCGGAACTACTAATCTCCCATTGAAGCGTAATCCCCCGTCTGAGCTAATGGTATAGGATTCATCTCCCTCTACTAGTAATCGGACTATTAGTTCCTGACAGAACGAGTCATCTTCTTGTGCCTTTACCACTCTCATGACAATCTGCGGTGTAACGGTCATTACAGACATGAACGATCGGGCCACTGCATCCTGGTGTCCCAATTCCTTCCATTTGGCCTTCCACACCCCTGCCACTTCATCTACTGGCCTACGGCTCAACGCGTCTGCTACCACGTTAGCCTTCCCCGGGTGATACTAGATATTGAACTGATAGTCCTTCACAAACTCAAGCCACCTTCGCTGCCGCATATTCAACTCCTTTTGCGTGAATAGGTACTGTAGGGACTTATGGTCCGTGAACAATCGAAACTTTTCCCCCAAAAGGTAATGTCTCCAAATACGAAGGGCAAATACAACTGCCGCCAACTCCAAATCATGAGTGGGGTAATTCTTCTCGTGAGGCTTTAGCTTACGGGATGCATAAGCAATGGCCTGAATCTCCTGCTGTAATACACCTCCAAGTCCTTGCAAGGACGCATCGGTGTAAACTAAATACTCAACTCCCGGTCTCGCCAATGCTAACACAGGTGCTGAGGTCAACTTATCCTTCAATTCATCGAATGCCAACTAACAGGCATCACTCCAGATGAATGGCACACCCTTACGAGTCAGATGTGTCAAAGGGCCTGCTATCTTCGAGAATCCCCGAATGAACCTCCTGTAGTATCCTGCTAGGCCCAAGAAACTACGAATCTCTGTCGGTGTCGTGGGCTGTCCCCACTCCCTCACCACGGATACCTTTCCCGAATCAACAGATATTCCCCAGTCGAAAATATTATGTCCCAAAAACTGGACCTCCTTCAGCCAAAACCCGCATTTCTCATATTTTGCATACAACTCGTTCTGACATAGTGTCTGCAAAACTTGCCTCAAATGCTTGGCGTGCTCCTCCTCTGTCTGGGAGTAAACCAGAATATCATCGATGAAGATAATGACAAACTGATCTAGGAAATCCCTGAACACTCTATTCATCAAGTCCATAAACACTGCTGGAGCGTTGGTCAAACCAAAAGGCATAACCCGAAACTCGTAAGATCCATATCTCGATAAGAACGCAGTCTTCGAGACATCCTCTTCCCTGATACGTAACTGATGGTATCCCGATCTCAAATCAATCTTTGAGAAGAAAGAAGCTCCTCTCAACTGGTCGAATAAGTCATCGATTCGAGGCAACGGATATTTATTCCGTATCGTGACCTTACTCAACTCTCGGTAGTCCACACACAATCTCAGTGAACCATCTCTCTTTTTCATGAACAACATAGGGGAACCCCACGGCGAAGTACTCCTCCGTATAAACCCCTGACCCAATAACTGCTCAATCTGATCTCGTAGCTCTCGCATCTCTTTCGGAGCCATACGGTATGGTGCGCGTGCTATAGGTCTCGTATTTGGCAATAAGTCTATGACAAAGTCTATCTCTCGACTGGGGGGTAATCCAGGTATATCCTGAAATACATCGGCAAACTCTCTGACAACCGGAATCGAATCAAGTGGTATCACCACCTCCTTAGAGGTCTCCTCCTCTAAATGATACAAATGAGTGGACGATCCTCCCTCGGGACGAGGCATCGCCACCAAAAACATCTCCTGCCCGGGAATGGCAAAGATAATACTCCTACTGAAACAGTCAATCATGGCTCGGTACGCAACAAGCCAATCCATACCAATAATGGCATCATACTCGGTCATCTCTAATACTAACATATCTGCAGGTAATACCAAACTACCAATCTCTACCCCTACTCCCCGGCATATAAAGAAAATAAGTGAACCCACTCCCCAATGGTGAGTCTACACACGTCACTGTGCTCTCTGCTGTGGCTAACAACCCTAAGGCTTTCGCAAAATGTGTAGCTATAAAGCAATGTGTTGCCCCCGTATCAAACAAAACCTGACCCATAGTACCATGGATAGGAAACATACCCTCAATCGTGGGTGGTGCCTGCGGAGCTGCTTCCTGGTGGACGTTATAGATACGTCCATACTGTAACTGTCCCTACTGTACAGGAACTGCTGGAATGGCTGGAAGAGCTGGCACCTGGGCTGGCGCTGGGAGGGCTGGTGGAAAAAGTGGCCTTTGTGGCTCATGTCGAGCACCCTGCTGCTGCTGCGGGGCCCTTCCCCTATCAGGACAGTCCTGGCGTTTATGGTCAGTCTTTCCACAAACGAAACACTTCCCCGGGAAGTTCCCCCCTCTCTGTCCCTGCTTCCCCCGGCCCTGGTGGCCGTTACCATTCCTCCACTGGCCCTGCTGAAACTGTTGTTGACCATTCTGACCCTGCTAATGCTGATGGCCGTTCGGACCCTAATGGCCCTGTCAGAAACCTCCCTATCCGTGCCTGAAATTTCCTGACCTGAACCTCTTGTGATCCCCCTGTTGGGTACCCTGATCACCCTGTCTCTGCCCCTGACCAGATTGTGCCCCACTAGCACCATTTCCTCCAATCCTGCCCTGATGGCAAGACTCTCCCGATCACTTGCCCTCAACCATGTGAAAACGGTGATCCTGGCAATGGAGCAATGCAACGTTAACCACATCAGAATAAGTGGCTAACGAGAGGTTCCCTAACAAGTGCTGATGAATCCTCCATGTCAACCCGTCTGTAAATTTTTGTATCTTCTTTTCCTCCGTCGGTATCTCATCCGGAACAATGTTCAGAAGATCAGTGAATTCGGCCTCATACTCGGCCACAGTCTTACCCTCCTGCTTGAGGCTCATCAACTTCCTCCTCATCTTTGTGTGAACAGCCGACGGAAAGTACTTGCGGTCAAACCGCACCCAAAACTCCTGAATAGTGAGAGTATCTCTCTCCTCCACTGTGGTAATAGACTCCCACCACTGCAGTGCAGACCCTACTAGCTTAAAGGTAGCTAGTATCTTCTTCTGTACATCTGTGCACTCATACATCCTCAGGTGTCTCTGTATGTCCGTCCTCCACTGACTCGAAACTACTACATCGGAGCTACCTGCGAACTCCGGAGGGTGTGCTTTCTGAAAAGCATCACGTACATGCTCCCAAGCAGACGGGAATGCATGTGCCTGAACTGGCGCGGCTATCGGCGCCTGAGGTGGTGCCTGCTGAACTACAGCTAGTGCGGCATTTACTGCTTGGGCCATAATGGCTGCAACCTCGGCGGCATTCATCGTGCCCTGAACTGGTGCGGGCTATGGTTCTGGCGTTGCATCC